>WNWU01000013.1:4726323-4760201 GCA_012654045.1 Ptyas mucosa
AGAAGAGAAGAGAAGAGAAGAGAAGAGAAGAGAAGAGAAGAGAAGAGTTGGAAAGGACCTTGGAAGTCTTCTAATCCAATCCCCTGCTCAGGTAAGAAACCCTATAACATTTCAGACAAATGGTTGTCCAATCTCTTCTTAAAAATTTCCAGTGTTGAAGAATTCACAACTTCTGGAGGAAAGTTGTTCCACTGGTTAATTGTTCTGTCAGAAAATTTCTTCTTAGTTCTAGGTTGCTTCTCTCATTGATTAGTTTCCATCCATTGTTTCTTGTCCTGCCCTCAGGTGCTTTGGAGAATAGCATGACTGCTTGATAGCTTGACTTCTTTGTGGCAACCCCTGAGATATTGGAACACTGCTATCATGTCACCCCTAGTTCTTCTTTTCATTAAACTAGACATACCCAATTCCAGCAACTGTTCTTTATATGTTTTAGCCTCCAGTCCCCTAATCATCTTTGTTGCTCTTCTCTGCACTCTTTCTAGATAATTTTCCAGTGCATCTTTTAGGCAATGGATCCTTCCTGACAGCAGAGATGTTTGGCAGTGATAGATTTCTTGAGTTTGCAAAGATATGAGTGAACTTTGCTGGTGAGCTTCACAAAGCTTCTTGGTGGGCTACTGCACATCTGGCCACCAGGCCGTAAGTTGTGACAGGGCTTCTGGTTGATATTTATATATACCACAACAATTCCCCTTCTTGCCCCTCCACTCCAGGTGGACTCTGCATTGATTGTTAGGAATCACGTGTATTCCAGCAACATAAATGTGATTTTGGATAGCATATATTAAATGTTTTGCTTCCTAGCAATTATTTGTCATTAATAAATCGTTAAAAGTTTTTTTCTTTTCTCCTGTTTACCATTTTCTGATTCTCTTTGTGGAATTTTTTTTACCATTGTGGAAGTAGGTTTTAGCTATGCTTTCCTACTGTGGTTGTTTAGTAAAAAAAAATAATAATCCCAGAACAATAAAAAAGGTAGCCAGAAGGGCTAAATTGAGAAAAAGTTACTCTTTACTGTTCCCTTGGTCTGGCTATATACATACCAGATTAGAGCTCTCAACCATGAGTTATTGAGGAAAGAGACTGAATGGTGGATTGAACGGGTAAACCAAGTCACAGTTAGGCCCAGGGATAGAAACCAGCATTATCTTCATGGGAGGAAAAAATGTGAAAAGGGAATTATTGTAAAGATGTCTGATTGCCTTTCATCTCACTTGCCCTCTTAATCCCACAAAATTCTCCCTCCTCACCTGAGAGCCTCAAGAACTTATTTGAGAGCCTTGAAACTATGCTATTTGAATTTTCCAAGTATATATTAGAACTGAAATACAAACTGGAGAACCTCTATGTTGTCAGATAGCTATAACATTACAGATGTCAACTACCGGTAATTATCAATCAATGGAAAAAGATGTGGGAGCACCTATCAGCCATAGAGTTTAAGAAAACATGTTGATTGATTTTAACATTTCTGGTGGGGTTATTGATGGGGAATTGTTGTTGATGGGGGTGGTAAATTTGATTCCTCGTTTTGGTATGAAAGGAACCGTACGTAGCCCAATACAATACCTGTAAGGTTAAAAATAGACCAGCCTCTAACTGTAGCCTAACAAAAATGCTCCCCTATTACATCCACCAAGCTCACCTGGATAGAGAGGCAGGCTATGTTGTGGTCCCATATATTAGGGATATACAGTACATCTGGTGGGACCACAAAAAAGGCCTTCTTGGTGGTGGCCCTTTCTCTATGGAACATCATTCTCCCACCATATGATTGGCCCCCCATCCTGTTGCTTTTTTGAGAGGCCCTAAAGATATTGTTTTGTCAGAGAACCTGGGAATCAGGAATGGAGATGGAGCTGATCAAGTGACTTATTTGACTGCATTGCTGCTGCTATGGGGGAAACAGGTAGTGTGGATTTTTAATGTTGCAAGCCACCCAGAGTCACCTGTGTTAGTTGGGCAGCCATATAAATCTGTACAGTAAATAAAATAACATACAATTGCTTTCTAGTGTAGTCTAATGTATTGTGTGAATTGTGCCCTCTGGCAGTGCCTGATACCTTCGATGGTACCATAGATTAAAGGACCAAATTCAGGAATCCGTTGGTTTACACAGCTGTCTGCTATGGTTCAGTTTTTAAATGCTTAGAGAACAAGGGAAGAATACAGATAAGTTCAGATTTATGCCTCTGAGTGAGGTAGACTCCTTTTCCTTATGCAGCAGATAGTCTATTATCTGGAGTGTGAAATAAACCCAGTTTTAACAATACATTTTTGCTTGTTCCGTCTGCTCATTGGAGCTAAAAAGACAAAAGGTCAGCTTCTGCACACAGAACATAATACATTATTATGCATTTCAGTAGACAATCTTTTCAGATCGCAAAAACCTAAGTGAAGTTGGATTTGATTAATACTTGAATATCAGTCCACTAGAAAATACCAGGGATGACTGCTCAGCTGAGAAGTCTAGAAAACATCCTGGAAAAAGGCAATGGAAAACCACTATATTGCCAAAAATTAATATATACATGTCAGTGAAAATGTCAGGAGTTGGGCTTGACTTGAAAGAGATTTTACCTTCAGGGAGAAATGATGCCATATATTTTCACATAGGTGCTGAACCAAACAGATTTTCAACTTGATCTAAGAGGACTCTTAATTCACTCCAGCAGCCCTTTTTATCTTCTTGATACTGGTTGAAAAAAAACTAATAGATCAAAGTATGTATTATTGTTAGTTCTTAGCAATATTAGGAATCAGAATATTTAGCCATATAAAGGACACCTGGGGCAGAAGATACAGATTGGAATTCAATGACTGAGATTTGTATAATGAGGATAGATTAAAACCAACCAAGGCTGTATTCTTACAATACACACGACTCAGGTTTTTGTGACATAGTGTGTTGTGCAAACCTGATCGGTTTCATTGGTTTTTGATTCGAATTATTGTGTGAGCCCAGAAAATTGGTTAACTCAATAATCAAGGTACATTATGTGAATGTAGCTAGTGTTTGTTTCTTGGGGGAATTTTTGAGATGAATTCAGTCACAATACCCTTGATGTTAAAGCCCTTTATGTATTTTCCTAATCTCTTTCTTAATCCCTCCCTTGTCCTACCACCATTAGCTTCTCTTCACGTTTGACCAACCTTTCTCTTCCCTCTTTCTTCTTGGCATGTTCAATTATGCAAATATCTTCTCTTTTCCAATGCTACCCATTTTTTCTATCATCCATCAGCTTTTGTTCCTTTCCTCTGAATCCCAGAAATGTGCCACTATTTATTCTTGCTCTTTTAATGCTCTTTCTTCTATCTCTGCTCTTCAGCACTTCTTCTCTGGCTTCCTTCAGGCCTTGAAACATTCCTCATGAGACTCACCAATGACTTAATCATTAGTGCAAACTGAGAAGGCTCTATGTAGTTATATTATTTCTTAGTGTTCTCCTATTGATGATAGTTGATCATTTTTCTCTACTCAGTCCTATCAATTCATTAACACTCCATGATTCCAGCTTCTGTTGTTTGCCGTATTTGCCTTAATAGGATTTTTAATATTCATAGAATGGGAAACATATTCCTCCACTTTCTTCCTTTCTGTTGAGGCTCCTCAGAGAGCAGCTGTTATTCTCCTTTTCTTTCTCTGCAGATCATTCTTGACGGCCTCTGAAAATTCAGTGATTTTCAGTTTTGTCTCTGTGAAGGCAATCATCTGCATATATATGATTGATTATCTGCCATCTTTACTGTTCTCCTCTCATTAATTCTACACTCCCAATCCTTTTTTAATACTCAGTTTAGATTATTCATTATTGTTTCAAGCTTAGCATATTCACAGCTAAATTCTTTCTTTCTTCCAAAACTAACTTCTTTGTTCACTCCTTTTTTTATGGACAATATTGCCTTCACCATACTGAACAATTGCTTTCCTGTTTTTGTTCCAGCTTGATTTTGTAATAGGGATTTTGTTAAAGGCCATGCTATCCCCTTATATTGCAGTGGACAAAGTGAAGCAGCAGGAACGATGTTAATGGTCCAGAATGAGAAAGGAGCAGAGTTGGACCAGAGATCTAGCTGAATGGCATCCTTTCCTTTCAGCAAAATCTTTAATCCACCTCTGCTTCCCTAATTGTAGTTTTAGATTTAGACTTACTAGTCCACTAATCAAGGGACCTCAAGAAATCGCTAGTAAATAATCAAGCTCTTTCTGCAGTAGTTGATAATTCAGATCAAAGGTGGCCTCCTTGGGCTTGCCAGCAAGTACAAATAGCAATAACACTTAGACTTTTACACTGCTCCGTACTGGTTTACAGCCCCCTCTAAGTCAGCATATTGCCCCCAACGATCTGGTTCCTCATTTTACCAACCTAGGAAGCTAAGTCAACCTTGAGCTGGTCAAGATTGAACTCCTGGTTGTGGGCATTTTTAGCCTGCAATATTGCATTCTAACCACTGCGCTACCATGGCTAACTACTGTGCCACCACA
The DNA here is from genome assembly GCA_012654045.1 of Ptyas mucosa. Lineage (NCBI taxonomy): Eukaryota > Metazoa > Chordata > Lepidosauria > Squamata > Colubridae > Ptyas > Ptyas mucosa. The sequence goes on from WNWU01000013.1 coordinate 4,730,813, forward strand.
GCAAATGACATTCAACAATGACAAGACACTATAGTAAGGAAAGGCAGCACAAGAGTTAAAATGCTCACCTGGGAAATGAGTGATTGATAAGAGACAGTATCTTCAGGCATGCTGACATGTTTGTCCTCTCTCTTGGAAGAGGTGAAACATATGCTATTTGTTCCCTGTTGCAGCTTCATGTAAGTAAAGACATATTCCAGACATTTCAAGAGTTTAGCTTTCGAATTTAGAGAAAAGCTGGGATTAGCTCAGCTCCGTGCAAATAAATGAACACAACAGCATGGATATGAGAGGCTTTTGTTTCAGAATAGCTGACATCAAAACAACCGAAGATGTCTTTATCTACCTCCCTGCGCCTACTGATATTTTTTTAAAAATTTTTTATTTTTCTACACTACAGAAAGGTTATTTACAGAACTGGAGGAATACTAGTATAGTTCTTTGAAAAGAACGGCAAGACAACACTCACTGGGGCCATTTACGTAACTACCCTCACCCCTTTCAAGAACTGTTTATTCAGAATCTGGTTTTGGTGGGTCATAACACTCAGGGGAAGGAATGTGCGTGCTGCATAGAAACCTGAGAAATAAACATGTAGTGCAGAGGTCCTACTTGTAATAACACCAATCTATCATTAATTTGGTAGCAGAAATCTTATTATTCCAAGTATAGAGCTCCAATATATAGGTGTACCTCTCATGAATTTAAAGGCCTGATCAGATTTGGGCAACCTACGGGCCCCCTCAAGGCCCTCAGCCTAATTTCAAATTCCTTTTTGTGCAAGGCATCAATTCAGATCTCTGATCTTTACTCTGTGTGTGTGTGTGTGTGTGTGTGTGTGTGTGTGTGAGAGAGAGAGAGAGAGAGAGAGAGAGAGAGAAGATGCTGCCAGGGAAAAAAAATTGGTATCCTCCGCAACGGGATCGCGCTCGTGCGATTGCTTTGCTCACGCACCTTGCTTCTGGGCATTCGCAGATCGCCGATGACAACATCCGGGATGGTGGGCGGAGCCCCCCGCCAGTTTTACTACCGGTTCTTGCAAAACGGTCCGAACCGGGGGCAACCCACCACTGCGCCCCACCCTTTCTTCAGTATCAACGCTCTGCAGCCCTCCCCCACTTCCCTTCAATCTCTTTCAAGACAATGTGGCCTAAAAAAGTTGCCCACCTAAAGAGGGAGCCATTTTTAAATCTAAGGACTGAAAGTAGAAAAGAATTAGAATCCAGACTGGAGATCAGTCAGTTGCCCCTCCCCTCCCCTCCCCTCCCCTCCCCCACCACACACACACACACACACACACACACACACCTTGCCGCCATGTCTGATTCATAGAAAGGAGGCTCAGGCTGTCCCCTGAAAGTATTTATTCCCCACATTGAGCAGCACAACACAGGAAGACAACCATCCTCACTCACAGTGACTTTGCCCACTGCAATAATCTGTCGGGCGAACCCGAAGAGCAGTGGGGAGCGAGACAACAGGAGAGGCAGTCTAGTCTCTGCCAAGCACTGAAGAGAAAGGTAGAAAGGCAGGAGGATAGCAAGGCAACAGACCCCTCTTCAGGGGCATCTGGTTGTAGGAGTGGGAGAAGTTGCTGGGGTGACTCAGGTCTCTCAGCTATGCCTCCAAATACCCATCCAGTCCACGGGACCTAAAGGGAGATGCCTCTGGTCAGGCCTTTCCCCTGCAGTCCCAGAAACTCAGAAATCTTCATCCCAGCCGGAGAACTCCTCCTCAGGCAGCTGCCGTGAAACAGAGTACCGCTTGAAATTGGTGTAAGGAAAACCCTGGAGGAAGAACAAGAAACAAATATTAAGAACAGGAGCAGCTTCCCAACCCATTTGGTATGGGGAAAGCAGAAGGGAAGTGCCCTTGAAGGCCATTTTCATACCTGCTTGAGCAGCACTGTGGTGGGAGCCTCAATCTGACGCAGTGCCAGCTTCTTCCAGGAAAGGGAGTTGAACCACCTGAGGATAGAAGTGGCTATGAACTGCAAACATCTAGACCGGGGCTCTCCAACGTCAGCAACTTTAAGACTGGAGGACTTCAACTCCCAAAATTCTGGGAGTTGAAGTCCTCCAGGCTTAAAGTTGCCAAGGTTGGAGACCCCTGATCTAGACCATTGCTTCTCATGGCTGGCTGGGGAATTCTGGGAGTTGAAGTCCTCCAGGCTTAAAGTTGCCAAGGGTGGAGACCCCTGATCTAGACCACTGCTTCTCATGGCTGGCTGGGGAATTCTGGGAGTTGAAGTCCTCCAAGAAACACTGGTCTAGAGTACTAGGATTCAAAGCCAGATAAATGAAAGTGGCTGTAGACCTTTTGCTATAGTTGCAATCTAGCATACTTCATCACCAGTATGGTTGCTTACACTTTTCAGAACCTCAGATATTATTGGTCACTTTGAATCCTCTCCCTTTAACTCTGGACTCTGTCCCCAATAGCCATTTTGATACAAGCTTCAAGAAAAAGTGGGCACTTCTTCATGTAATGCCAGATCTTTCATAGGCTTTTTATACTTCTGGATTTAGCACTCCTTTGGAAGATGGCTAGATTAATTTTCTGAGTTTAACACTAGAGCTGCAGACTTGTGTTCAAAAAACAGGACTAATACTATCTAGAGCAGTGATGGCTAACCTTTTTGCCGTCGTGTGCCAAAAGCCGGGGGGGGAGTGCAGGGGGTGGAGCGCGCGTGTGCCCACATCCATAATTCAATGTGCTCCACCCACCGTGCATGCACACGCAACCCCCCCCGCGCTCTCACTGCTTTTGGCCCGCGATGGCACGGTGGCCCCGGTAGGCCTGTTTTTTGCCCTCCCCAGGCTCAAGAGGCTTTCTAGGAGCCTGGGGAGGGCAAAAACGGCCTTCTCCAACCCCCCCAGAAGCCAGAAACGGCCTGTTTCCCAATTTCCGGTGGGCCCGTAAGGCCCGAAAATCAGCTGGCTAGCATGCGCATGCACGCTGGAGCTGAGCTAGGGTAACGCTCGCGTGCCCACAGATATGGCTCTGCGTGCCACCTGTGGCACACGTGCCATAGGTTCGCCATCATGGATCTAGAGAGTACTAGCATGGATGATGTTACCTAGTTTGGTAATGAAATGTCTACAAGAAAATAACCAAGTGCATAGAGCATCATGGATGCCACAGTTCAATCCTGAGCTACAAATATTCACTTCTGTAGGGATATTTAGTGCTAGCCGGTAGGCCATATGCAAATAAGAAACCACCACAATGCAAAGAACAATGATCTGATCATTGTTCTCAAATAGTTCTCAAAAACAGTTCAGTAGCTCAAATGAGCATTATGCCTTTGAGTGACAATGGGGAAGATGAACGTCTGGAAATACATCAATCTTCTTACCAACTTCTGTACATTTTGAATTACTCCTCAACTCCATCCTATTTTTCTATAGAATATGGTCCTTTTTTATTACTCCTGTGCCACCTTTTGGCAGAGACAGGTTCTACAATTTCAGCTGGTAACTTTTTTCTCTGCCCAGGATTCTTCCTTATGAACGTACCTGTGCTTCCGAATGCCCCGAATCCCACTGCTGGTATTGCCCAGTCTCTGCCCTGGTCGACGCCTGCCAAAGGGGAAGGAAGGGAAGAAAAAAACAACAGTGTTTTCTTAGCATATGTTTGGTGGGATAAATTGGTATAGAACAGGTAATGAAATGATTGGATTCTTTTTCTTAAAACAAAAGGTTACCAGCGTTTATGACTTTTTAATTTACAAAACAAAAAGGAGGTAATGATACGGGGTTGGGGAGTGTCAGGATAGAAGTGTATAAAATGATTAGAATAGACAGAAGTGATGTTTTCGTCCCACTTTTACAACGTTAGAACATGTGTATTCATGTGCTTCCATTCAGTTTCTGACTCCCGGGAGCTGCCTGGAAAAGTTCTTATGGTTTTCTTGGCAAGATTTTTGAGAAGTGGTTTGCCATTGCCTCTTTCCCAGGGGTGAAAGGGAATGACTGGCCCAGGATTCCCCAGCTCACGTTGTACCTAAAGTGGGTCTCAGTGTCTCCTGGTTTCTAACGTGAGGAGCAGAGATGGTTTTCAGCAGGTTCTGACCAGTTCTGGAGAACCGGTAGCGGAAATTTTGAGTGGTTCAGAGAACCGGTAGTAAAAATTCTGACTGGCCCCGCCCCCATCTATTCTCTGCCTCCCGAGTCCCAGCTGATCAGAGGAAATGGGGATTTTGCAGTATCCTTCCCCTGGAGTGGGGTGGGAATGGAGATTTTGCAGTATCCTTCCCCTGCCACGCCCACCAAGCCACACCCACCAAGCCATGCCATGCGCACCAAGCCACACCCACAGAACCGGTAGTAAAATATTTTGAAACCCACCACTGGTGAGGGGGATCCTTGTGCTCTCTGAGCCTTGCTTGTTTTCTTGCCTATGTTTCATCACCCAAACTAGTGATGCCTTAACCACTATACCAAACTGCCTCTCAGTTATACTACTAGAATTGTTTTAGCTGGACAGTAAGAAATTCAAGATGCCTCTGGATATCACCCATAAATTATTATCTTTTGTTTTTCATGGGAGCTTTTCAGAGGCATGATGGGCATTTAACCAATTCTTTTTATGATCATGCTTCCTGCAATAGGTGGCCAGAGGCCTAGCCTGTTCACACTATTGGGGTTATTTTGCTTTTGCTAAATTGCAGTTGACACGGAAACCACAGATTAATCTGCAAGCAGGAGAAGTACCGTTATTAAAGCCCTCATCTACACTTTCCACTATGTTCTCGCTACGCCAATTTGTCTAGTTTGAATTAGGTTGAGCATGGTTACCCACCCGATTCCTTCCTTCATTTTTATTTAGGGCCCTGTCTGCACTCATATTGATTGGAATGAATGCCAGCAGGGAGTCATACCTGCAAAGCTTGGCTACAAGGGAGCATGCAGCCTCACTGACAAAGGCAGGAAAAGAGAAAACACCATCCATGATCCTGCTGTATATCTTTTGAGGTTCAGTACTGTGGAATGGGGGTCTAAGAAGGAGAAGAAGAGAGGAGAAAAACATGGATATATAGATACTACTCTGGGACAGACCCAGCCACTTCCTCACAACCAGAAGTTCCTCGTCAGTGATACTCACTCTTCCACTTGTCTAAATAGCATCACCAGAAGGAATAATCCTTGATATGTCCCAAAAGCAACTGTAATTGAATCTCTACCACTTCTGCCTGTATTGTCAACCTGGTCAACTGGACTCTATACAAAATCCAGTAAATGGCTCTGGAACCCCATTCAGAATCTATGATGCATAGTTGATGCTTTGTCTCTCTTTCTCCAGTTCTTGCCAATCCCAACCCCCCAAAATTCTCCACCCTCGCCAATTACTTCTAGGCAGGAGTGAAATCCAGCAGGTTCTGACAGGTTCTGGAGAACCGGTAGCGGAAATTTTGAGTAGTTCGGAGAACAGGCAAATATCACCTCTGGCTGGCCCCAGAGTGGGGTGGGAATGGAGATTTTGCAATATCCTTCCCCCAAGAGTGGGGAGGGAATGGGGATTTTGCAGTATCCTTCCCCTGGAGTGGGGTGGGAATGGAGATTTTGCAGTATCTTTCCCCTGCCATGTCCACCAAGCCACGCCCACCAAGCCACACCACACCCACCAAGCTACGCCCACAGAACCGGTAGTAAAAAAATTTGGATTTCACCACTGCTTCTAGGGGAGAAGAAAGGAAGAAGATGCACGAGGAAGTAGTGTGAGCATCCCATTGCTGAATGCCTGGAGAAATGCAGAGACAGACTTACCGTCCTACAAGCATTTCAAAGATGAGCACACCAAGTGTCCAGAAGTCCACAGCATAATCATGTCCTTCATGGCGCAAGATCTCAGGGGCCAAATACTCAGGAGTCCCACAAAAGGAATAAGTCTTCTCCCCACGTCTGAGTGCCTTGGCAAAACCAAAGTCCACCTATAAAAAAAATGGTGGTGGGGTATTAGTAGGTAGGAATGGAGGACAGAAACATGACACTTGTTCTTCAGCTGAGTCCCACTGCCCCCATCAATCTATTTGTATACAATGCTCGAGTCCCAAAATCTTTTTATTCAGAAAACAATGCAGAATTCTACGGATGGCCAGCAACCTGCATTTCTTTAAAAATATTAGAAAAATAAAGGGAGGAAGTGGAAGAGAGTTCAGGAATTGGTGGGAAAGTAAGCTTTTCTATTTAGAGATACTCTGACATTTAAAAAAAAAAACCCACCTAACTGCAGCAGTGAAGAAAAGCAAAAGAGAAAGGAATTTTCTCCATGCATACTTGAGCATTCCTGAAAGATTTACACCTGGCCACTGTGGAAAGTACATGCACCAGGGACCCCGATAGCACATTTGTACCACCCCTAGAACTGGAAGCTGAACCTCCAAAAATAATTGATAGGATCACGATGAAAACTACATTTAATTCTATTTCATTGACACTTAGGTGTAATTAAAAATAGCTGTTGGTTTTCAAAGTGTGTATTTAATAATGTTTTTCCGTCTGTCACATTGCAAATTTAAAATTGGGAATTGGTTTTGGCGGTCACTAGGAGTTACATTCCAGGATGAGATTGGACTGTATGTGCCCTGGAGCCTCAGACTGTCACTGTACATTTCTGGACTTGCAGTAGAGGTACTGTATACTGTAGCTAACTTACTGCTTCTCAGGCAAACCCACTTTCAGAAAGGGTCCAGGGAAAACAAATTACAAAAAAGTCAGAAACATCTAATGCAGTGATACTCAACCTGTGGGTCACGACCCCTTTGGGGGTCGAATGGCCCTTTCACAGGGGTCGCCAAAGACCATCAGAAAACACATATTTTTGATGGTTTTAAGAATAATTTTATGGTTGGGTATCACCACAACATGAGGAACTGTATTAAAGGGTCGTGGTATTAGGAAGGTTGAGAACCACTGTTCTAATGGATAAGACAATCAACTCAGAGATATTTTATATGGGGATGGCAATAGAGGAGGCCTCATACCAGAGGTGAATTTCAGCAGGTTCTTGACCAGTTCTCCAGAACCGGTAGTGGAAATTTTGAGTAGTTCAGAGAACCGGTAGTAAAAATTCTGACTGGCCCCGCCCCCATCTATTCTCTGCCCCCCAAGTCCCAGCTGATTGGGAGGAAATGGGGATTTTGCAGTAACCTTCCCCTGGAGTGGGGTAGGAATGGAAACTCTACAGTATCCTTCCCCTGCCACGCCCACCAAGCTATGCCCACCAAGCTATGCCACGCCCACCAAGCCACGCCCATAGAACCAGTAGTAAAAAAATTTGAAACCCACCACTGCCTCATACCATAGTCTATCAATGGAAACCCTCACATCCTCATGAGCTCATGGAAAGAAAGGTCACTAGTGTTTGTTTTCTAGGAGCAGGTTGGAGGGATAAAGCAGCAGGTGGATCCACAGCAGGAGTGGGTTCTAAATTTTTTTATTACCTGTTCTGTGGGCATGGCTTATTTTGTGGGCGTGGCTTGATGGTCATGTGACAATTCTTTAGGATTTAACAGAGATACTGGTCTACCAGGTTTTTAATTGCTTACAGAGCTGTACCAGTCTACCCATTTGTTTTTGGAGACACCAGTCTACCACCATACTGCCTTTTAACACTGATCAGCTGTAGGGCGGCCCTTTGAAGCCCCGCGGCAAGAGTTTAAACCAATCAGCTGGGTCTCGGGAGGCAATAGATTGGTGGTGGGGTGGGGCCAAATAAAAGGTAAGAATAACGCTGGCCGGGCAGGTGGTGGTGGCGGGAGGACCCAGCTCCCGAACAAAGAGAACCAGTTCGGTGATGTCATATTGTCACCGCTACCGGCTCGGCCGAACCGGGCCAAACCGGGAGGAACCCACCACTGATCCACAGATATCACCATTGGGACAGGACACTTGGGCTGAACAGCACTGTTGCCATAGCTGAAGAACAGCTTGAAATGTGGACAGCAATGTCATTTCCAGCTGTTTTCAGCATGGCAGATAAGCAGCTTAGGGCCGCTGTGTGAAAAATGCTTTATTCTTCAACCTCTGTTACCAGTTTTATGTAGCCCTTGGCATCCAACATGAGGTTCTCAGGCTTCAGGTCGCGATACACAATGCCCTGTCCATGCAAGTAATCCAGAGCCTCAACCACACAAGCAGAACAGAAGATGGCCACGGGTTCTGAGAAACAGCGACTGGAAATAAAAAAGGATTTAAGTGGTAGAATTTATATCTATTGGTTGTTCTCTCTTAACCCAGAACAATCATACCGTGTTTCCCTGAAAATAAGACCCTGTCTTATATTTTTCTGAACCCCGAAATAAGCGCTCCCCTTATTTTCGGGGAGATCTTATTGCAAGATGGGGCTCCTCTTGCCATCTTAGCTGATTTCCAGCTCTGTGTTTAAATATTTTTGGGGAGGGCTTATTTTTGGGGGGAGGCTTATTTTAGCGCATGTACTCAAAAGCTTGATTGGGCTTATTATCAGGGGATGTCTTATTTTCGGGAAAACAGGGTAGATCTAGTGACTGCATTTGATTCCATATATTGTGCAAATCCAGAAAATGGATTAATTCAGTTAACCAGGTGATGTTAACACCATTTGAATAAAAATGATCCCATGTTCAATCCATGTTATCTCCAATTTGGGCCAGGAAAACCTCTATGTACCTTCTGGGATGCTGCTGCTTGAAGTAGCTTAAGCAGCTTCCTTCATGAACAGGATGGAGTGGGAAGCTGCTTCATCAGCTCCATTGTTTTCTCTACTGCCCATCCCTCACAAGGAATTGTATGACAGGACTCACCCCACTGATTAGACTAGTTAAAGTGGAGCTGAGTTTTCACAATTAAGCAAATTGTGTGGATCTTCCTATTATTTTGGAATGTTGTTTTATGAGTACATTAATCCATAATACAATTCTTTAGGGGTATAACATGTTTCTGGGAGATAGCAATTGACTGCATACCTACAACATTTTCAGTTGTTCCCACTAATTAAGCCATTAAAAAAAAATCTAACCAAAGTTCACATTAGGAGCCACATGTTAGTTCTTTATCTGACTTGGTTAAGTGTCATACTGACACTGTGCTTTATTAGCCAAGTTTTAAGATTCAGTATGTTGTGTGAACCCATTCAATATCTACACGGAAAGCTTGAAATCATCCAAAACTTAGATGGTGATAATTGAGGGCAGTATAGAGTGGACAATGCACTATTTGAGACTCTTTCTTGGCACTGGGCCAGAAGTGTACATCCTAAGTGGAAGGTATATGCTGTGGGCCAAAAAACAAAACTAGCATCTTCCAGTTTCTTACAGCCCACAATCTCCTTGACCCTGGAATAACTGGTATAGACATGCAGGTGTTCATTTTCTTCCCCACCCTTCCATCCTGCCCCACACTGCCCAAGTCCCATGGCTGCATCTTCATACACTTCACGCAGCTTGGCCCATAGCTCGCCTCCTTGGCAGAACTCCAGCAGCAGGTAGACATGGCGGCTATCTCGAAAGGTTGAAAAAAGCCTAGGGAGGATAAAAGAGGGTGAAGAGAGATGGAATGAATTAGTCCCAGTGGTAGCAAAGGGAACTGAAGCACTTTAGATCAATCAAGAGTGGACAGGACAATCCACATTCTTCCTCAAAGCCCCTTTGCCTTATTAGGCTTCAGGATAACTCCCTGCAATAGCATCGCTTCACTAAAGCCATCAAGCTCAGAGAAGGCACTTTAAGAGGAAGTCATTTTAAATCTTGGAGGATGATCAAAAACAATCCCTTCTTCGCTTTTTCAGCTCCTGCAGAGAATGCTCCTCAGGCTACTTTTGCTTTGCAAAAGCATTTGTCCAGCTCCACAGCTGGAACAGACTATGATGTTTTGTTTAATTGGGTGTTTGACTACAACAGTGTTTCTCAACCTTGGCAACTTTAAGATGCCTGGACTTCAACTCCTCGATTTCTCCAGCCAGGATGAAGCAATAAAAAGAGCAAAATGCACACGTACAACATCACATTTGCTGAATAGGGTAAGTTCTGAGTTTCTTGGCCACTACGTGAATGCAAATGAATATATGGAATGTAAATAATACATTAAGTATTCTACAGAACCCCAGGATTAATTCAATTTAGCCACTTATGAAAAATCCAATGGAACGCTAAGTGCCATATGAACATAAATTGTCTTCCAACTGCCAAGGTAGTTGCAGCCATAATAATTTCAGCTTGTGAGGACTTTTCCCCCATAGTCCCCTGTTTTATTGTTCTTTCTCAAGTTGGGATAGGCAGTCAATATATATATATATATATTTAAATTTGATTTATATGCCGCCCTTCTTCAGAGATTCAGGGCGGTTTACAATGCGTTAAGCAATAGCCTTCATACTTTTGTATATTTATACAAAGTCAGCTTATTGCCCCCACAAACTGGGTCCTCATTTAACCTACCTTAGAAAGGATGGAAGGCTGAGTCAACCTTGAGCCTGGTGAGATTCGAACTTACAGTAATTGCAGACAGCTGGTGTTGATCACTATGCTTTTAGTCTGCTGAGCTAAACCAGGCTCCTATTGTAGAATATTATAGAACAAGGCTGTCAAACTCATGGCCTGCAGGCCGGATGCATCACGCACTGGCCACACCCAATTTAGCGAAGGGGGCGAAGTGTCGTGATACTTCACATGATGACGTCATGACAATGCAAGTTTGACACCCCTGGTTATAGAAGAAGCTGGGCAACGTTTAATCTGTATGGACTTCAACTCCCAGAATTCAAACCCTACTCCTTACTTGCACTGATGATGTTTGGGTAATTTGGGTAAAATGAAACATTGACAAGAAAATAACCAAATTCAGGGAGCACGAAGGACCTGAGAATTCTGAGAATTCTATTGAAGAATGAATTAGGATTTGAAACGATCTTACAAGCAACAAGATCGAATGCAAGATAGATAAATATGACATTCTACGATAAAGTTATTGTAGGGTTAAAGGGGTATCTAGGTGGAGTACTTGTGAAAACTTGTGTTTTCCAGTTAGATGGGCAGTAACCAGTAGCAATTTCAAAATGTATCGAATCCGACACACTTAACTAAGCATACGATTGGAGGCCAATCAAATGTCTCACAGGAGGCAGGATCAACTTGGCATCTATTGGCAAGTTTAGGCAGGTATGAGCCAGGAGTGAAATCCAGCAGGTTCTAACAGGTTCTGGAGAACAGGTAGCGGAAATTTTGAGTAATTCGGAGAACTGGCAAATACCACCTCTGGCTGGCCCCAGAGTGGGGTGGGAATGGAGATTTTGCAATATCCTTCCCCCAGGAGTGGGGAGGGAATGGGGATTTTGCAGTATCCTTCCCCTGCCACACCCACCAAGCCACACCCACAGAACCAGTAGGGAAAATTTTTGAATTTCACCCCTGGTATGAGCATGTCTTCTTCCCCTTCAATTCTGTAGTATGCTCCTCCACAACCCTTTTTTTCCCTCCTCCAACCCTGCAGAAAGCTGAAAGGCTTGAGGTCTTCTGAAAGAGGAGATTCTGGCTCTTTTATAGCCCCAACATCCACATGTTTGAAAAGTTGATCACCGGGTTTATGGAGATTCCAGGATTGAAAGAGAAGTTCTCCCCTGCTTGACCAGTGCTTATTTAGTGCTTCTTCAAAACTCTATTCGTTCAACTCTATTCATTTCAATTCAATTTGAATTAATTTCTGGCATGGTTGGTGGATGGTTCCCACTGTTTGACAATGTCCTGAAAAGATGGTAGCAAGGTCAGAGAGTTTACTCAATCATTTTGAAAAATGTCCTACGTAAGACAAAAGAGTTCTATGTGAACTCAAGGACAGGTAGATTGTAGTTTAACTTTCCTTTGGGGAAAGCCATTCATTAATGAGGAAAATAGCAGAAACATTTGAGGAAACTAATTTTGCCATGCTTGAGCTTGATTTTAAGGGAAATGGAAGCTGGATGCAATTGAACACATATTTGAAACTTTAAAATACTCAGAGCAATGATAGAGTTCAGTGGCAAGAGAAACAACAATAATGGGCTAATGAAAACGACCTCAAGGACGGAGGTTCTCTAAATAGAGACGCTTAAAGTACGCCTGCAGGCTATTGAGAAAAATATTAAGGATAGGAAACAAAAAACCCTTAGTGAAGTTCTGAAAATAAAAGAACACAAACTGAAACAATAAGACACATAGGCCAGCTGATACAGTCAGCTAGTCTGGGTTTAGAACTGTAGGAAGATTTGTAGGAAAGCTAAACTTCGGAATGGTGAGATTGGTAAATGACGCTAAGAATGATTCAAATACCTCCTTAAATATTTTAAAATAGAACGAAAACAAAAGATATGCCAGCTGCTCAATAAAAAAGGACATGGTAACCAGGGGTGGGCTGCTGGGGTTTCGCAGGGATTCAGGAGACCCTCTAGCTAAGATTCTGTGCAGTTCGGAGAACTCTCAAACCCCACTCCTGACTCACCCCACCCTGCCCCTCCCAGGAGTCCCCACGTGGCTCGTTTTGGATGCAGGTAAGTGCAGGGCGTGCATGGAGGCTCGAGGAGGGGAAAAACGGGCCTACTGAAGTTTGGGAAGGCCGGAAACGGGCCTCTGGGGTCTGGGGAGGCCATTTTCACCCTCCTGGAGGCTTGAGAATAGCCTCCGGCACCCAGGGAGGGCAAAAATGCCCCCATCCCGCTGTGGTGCAGGAGGCCGACTAGGCCACGCCCACCATGGCTACGCCCACCCAGCAACCAGACAGAGAACCCCTTGCTAAAATTTTTGAAGCCTACCCCTGATAGTAACAAGACAATAAGAAAAAGGCACAGTTGATCAACCATTAACAGAAGTCCATCTTCTCCAACAAGAGGGTTTGTCTGTCAACATTTTAAACTTAGCAACTTCAAGATGTGTGAACTTCAACTCCCAGAATTTCACCGCATGCTGGTTTGGGAATTCTAGGTGTAGAATTCCACACATCTCAATGTTGCCACGGTTGAGGTACACTGCATTAGATGTTTCCCTGGTATCTCATTCACCACTATGGGAATTTTGGGGTCCTATTAATCAAGGGGGGGCTTTTCTACAAAATCAATTGATTTTTATCTTAATTCTCTTTCCTCTTAGCTGCTCTCTTACAAGCTTACCCAAGCAGTCTATTAAAAAGATCACATCAAGTAAGTCAGAAACGGTGTTGGCTAATGTCCTTGTACTTTCAGAGCTGATATAGCAACCATGACTCGTCTTTAAATGTTACATGTAGTCTAATGAGACTAACTACCAAAAATATATCCAATGAAATCTTGATTCTGAAGCTGATTTTTTGCTGCAAATCTCATGACTGAAATACCTAGCCCAGCTTTTGTTACTTCTTTCTTACCACCCATCTTTGGACTCTCTTGAAATGATGACACTTTCTAGAACCTTGCCCACTCATTTGCATCAGTGTGGATGGCTCTGCTAAAGATATTATCCAGCTATGGATTTGGGCATTTTTTTTTCAAAATGGAGGAGTGATGTTTGCTTTTTATCTACTAGCAGGGGTGAAATGCTCCCGGTTTGGACCGGATCGCCTGATCTGGTAGCGATGGAGGCGGGTGGTTTGGAGAACTGGTAGCAAAAATCTCTGCCCCCTCATGCCCAGCTGAGCCACCCAATCATCAGAGGCTTTTTTAAAAAAAATTTAAAAGCATTTTTTCTACAACCTCTTCGGCCAAAAAAAATCCCAGCTGAGTTGCCTGATCGGCAGAGGCTTTTTTTTCTTTTAAATGCCTCTGATGATCCAAGCTGAGTTGTCTGATCGTCAGAGGCTTTTAAAAGAAAAAAAGCCTCTGCCATCAGGCAACTCAGCTGGGATCGTCAGAGCCTTTTGAAAGCATTTTTTACAACCTCTTCACCGAAGAGGTTGTAGAAAAAATGGTTTTAAAAGTTTTTTTTTAATGGCCACGCCCATCCAGTCACATTACCCCCCCTCCCCCACCAAGCCACACCCACAGAACCAGTAGTAACAAATTTTAGATTTCACCACTGCCTACTAGGCAAGATCTTTGCAGGGCCCTTGCTAAATATCTTCAGTTCTCTTGTCCAGTTAACATCGAGAATGGTATTAGCATTTGGGGTCATAGCAGATAGGGCTACTATACCTTGGCTCAAAATTTTGGACAAACCTCTAAATAGCAGGAAGGAGTCCTAATGATCATCCAGATTTATGATAGTCTTCATCGAGGCAGCTATAAAGCCAAAGTCTGGCCACTGAAACTTGGGGCATGATTGTTGCCATCTCCGCAATTCCAGCCCTCTGCTCATCCCCACCCCAGGGTCCTCCCTCCTTCCCTCCCTTCCTTCCCTCAGCATGGGAATTCCAACCTGACAATGAAGGGGCAGCGGCTTTGCTGCAGGACTTTCTTCTCCATCAGAACATGGTCCTGCTGACGCTTCTGCACCACATGGTCCTTCCTCAGGCGCTTGAGGGCAAAGAAATAGTCCTGGCCCTCCACTGTGTTTCGGACCTGTAGAAGAAGGAAAGTAGCTCAGAAATTCTCACTCCTACGACCCAAAGAGCAAGGTGCCTGTAAACCCAGATGCATTTGATGGCCTCCTCTTAGTGAGCAAGTGGAAGATCTAAGCTTGGGAAGATGAAACAGAGGTGGGACAGAGAGGCTTTATCCATAAGTGGGAGGTAACTTGAGAACCTTATTCTGTCCCTTTGGAAGGAAAGTGCTCGCAATCCGACTTCCAGTTGCCTGGATAGTAAAGGGGAAACTAACCCTCCTTCTTCACTTACCATTTCAATGGCATAAGAATATCATATCAGCCTTAATATTTCCCTCTTCAGTTCATGACAGCTGCTGTATTTTGAACCTAGCCCAAGATTTAAACATCCTGTGCCAATACTTCTTATACCGCAAGCTCATTTTTTTCCTGCTTAAACTCGCATAAAGCTAGATTTGTAACTTCATCATAGCACTATGCTGCCTTTTTTTGCAAAGAGGTGTTCATGTGACCAGATCAGCTTTTATCAGCCATCGGTAGATTCCCAGAGGGGTAGCTCTCTTAGGCAACAAGGTGGGAAA
This sequence comes from Ptyas mucosa, assembly GCA_012654045.1. Classification (NCBI taxonomy): domain Eukaryota; kingdom Metazoa; phylum Chordata; class Lepidosauria; order Squamata; family Colubridae; genus Ptyas; species Ptyas mucosa. Next base: position 4,745,855 of record WNWU01000013.1, read on the forward strand.
TTCATGTAATTACCTTCTTCAAAAAAATTCCCACACTACCAATGAGGCTACTTCATTTTGTTAACTAGCTAGGACAGTAATGAAAGTCAGATCATCAAATCTCTATTCCCCCAAAGCCATTAGGAACATATTTCTTATTCCGTTACCAGCTTCCTCCCAATTAAGCTGACCCCCCACTGTTACAAGAGCATCTTCACTTTGCTGCAGATATGGGAAGATTGCAGGAGTAGAAGATCCTCAAGGTATCCCTTAAAGGGCCAGCAGGCAGCAAGCTCCTGGCATTACAGATTAAAAGATCTAACAGAGTTGGAAGGGACCTTGTAGGTCATCTAGTCCAACCCCCCCCCCTGCCCAAGCAGGAGACCCTACACCATTTCTGACAAATGGCAGTCCAATCTCTTCTTGAAAGTCTCAAGTGATGAAGCTCCCACAACTTCCGAAGGCAACTTCTGTTCCACTGGTTGATTGTTCTGTCAGAAAATTTTTCCTTATTTCCAGGTTAAATCTCTCCTTGTTCAGTTTCCATCCATTATTCCTTGTCTGGCTTACAGGTGCTTTAGAAAATAGCTTGGCCCCTTCCTCTCTGTGGCAGCCTCTCACATATTGGAAGATTGCTATCATATCTCCCCTGGTCCTTCTCTTCACTAGACTAGCCATGCCCACTTCCTGTAACCGTTCTTCATGTTTTAGTCTCCAGTCCATTAATCATCCTGGTTGCTCTTTTCTGCACTTTTTCTAGAATTGCAACATCTTTTTTATAGTGTGGTGACCAAAACCGGATGCAGTACTCTAGATGTGGTCTTACTAAGGCTTTATAGAGTGGTAGTACCTCACTTGATTTTGATTGTATTCCTCTGTTAATGCAATTTAGGATTGCATTGGCTCTTTTGGCTGCCGCTGCACACTGCTGGCTCATATTTAGCTAGTTGTCCACTAAGACTCCAAGATCCCTCTCACAGTTACTGCTATTAAGCCTGGTTTCACCCAGTCTATATGTGTACTTTTGGTTTTTCTTGCCTAAGGGTAGGATTTTACTTTTCTCTACACTGAATTTCATTTTGTTAGATAGGGCCCAGTATTCAAATCTGTCAAGATCCATCTGGATCTTGAGCCTATCTTCTAGGGTGTTAGCTATTCCTGCCAGCTTAGTATCATCTGCAAATTTGGTAAGTTCCCCTTCTTTTCCCTCACCTAAGTCATTTATGAAGATATTGAAGAGTACTGGGCCTAAGACAGAACTTTGTGGCACCCCACTGCTTACTTTCCTCCATGTAGACTTAGACCCATTAAGGACTACTCGTTGAGTATGGTTTGTCAGCCAGTTGCGAATCCATCTGGTGGTGATGCTATCTATCCCAGTTTCTTCTAGCTTACCAAGAAGTAGGTTGTGGTCTACTTTGTCGAATGCCTTGCTGAAGTCTAAGTGTATTATGTCCACAGTATTTCACTGGTCTACTAATTTAGTCACTATGATGAAGAATGAAATAAGATTGGTTTGGCATGATCTGTTTTTAACAAACCCATGCTAAATGCTAGTTGTTACTTTACTTGTTTCTAGATGTTGGCAGATCTTCCCAGGTTAGGCTAACTGATCTGTAATTTCCTGGGTCAGTTTTTTTTTCTTTTTTGAAGATGGGAACCACATCAGCTCTTTTCCAGTCCTCTGGTAGTTCCCTGATGCTTCAGGATTTTTGAAAGATATGGTACAGTGGTTCTGAGATGACCTCTGCCAGCTCCTTTAGAACTCTGGGCTGTAATCCGTCAGGTCCTGGTGATTTGTGTTCATCAAGATCAGACAGGTGTTCTCTTACTATTTTTTTTTTGTTTGCTTATTTTAACTTTTATTTCTAGTCTGCCTTTTAGAGTTGTTTTTGGTAGGTTGGGTTATATTTCTTTTTGTGTGAAGACCAATGCAAAGAATGAGTTAAGCAGCTCTGCTCTCTCTCTCTGTTGCCTGTTACTTCCTTGCCGTCTTCTCTCTTTAGTGGACCGACTGTTTCCTTGATTTTTTTTCTTGTTATTTATATGTTGGAAGAAACTTTTTTTATTATCTTTGACTTTTGTTGCAAGTCTTTGTTCATTCTGAGCCTTTGCTTTCCTGACTTCGTCTTTGCAGATTCTGGCTATCTGCTGATATTCTGCCTTAGTTGTGTGTCTCTCTTTCCATTTTTTGAACTTGTCCTTTTTGTCTTTTAATTTGTCAGAGAGATCTTTGTGCAGCCCTGCTGGTTTCTTCTTGGATTTCCTGTTTTTCTTTTTCAGTGGTATTGTGTTGGTCTTGGCTTTTATGATCATACTTTTCAGAGTTTCCCAAGATTCTTGAGTTGTTTGCCCCTTTAGGATTTTCATTCAAGGAATCTTTCCCAAGTTCTCTCTGAGTTTATTAAAATCAGCTCTTTTAAAATCTTAGACTCTGGTGTCATTATGTACTATTGCTTGTGTTTGTGTTATGTTGAATTCTAGTATGACATGGTCACTCTCACCCAAGGTTCCTGCAGTTTCAATTCCCTCTATCACTTCTTCTCTGTTCGTAAAAATTAAGTCCAGTATGGCTGTCCCTCTAGTTCCCCCCTCTACCTTTTGGGCAACCTTTTAGGTTGGTTAGGAACTTATTTGATTTCTCACTTGGCATTGGCCAATAGGAGTGAGATGAGCAAAGGCTAACTAGCATGTCCAAGGTGTTCCAAGAGCCTTCTTCTCTCCAAATGCTCTTGAGGGCACCTCAACTGTTCTTTAGATTGCAGGCTCTTATGCAATGATCACTCTTATTTGCAATAGTTCTATATATGAGAATATAGTTGTATGAAGTTTGTGTGGCGGGATAGCTTGGGGGGTAGTTCTATTCATACAATATACTTAACAGGTCAATTTAAGACATAATGCTGCCATGAACGGCATATTAAACTTCATCAATGTTGAGTTTGTTAAGTTTTTGAAAACAGGTTTTCCATTAACCCTCAGCTGTCACACTGAAGGCATTTTTTTAGTTTGATCAGCCAGTTTCCTTCAAACCTTTTCTAACCCTTGGTTGAACCCGACCAAGACTTATCTTAATTCAATTTTTTTCAGTCAAATGCCTTTGGAGTCCTCATAATTCTTGCAAATGGCATTTGGAGGCATGCTGTACCTCATACAAAATCTTAAAAAATGAATAGCTCTTGAAGTACTTATCCCTGTGACTTTATCTAATCTCCTTTTAAAGCTGTCCGAAGTAGTGGCCATCACCACAATCTTGGGTAATGAATTCAAATAGTCATTTATGCAATGTGTGAAGAAATACCTTTTTGCCTGTTCTAAAGCTACTTCCAATTATTCATTGGATAACCTTCGATCCTAATACATTGAGACACTCTTCTCTAACAAATTTCTCCACCACAGATTTCATACATCTTGATTATATCTTATTGCCTTTTCTTTCTAAGCTAACTAGTTCTAAATATTCTAGCCTGTTCTCATGAGGCAAGTTTCAAGGATTTTTTTTGGTAGTCCTGTACTTTTTCCACCTCTACTGTGTTTCCCCGAAAATAAGACCCTGTCTTATATTTTTTTGAACCTCGAAATAAGCGCTTGGCCTTATTTTTGGGGCGGTCTTATTATTTTGGGGTGTGTGATGCAAGATGGGGCTCCGCTTGCCGTCTTACCTGATTTCCAGCTCTGCATTTAAATAATTTTGGGAAGGGCTTATTTTCGAGGGAGGCTTATTTTAGCACATGCGCTCAAAAGCCCGATTGGGCTTATTACTAGGGGATGTCTTAATTTTGGGGAAACAGGGCACTCTGTTCCCTTTCAACTATGGATACCAGAACTTCACACAGTATTCCTGGTTAAAACATGTATCCCATAGATTTCTACAATGCTATTTTATGGTAAATTGAGGCAAGACTGGAGATAGTTGGGAACAACCTAAAATGATATAACAATAATGCAGTTGGACCAGGACTAGAGAGACCCAGACTCAGGTTCTTCCTCAACCATGGAAAACACTGGGTCCCCTTGGACCAGTTATTCTTTCTCAGCAAAACATATCTTAAGGGGTCCTTGCTGCTCTCTGAGCTTGGAGATGTTCCTTGCAGATGTTTTATTACCCAAATTACATAACATCGTCAGTGCTATCATCACAGCATTGATGATGTTACCTAGTATGGGTAATGAAACAACTGCAAGAAAACAACCAAGCTCAGAGAACACCAACGGACTCTCATTTCAACCCGGAGCCAGGGGTGGGCTGCTGGGGGTTCGCAGGGGTTCAGGAGAACCTCTGGCTAAGATTCTGTGCAGTTTGGAGAGCCCCCAAATCCTACTTCTGGCTGGCCTTGCCCACCCTGCTCCTCTCAGGAGTCCCAATGTGGCCCATTTTGGATACAGGTAAGTGCAGGGGAGGCTCAGGGAGGGCAAAAAACAGGCCTACCAGAAGTTCGGGAAGGTTGGAGACGGGCCCATTTCCAGCTTCCAGAGTGCCTCTGGAGCCTGGGGAGGCTGTTTTTGCCCTCCTGGAGGTTCAAGGAAAGCCTCCGGAGCCCGGGGAGGGCCAAAACACACACTACCACCCCCGCCATGGTGTAGGAGGCCGACAAGGCCACACACACTATGGCCACACCCAGCCAGCAACCGAGCATAGAACTCCTTGCTAAAATTTTTGAAGTTCACCCCTCCCCTGACCTTGAACCATTTTCTCCTTTATTGGTAAAGCATACTTTGCCAATTTCCTGTTGTTGGAAAAACTGGAGGTGGGAATAGTATGTACACAATCCCGAGTCTCAGGAGGAAAGCTGTAATGTGAACCCAACAGCAGATTTCTGGTGTCAGGCCACCTAAGCTGTGAGATAAATCAAACTAGATACAGCTTTAGCTTTAGCCTATCCACCCACACCCAAACCATTCTTTACCAGCTCAACAGTGCCAAAGCCACCAGTGCCCAAAACCACTGGCCTCCCTCTCTGCTCCCCATCCTCATAGTAAACAGGCAGAAGATCCTGGAGTCGCACTGGAGTTGGGGGGCCCTCTAGGAAGGAACCCCTAGAAAGAAGAAAGAATAAGGAGGGGAAGAGAGAGAGGTTGCCCATCAATAATATGATTCAGGATTTCCCAAGACCAATGTTAGTAATCAATCTTTCTTCTACAGACAGCAAACAATCAGCCTGCTACAAAATGGACCAGGAAACCAGCAGAAAAAAGATCTTCTTCCTCTAATAGTCCAACATCAAAAATTCTCAGTGTGGTGCAGAGAAACACAATATCTTTAATCTGAGAGACCAGACCTGGCTATTTATTTGAACATCCCCCTGTCCTTTACTTTCTTCTTAATGAAGTCTACAGTACTACCGTGTTTCCCCCAAAATAAGACCCTGTCTTATATTTTTTTGAACCCTGAAATAAGCGCTTGGCCTTATTGCCATGCGCTCAAAAGCCCAATTGGGCTTATTATCAGGGGATGTCTTATTTGGGGGGGAACAAGGTGTGTATTTTTTTTCTCTCCATTGCTTATATGGACTGAAGTCGGTAATGTAATAATCAGGTTTGTCTCGGGAAATCTGCAAAATCAGAATAATTTTTACCTATTATATTTCAGCTCATTAGATTTGTTACTTGAATTTAAAAAATAGCCATTTGCACATTTCAAAGACTGCGTTGTACTTTGAATCAAATAGGCGCGCTTCACACATGATGGTATAAACCTAACCAAGGATAACATGCTTGTCAACGTGGATGCTAAACTGCCAATTGTCCTCGTTCAACATTTTGTGTGAATGTAGCTGCAGGAAGGCCTTCCTTAGGACCGGGTTTTTAATTGGTCACTTGATGCGCTCCATTCTCAGATATTAACGTTGCTCAAAGCAGCAGCCTAGCAAAATAAGAGCAGCCCACACACACATAAAACCCCCAACCTTAACAGCGGCTTGTTCCTCTCAGCAGCCTCCTTTTTTCCTTCCCAGAAATTAGCTGAATCTCGGCAGCTGCGTCCTCTTCTGCGGGGGCAGGTGTATATGATTGACCTAAATGTGACTTTGTATTCAATGTGAATGTTGTAAAAATGCAAATGGGGTAAGGGAATGGCTTTTCATTACCAGGAACAAAAGTATCGTGGAGCAAAAAAAAAATCATAGCAGCGCAACCCTTCCTTCTCAAAGCAAAGAGCAGCTGAAAAGGTAATACTTTCCACAGCAGTGACTCTCAAAGTGTGGTCCAGTACAGCCTCCTCATATGTGTGGGTCAGAGCACCACTCATTGTCTCAGCCCTTGCTTTCCTCTGCATGCTGACACTTAGTCCCCCCATGTGCCTGGCAATCAGTGGATGGATCCGAGGCTGAAAACTGCAAGCAATAATGCGAGTAGCACCGTGAGATTAATATTCAACAAATCCAATAATAATGAACAAGTTCGGTTAGCAGCTGTCAGTCGGCATGTGTAATGCTAAGTGGATGTGAGATCTCTCGTAGGCAACCAGAAAGAGTGCAAATAGACACTGTTACGATGAATACTGAAAAATTGGATTTCAGAGAGTTGGAGAATGACTTTCAATAGCACCGAGGGATTTCTAACATTTTGGATCAGTAAGCTTGTGTTACACATTCTGTTATTTTAGCCTGTGGTACCCATTTGGTGAATTGATAAATAAAGCCTTAATTTAGGACTGAATTTTTTGATACAAAATTTCATATTTAAAAAAAAAACCCTTTAAAAATTGAGATAATAGAAAGGCATACATAACCCAAGCCAAGCCAAGCATAATCATCCCATTTGCCAAAAAAAAAAAATATGAATGTGAACACCTATGTTCTTAAACACAAAAACACAGGGATTATTTCATTGTGTGGTCCATGATCAGAGCAAATTTGAAAAATAGTCTGAGGAGGAAAAAAGGGATATATTTCCCTCCTTAGCTATAAGATCAAGACAAATTGCCAAACCTACTCAGGACATGAATCCACTGTATACTAAACCTAAATCCTATTGAGGTTGACAAGATACAAATATGCTAAGAAAATAATCGGGCCCTAAAGCATGCTGACTTACAAACTACCGAACCCCCATTTTATCATAGACTAGGATGTACTTTAAACCCAGCCAGGGGTTTGCAATTTAGAGTTTAGGAAAGTTTCTACACCCCGCAAACTCTTTTGCCAGAATTCTGAATAAACTGCTCATTTTCAATACATGCTTTTCCTAATTTTGAGATGCTTCTCTGAGAGTGCAAACTTGCTGACCTTCTGTAAGCATAGAGAAACCCGACTGTGACTGTGACTTCTATGGATTTAAGTTTCCTTTTTCAGCCTTACCATCAGAATATTATTCTCAGCAGAACAGACAATCTATCACAAGTTTTTGGAGCCATCAGCTCCTCCTACCTAATTCAATGCACGAGGGGGAAATAGTGGTTGCTAATGTGCCTTTGTCATTTCTGAAATACCTGCTAGTTAGATGCTGCAGTTTGATTTATCTATTATTGTCAGCTTTTCAACCCACAAGAGTTCTCAAAGTGAAGAATAATATTAGACAGCCATCTGAATAAGCTGAAATATTATTTTAACAGCAGGACAAATACATAAAACCTAGCAACTGCTCTGACTGCTTAAGTCAGGAATCTCTCATCCACGGCCATCATCCTTTTGGAACCACAACTGGAGATGGAAAAATGAATGGCATGGTGGACCACGGAGAACCTATTGCAGAATAAAATCTTCGCTTTTAGGTAGCATGCCAGAACCATCTGGGTAACTCCTTTTTGAAAAAGAGTGGCGGATTAGGTAGACCAGGGTGGGCTACCAGCAATCTTAGAACCATACAGTATATGGTCTTTAGCTATTTCATGTAGCAACAGTAGTTGCAAATGTCCTTTGCAGAACATCAATTTGAATCAGGGGTGAAATCCACTTACCTTCACTACCGGTTTGCAAATGTGAGCGCATGCGCCTCCTCCACGCATGGGCAGAGCATTCTGCGCATGCGCAGAGGGTCAAAAACGGGACGTGATGACATCCCGGCAGGTGGGCGGAGCCTCCCGCCACCGACGCTACCGGTTCGCCCGAACCGGATAGAACCAGCTGAATTTCACCACTGTTTTGAATCCACTGTTTCCCACAGTCTCATCTACCAGGGATAACATTACTGAAATGCAGCCTGAAAGGAAAACGATTCCCTCGCCATAAAACAGATTCATCCTGGTTCAGTTGAACAAGCCTCAATCAATCAAGAGTCTCTGCATTGCTTGTACTTCGATAGAACTGATCAGGGTCTGCGTTTCCTCCAGGGTCTTGGGGCAGCATAGAAAGAGCTGACAGTTCTTGCCGTTGGCTACATATGTTGCTTGACTTCTTTAATTGAGACAGCTGCATTTATATCCTTTTTGGTTTGCCATTGGCATCTCTGCTTTCCACTTGCAGCCTACCAACTTTTGACTTGTGTAGGTTGATGATGACCATTCTTTAGAACAGCAAGGCATCTGAGCTTCCAGGATTTTCTGTCCCTAAATTTCTTCCTTGATCATTCCTATTGAGTGCTATTTAATCTGTAAAATGTACAGAAAGTAAAGTTGATCCTTCGTGGAAATGTTCCAGATTATGGCCATGATGTTTTCTTGATTAGCACCGGGGGGAAAATATTCCCTTGCTTGTGTGATATGTTGATCTCAAAAGACAAATGGACTGTTAGCAGAGGTCTGTTTTTATGAATAACTTCACTGCTGTTACTACTGTTGTCTAGGGAACCTCTCGATTTCTTACCGCCCCCGACTGGAACTGGCAGGAAAAAGGCAGTTTTGATAAAATCCTGGAGGCTACAAGCAACAAGAGGAATCCCAATGTGTCCTTTAATTGGGCAAACCTAGAATTTTAAAACCTAGAACTGTTGTTTCAGTAGGAAAAGTAACCCCTGAGAATATTGTTGACAAGCTTAGACTTAAACAAAAAACAGGTGTTTGAGGTGTTGCCTTCCATTGGTTTCTGTGACTTTTATAACCACAGGAAAAGAGGATGCCTGCTAAGCAAGCCGTGGAACAGCTACCCGTGGCCTGGCATCAATGCAGAAACCAACCAAGTAAGGTTTTATTTGTCCTGACAGCTCTCAGCTTACTTGATCACTTTTCCATGAATGTGCTCCCAGGATCAGCATCAGCAGCTGAGGTGGATACCCAGCAATGACACACCAGTATATTCATAAAGAAGGTTTAACACTGACCGTCTCGTTTCAGAAAGAGGGACGTCCTCTTGTACCGTGACTTCCCTGGGAGAGTGGGAAGGGAGAAGAAAAAGAAGACATTAATGGCATAAAAAAAATTCTCTCTCCCTCTCCCTCCCTCTCTCCCTCCTTCTCCTCCTCTCTCTCTCCCTCTTTCCCTATTTCCTCTCCCTCTTTCCCCCTCTCTCTTCCTCTTCCTCTCCCTCTCTCTCCCTCTCCCCCTCCCTCTCCTCCTCTCTCCCTCTCCCTCTTTCCCCCTCTCTTCCTCTCCCTCTCTCTCTCTCTCTCTCTCCCTTTCCCTCCCTCCCTCCCTCCCTCCCTCCCTCTCTCTCTCTCTCTCTCTCACACACACACACACAGCTTTCCAGGGCCAACTGAGCCCCCCACCCATAGTTATATATATATCATCCTTCTTCAGTTCTGAATAATTCACTAACAGGATGCTTTATTATGGATGTTGGACAGATGGGTGTGGAGGTTTTTCTCAGAATGGGAGCAAGTTACCAAAGCAAGAATAAGCCACATTTCTCAGACTGAAGCCTAAGACAACATGTACACCTGCAGAAATTACAGGAAGAGGCAAAAGCAGATCCTTCCCTTTTAGGATTCCATAAGAAGAAATAAACATAATTTGTGCTCTTATCTGGCAAGAAAAAGGATCTTCCCAGGCCCAACACTGCAGGCAGAAACAAAGCATCCTTCATTTTTAATTAATAGAAGGCAAGATCACCTAGGAGATCCCAGCTAAAGGACCGAGTCTTTCAGTAGGAATGGAGGAGAGAAAAATTAAAAATTATCATCTCCTGATTATACACATAAACAAAACAGGAAACTGCATACTATGTTTTCACTCACCACATTCATTTTCTGAACTTACAAAATATACTGAATTATAAATTAACCAAACTAGCTGAGTCTGTGCAACATGCTAAACTATTCCCAGCAAAATAATGAATCCAACAAACAAATATATTAAGGTTGTTTAAAATTAAACAAGCTCAACATATATTACATGAATGCAGTTGGTTGATCTTTAATTGATCTGGTTAAGCATGTTTTGTGAACATAACTAGTATATATTTTGAACCAACCGAAATGATAGCCAGATAAATATTTTTCACAAGATCACTGAGTCAAATTTTGTGTAGGCTATCAAACGGGATAGTCAGTCCTGTATTTTTTTTCCATAGGCATTTTCCCAATTATTTATCAAATTCAATTTGTACACTGCCCTACTCTGAAATGACTGTATGTGGTTCACAAAAAGAACAACAATAAAAGAAGCAAGGACTGCATAAGCAGACAGCTACAAAAATACAACAAAACAGCAATCATATTTATGGGAATCAAATGTATCTTGTACCTACAGTACTGGAATGATAATTAATCAATGCAGATTCATACTTAGGACTCCACTTTAAAGTATTATCATCACTAACTGAGCCAACAATAAAATTCAAGTATAAGATTTGCTGTCCCCATTGGCTAGCCTTATGCTACCATAGACCAACGCCAGCAAATGGTGTTGTCATCATTTACAGTGTACAGGGCACACTAAGGACAGTGATTGATGGATTCCTCCAGCTTTGTTTCTCTCCCCTCCCTCCATATGTTAGCAGCCAGTGGGAAAACATCCCCCAATTACTCTGCTTAATACGGAATGATAGGGGACGAAGAAAATTTTGACAGATGGTTAAATAAGTAGTTTAGTCTTCTGTCACAACTCGTTCTGGTTTGGTGCTGTTTTGCACAGAGGCATTCAAAGAAAGGCTAAATATCGGCTGGCCTCAGAGAATATTTGGACAAGGGTGGACGAGCACTATTGCAAAACAGTGTTGTTTTCAAATAACACTAACCCCATGTTCCTTTGATTGCATCCCTACTAGACTCTGGTGTCGAACCAGACCTGATCATTGATGCCTTATATACAGAAGACATCAATGATGCCTTCAGCACTTTATCTGCCAGGCCCCTGAACTGATCCCTGGTTTAGAGACACGGATTAGCCAGGACACAAAGCAGCTAGAAGAGAACTCTCTGGCACACACTTCTCTGCACAACTCTACCACTGTTGGTCAGAACTACTCAAAAAGAGCAATTTTCCAAACTTCTCTGAACCATTCATTTATTTTGTATTCAACATTCAATTTCCAATATCTTGCGATCACAATTCGTCCCATAATAACCAATATCCTTACAAGCTCTCTTTCATCAATTGTTAACACCTTATCATTCAACTTTAATATAAGGATGGTACCTACTCCCAACTTTACCTTCTTTTTAATTATTTTACTAATTTCTTTTTCTATTCATAACCAAAAATTCTTCACTTTACGACATCCATACCACATGTGTTCATAGGTCCCATTCTCCACTTTACATCTCCAACATAACTTGCTAACACCTGTGTTCATTTTATATAATCTTACTGGGAACAAGTACCATTTCCAAATAACTTTATAACTATGCTCCTTTATTCTTATAAATTAACATGTGATATAAAATTTAAAAAAGGACTACTGAAAGAAAATTTATTTTGGAAGATATGGCAACCATTTGTGGACTATGCAATCGGGAATTTGGAAGAAATAATGCCAGTGCCAATGCAAAGAGAATTTTGGAAGACCTGAAGATGAAGAAAAAAATTCCTCTGTTTTTCCCTATTTTGTATTATACACTGAGTGTTGTTTTGTGTTTTGTGTTTTGTCTTTAATAAAAACTTAAATAATAATAATAATAATAATAATAATAATAATAATAATAATAAAAAACTACTCCAAAAGACAATGCCCAGGGGCCAGATGGGGAAAAGCATGCCCACCTCAGCCTAAACTGGCCAATAGATCAAAGGTTTATCTCATTCCTTATGGGTTGCTTGCCTGCAACATTAATCAAATAGACAGTAAAGATGTCAAAAGGAACCCTAGTAACTCTGGGGCAGTGGTGAAATCCAATTTTTTTTTACTACCGGTTCTGTGGGCTTGGCTTGGTGGGCATGGCAGGGGAAGGATACTGCAAAATCCCCATTCCCTCCCCACTCCTGGGGGAAGGAAATTGCAAAATCTCCATTCCCAGCCCACACTGGGGCCAGCCAGAGGTGGTATTTGCCGGTTTTCTGAACTGCTCAAAATTTCTGCTACCGGTTCACCAGAACCTGTCAGAACCTGCTGGATTTCACCTCTGCTTTGGGGTGATGTGTTGCTTGTTTAAAGGAAAAAAATACTATTACAACACTGGAGCAGCTAAAGGCCCTTATAGGTGTCTATATATGAGATATATTATTAGGATTATTAAGGCTACTAATGTGATTTTTGTGATTTTTATTTATATAGAAGGCAATAGAAGGCAGCCCATAACCGATTATATACTATCTCCCAGTGGTCAACATAAGTAAAAGCATCACACAGAATAAACACTGTGTGAAAACAGAGTTATTTCTTACGTGGAGAGTATTAGACATTTTAAGATTTAATTTGGTTCACTAATTATGCTGTTTCAAATTACAGTGAAAATAAAAAATTGGAACTTCAGTAAGTCCCACCTTCAGAATCATTATACAAGACCATATTGTTTTTAAAAAACAAATAGTTTCATCTTTACAACCATCCTCAAGACCATATAAAATCCCATTTTATGTGGCTCTTCCACATACAGGTCTTGGGGCCCAGGTTTGGATGATTTTGCACAGGAAATAAGATGACAATAATTATATTTACCTGGTGATTCTGGGCATACCAGTACTATACCCTTAAGCTGTTCCTATCCCATGCTGATGCTAGTTGGACTCTAAACTGATTTAAGAAAATTCTTTCTGGATTTTGATGCTTCGGCAGCAACTTGATGGGTGTTCATTCTGCACTGCTGTCTTTCATGATAACAGACAATATTTATTTATTTATTTATTTTATTTCTCATCTTTAAAAACCACCCATCTTTCTCCCTTAATGTTGTGTCCTCTCATATTTCCATGCCAGGAAAGCAATTACCAATCATATTTCTCTGAGCAGGTCTTACTAAACAGATATACCTACTTTTAGATGCACATATAAAAATGCTTTTCTGTAAAATTAAATTAAAGTTGGATATAGAAAATTAAGGCATTCAAATATAAATGAATCTAGGCAGCTTTAAAATGAAAAAAAAAAAACCTTTTTCGCCCCCATTTTCCATTTGGCTCAATAACTTCTGTGCCGTTCTTGTTGCGGGAGCCTCTCAAATGAAGTGGGTGTAACATTTTTCTGACAGAAGGTCACTGGTTGAAACCCAGCAGGATTTTTTTTTAATTATTAGGGTTTTCCCCCCCTAATTTGTTACCTGAATGGTCTTTGGTGCTCTATGAGCTCAGCTGTTTTCTTGCAGATGATTCATTACCCAAACTAGGTAACATGAACAGTGCAATGATGATGATGATGATGTCCATTCCTCTACCCACAACAGAATACCTTATGCCACCAGACTTGAAATTTTGGACTTAGACAACTTAGAACTATGCTGACTTCAGTCTGACCTAAGTGTAGTACGTAAAATTATCTGCCATAACATCCTATCTGTCAATGACTATTTCAGCTTCAACCACAACAATACATGAGCAAATAATAGATACAAACTCAAGGTAAACTGCTCCAAACTCGATTGCAGAAAATATTACTTTAGTAACAGAGTGGTCAATGCCTAGAATGCACTACCTGACTCTGTGGTTTCTTCCCAAAACCCCCAAAACTTTAACCTTAGATTGTCTACTGTTGACCTCACCCCATTCCTAAGAGGTCTGTAAGGGGCGTGCATAAGAGCACTAATGTGATTACCGTCCCTGTCCTAATGTCCCCATTTATTCATATCCTTTTCATGTATTCAAATCATGTTTATACTTTTATCTGTTATTTTATATATGCTTGACAAATAAATAAAATTTAAAAATAAATAAATGTTACCTAGTTTGAGTAATGAAATATCTGTAAGGAAAGAGCCGAGGTCAGAGAGCACCAAAGACCCCTCAAGGTGCATGCTTTGCTGAGAAAGAAGATATTGTTTCATGTTCTTCCTGATACTACAGAAAGTAAGATTTTATTTCAGTTCCAAAATAAGGACTTTGCAGTTCTTATTCACATGGGCTATTTGGAACAGGATTAAAAAGAAAGAAGGGAAGGGAAGGGAAGGGAAGGGAAGGGGGGAG
>WNWU01000013.1:4760301-4789338 GCA_012654045.1 Ptyas mucosa
AGGAAGGAAGGAAGGAAGGAAGGAAGGAAGAAAGAAAGAAAGAAAGAAAGAAAGAAAGAAAGAAAGAAAGAAAGAAAGAAAGAAAGAAATGCTTCAATGGTGCACCAGTGAACTTTTTAAAAAACAACCTGGTGGAAAAGTGGGTAGCTCCAGGGAAACAATATTAATTTCAAAAATGTGTTTGTGCCATGTTCTGAACCAGCGAGGCTTTGCATGTCAGGGAAATGCTGCTGGGAGACCACTGGCAACAGAGATCAGAGAGTTGCAAGGCAGCAACCCTATAAGCCAGCTGAAAGGACATTTCCGCCACTGCACGCAGTAATAAATCAAAGTGCCAGAGTTGCCTATAGCAATGTTTTTCAACCTCAGCCACTTTAAAATGCATGGGCATCAACTCCTAGAATTCCTCATCCAGCATTCTAGTGGGGGGAATTCTGGGAGTTGAAGTCCACGCATCTTAAAGTCAACAAAGCTGAGAAATACTGGGCCTAGACGAAAGTAAAGCACAGCAGGCAAATCAGATAACAAATCCTGTGACTGCACAAACAGGAAAAATGGAATAAGAGTACATGGATGGGAATCACATGCAGTGGGTATGGGATGGGTAGAGGACACTGTTGCCCATTTCTGCCTTCCAAAAACAATTGGAAGCTCATACTTGTGATGGGGTCTTTTGTTGAACTGCCTCAGTGATCACAACGCAGAGCCCCATTCAACCCATCCCAGAAGCAAGGAAATACTTACGGCTCACGAGCACACATTGGACTCAGCTCCTGGAAATCCCTGGAAAAGGGCAGGGGGTGGATTCAGAAAACAGAAGACAGTAATGAAAATTCAGTTTGGAACTATTCATGGGCCGCCATACAGGTAGGCCTTATGATCCCAACTGGGAGCAGAATTTCGTGTTGCCAAGTAAGGTGATTGTTAAGTGAATTGTGCACTATTTTAACGACTTTTCTAGCCACAGTTGTTAAGTGAATCATGTGGTGGTTTCACACATCCACTTCCCCCATTGACTTTGCTTATCAGAAGCCAGCTGGGAAGGTTGCAAATGGCAGTCATAGGACCCGGGAAGCTGCAACCGTTGTAAATACTTACTGGTAATTCAAGCACCTGAATTTTGATCATGTGATCGTGGGGATGCTGGGACGGCCATAAGTGCAAGGACCGGTGGTCAATTTTTTCAGTGCCATTGTAAACAAATGGTTGTAAGTCAAGGATTACCTATATCCCCTTCCCCACTATAAGAGTTGCCACACAGATCAACTATCTCCTCAGTGCAAGAATTCAGATTAAAGCATCTGCAAGAAATAATCGGTTCAGCCTCTGTTTAGATACATTAAGAAAAGAAAAGCTCAGCATCTCCCTTGATAACTGGTTCCAGATTTGGCAATTTGAGACGCATCATGCAGCATGGCAAATAGAATCATTTTTAGTCTGGTTTCTAAGGGGGCCTAAATGTCTACAAATATTGCAAATCAGTTAGATGTATTAAAAGGGGGAGTCAGAAACCCAATAGTTCTCTTTTATTACTTTCCTTTTCCTCCCTCCCTCCCTCCCTCCCTCCCCCTCCCTCTCTCTCTCTCTCATAATTAAATTTGTTTCTCAACCTCAGCCATCCTAAAATGCCTGGGCATCAACTCATACAATTAGCAAATTGTTAAATTTGCTCTATTTTTCCCATTTATTAATAGGTATTACACACACACACACACACACACAAAGTAACAATATAAGGGAAACTTTAATAAGTAATCAGCTATTAAAACCTCTAGCATAACAATTATTTTGATGTGAGTTGTAGTGGTTCTGTTACATTGAATTTTGGATGAAAAAGCTAAATAATCTTATGCTTGTAAAATTGCCAGTCTAAACTGTAATTAACATTGATACACTGTTTTTCTCTCTTTTCTATCCTCAATATTCTAAGCTATTTAAATAATAGAATGTCAATAATCTTTAACATATTATGTAATCATCAACGAATGGAAACAGTATATAACCATACAATGTACTAAAAGGGGGGAAAGACATATTTTCCCTTTTTCCATTAGAAACAAGTTTGCCATACACATCATCATCATCATCATCATTATTACAGTGCAAGCTATTTGAATATTGGTTTCAAAAGTGGAGCATAAGCACTAACATATTACAACAGCCAATTCTACCCTTCTTGAGAGGCAAGTAGTGAAAGTGATTGTTGACACCCCTACTTCATTTTAAAATCTGGATTCCTATAATAGTCTGAGCCACCAATTACTCAAAGTCATTTCAACCTGGAATGTTGTGAGAAGCCAGCCATTATATTTCAAATAATAATCTTCGAAGCAGAGGGCTGTCCCGTTATTCTACAGTTATTAAAAATTTTAGTCATTGATGTAAAGCTGTGCAAGTTAAGATAGCAAAGAGCCATAGATTATCCCTAATTTATATTCTGAGTGGATAACTACATCCCCCAAACCACATGGGCTTCCTCCAAGCTCTTTTGTAGAGGCCCCATAGTATCCCTTGATCGCTGCTAAAAACTGGTGGCATAATTTCTCAGCATTTGAGGAAGGAAGCACAAGCTTAGAACAGTTTTAAAGCAAAGAAGACCCTCCAATTGTCTACCTCAAACCAAGGAAGAAAAGCCCCTTTGATGTGACTCTTCAGCTTTCCACGAAACTGTTGACTCTTGTATTTGTACTGAAAGCTGACCTAAAAATGTTCAACCCTCTTGTGTTTCACAGCTACTAATTTTGTACCCTCTGCTTCTATATGCCGGCTGAAGATAATCTTCCAGACACCAGTGAAATGTTCATAGTCCATCACTGTGGCTGCAACAATATCACACTCGAGAGTTTCCCACAAGCACCCTGTACATTTTCTACTGCTCAGTTTCTGTGTATTCTTTGATTTGTGAGGTGTTGGACAGCTCTTGAGTGCCTTTGCTTCTCTGGAGCTAACATATCTGTCACCGTTCCCTTCCCTTTCCTACCAGCCCATCATCAGTGAATGTTTTCTACAGAATGGAAAATGAGGCAGGCTAGGTTAGAAGCAGCCTCTACAATATTACTTCAGGGAGTTTGTATTTCTGACCCTAAGGAGAAATCATAGGATCTTTTACGGCCAGTTCTAAGCAGAGGCTCCGTGATACATCTTTGCACATTCAGGCTCCATATGTGCAAGAGGTCAACATTACTTACTCTTTAGCTACTGCAATGCAGGTTACTTCAACCTGTGCTCGACAGCTGGCTGTCCGACGAATGTTGCTGCAAGTGTGGAAAAGTGAAAAAATGGCCAAAAAAGAAAATTCATACTTTATCCTCTTGTGATCTCTGATTAATAAGACTACAGCCCACAACTAATAACAGTGTGGGATGTATTGATATACAATAGCAATAGCACTTAGACTTATATATCGCTTCATAGTGCTTTACAGCCCTCTCTAAGGGGTTTACGGAGTCAGTGTATTTCCCCCAACGATCTGGGTCCTCATTTTACCCACCTCGGAAGGATGGAAGGCTGAGTCAACCTTGAGCCTGATGAGATTCGATCTGCCAAACTGCTGGCAGCTGGTGATTAGCAGATGTAGTCTGCAGTACTGCACTCTAACCTCTACAAGGATATACAAGGACATATAGAAGCTGTGATGGCACAGTGGCTAGAGTGCAGTATTGCAGGCTAATTCTGCATTCCCACTGACGAGAGTTTGATCCTGACCGACTGACGGTTGACTCAACCTTCCATCCTTCTGAGGTCAGTAAAATGAGGACCCAGATTGTTGGGGGCAATATGCTGACATTTGTAAACTACTCAGAGAATACTGCAAGGCAGTGTAGAGTGGTATATATGTCTAAGTGTTAGTGCTAGTGCTATGTGCTTGTAACTCCTCATGCAAAAACACACCGGCAAAAGGATCCTCCCTGAGAAGATTGATCTGGAGCAAGAGAAGATTCCTGCAAGGGAAGGGTTCTGTGGGATACATGCAGAGGTGGGTTTCAAAAATTTTAGCAAGGGGTTCTCTGCCCGGTTGCTGGGTGGGCGTGGCCAGGGTAGGTGTGGTCTAGTCAGCCTTCTGCACCACAGCAGGGAGGCGTTTTTGCCCTCCCCAGGCTCTGGAGGCTTTCTTTGAGCCTCCGGGAGGGCGAAAATGGCCTCCTCGGGGTCTGGAGGCCCTCCCGAACATCCGGTAGGCCTGTTTTTCGCCCTCCCTGAGCCTCAGTGCATACCCTACACTTACCTGCATCCAAAATAGGCTGCGTGGGGACTCCTGGGAGAGGCCGGGGGGGCAGCCAGGAGTAGGATTTGGGGGTTTTCTGAACTGCACAGAATCTTAGTTAGAGATTCTCCTGAACCCCTGTGAACCCCCAGCAGCCCATCCCTGGATACATGTCCAAAACTCTTGACCCATGTGGATCTTCCATGGGGGCCTCCTGGCTCAGTCAACTTCTCTGTGCTATGGAGTTTGTCTAGCAAATAGTTACATCAATATGCACATTTGATACTACGATGTTTCTGTCACCTCCAGTGGGCATCTGTATCAACCAGTGCACAAAGCTTACCAGTGTCCCACACTTACCGGATAAGGGAAAGCTCCCCAAAGTGGTCTCCAGCTTTTAACACTCGGATGTGCTCCTCCTGTCCATCCACATTCCTGGTCACGTCAACCTGCAGAGGACAGGAAAGAAATGAGGACAGGCAGCATGGCAGAAGGGAAGGAGGGGATTGGTCCCCAGTTTGGCACTTGGGGAGTAGCAAGACAGGGAAAGCTATTTTTGTACCAGGTGAAGCAGTTGAGGAGGGTATAAAAAAGCTCAGAATTCACAAAACACACTAAATTGTACTTTGGTTGACAAAATGCAACTATGCTATGTTGTCTATGCCCAAAATGCTATGCCCAAGAAAATGAAGTAACATAATGGCTTGGTTTGCATAATACACTAAAATAGTGACTAAGTTTCTATGCTGAGCCACAAACCACCAAACCCCACTTTAGCCTAGTTTGGCAAACTACTCTCATGCTGTTGTTAAGAACACTTGGATCCATGAAATTCTTAAGAGTTGAACTCAACTTTGGCCATAGCTACATTACTATGTTTTGTAATGCTCTTTCCGATTCTGAGAAGCATACTGGGCGTTCCAGGAGTCAAGGATGTAGGCAGGAGAAATCAGCAATTTGCTTGTGATTGTGGAAGGATCTCCCAAAATAATTAAAGGAGCAGGAAAACAGAGGTTCCCTAGCAAAAAGTCCTCAAAATATCAGATAAATTCTATATCCAGTCAAGCACAGCCAGAGGTGGTATTCAGCAGGTTCTGACCAGTTCTGGAGAACCGGTAGCGGAAATTTTGAGTAGTTCAGAGAACCGGTAAATACCACCTCTGACTGGCCCCACCCTCATCTATTCTCTGCCTTCTGAGCTAATTGTAAGGAGAATGGTAAACACGAGAAAAATCTTCACTTTCTCAAAATCTCTTCATTGTTAACTTTACTATTCCGAGACTCACCTCTCCAGTGAGAATGAAGAAAAAGGCTCTCCCCTCATCACCTTCCTGAATGATGAATTCACTGGGCATGAAGGTGCGCTGCAAGAATGTACAAACTAATGTTCAGTCTCCTGAAAAGTGCTGGGGGCCATCTCAGTGCTACCCCTCTTTACTGCACAATCCTAGCCAACCCTGAGTCAGAGAGAGTCTTTATTATGGTTGCAATTATGGTACCTCTTCTGCAGAGTCCAGCAGCTGTGAAAGATCGGCATCGGACAGGCCTTGGAGTGGTTTCACCCTGGGATGACAATGGAAAGAGAGGGAGAGGGAGCGCACACAAGGAATGCTTTGAAAATCTGTGACACAGGAGCTGCAGGACTCTCTCCCAATTACTCATAATAATTTGGAATGTTTTCTGGCATCTGCTCTTCCCCCATACCTTCATTCCAGATATGGTAATCCAGCAGTGTTGGAGAATGCACTCCTGGCACCCTCCTTTTCTTTTTTTTTTAATCCAAAATTCAATTTCACAGATCCTCAAACCAGGGGTGAAATCCAGCAGGTTCTGGAGAACCAGTAGCGGAAATTTTGAGTAGTTCAGAGAACCAGCAAATACCACCTCTGGCTGGCCCCCGAGTGGGGTGAGAATGGAGATTTTGCAATACCCTTCCCCTGCCATGCCCACCAAGCCACGCTCACAGAACCGGTAGGGAAAATTTTTGAATTTCAGCTCTGCCTCAAACCCCAGCTGGCTCTGCCACTGAGATCTTGCTTTAGAGGCAATGTTGGTTATTGTTTTTTCCACCACTTCTTTTTTCCAAAACCCAGCCAATATTCTTTGGAATCATAAAAGAAATCAAGAGGGGAATTCATTCATCACAGAACCAATACACCTGTCCTGCCTACATTTAGTTACTTATTTATACCGCACCAGACCTCTGGTGAACAAAAGTTACTTTCAATATTCTTTTTCTTTCCATTCTCCAAACATTTCTTGATCCTCCCCTCCTTTTTGTCCCCTGGCTACTTACCCTCGCAAGCCTGCGAGGGCCAAAGCACGTTTCCGCTTGGCGTTTTCTGTGATGATGCTGCGATAGATCTGTCGGTCAATGGCCCACAACTGCACCACAGTGAGTGCTGAGAAGACAGAAGTTACGGTTAACCAAGAAAGAGGGTTTCACTATAGTTTAGCTTTAGTTCTTTTCCAGCATAAATCTTTTAACATTTGGTAGTAACAACAAATGTTTTTATTTCTGGGTTTGTTTACTGTCATCCGCAACACTAGTGAGCAAACCGTTGGCGTGGACCCCGATAGCATCCCTTCCTATATAATGCTTAAAAAAAGTTGATTTAAAAATACACCGTTCTTTCGCCTCTCGCAGAGAACTGCCACATTTTAGAAAGGGTATTTCAGAAGGAAACTGCAATTTTCAAAAAGCGGCGTGGGCAGCCTTCGCCATTAACTTTCTGAAACACTCTTCTACATTGTGATTGACGCACATAGCCTTCAAAATCCTGTAATATTTCCATTTTTTTCCCCCGGTGCTCTTTTAAACAAGGTATCGAAGTTAATGCTATGGTGCCTCAAATAAGAGAGCTAATATTCAAAGGCATACACAAATCCCAATAGGGCGAACGCATTGAGATACATTATCAGCAACTAGCCATTCGCAAACGAAGAAAACAGAGGAAAGCAGATTCTGCTTCTGTTCCAGAAGTAGAGGGAAAGGATGCAATTGTACAATTGCCATAGCAACAGAATCAAGAATGCCCCAGCCCAGCATGACTTGCAAAGGCAGGACACACCAAGGCCTGAGTGCCGTTGGTGGGCATCGTGGGAAAAGGGATATTTTGATACCAGAATTGCCCCGTCTCTCCTGTCCAAGAAGCCAGAATCATCTTGATGCCCCTGGTGGTCAGAACACTTGCCATAGGAAGCTACCCTTCTTGGCACGCTCATCATTAATGGGGAGGGAGGAGCCGATGAGTGAAATCTTAGACATGTCAGGCTAAATATAAAATACTTTATGTAAAATATAAAAGCTTCCTCTCTCAGTTCTCAGGCTAATTATTTTAGATGGGTGAAAATATTCCCCAGCCATTACATCTTATGAATAACTACTATCAAATTATTGCATAACATTCCGGAGGCATAATTGTGATAGCCTTTTATGGCAAAGCCAGATGAGACTGAGCAATGTGAAGACAAATGAATTCCATGTGTGTGAAAGCTTCTGCCCCTAATGTGTTGGTTCAATTTTAGGGGGGGTCACAGATCTCTGTTGTTTTGCCATATTTGTTTTCTTTAAGAATGCATCAACCCCTAGCTAGCATTTTTTCTCTTCCATTTCTTCCTATCCCCCTCCATTTTCACCTTCTGAACTAACCCAATCCGGAAAGAATTACTCGTTGACCCTAAGGAAGACACAAAGGTGTCAGGAAATGTAGCAATTGATGGGCACGGTTTGTTGGGACTCTTCTGATGAAGAGAGGCAGAGCTGATCAAACTCGCGAGTCGACATTAGCGGCAGAGAATTTTGACAAGCAGACACACATCACAATTCCTTCCTTACCCATGACAGTTGCCGTGCGCTGGCAGTTGTATAGCACAGCCAGCTCTCCAAACACATCCCCTGGGAGCAGCCTGCGGAGATGGCGCCCCTTCTGCGTCACACCAAGCTCCCCCTCTGCAACATGAGAATAAGGGCTATGAAGATGTGTCATTGCCACCTGCAGCTTCATCACTTGTGGAATTAACTCCCTGACCCAAGATAAACACAGGCTGAACTGTTTCATGGAGGAGGAAGAGATCTCTCCATGGCTATTAGCCATACTAGTAAAATGCTACCTTCCTGTAATTTGCTATTAACACTAATTCTTCCCATGCCCACACACAGCAGTGGGGCAAAGTCGTACGAGTAAGTTCAGAAGTCTATGTGGTTTCAGCACTACCATTAGCCACAGAAATTATATTTACAGACTATTTGTTTATTTGTGAAATTTATACGCCACCCATCTCACTGTGGCAGTGACTCTGGGAACCTTTTGGACATGAAAAAGGTAAAAAAGATAAAACAAAATGATTAAAATTAAGAAAGATTAAATAAAGACTAAAACTCAAGAGGATAGGCAACATAGGGTTGGGGATCTTCTTTCTACCCTGTCAGTCACCCCCAGCAAAGAGCACCTTTCTGAGGCTCCAGGCCAGCTGGCAGAGCCAGGTTTGAAGGGCAGGGGACACATCAAAAAAGGCTCATTTCCTGGAAACCCCCTCCCCCTTGGCAGATGGGATCCAAAGTAGGTTTCTTCCACTGGAGCAAGTGGATCAGGCCAATCCCATTGGGGTGAGGGTGGCTCCTCAGATACCCTGGGCCCATGCCTAAATTATGAGATAAGCAATTTGCTGGAAGGTGAACTAAGTTCTGAAGCTTGAGGGAGGCTGACCAATTTAGATATCAGGAAAATTCCTGTGTCTTTTCTGCAGACTCCAATAATGGGCTGATAGAAAAGCACAGGCTCCTTGAGAGTTAGTAGGCAGAGTTATTGCATTGTGTATCTACGGCATACACAGAGCATCTGTTTCCAACCTGCCCTGCCCTGTTATAATTTATCCAATTTTGTTAATGGTGTCTGGGAGTCAAGGCAGTGTTATCAGCCTCACGTTCTATGGCAATGGCCTTCATTTCCTAAAGCTCACTCATGTGAGTGGAAGGGTTCCTGGAATGTGGCCAGCACTTCTAAGGTTCCCCAGTGAGTAATAAGCCAAGCTAATAAAAGCTTGATTACAGTTTCGCTTCTCCCGTGGCACAAGGGGGGATCAAGGTCTCGGTCTACAATTGCTGTGTTTCCATACCATAGTATGCCCAAACAAATAAACTATGTGATTGCTTAATAATGATGATCTAGTTCCCATAACATGTGAACTAGATTAGGTTTCCACAACTTCCCATTTCAGCTGAATGTTCCATGCAAAAGGAAACAAGTGAAAACCAACTGCTAGTTTCTTAAATTCTGGATTAGGACAAAGTAACATTTTTTCTGCTTCAAAGCATCATCTTGCTCCAGGACGCTGCCTGATCTTCAGAATTACTGTCTACCTAATTGGTTATCAATCATGCCTTCTATGCAACACGAAGAAACAATGCCAGAGATCTGCTAACAAAGGTTGGAACTGGTTTCAACAGGTATGTTTAAGATGTTTAAAGACAACCAATTAAATATGAGCCAACAGTGTGCAGTGGCAGCCAAAAAAGCCAATGCAATTCTAAGTTGCATTAACAGAGGGATACAATCAAGATCAAGTGAGGTACTAAATACCACTCTATAAAGCCTTAGTAAGACCACTCCTAGAGTACTGCATCCAATTTTGGTCACCACACTATGAAAAAAGATGTTGAGATTCTAGAGTGCAGAGAAGAGCAACCAGGATGATTAGGAGACTGGAGGCTAAAACATATGAAGAATGATTACAGGGACTGGGCATGGCTAGTTGAGTGAAGAGAAGGACCATGGGAGACATGATAGCAGTGTTCCAATATTTGAGGAGGTCAAGCTATTTTCCAAAGCACCCGAAGGCCAGACAAGGAATAATGGATGGAAACTGATCAAGGAGAGATTCAACCTAGAAATGAGAATTTTTTCTGAGAACAATCAACCAATGGAGCAGCTTGCCTTCAGAAATTGTGGGAGCTTCATCACTGGAAGCTTTCAAGAAGAGACTGGACTGCCATTTGTCAGAAGTGGTGTAGTAGTGTCTCCTGTTTGGGTGGGGGGGTTGGACCAGATGGCCTACAAGGTCCCTTCCAGTTAGGTTATTCTATTATACTCCAATATCCCATGAATTCAAAAGGAGATCTACGCTGCATAAAAAAGAGTTCATGCACTCGTTCACAAATGCTTTGTAACAGAAAAAATAGGAAAGTCCTTATTTCACATCACTGAGAAGGAGAGCTTTGTTAGTCTACGATAACAAAAAAAAGCAAAAGGCATCTGGTAGCAGCTTCATTTCATTCTTAGCCTTTCTACTCCATTCTCTCTTCCTCTCCCCACCCATCAGTTCTCAACTCAACTTTCACTCCGGTGTTGAAAGCAAGAAGATGCTGTCTGTTGCTGGAGTTGCACCTCTCTCTCTCCCTTATCAATATTCCTCGAACAGTGGTTTGTATTTGTTTGATTTTCTCTGGGGGCTCAACCTCCCTGCCAAACTTCAAGGGAAATGTAACCCTATTGCATTAGGAAAACAGCTTCAATACAAATGATGTTGTAGCTCCTTGGCAACCAAGTGGTCAACTGCTTTCACACTGAACAACCAGGGAGCAGGAACTACTTGGAGAAGCTCCCTTTTTAGCAAAAGGGAGCACGAGAAGCAGTTCACATCCCATGATACTGAAAAATACCTATCAAGAGCAGGCTGTCACCCCTGAGTAGTTAAGAATAAGTACTCCATACTGGCTCAGCGATATTCTCATCTTCTCCAAGTGTCTTTGCTTAAGCCTAGGTTAATTAGTAAATCACAAGTGGTTGAATTTGTCTATCATAAACCGTGCTAGCAGTCTGAAATTTTGAGATAACGTAATATGCTGGTACATTTTATTTTTCAAATTTCAGTTGACCGTGATATGAATACTTGTCATTATCTCGCATAAACTCTTCTCTCCTCTGAGTCTTCCTGCACGAAGAGCATGAAAAATCATCATATACTATACTGGAAAAAGGGGGTGCAGGGGTGACTTCCATCTTTTTCGGCTGCACTATGGCCCTGCCTGGTTTGGTAAATTCTGTAAATTCCCAATACCCTTAGCCTTTGACAACAGAAAGCTGGACAGTCTCCTTGTCAAATACAAAAGCAGAGCTAAATTTCTCAGAAGACATTTGTCAGAGAAAAGACCCACATTTTGACATTTTCTTTTTACATGCATCCTTTTGAAAAAGGTCACTATAGAATTTTCTCCAGGAACCCTATCAATGGGGGGGATGGCAATTATCATTGTCTATTCTACTCCTGCCCACACACAAAACACAAACAAAATGCCCTCAGAGAGCATCATTCCTTTCTGAAAGATATAGAATGAAGATCAGCCTACACTTACAATTTGGTAACAAAAACTAACAAAAAGTAATTTTAGGGCAAACAAAGAAAAAGAAGCCCTGAGCCTCATGTGGAGAAATTCTTGGAGAATTTCTTCCCCTCCTGGGAAAATGCAATTAAATGGTCTTCTCTTTTTTTTTTGGTTTTGCATTTCTCATAAGAGGCAGTAATCAGTTAACTGAAGGCAAAGCAAAATGAGTGAATAATGAATAGAAAAAAGCACCTCCTTTTTTAATTGCACATCAGCTGAACCTGTTTGGAATGAAGCTAACAGTGCTGTAAACAATGCCATGGTAGGGAAGGCAGAGAGAAGGGCTACCCCCCATGGATCACCCAGGTGGGGATAAGTGATGGAACTAGCTAATAGGCAAATACCCCTTCTTCCCCCCCCCACCTGCCACACAGCTCCCTCACCAGCCACGATGTACATAGCATGACCCTCATCGCCTTCAGCCACTACAATGTCGCCAGGCTGGCGCTGCTCTGAAGTGAAGCTCTCCACTAGGGTCTGGCTCTGACCATCACCCAGACACCGCAGGAATTCATTGCGTTTAACTGCTTCCAGAATTAGATTGGCATCTCTGGGGTAAGGGAAGAAAAAGACCCAATGGTTATTCTTGCGTTTTCTTCCCCACACTCCATCCCAACCTGACACGTGACATCCACATATCACAAGTAAGAAATTTGGGGTTCCAAATTCTACCTCCCGCTTGTAACCCTGAGGACAGATATTCCACTTAAGCAGACAATATATGTTACCTTGGGGATTTGGGGACACATGGCATCTGCCAATCAGCATCAGTAATAAGGGGCTCAGGGACAATGACTTTCCCCCTACTGCCTCTTCTGGCTTCTTCCATTGGGGACTGATCCAGAGCACCCTCATTCATTGGCCCTGGAGCATGCTCTGAATTAACTGTGATTGAAGAGAGAAACAAACAAACAAAAAAAGCACCTTAATCTGGAAACTTTAAACATCTCCCCTTTTTCTCTCAACCACCCTAATCCTCTTTCATCCTAACAAATCTGGGTGATACTTAACTGAAGAAAGTTTTCTGAAAATATTAGACTAGGAAGGAAGAGACCTGGGGTTGGTGATTGCATACACTTAATTTGCTTACAAGACTAATCTATTTTCTGCATTTAGCAGAACATAATGAACTATAAATTAATTCACATCTAGCCACACCGACACAAAAATAGCCCTAATCTAAGGTTAGCGGGAACCAAGTGTAGCTTATTGTGTGAAAGTGTCTGCTTGGTCTTTATCTGATCTGCTTAAACATGCTGTGTGAACTCAGCTACTTACAGTAGTAAATTTGAGTCAGTTGTTGTTTTTTCCCCCTCAAACCAATCAACCAACCAAATGAAAACGTTCTGAGGATTAAAGGGGAAAGCAGGTAGATCACTGTCATTTCTCTGAAGAAAGCACTTAAGCAAATGGCTGAAAGGCATTGTTTTCCTCGCTGCCTAATGGGATGCCCCAGCTGATGGCAATGGAAGGTTCATTTCAGGAAGATGCCCAGCCTGACACGGGGCTTGTGGTCAACACAGCTGCCTCCAGTTCTGCAGCTGTAGGGAGCTGGACTCCTCAAGATGTGCTCTGGCAGCAATAGTGTATGGAAGAGGAAGCTCCTAACTACCAGTCAGGAAAAGCTTCAGGGACACCTGTTGAACTGTTGCAGAGTTCCCTTCGGTGTGGGAACACGCAGCCAGTCTTGGAGGAGAAAGGACTAGTGATTGTAAAATAGAACTGAAAAGCTTCGGGGGTGGAAGGTGGGAGCAAGTAGCACCCTGTCAAAGACTGAACAAACAGATCTCTGCCAACATAGAACATAGTCCGAAAAACAGGGCAGATTTGCTAGAAGGAATCTGGACATCCTCATCACCCTGGAGATAAGGGTAGTAGGTGGAAGTGGACCATATGTGGGGCTGGGGGCGATATCTGACACCCCCTCCTAACTACAATCTCCTGCGCAAGCTTCATTCTAATGAATAGGAGCTGCGCATCAGTGTGGCCGATTGTAACCCGCTTCCATTCGCGGGAAGAGCAATGTGGATGTTCTGCCTGGGCACCAGCCTGCCTCGAGCCAGCCCGACATCTAGAGAGAAGCTCGCAAAGGGCCTGAGGCGGTGATTCCTCTCTTTCGAACAGGCGCTCTGCTTTCTGATCGCGGCGGGTAGGGGACTTTGGATGGGGTTCCTCTTATCCGCCCCCCCCCCCACACACTTCCGAGCTGGATCGCTTTACCTGGCTGGGGTAGCGCCACGCTCTCCAGAAACTCCCTTTCCTCCTGAAGGCGCAGATCCCGCAGCCGAAGGTCCATGACCGGTCTCGGAGAGGTTCGACTCGCGAGTCAGGCTGCAGCGGAGAGTTGCCCCGGGGTCTGCAAAGAGACAGGAGGAGAGGTTTTTAAAAGTCACCAACAGTTGACGGACCGCGCGATCCAGCTCGCTGCGCTGCCCACCGCGGAAGGGAGCAGCAGACTGTCACCCGATCCCCTCCAGGAGAGCAACGCGCCGGAGACTGAGGGATCCTGCACTCGGCTGAACTGCCCGGAGCAACGGGGGCTGCGGGAGCGTCTCTGTGCCCCCTCGTTCCGATCCCGCTCGTGACTTCCTGGGATCTCCCCACGAGGTGCCCCACCGCCCGCTCGCCCGCCCGTCCGCCCGCGCAGGCGGCACCTGAAGCTTCGCTCCAAAGTGCTGCGAAGTGCTGCGGCGCCTCCACACTCCGCGCTGCCAGCCGCTCCAACTGCGGAGTGAGGGGCTGCCTGCCGGAGAGGGGAGGGCGGAGGCAGTGAGTCACCCCGGTGTCCGTGGGTGGGGGGAGGGGGCAGGTGGGCGTGCCAACATCTTTGCCGAGGCTCGGGCCCGGCGAGCTGCCCTGCCCTCGGCGCTCCACCGCCATTCCTGATGCCAACGTGTTACTAGGCAACCGGCAGGCTCCGATGCAGGTCGGGCAACTCGCTGGCTTTTCCCACAGTCCGCGACCAGGGCTTCCCTGAGGAATAACGCGCCAAGTAGGTCTGGAGAGAAGATGCTCGAGCCCCCTGGCGCTCCCTCCCGACGTGAGAAGGGGGTCAAGAGGTGCAGGTCACCTGGGGCAAGACTCAGCCACGGTGCCACATTTCCTGGTGAGTCCAAAGTGAAATCAAGTCCAAAGGATGGCTGTTCCGTTCACACAATACGCTTAACTTGGTACTGAATAACGCCTTTGACTGGGTTCACATAATACACTGTCTGGCCCCTGAAGTAATCACAGTACGCTGTCACTGCCCCCCCCCCCCAAATCTAACCATGGTTAACCCTAACCATTAGAATGTTATGCAGGCATAGCCTCTAGGTCTTTTTTTCCCACGGGATCAAGACTATTGTGAGAACACAGCCAGCAGATTCCTTTCAATGGCTGCCCAAAAAAAAAAGGCGCGTGACGCAGTCGACCCGGGAGACACCGCTGTCTGTGAAGGGTGGGCTCAGCAGCCACATTTGAATAGATCTCCATATTTTGCAGACGGCTTGTCGCTTTCTGGAAGTTGGTGGGGAGCAGTTATGGCGCCCTCAGTGGCGGAGACTCATGGTGAGGGGCTGCCGGGAATCGAGACTCCACTGCCCGGGTCACACGTGCACTTGTGTGTTCACAAGGCCTGAGTGAGCGACCGCCAGCCTCGGTTTCTGGTCCTACACCAACCAGACCAGCGGGCCCTATTTCCTTCCCCTCACCTGGTTCCAATAGCACAAGAAGCCTGGACTTAAATGAGGGTTTAATAACACACGCACATTCCAACAAAACAAAACCTCCTAAATCATGAGAAGTAGGAGCCAGACTGCAGGAGATAATGTTAGATCCTGGTCTTAAAGGTCTTTCCACCTCAGACTGTCACTGTTTTATTTTAGAATAAACAGCAGTCTCTTTCTGAAACAAATATTATTTGGTCGCCTGGAATCTAAAACTCAGCAAACTGTCTCTGCACAAAGTGTTCAAGGAAAAAAAAAAGAGGAAGAAGGTTGCGATGAGTAGCTTTAGATGCCACTAAAGTTAACAACTATATTTCCTATCCAATTCCACATGACTCTGGCTGGCTTATAAAACAACAATATAAAATAGCAATAAACCCTAGCCCAACAGTTTAAGTCCTAGAGCCAGCTATAAAGGAAATATAATACTGGAAAAGGTCTGCAGGAGAGATTTATTTATTTAGCGTATGGCTAGTCACACACAACCATGGCAGGAGAGAGAAAGAGCCAAATAGATTCCTCCTAAACTTAATTTGCACAGCCCACAATTAATGGCATTTGGATTGTATACTACTGCCTCTTGATCCCCTACTTTTTTAGGGGTCCTCTGGAGCAGGAGTCTCCAACCTTGGCAATTTTAAGCAAGCTTTGCTGGCTGGGGAATTCTGAGAGTTGACGTCCGCTAGGCTTAAACTTGCCAAGGTTGGAGACCCCTGCTCTGGAGCCCTCCTTAGTTATCAAGCCAAATCCTTAGATCAGTGTTTCTAACCTAAGCAACTTTAAGATGTCAGGATTTCAACTTCAGGTATCTTAAAGTTGCTAAGGTTGAGAAAGACTGTGTTAGACCCCGAGACCCAGCCGTAATTGCATCATTGGGTAGCCAAAGAGAAGACTGTAAGTTTGAGAGGAGCCTTCTTCCTTCACATTCAGCAAGTAACCTAAGGAGAGATCAAGTCACATCTTCCTGAGACCTGAGCATAAATAAAAATGAAGTTGCTGAGTTATGTTCTAGAACCATCTCCCCTAAGATAACAAATGCAAATTAGGCCAGAGGTGGTGGCTTAGGGTTACATTTATTATTTTTGGAGTGATGGAAGACCACAAAATATGGAAAGCCACATCATATGTAGATCTGCTGGTTTTGAGGGGGATAATTTGTGGGGATTTCTTTGGTTTTTTTTTTTACAGTAATTCCACTAAAGGGACTATACCAGGGGTCAGCAACCTTAAACACTCAAAGAGCCACGTTTGGACCCGTTTCCCACAGAAAAAAAAACACCAGGAGCCACAAAACCCTTCCCATGCCTGACTATTTCCTGAGCAGCCACAAAACTAACATATGTAGTTGAATTAAACATTCTGTTTTCTTCAGAAACTTTTCTTTTCTTGGTTGGCCTACCAGGGTCGAAAAGGTCAATAAATCACATGCGGAGGTATTACACATTAGCGGTTATGACGTATATTTTGAGCGACAGGGAACCGCAGCAGAGGGATGAAAGAGCCACATGTGGCTCCAGAGCCGCAGGTTGCTGACTCCTGGACTATACTATAGTTTTCATGTGGTTCCTGGCTTAAAAAGTGCTGTCATTTCCCAGCCTTTGGGTTAAAGTGAGCTTTAGAGAGCTGGAAAACAGTTTCCAACTAGTCAGTGATATGTTCCTAAGGCAAAGCAAAATAAGGTGTCTGTCTCAGCAGGTTGTTAAGTGTCACGAAGAAGAGGGGGAAAAAACCCTACTGTTTTCATTTGCTATATTGGGCTTGTACTGTCAGAGACTGGGAAAAGAGCTTGAGAAATGTTCTTTCTCATGTATTACAATAAATTGGCCAGCATAAGTTTGGAAGAGGATACCATTTCCAGCTCTGCTTCAAGCAATAAAGCATTGTGGACCCCATCCTTAGACTCTCTGTGAACATTGATTAGCTTCCTTTGTCTGAACACTGCCCACTGAGATTGTGCCATGCTCTCCATATGGCATGTGCAGTCTGAAAAGGGCAGGCCTGCAATGTGGCAAGGGAAAGGATCAATGCCTCGTTGGCTGCACACTAGTCCATAAAAACATTGCCATTACATGTGCAATTGCCGATGAGCTATCTTGTCTGGGCATTGGTTCAGCTGGAGGCGGGTGGAAATGTTTAACATGGTGATTTTCTTTTCACATGGCTACTTTCACATTTGTGCAAAAATGACCGACAATCTTGCAACTTCTTAATGCAGTTAGCAGCTTGAGAACACATCCTTCGCAAAAGGGAAGAGTAAAAAGCATGACCAAAAAATCAAACTTGTCTTTCCTTTTGAAAATGCACAGCCTGGCTCAAGAGCTGAAAACTGTGAGCCCTGAAAGAGTAACGCTGAGCCAATGTTATAGCCTTTTATACCAGCTAGTCATATGCGTAGCTGGTTCCAAACAGTCCAGTAGGAACTGGTAGGCACTCTGCACATTCCCAGAGCTATTCTTCTACTTGCTTTAGTTATTTTAGAACACAGATCTGGTTTTAAAGAAAGATTATCAGGTGAATTTTGCAGCTAATTAATTTTCAGCATACATTCCCATGAAATGCACTTTCACTGGCATCTGCATCTGAGGAATAATACTTGCCAAAACAGATTGACAGATTCAGAGCCACTCAACTACAAAAACAGACAAGGAAACCACAGACATCTGTGTTGATGTTCATGTGTGATGGGGTGAACGAGCTGTGTGTCTATCTCCTTCCTCCAAGGGATTTTCAGAAAATGGAATATGGGATATGTATCTGATGCCCAGTTTTAAGGTTTGGCCTGGGATAGATTTTGCATCTTTCCTTTCTCTCCCCATCAAGAGGTCTATGCTGGTGCAGAACGTCAGGGCTATGCACATGCTTACCTCCATTCTCCCCAGAACACCTTTGAACAAATCTGTCCCTTGTGGGGATCCATTTCAGCTCTGGAAGCCTTGCGTGTTCCCTGCTGCTGCCAGCCACACCTTGCCTGTCAGTTACACATTAATCCGTGTATTGCTTAATCCTCCTCCCTGCATTCCCCCTCCCCCCCCCCCCATCACAAGATGTCTCTCCTGTAAGAGCCTGGAGTTGCCTTCTCAGCTCCCTGCTGACAAGAAGGAAAATGGGTGGGAGCCATGCTCACAGCAGGACTTCTTCAGAGCCACGATGTCCTCATGCTGCAAATGCAGAAAAAGGTTTGCGATAGAAAATGAAGCAATTGAAGTACCCAGCCCATATTTATACACACTCACAAACAGGAACGCCTCTGCCTTGTGCAAAGTCCCACGATTACAAAAGACTTTATGTGACTATAAAGGGAGAGGGTAGACAAGCAGGCCAGCAAACAGGTTTATTGCAAGGGCACGAATGGAACAGATATCAGGGATTGAAGGGAAGGTCTGATTCCACAAGAGGCCTCTTGTCTGCCCTAAAAAGATAGCCACTTAGAGCCAAACCTTTAAAACTACCCACTAAGAGCAGAGATCACTGTTGGTAATTCTACTGCCTACAGTACTTCCCATATAAATGATGGAAAATATAAAAAAGTGTACAGGACTTTTCCTCCTTTTTTTCCTCTCTTATTTCTTTTGGTCTAAACACCCATTCACACATGAATCCGTCCATTCTGGAATGCAGAGTAGGACAACTCGCCACAGTCAACTTGCCGTGGCCAACTCACTGCTGCCAATTCCCCATGACCAACTCACGAGACAACTTGTTGTGGGACAATTCAACAATTGTATTTAATTATTTAAAAATCATTTTAAACTTTTTAAATTTTTGTCCTTTACATTTCATTTTGCATCCTTTCTTTAATTATTCTGTTCCACCATTTCTTTGATATTAGGTAACTTTTGTCCCGCAGCAAGTTGGCCGTGGCAAATTGTCCTCTGGCGAGTTGGCTGGGGCAAGTTGGCTGTGGTGAGTTGGCCACGGTGATGAGTTGTCCTAGAGTTAGACCCTCTGGAATGTTGTGTTAATGAGACTGAAACAGCAGATCGAAGTTCAGATGATAACTGAGTGGTTTTCTGGTCACCAGAATAATACCAGGTTTAAAAAATACTATGGATGTTAATCAAAAAACAAAAGGCAGCACTGAATTATTTGAAAAATCTGAATATTGAAAGTGCCAAAAAAAAAAAATTACACATGAGCAGGAAAAACCATGATTGGAACTGGATTATTCCAGCAGGATTATTCTTCTCTTTTCCTGACCCCCCTTTTCATGTATACTGTATATTACATGGCCTTGAGACAAAGAGACTGATTTTGCTTGTTCTAGGAAAGAATCAAAGAGGTGCAGGAAGAAACTAGAGATGGAATAGTTCACTTAATTTTCTCACACAAGCTTTTTTAAAGAACAGAAATTGTTGAAGAGAATGTCAGTTCCTTTTTAAAACACAAACAACTCATGGGATGTTAACACAGTTAACATTTACACCATCAAGCCTAACCTTGTGCTCCATGCAGAAATCCAAGGCCCTTCCAAATTGATGGTTATTTAACCTCAATTTAGGGTAGCTCAATTTTCTCTACTAATCGTTTCCATTGTCTAATTTTTTGTACCGTTTCCCCCCATAATACAATTGTTTTCTATACTACAGAGTATAATACATATTCTGTGCCTTGCACTCTGAAATGATAGAGAATAGGTCTTCATCTTCTTCTATCTGACATTGGGATTTGAAGAGTGCTATCATATGCTAGCTTCTTCAATGTTTTATACAGGGGTGAAATGCTACCGGTTCGCACCAGTTTGGGCGAACCAGTAGCAGCGGCTGCGGGTGGTTGGAGAACCGGTAGCAACAGCAGTGCGAGGCTCCACCCACCCACCTGGACGTCGTTACTTCCTAGTTTTAACCAGGAAGTAACCTATTTTTTTACCTTCTGCGCATGCGCAGAGGATCCAAAATTGCATGTGACTCACGCATGCACTTCCGAACCAATAGGGAAGGTAAATAGATTTCACCCCTGGTTTTATACTACTTAGTAATTTGTTGCCTGATAACCTTTTTGCCTTTTTCTGACTTTTTCTGGTTGCTCTGAATCTTTGAAGTGTGATGCCCAGAATTAGATACAGTATTCAAGATATAAGAGCCCCTGGTCTTAAAGGCACCAGGGCTAGAAATTGGGAAATTTTGAGTCTAGTCTTGCTTCACATTTGACGCCAACTGGGTAACCTTTGGCCAGTCAGGCTCTCAGCCCTAGCAAGAAAACAATGGCAAGCCACAACCAAAAAGTTGCCAAGAAAACTGAAAAGAGTTTTCCAAGAAATTACAAGGAGTAAAGAAATAAACCTATCCCCCACAACTCCCCCCCCCAACAAAACCTCAAATTGGAATCTAATCAAAACAAAATAGAATGGAATAATTACTTTCTGTGATTTAGAAATTTATATTAATTTTGATGCAGTTTAAAATTGTATTTGCCTTCTTTATAGTCACATCACAATGCTTACTCAGTTGCAAATACTATTAATACCTAATTGGGCATCCCCCATCCTATACCTCTGGATTTGATTTTTGTTTCCTAATTGAAAAATGTTGCATTTGTCTCTGATAAATTTTATTCTTTTATTTGTGCATCCAAATTATTGACATTGTTCCAAATTTTGTAAGTATTCTAAGATAGTTCTCCCACACAATTTGGATAAGCTACAGATTTGGTAAAAAATTTCTTTTCTATTTCATCCAAACCATTAAAAAAAATATTAACACAGGACGATCTGGCACTGAAATTTATGGCAGACACCCAGTATTTCTCCAGTTTGATAAAGAAATATTTATAAGCACTCTTAAGGCATAATTTTTGAGCCAGCTATGTATTCATTTAACTGTCATGCCATGCAGTCCATACTTAACTGGCTTGCTAATCAGCACAAGATGGAGTACTTTCTCAATACAAATGCAATACAATGCTGAATTCAATGTGTATTAGACAAAATATCTATGGCATTCCCACAATCCACTAAACTGGTTGTTTGATCAAAACATGAGAAATATTAGCTTGGCAAGATTTACTTTTGACAAATCCATTCTGACTTCTGGTACTTACCAGATTGTTTTCAAGATGCTTTCAGATCAATTTGTTTATGAACTACTCTAGAAGCTTTCTTCATATTGATCTTAGGCTGATTGGTCTCTAATTTGCTAGATCTTTCATTTTTGGAGAATAGGGATAATACTGTGTTTCCCTGAAAATAAGACCCTGTCTTATATTTTTTTGAACCCTGAAATAAGCACTTGGCCTTATTGCCATGCGCTCAAAAGCCCAATGGGGCTTATTATCAGGGGATGTCTTATTTGGGTGGAAACAGGGTATTTCATGTTCTTCAGTCATCTTGCACCTCATCAGTTCTTCAGAATTTTTGGAAGACAATAAATAAACCTTCAGTAGTTCAGTAATTCCTTCAGTAATCTACAATTGGATGCATTTAATCAGGAAGATTTAAACTCAAGGAGGAAAACTAACATTTCAACTAATCTTAAGCTTCAATCTTTTCTCTTTATCTTTCTCCACAAGATTTCCTATGAAACATTTCTTCTTGTTGTTGTTAGGGAAAAGGCATCCAAAAATAGGAGTTGCAAAGCATTCTCTTTTCTTTATACCTGTTAGCATTTGGCAACTGAGCAGTTGATATAGTGTTTTTCTTTCCTTTTTTACATATCTAAAAATGTTATTTTATTATTATTCCCATTATTAGCTTCACCTCATTCTTAACTCTAATTATGATTTATTGTATAAACCAACCTTTTAAAAAGATAAAATCTGTGCACACCAACCTTCCTAATTTATCAGCCTGAAGTCCCAAATCCAGGAAACCCCCATTGGCACTTGCACAGCATCTGCTCAACAACTTTGAACAATAATTCCCTATGGAAAGCCAAATGGGTTGCTGGTCGCCCAGACATAGGAAGACATAAATGACCCCACAAAACATGTGCCAGGCTTTGAACTACCATGTCAGCAATGGACAATCCTGAATAGGATTCACACCTCACATGGCATCTGCCAGGACTCATTGTATAAATGGGGCGTAGTATCCTCCCCTCAGTGTGACTGTGACATCCCACTTCAAACTGTAGATCTCATGGTGACCGGCTGTAAACTGAGGGCATATACCAATGCAGAATCTGAATTTTAAAATATAAATGATGGTGTGCTTCAATAGTTAGATGGCCTAGATCAGAGGTGTCAAACTAAATGCCCGCGGGCCGAATCCAGCCTGTGGGGTGCTTAGATCTTGCCCATGGGTTGGCCCATGGTGCCTCTGCCAGCAAAAACAAAGCTCAGGAGGGCCACGAGCTCCATTTTCACTGGCAGAGGGCTGCAGGAGGATACCCCCAGCCCCGCCTGGGCCAACACAGGTGCCCCCGACATGAGTGATGTTGAGCTGGCCACACCCACCCTGGCCATGCCCACCTGCCCCCCCCAAGGTCAAACACAACCCTGATGTGGCCCTCAATGAAATAAAGTTTGACACCTCTGGCCTAGACACTGATATTTGAACATAGAGCTTTTTAACATTTATATTTCATTGTGTTTTACTAATCTAGGTGAAATGTTAATACATGTATTGCTAGTCCATGTATGAAATGCCAAACAAATCTTTTTAAAAACACTATAATTGGATTCCTACCTAGGATAAATAAAAATCACAGCTGATTCAGCAATGATGTTTCATATTTATTGAGAAGTAAAAGTTCAATTCCTCTTTTTGAATGGGGTTGAGGATTTATAAGCCTATTTTAAGTCACAAAACATCATAGTATTTCACATCTCAAAACAGCAGGAAACAAAGCTGCTAATTTTCACAATTCTGGATGGAGAAAGCTCTGGGAGTTACAACAAAGGATTTGGGATTTGTTTGCTTAGTGATTATGTAAAAATTACTCCTAATCCAGTCCAAAAGACCATCAACTGCTTCAACAGTGATGGGCAGAGTTCTACTAAGGTAAAAGGACAGAAAAAATTGATATCAAGAGTGAGACTGGCTTCTTCTGTTTAGGTTGTTTTCAGAGTAGATACTGAATTAGCTCAGTTACAGATTTAGAGGCTGTATCCATAGAACAATCTGAGCATGTTTGGCATGTTATTTTGTGGATTAGTTTTACGTGTGTACCCCACTGTCTTGGTAGTTTCTGGTTTAGTGCAGTGGTGGTATTCAGCTGGTTCTATCTGGTTCGGCGAATCGGTAGCGGCGGCTGCGGGAGGCTCGCCTACCCGCCCAGACGTCATCACCTCCCATTTTATACAATCTGCGCATGCGCGGAAGGCCCTGAGCATGCACACCTCACATTTGCGAACTGGTAGCGAAGGTAAGTGGTTTAGTGTATTGTGAAAATTCAGAAAACAGATTTGCACAAGAACTAGGCTAAGCAAATGGGGTAACCCAGCTTCTGACTACAGTCTCTCCTAATGCCAGAGGTATGTTTATTGTATGTGGAAACTGTTTGAATATTCTGCTTTAATTAGTCATGAAAATGTTTGTGGATGATTTATTAGTTGTTATCTACTCACAACCCAGGCATTGAGTTGCAGATTAATTTGTGACTGAACATTATGAATGGATGCCTCAGCATTGGTATTTTTGTAATTTGATATTTATTTGTACTTGCCATTACGAGATTCGATTGTTTTGTATTGTGAGCAACCCAGTGTTATTGGCTTAAGATGGCTAGCCATATAAATGTCCTATGTGTATGTGGACAGAAATACATAAGAGCCCATTCCTCAATCCACATAAAATAAGACATAACAATTTAACAACTTTGGTTTCAATTATGCCTGACTCAGTGAATGAAACATTGTCTGATTCTCTTGCTGATTCACTGAAATGAATTTTTTGTAGATGTTTTCTTAGGTTAGCAATGAATATTCTGGAGAGGGAATGTGTGCGGGTGACTTGAATCTGTGGGGGAGGTGAGCTGGTGTGCTTATTATTGTACTATTGTGATATGGTTTTGATGGGATTGCAGATTTCTGTTGTTCCCTATTGTTTTATGTTCCCACAAATATAGCTACTTACACTGTCTATGTGCTCTTAATATCAAATGTTGTTGTTTGATGTGGCCATGGGAAGCAAATCAAAATAATATTTATGCTGCTTATTCCATGATATTGCCGTGATTACCATGATTTTAAAGAATAATTATTTTCTGTGATTTGATTGTGTTCATTTTTTAAAAATATACTTTGTGAAATTTCTACAAAAGGTAAAATATAAAAACGAACAAAGAAGAATTGAGAAAAAAAATGGAGGAAGGGAAGGAGGAGGAAAGGAATAAAGAAAAACAAAAAGAGATACAGAAAGCGTAACTCCCTACTTTCTTTGACAGTTAGAAATAAAAAAATACCTAAATCTTTTGATCTAAAATTTAATAATACGCATTATTTCTATAATTATAAACATTTCTAATTGTCAAATCCCAAAATAATGTACTATTCCTTTAAGTTTCTAGAAAAAGGTTTAAGTGATTTCCATGTGGAAATATAGTTAGACAAATGAGTTGACTTCAAGCGTGTAAATGAAGAGCAGAAGGTAAAATATGAATGACTTGCTTGATTATGCAACACCAACTGACTAAAAGAATGCAGAAATGGGAAAGATGAATCTCCTTTGATCTTGGGTAAACCGTCTGTGGCAGAGGTCTTCAAACTTGGCAACTTTAAGACTTGTGGACTTCAACTCCCAGAATTCTCCAGCCAGCTAGCTATGTCTTAAAGCTGCCAAGTTTGAAGACCTCAGGTCTGTGCCTTCCCCTGGAGAAATAGGAACAAAATGAATGACACCCAGGAAGGTAGAGAGCTCCCTCTAGGGGTAAAGCAGAAGGAATGATAAATTGGGTTACGATAATTAAATCATCACTTTTGCAAAGCAACAACTAAAAAACAGTCAGTTGGCGCTGACCTTTAACATTTAACTTCAATCAGTGCATTCATTAATTTTGTGTCCAACTGGAATCAAACTGACCAGTGATACCTTTCATTCACATCCATCCTTCCCTTATTTTCACTATGAGGTTATATCATATAACCTCATAATGATCTTATATATAATCTTATATATAAGGGACGCGGTGGCTCAGTGGCTAAGACGCTGAGCTTGTCAATCGAAAGGTCGGCAGTTCAGCGGTTCGAATCCCTAGTGCTGCGTAACGGGGTGAGCTCCTGTTACTTGTATCAGCTTCTGCCAACCTAGCAAGTTCGAAAGCACGTAAAAAATGCAAGTAGAAAAATAAGGACCACCTTCGGTGGGAAGGTAACAGCGTTCTGTGCACCTTTTGTGTTTAGTCATGCTGGTCACATGACCACGGAGATGTCTTCGGACAGCGCTGGCTCTTCCGCTTTGAAATGGAGATGACCACCGCCCCCTACAGTCGGGAATGACTAGCACATATGTGTGAGGGGAACCTTTACCTATAAGCTCCTTGGAAACAAGAGCCTGTTTTGCCTCATAACTTTGAACAGCACCATGTATGTTAGTAATATTGCATATAAATAAATACACTTAACAAAATGTGGAAGGACCAAGCAGTGTTATAAAGAAAACTAGTTAGGAAGGTTCTGGCACTACTGAATAAGATTTAGCAGCTCGTAGCCCAGGTGGTTGGATTAGCAAAACACATTGCAGTAAATTGAAGTGGGATTGGTAATTTGTTTTTCAGTGTACTGTGGGAATCCAGCTATTGTCTTAGCATGATGTGTGAATAAGATCATATATTAAGCCATAGTGGCATAGAATATTAAGAAAACACCGCAAATGTGTTTTATTAGCATGTGTTTAGAATTCAGCATGTGGTATGAACCCAGAAATGGAGTGAGAGAGCACTTCAGCCTTGCCTACAAGGCCTGCAGCTGCTCTTCTGCACCATCCTGTTTGATGGTGTCTTCCCACCATTACCATATTTCTAAGTGAATCGCTCACCATGCTGCTGGTTTTGTATTTACTTTTGCTAACGGTTGATATCCAATTGCAGTATTGCAGTGATGGCTAACCTTTTCAGACTGAGCACCCAAAGCACACCTGCCCCCCGCATGCAACCCGCCCCCCACACATGCGTGGCAGTGACCTGAAGACCAGCTGGCCAGCAGGAGGCACGTGTGATGGCTTGTGTGCCCACAGAGAGGGCATTGTGTGCCACCTCTGGCACGTGTGCCATAGGTTCGCTCACGGCCGGATAGAGACAGAGCTAAATATTTAGGACTTACATGTAAGTGTCACATTCAGTGCTGTAAAGAAACAATTTAAATGCAGCCCAGACAAGCCAAAAGGTTGGACATCCATGGTGTAAGACCCTTGAGTAAGGGTGGAACCTGTAGTCCTCTAGATACTGCTGAACTACATAGACATTACACAATAATGACCAAATGAAAGCCACTGAGACGATACCGTATTTTTCGGAGTATAAGACGCACTGGACTATAAAACGCACCTATCTTTTTTGGTGAGGAAAAGAAGAAAAAGAAATCTCCCTCTGCCTCTGAGCAATTTTGCCTCTTGCAGCAAACAGCAAACAGCCTGCTTTACTTTCATTTTCGTTTTCAGCATAGCTTGATTAGCTCAAGGGGGAAAAAAATCTGCTCCAGCAATTTACCTCTTTGCAGCAAGCAGCAGAGCCCTGCGCAAAACAGCTGAGAGCAAATCAGCTGAGAGTCGGGAGGCCGATTGAATCAACTTGTGCTATTTAGGCTGTGCTGAAGCTGAAAGGAGCTGTTTTTTCTTGCTGTTTGCTTGCAAGGAGGTAACTGCTGCAAGGCAGAGGCCAAAGGGTGGGGGCCAGTGGGTGGCTGGGGCTACATTCGGTGTATAAGATGCACCTAAATTTTCACCCCCTTTTAGGGAGGAAAAAAGGTGTGCCTAATACTCCGAAAAATACGGTAAATGGTTTTTCAGGTTCACCTCCAAGAAGCTTAGAAAATGCTGTTGAAGAGAGCTGGATGAAAACAGAAGGATTCTGTCAGGTGGTTCCTTACAAGAGAGTCACTCACAGTTGTCCTGGTCCATAGTACAGCTATGTGGCATTTTGCACAAAACACAACATTTCCATGGTATCAGGATTCCAAAAGGCAGGGATTGCGAAAAGGATTTTAGATCCATTTCACCTTTTAAAATGGAAAGTGAAGGCTCTTCTACCATCGTATATATCTCCTCATAGTTGTCTGCTCTTAGAAGCTACTTTTTGAAAGTAACTAGAAATTACCTATTTACTACATGCAACATCATATAGATTTTTGGAGCACCGTCTTCTATTATAGGGTGTTTTAAAGCATATCATCAGATGACCCTGCCTTTTATTGTTGCATTGTGGAAAAGTGTTCCAAAAGGAAAATTATGTACAGGAAGGAACAAATCAACAAAACAGTTGTTGGGTGGTCTTTTCTTTCTTTTCTTTCCAAGCCTTTTTTTAAAGTAATTTCCTGCCTTTTTTTCTAAAGTACACTGCACCCTACAGGCCCCTATTGTCTTGCCAGTTAACTATTATTATTTTCTTTATTACCTATAATTATGATGCTTCAGTGTGTTTTTCTCAACAAAACTTAATTTCCTGAAACATTCTGACCTTGTCTTAAGTTCACTAGGTAATTGTACTTCATTCCAATATATGTGATTAAATTATATGATCTTTGACCCAGCTGTTTCAGCTAAGTGCACATTAGAAGGCAATACTCCTAGCACAAAATTGGCCTAATTCTTCTATTATCTTTAATCTTAGACGGTTTCTGGGACTTCTAGGGGGAAAATGTGAATTGAAGATGGCTCCACAGAGAGTAGGCCCAACAACTTGTAGAAATTAGAATGGTAGGTAGATAGAATGAGATGGCAAATGGACTGGTCCTTCAGGATTCCTCTCAAAACATGGACAGGAGGGATCTAGGTGGTTCTTCCTCATGAGGAGACCACAAGAAAGTAGGATTTAAAGCAATGGGAAATGAGGAATTCCATCTTCACCAAATCCCACAGTTGGTGCTTTTATATTCATGGGGGGGGGGGGGATTGCATACTTCCTTTTCTAATCACTTTTGAAAATTGCTTATTAATTGCTTTTCAGCTTTTAGGAACCTTTGAAATGGTAAGTGAATGTCCTTCAGTCCTTCATGAAATAAATTTTAAATACATGTTTAACAACTTAAAAATTCTTGTTTAGGAGAGTTAGAAATGGCCTAAGGGTTCAGGTGAATTTGAAGTAAGATTTTGAAATTAATTATAAGAATCTTTCCTGTGGGAAAATGCTGTTATTTTGAATTCTTTTTAAAAACCCATAATAGGTTGAGTCTTTGAAGGTTGAACAAATAAGATCCCAGAAGGAACTAAAGATTATAATTAAAGGAGAACAATGTTTAAATTAACTTACTGATTTAGAATGGACAAAATACATTATTGTTGGACCAGTGGTGGGTTTCAAATTTTTTTTACTACCAGTTCTGTGGGCGTGGCTTGGTGGGTGTGGCATGGCTTGATGGGCATGGCAGGGGAAAGATACTGTAAAATCTCCATTTCCACCCCACTCCAGGGGACGGTTACTGCAAAATCCCCATTTCGTCCCAATCACCTGGGACTCGGGAGGTAGAGTGTAGATGGGGGTGGAGCCAGTCAGAGGTGGTATTTACCGGTTCTCCGAACTACTCAAAATTTCCGCTACCGCTTCACTAGAACTGGTCAGAACCTGAAACCCACCTCTGTGTTGGACGGATTGAACATTATTTGTGAATGAATAGAATAGAATAGAATAGAATAGAATAGAATAGAATAGAATAGA
>WNWU01000013.1:4789348-4867957 GCA_012654045.1 Ptyas mucosa
ATAGAATAGAATAGAATAGAATAGAATAGAATAGAATAGAATAGAATTCTTTATTGGCCAAGTGTGATTGAACACACAAGGAATTTGTTTCTGGTGCGTAAGCTCTCAATGTACATACAATAATGTGAAGTTATTTTTAAGAGTGGCACTGTTTTAGACAGACTGAGAGCAGCGTGATGGCCTAGAGGTGATGATCCTCACCTCCCACTCCAAAGATTGAGAGTTCAATCCTAGGCAGTGACCAATGCTTCTCTATCAGGGCACAAAGAGAAAATATCTGCTGTGAACACCATGTAGGCATCAGGAAGGGCATCCGGCCAGTAAACCCTCAGTTCCATTTAGTCGTGCCAACTCCATTTGGAATACAAGGTCGTTTTTAAAAAAAACATTATAGACAGACAGCATTTAAAGGATGTTATGGAAGAGAAACAAGCTTTATCAGACAAGACTGAGACTGATATGAAAGTGGATTTCTAAATGACAGGCTACAAAAAGATGTTACACTGGATATACAGAAAGTGTCTAATGTCTTAATAATTAAAAGGGATATACAAATAACAATGCAAAGACCAACTTAGATAACTTTTCTATATAGAATTTTTAAAAAGAGATCTGATTATAAGTGTAGAAGGATTTTGTGCATAGAGACAATGGGGAAATGAAATTATCTTCTAGAACTTTATTTGAACGAATTAAAGATCAAAACTGTTAAAAGTAAAAAAAGGAATATAAAGTTGGTTTATTAGATCAAGATTGAAATAGACATGTTGTAAACTGTAATAACTTTTAGTAGACTTTTACTGATATCAGGATTGAAATGACAAGGTTTTATGGACTTGTTTATAGATGGGATTGAGAAGAAGAGATCATTTGTATTTTAAGAAAAATAGATAAATTATAAAATTGTGATGAATAAGTAGTCATTTCATTATATATATTTCTTTTTCTTTACTA
Organism: Ptyas mucosa; assembly: GCA_012654045.1. Taxonomy (NCBI): domain Eukaryota; kingdom Metazoa; phylum Chordata; class Lepidosauria; order Squamata; family Colubridae; genus Ptyas; species Ptyas mucosa. The sequence goes on from WNWU01000013.1 coordinate 4,790,303, forward strand.
CATTCCTTTTTTCTTTTTTCTTTTTTTTCTTTTTCTTTTCTTTTTTTTCTTTTTTATTTTCTGCAGTTTCTTTTTTCTTAGTTTCTATTACTTTTCACTAATACATTTCAGCCATTTTCTTAACAATAAAAATAAACTGAAAAATTAATTTGAATTTAACTTTGGAATATCATACCATAGTTGTAGCCATCAGAAGATTACAAGTGTCATAGAGACTTCAAGTGCTATGTTGTCAGTTCTTGGTTTAAGGTATACTCAAACATTTTAGATGATAACACTTGATAAAAGAACAGAATGGAATAAGGAAAGCACAAGAACCCATATACCTGTGATGCAGGGGTGGGTTCTAAATTTTTTTACTACCGGTTCTGTGGGCGTGGCTTATTTTGTGGGCATGGCTTGATGGTCATGTGACAATTATTTAGGATTTAGCAGAGGTACTGGTCTACCAGGCTTTTAACTGCTTGCAGAGCTGTACCGATCTACCCATTTATTTTTTGCAGGCACTGATCTACTCATGTATTTTTGCAGGCACTGATCTACTCATGTATTTTTCCAGGCACCGGTCTACTTATGTTTTCTTTTACCACTGATCAGCTGTAGGGCGGCCCTTTGAAGCCCCCGGCAAGAGTTTAAACAGTTTTTTTCCCTCTAGCCATCAGCTGGGACTCAGGAGGCAGTAATAGATTGGGGGTGGGGACAAATAAAAGGTAAGAATAACACGGAGGGTGAGGGGGTGCGGGGGGGGCAGAACCGGTTCGGTGACGTCATATCGTTACTGCTACTGGCTCAGGAGAACCGAGCCGAACTGGGAGGATCCCACCACTGCTGTGGGACATTCTGTGTGACCTATTTATTGTTGCAATAAACCACCTGTTCCAGGTCTAGTGATAACCCTGATGTTTTGAAATATATACAGACCTTGTGTGGACACAATTCATCTTAGCTAAGGAAAGATGAGAACATTGACCTTCTTAACATACAAAGGAATGTATGGGACAAGACATAATAAGACCGTGATGGCGAACCTATGGCACATGTGCCAGAGGTGGCACAGAGAGCCCTCACTGTGGGCACACACGCTGTTGCCAGCTGCTCTTCTGGTTTCCAGCGTGCGCATGCGCTCTGGCTAACTGGTCTCTGGGTTTCCGGTGCTTCAGCGTGCTGTGCGCATTCTGGTTTGGGCACTCGGTGCCAAAAAAGGTTCACCAACACTGTAATAAGATGTAAAATTATGAAACATTCAAAGCAAATATACATTAACAATTTATTTTGTATGCCATCCAGCATGTTAACATGAGAATGTGTTTATTCAGGCTGATTGCTGAGAAAAGGAAATTAGAGCACAGCTGTTGACAGTCAAGTTTTGAACCACAGAAAGGGATGCTATGAAATGACTTTACTAAATTCTTCATAGATGGATCAGATTAAATGTTTTTCCAACTTGATATGAATTCTGAAACATATTAAATTTTGCTATAAATAGTGGCTTGTCTTTAAAGGAGAAGGATTTACTAGAAGAAATTTTGGACCTTTTGTGGTAAACCTATGCCCCAGTAATACACTAGCCTTTATTAGGTATAAAAATATTCTAACATTTCATTAACTAGAATTTGTGGAATTTGTTTTTCTAGCTTTCTGATATTCACGTGTCTCAATCTAGTATCAACTTTTTTTCAATTTCAGCAGTTCGTTGTATTGGTAACATCTGCTGTAATTCCCAAAGGCTGATTTTATTATAATGCAAAATGTGACTTATGGTTGCAGAAAAGCTGCCTTTTCCTGCAATAAGCCTTGATGTAGTCTGTTTAGTTTTTAATTAACCTATTTTATCAGTCATCTCATTATGGTTTATAAATTGTGTTTTAGAATGATTGTATAAACTAAGAAATACATCATAACAGACTTCAAGACGCTCTATAAGATTTGTTCAATGAGTGGCCTAATTTTCCTATCCTGACCTGCTTAATTTTATAGCCAGAATTCTCTGAGGTCAATGCTTATCAGTATCCTCTTAACAGACAACAACTTATCTTGGTTCAATAGAACTCTCTGGCAGCAAAGCTTCAAGGAAGCCAATTGAACCAGACATAGAAAAAAGAAACTGGGGTAGCTTTTTTGTTTGTTTGTTTGTTTGTTAAATTTCTAGGTCACCCAATTCCAAAACAACTACTGAGCTTCACAAAGTTAAAAGAAAAAACATGATATAAAAAGCAGTAATAGTCTGAGGAGGAACATATTTCCACATCAACACCTACTCAATTAAAAGGGACCAGCCTGAAACATCCTAATTCAAGGCTTGAGGAAAAAAAACACAAAATATAACAGGCTTTTAAAGATCATTTGAAGGGAGGCAAGGTGGGGGGCTATAAGGATCTTTGGGGAAAATACTGTTTCAAAGGGGCACATGTGGGACAAAGAGGATCCATTTCCTTGGGTGCTGCTTGATGACATTATAGAATTGATGGGATCTAAACAAACTGATTCTGTCAGACTGAACTGAAACGGCAAATTCTATAGGAGATCTCTCAGATAATTCAACTTTTTTGCTGTATCTTGAATTGCACTTGGAAGCCAACTAGCAACTAGTGTAGCTCATAGAACAGGGCTATTATATGGACACATGAGACTTGCCCATCACTGCTTGTCTGCTATATTCTGGACCAGCTAAGATTCCAAATGATCTTATAACTTATTTATGTTTTTATTAAATTTATATGCCGCCATCTCCCTCACAAGACAACTGCCTTCAAGGCTAAACCCATGGAGAACATATTGCAACAGTCTACCCACAAAATGACCAAGGCATGAGTGATCATGAGGATCTCTCAATCCAGCAAAAGACACAGTTGACACACAAATTGAATCCTTGGCCTCTGTGTAAATTTCTTGTCAACCAAGAGCTGAGAATTCAGGAAGACCACCAATCAGTGGTGGGTTGCTCCTGGTTCTGTCCAGTTCTATAGAATCGATAGTAAAACCAGCGGGAGGCGCCGCCCACCTGCCACAACGTCATCATGGGTCATGTGCGCATGCGAAGCGAGGGAGTGCACATGCTCCCGCTGCGAACTGGTAGTAAAGGTAAATAGAACCCACCCCTGCCCCCAATCCAGAGTGGGGTAGTCTAGCTCCATTCAAAGCCAAGAGTGAAAAGTCAATAGAACCTGACAGACCAAGATGCACAACTGCTCAGTCTTGCTAGGATTGTGTCAGGCCCAAACTCAAAAATGACATGAAATCCAGTCAAGTCCAATCTTTCACTTGCTTCCACTTGCTTCCACTTGCTTCCACCTAATGGACAGAATCTTGCCAAACCCCTACCCTAATAGATATATCCTGGGAGATTCCAGGGTGTGGCTACCCTGAACCTCTTTCCCTTTCCCCCATCCAATTCAGGATTGCCCAATCTTTTAATTTGGAGTTCTCTTTGGAGTATACTATCTTCTCCCTGGGAAAGCTCCCCTCCACAGTTTCTCCAGGTACACATTCCATCACAAATTAAGAGTTCTTCCCCATTAATAACCAACCTCCCCAACCACCTCCAGGCACTGGGACAAGACCTTGACCACATGGCTTAGTTGCTCAGGGACAAGATGTGCAACAGGATATCATCTGCATTCTGATGATACCTGACTCCAAATGAATGGAAGACCTCCCCCAACAACCTCATGTTGGTATTACATAGGAGGGGGGGCGGGAAAGTGAGCCTTGAGACATGCTGCAAGTCAAGGGTTCTGGACCCAATTTCCATCCTCCTACCAATATGATTAAAACTAAAACTGTGGACCATGGAGAAGGTAGGAGAACCACCTCAACATCATGTCTCCCTTCCAAATTCCTACAATGGGTCCATAAGGATACTATCATTGATGATATCAAAAGCTGCTGAGATCTAGGAAGGTCAGGGTGGCAGGACCAACCACATCTCAGCTCCCAGTTTCCTTATCGTCATTAATAAGTGAAACCAATTGAGTCCCGGTGCTATAGAACCCTTCTGGATCCATTAGGCTCTGGGATGGATAGGGTTCTATCCTCCTGCAGAGGATAGCAGTAGTAAATCAAAAAGTAATCTGGCCATGACAAAGGACTGATAGTGACATCCTCCACAACTGCCCCAAGGCAAAAACAAAACAAAAAAAACAACAACTCAAAACGAATGTGTAACCTCCAGTATGTATCAGGCCCTTAATAATTTGGGACAGATCTCTAGTTGCCATGGTTGCCATGATCTCCTGGGCTGCCCCAGATCACTGTTACTCAACATTAAGAGCCCCATTTGGATCAAAGCTTCATGCCAAACCCTATTAAACCCTAATTAAAACCCATCTTCCAGGTCCTTTCCATTAATGTCATCTTGTTGGACCTCTGTAGCAGCACCATTCCTATGGAACAGTATCCCTCTGGAGACCAGGATGCCTTGACCATGTTAGCCTTTCATAAAGACTAAGGAAATATTGTCGAATGGGATCCAAATTGCCCTCCCAAAAAATCCTCTCAACACACACCAATATACACTGTGATGGGTTTCCTCCTAACAAAGAAAGGCCATTTCCTCAACTACTGATTTATGCCATTTTATTGTGTCATCCAACCATTTTATGGCAATATAAACCCTTTCTTTATTTTCACCATTGTGACACATCAACAATGACACTATTACACTATAATGACTTTAAAATCTATGTCAGAGATGGACATCTCATATGTCCTGCAAAGAACCAATTTGAAAAGCTGTTCTTAATTGATCCACATAAGATATTACATCCATAGAACTGTTTGCAGTAGTTGCTCATCCTATTCAGTTGGACTCATTTCACTAAATCCCATTTTAGGATTTTGACCAGATTCTTAGAGATCTTTCTTGACTTTCTTCCTGTTCAGGGACATCCTGATAAGATTAGCCATAAATATTTTTTCTTCGTAGCATTTTTCTACAAGTGCAGGGTCCACTTTTTTGGATGAACCTGGTGTTGATCCTTTGCTTATGATAAGAATTTGACTTTTTGGCTTGTCAACTGAGGCTGATATCATGGGATGAGAGTATGTGACTGGTCCAAAGACTATCAGCCAGTTTTGTGCCTAAGGCAGGAGTCTGATTTCTAGTAAACCTTAGTAACCTTAGCCTCTCAACCACACCAGCTCTCATGAAAGCATAAGCAACGTAGCTTGTAATTGGTACTTTTGCTCCTGGGAAAAGGATGGACACGTATTATACTCACAACCTTGCATGATTCAATACATCTTTTTGATTTTAAAATTGAAGTACTTTGTAGTCCTAACATCTATGATTCAGGATACAAAAATAACTATAAAAATCAATATAGCTGCACTGGCTTCCGGTGGTCTTCCGGGTGCGCTTCAAGGTCTTGGTTATCACCTTTAAAGCGCTCCATGGCATACGGCCTAGTTATCTCCGAGACCGCCTGCTGCTACCGACGACCTCCCATCGACCCGTGCGCTTCCACAGAGAAGGCCTCCTCAGGGTGCCATCAGCCAAACAATGTAGGCTGGTGACCCCCAGGGGGAGAGCCTTCTCTGTGGGGGCACCTACCCTCTGGAATCAGCTGCCCCCGGAGATAAGAAGAATCCAAGACCTCGGTGCCTTCCGCCGGGCCCTTAAAACCTATCTTTTCCAGCAAGCCAGGCTGGCTTAAAATATTCTTAAATGTTTTTTAACTGGTTTGTCAATTTTAAATTGGGGCCAAATTTATATATATATTTTAATTGTTTTTAATGTTTATATTTTGTGTCTTTTAATTTTGGCTGTACACCGCCCTATGCCCTCAGGGAGAAGGGCGGTATATATGTTTGAAATTAAATTAAAATTAAATTAAATAGCTACCGAAGCATCTGATTTAGATGCACCACATGGTGGACAGAATGCAGCATTGCAGGCTAACTCTGCTCACTGCCAGGAGTTCGATCCTGACTAACTCAAGTTTAACTCAGCCTTCCAGCCTTCCAAGGTCAGTAAAATGAGGATCCAGATTGTTGGAGGCAATATGCTGAATTTGTAAACAGCTTAGGGAGTGCTGTAAAACACTATGAAGTGGTATATAAGTGTTATTGCTATTGTTATTTACTGTCAACCCCTCTTGACTGTTAACTACAGTAATCTTGTACTAAAAAGAAATCTATGCCCCTCCTCTCAGACTGAGTCTCTTGCCTGAACATTTGTAATGCACTTTTAAAGTACCTGCCTCTACAGAAAATTGTGCCAGAGGTAATACTCTGTGGCCTACTTAAGACTCCTTTATTTGCTAATGTACGCTGTCTGACAACTAATTCAGGACCAAATTCAGGCTCCACTATTTGCTAAGATTGACAGGGAAATTCCTGGTACAGGTTCTGCATAATTTTTATTTTTTATTTTTATTGAATTAAAAACATACACACAGAAAAAAAAGAACACATACAGGTACAAATAAAACAGTACACAACATATACAACATTTAAACGTGATATCTTATTTCTTAAGACAATGCATCGGTAAATTGTATTTCTCAATATATATTCCCACATCTCACCTTATATAACGATACTTTTAAAAGTTTTGTTGTAACTCTATTGTATCTCGTTTGGTACACGATTTGGTTCAAATCTTTTAGGATCATCTTTTTATTTGGTTTTCCTTTTCTCCAGCCATTGATACCACTTTTGCCAAACCAGGTAGTATTCAGATTCTTCCTTTTCCTGGATTTCTTTTGTGAGTTTGTCCATCTAGGCACATTCCATTACTTTCGATATTATTTTATCTTGTGTTGGGAGGTTCTGCATAATTTCAGCTGACTGCAAATAAAAATAGTTGTTTGGAAATAGCGTTGAACATTACAACCTCCCAGAGAGGTCCCCTATCAGGGATGAAATATAAAATTTGTTACTACCAGTTCTGTGGGCGTGGCTTGGTGGGGTGGGTGGGGGTAATGTGACTGGGTGGGCATGGCCAACTTTAAAAAAAAAACTTTTCAAAGCATTTTTTCTAATGCTTTGAAAAGCCTGTCTGCCGATCAGGAACTCAGCTTGGATTGTCAGAGAGGTTTTTTAAAAAATGCCTCTCTGCCAATCAGGGAACTCAGCTGGGATCATCAGAGAAATGCATTATTAGCAAGAGCACAATGTATGGAAGTAGACGATGGAAGTAGGGATCAAACTGAGAGATGAGACACATATTTTACCTGCAGAGTAGAAGGAGACCTTTTCTCAGCCAGCTGAATTTTTATCAAAGTAAGGATCTTTCTATTCATTTTCCCACTAGCAATTTATAGCATCTCCTAGAGCAGTGATGGCTAACCTTTTTGCCATCGCGTGCCAAAAGTGGGGGGAGCGCGGTGGGGTCACATGCAAGCGTGCCCACATCCATAATTCTATGCGCCCCGCCCCCCCGTGCTCCCCCCGCTTTTGGCACGTGATGGCACAGTAGGCCCGATTTTTGCTCTCACCAGGTTCCAGAGCCTTTCTAGGAGCCTGGGGAGGGCAAAAACGACCATTCCCACTCCCCCAGAGGCCCTCCGGGAGGCTGGAAACAGTGTGTTTCCTGACTTCTGGTGGCCCCAGAAGATCTGAAAATCAGCTGGCTGGCACACACATGCGTGCCGGAGCTGAGCTCGCGTGCCTACCGATATGGCTCCACGTGCCACCTGTGGCACCCATGCCATAGGTTCACCATCACGGTCCTAGAGTCACCCAACCATCATTGTGCCAAAAAAAGAGAAAAGAAAATGAACACAGGGCTTACATCATTTCAGTCTATGCGAAAACACTATAAAATCAACAGTGGAGGAGTGGCTTATATCTCCAGCTTTAGAGAACAACTGCCAATAGAGTAGTAGATTTTTTTTTAACAATAAAGCTAGCTTCAATATGTTTATTGGTGTAACTAATCAAACAAAACATTGATAGTAGTACCTTGGCCACATTTACTTTGTGAGCAGATAACTCGCAAGGAAACCTGCAAGATCTTCTGGAGAAGTGCTGCCCCTTTTCCAATTTTCATGAGGGCTCCAGGGTTGCTTCTCTTTCTTTTTTCCAGAGCATGTGCAGCTGTTAATCTTCAAAGTGAAGAATACTAAATCACTTTGAGCTGGATATCTCTCCTGCCATTCAAAACAAGCATGTGGGGAGAAAACAGCCCGAGAGGCACATTTTCAGCTGTCATTGCTTATATGGGAACAAATGTTTTTGTCTGCTGCAGCAAAAAGGAACTGAAATAATCTGTTATTTTCATTTGTTCAAGTCTACACATTCACCTTGCATCAGTGTACCTGGATCAAGCTAGGGCCATATTTCATCACTGCATCTGCTTTTAGAATAAAAAATAGTAGACGCATAATGGGATGTACATGGGGAGATAAATGACAGGTGCAGAGCGGGAAGCCATTTCACAGGCTGATAAGTTAGTTTCCCACAGATTTTTAGTAGACAGTCTGTTTTGCACCTTTGATTAAAGAATGCTCAGTGCGTTGGCTATAAAAGCTTTACAAATTCACCCCCTGCGCAGACAGGCCATGCCAGAACATTGCATACATACCTGGTGTCTGTCCCAGGGAGCACTGCATGTTTACTCCTACAAGTATTTAATAAAGATTGTGATGGTTACATTAACTTTCAGTTCTTTTTTCTGGAATGTGATCAGCAGGAGAGGAGAGAAGGCTGAACCATGGCTGAAACCAGCATAGTAGAAGGAGCAGAACAGGATGTCCATTATACTCCAAATCTCTCATGGATATTGGTCCCTGGAAAGCATTTATGTTTAGATTCACATGAAAGGAAACAATCAACAAACACCAAAATAGAAGGTTAACTTGCTGGAGTGTCAGCTGTGCAGAAGTGCCATCCCACTTTTCTGCAATTTCTGTAATTCAAATCAGGCTGTTTTTAGACACAGAAACCTCTGAAATAAGATAGAAGAGGTTGTTGTTGTTTTTGAAACCACTGAAATTGGAATAGATCCCGGACCCTGACACTGGTTGACTGGATATGTATGCCTTCTTTTGAACTCTTGCTGTATCGTAGCCTGTGATCTGGGTCAAAACTTTCACAAAGTAGCCAACCAGGGCAAGCCATGCATAGAACAACTATTTATACAATCCTCAATTGCAATCAGTTAGGGAATGCATTCTCACCTCATGCCATCCCTGGTTTGGTTTTCTGCAATTTAGCCTATTGGGTAAACCCAGCTTCTTTATGAGTAATCTATTGTACCATCTCAAAAGCATGTTAATATTCAATAACTAGTGTCGTGTGAAAGTAACCTTTTCAATTGCAACGGGACTGCCCCAAGTCCCCCCACCCCAAACAGCAGTTCTACTAGATATCATTCTAGAAAGCAGTTGTAGAAATTGTGAGCACTCCATCACTGGGGTTTTTTAAGAAGAGACTAGACAATCACTTATCTGAAATGGTTACAGGTTATCCTGCCAGAGCAGGGGGCTGGACTAGAAGACCTCCAAGGTCTCAACTCAAATTCTATTTCTATTTCTATTTCTATTTCTATTTCTAATTCTAATTCTAATTCTAATTCTAATTCTAATTCTAATTCTAATTCTAATTCTAATTCTAATTCTAATTCTAATTCTAATTCTAATTCAATCCTATCCTATCCTATCCTATCCTATCCTATCCTATCCTATCCTATCCTATCCTATCCTATCCTATCCTATCCTATCCTATCCGTGTTATAGGCAGGTACGATTCAGGCCAGCCTTACTTCCCCCGCCGGGAGTTCAGCGACCGAGCTCAGCGTCAATGGGACGTTGAGCTCCAAAGATGAAAAAGGTACGTAGGTGGCACTGGACGGGGCTCCCGCCAGACTGGCAGCCGTCCTTCCTGGGCGACAGGGCTGGGAGGAAAAGTCCTTATGAAAAAGAGGGAAAGAACTCACTTTGAACCAAAGGGTAGGGTTGATTTGCATACCGTGGAGGGAGCCAATCGGAACGGGCTGTCATGCGCTCCTGCCAATGGCTGTGCGAGTGCCTGGAGTGAGCGGAGGCGTCCGCCGATCCTGGGGTGAGATCAGCAGAAGAGAAAAGAGCGCTGAGCCCCGGGTGGGACCAGCGTAGAGTAGAGTGACAGGAGCCCAGGAAGACGCCCACTTGGACCCATGGAGGAGAAGCGTATTTTGTGCATCGGACTTGTGTGCCTGGACATAATCAGCGTGGTGGACAATTATCCGGAGGAGGATTCGGACACCAGGTACCGCTGCTGCTCCCCCCCCCCCATCTCACCCCAGCAAAGGCCTAGCAATGAGAGACACGGCTGGCTGCAGACTGCGGAGGAGAAGGAGGGGGAGGTGGGGGGGGGGTTGCTAGCAGCGAACCCATTCTGGTCCGTGCCGCGGAGAAGAGCTTTCCGCTCTGTGCAGTTCCGTGTTCCAAAGCCCCAGGAACCAGCTCGCACTTGGAGGAAATTTCGAGGCTCAGATTCCCCCGGCCGGGGCTCAGAGCATTCGTAGCTGGCGGAACAGGTTCCTGGGGTGGGGAGGGAGGGTGGAAGTGTTGCCTTTGGATCCCGAAGCAACCTTCTTGTCTGTTTCATGATCTGAGGGCTCCTTCGAAGAGACTGCCATAAATGCAAAGCCCTGAAATGTTGCGGCTCAATTCGGTCCCTTGCCGGAGTCCCGGATAACTTGGCTGCCCGAAAGGGCCTGTCAGAATGGGACGCTGAGGCTGCTATTGGCTGTGCTTCTTTCCAGATGTTTGTCGCAGCGCTGGCAACGTGGAGGGAACGCCTCCAATACCTGTACCGTTCTGGCCCTGTTGGGAGCCCCTTGTGCTTTTATGGGTTCGTTAGCACCTGGTCATGCTGCAAAGTAAGTGCCAGCTGAATACAGACGGGGGTTGTGACTAAAATCCACCCCCCCACCTCCCCCCCCCCCCACACTGAGAACCAGAAGGGAAGGGCAGATATGTGTGTCTCCATGAAAAACATACTTATTTTATGCACTTACAGGTATATCCCATTTTACTACACTTCCCTCCTCCCCCCCTCCCCACAATTCAATCATGTCCAGAGACTGTCTAGAAAAGAACCTTCAGTTTTCTTGGCAAGGATTTTCAGAAGTGGTTTGCCATTACCTCCTTCCTAGGGTTGAAACAAAGTGACTGGCCCAACAGTATACAAATGTTTCTCCTCAGTGTCCAATCTAAAGTGTTTTGCAGACTTTTTTTTTCTTTGTCCACTGATGTGGCTCCTTGCCTGGAATTGAGAAAGTTGTAATGGATTTGCATCATAGGTGGACTCTGTTTTCACAGCACGCTAAGTTTTGTGGGCTATTTTGTGGCTTAATTTTTTAAAAAAATAAACCTAGTCATTTATAGTTTAAAGTATTGCGCAACTCAAGAGAATGGGATTAATTCGGTAAACAAACTGTACATGTTGTGTAAATCTAAACTGGGCTGTTATTCGGTTGTGACAGAAAGGAGACACTGATATACCAGTATGTACTCTGTATGAAGTGACCATAAAGTTCACACAATGTCAGAGTTCATTTAACATGTTAAACCAAGATACATAAAGACTTGGGGATGGATTCACATTAAGGTTAATTACTTTAAAAACTTGTTTTGTATGGCTCAGCAAGTTGTGTGAATGCAGTCCGTTTAGCTTCTAGTTCATTGTGTTGCTGGTACAACCCTGAATATGGGTTAATTCAATGATTTCAATGATTTCAAATAAGGTTGAAATCAAGCTGCAGGGGATTCATTTCAGTGTGATGGTGGACTAGTTTTCCTATGGCTCTAATAAAAATCTCCCTGATAAAAATCTCCCTATCTCCCTGATTTTTGTCTTTATTTATTTTTGTTTTCTCATTTAACTTTGTTTCTCTTCCAAGCGGGGATGTTCCAAGCCATGTCCTTGGAATGAAAGTCTATCATGTGCTGGTGATAGTTAGATGATCAACAAGTCAGACTTGGCATGAAATTCAAACACAGATGCCACGCATGTCTCTGCCTCTGCTTCATTAATATTGTTCTATTTTTACAAAGATACGGTGGCTCAGTGGCTAAGACGCTGAGCTTGTCGATCAAAAGGTCGGCAGTTCAGCAGTTTGAATCCCTAGTACCGCGTAACGGGACGAGCTCCCGTTACTTGTCCCAGCGCCTGCCAACCTAGCAGTTCAAAAGCACGTAAAAAATACAAGCAGAAAAATAGGGACCAACTTTGGTGGGAAGGTAACAGCGTTCCATGCGCCTTTGACGTTTAGTCATGCTGGCCACATGACCACGGAGACGTCTTTGGAAAGCGCTGGCTCTTTGGGTTTGAAATGGAGATGAGCACCGCCCCCTAGAGTCGGGAACGACTACCATATATGTGGGAGGGGAACCTTTACCTTTACCTTAATTTTACAGAAGAATTCCTTCCCTTAAAATAATTAATTTCAACAAGGAATCTTGTGATACTTAAAGACTAATCATATTATGTTATATACAATGAATAAGTCTTATGAAATTCTTACGGTTAATAATAGAGTAATCCGACATGCCTACTCAGAGTAATTAGCTCTTATTCCTAAATATGCAAGCCTAACACTACAGCAAAGAAATGAAGTATTATAATAGAAGTTTCTGTGAACTATATCCTATTTCATGTATGAATTATTACTTTCAATTAACCAGTCTTTCTGAGGTGTGGATAGAAAAAATAGAAACCGGGAGTAAACAGTTAAGGAAAGGCAAAACGTATGGTCTGATAACTTAATTAAAGCTTAAATTACTTGCGACACAAACACAATGACCATCCAGATTGTCAGTAATTGGCAATTGCACAGAATTATTCTAGCATTGCTAAATTAATTAACATTTGTGCTGGGACAGAAACTGTTGGAAGAACAAAGATAATGGTTAATTAACTAAGTGAGGCTATCATGATTATCTTATCACTGGCACCCAGTACTAAGAAATTGCCATTATGTATGTCTATAAGTATGTGTGTGTGTGTGTTTATGTAAGTAAATAGTCACAGACTATTAATTTTATTATCACCTGATCTTATAGTTTATATTACACTAAACTTTCCATGTTTGAGAGGTGTGGAATTTGCAGTTGCAAATTTCATATTGTCCCTGAGTTTCATTTTTATGGCCCTCATAGCTGATTCCAACCATGATTACTGAAATTAATGGCACAATTTTCTACCTGTTTTTAGATAGGAAACACATGAAAACTATAATCTTACTTTTGATATTTTATTTAAATTGATTTTGGAAATATTTATATTTTATGATTTATTTATTTTTTTAATTTGATCTATAGGCCGCCCTTCTCCGGAGACTCAGGGTGGCTTACAATGCGTTAAGCAATAGCCTTCATACTTTTGTATATTTATACAAAGTCAGCTTATTATCCCCACAATCTGGGTCCTCATTTTACCTACCTGAGAAAGGATGGAAGGCTGAGTCAACCTTGAGCCTGGTGAGGCTCAAGGTTTTATAGCTTTTAATATTGTAAGCTATCATTAAAGTTGTAAGCCACCAAGCAGTGTAGTGTCCTAGAGGTGAAGACAACTCGCCTCCCATTTGGAAGATTGAAAGTTCAGTACTAGGTATCAGCAGATGTCTTTATCATAGGGTACAAAGAAAAAATATCTGCTGTGAACTCTTATGGCATCAGGAAAGGCATCTGGCCAGTAAACACTCAGTTCCATCCAGTTGCCCCGATTACCCTGAATTAAGGGATTACAGGGTCGTAAAAAGGGAGGGGTTTTTTTTTTAATGTTGTAAGGTGCCCTGAGGTTAATAGGTGGCAAACAAAGTTAATTAAAATAATAAAATAATCTTACCCCAAGAGCATTGCTACACAAAATGTCTTCATACATAACATTTATAATGTATTAACAGGGCAATACAAAGCATATTTATTGCCAAGTATGTCTTGGAGTATAATAGCAATAGCACTTAGCACTTATAAACTACTTTGCCAATTTTAATTAATTTTTTAGCCATTGTAAAACTGTTGACAAATTTAGAATGTACTATTAAGACAATACTTTTTCAGTTTTCTCTATTAATAATCATATTAAATCAGTGTTTTCCAAAACACTGTTTTTCACAGCTGATTTGGTTAGGCAAGTAAGCCATGATGTCTCACTGAATGTCTATAGAGCCAACAGCGCTGAATTTTCACTGTTTCATTGTAATTCTTATTTTAGTCTTTATTAAATCTTCATTATAGTCATAGACCAGCATAATGGGGAGGAACAGACTCAGGCTCAACCCATCCAAGACCGAGTGGCTGTGGTTTCCAACATCCCGATATAGTCAGTTGATGCCATCACTGACTATTGGGGCAAGTCATTGGCCCCCACAGAGAGGGCTTGCAACTTGGGTGTCCTCCTGGACTCACAGCTGTCTTTAGAAGAGCACTTGATGGCTGTGCCCAGGGGGACTTTTTATCAGGCTCGCCTGATTTGCCAGTTGTGTCCTTTTCTGGATCGGGACTCGTTAAATATGGTCACTCATGCCCTCATCACTTCCCGCCTGGACTACTGTAATGCTCTCTACATGGGGCTCCCCTTGAGGAGCACCCGGAGGCTCCAGCTGGTCCAGAATACGACCGCGTGGGTGGTTATGGGAGCGACATGGCGCTCCCATGTGACCCCCCTCTTGTGTGAGCTGCACTGGCTCCTGGTGGTCTTCTGGGTGCGCTTCAAGGTTTTGGTTACCACCTTCAGAGCGCTCCATGACTTAGGACCAGGGTATTTACGAGACCGCCTTCTGCCACCAGTAGCCTCTCACCGACCAGTACGCTCCCATAGAGAGGGGCTTCTCAGGGTGCCATCGGTCAAACAGTGTCGACTGGCAGCCCCCAGGGGGAGAGCCTTCTCTGTGGGGGCACCCGGCATCTGGAATGAGCTCCCCTCAGAGATACGGAGGATCCTGGATCTGCGCACTTTCCGCCATGCCCTCAAAACATTTCTATTCCAGCAGTCTGGCCTGGCCTAACCTCTCTTTTAAACTGCTTTTAAATTTTTTAAATTTTTAATTTGTCTTATAAATTTGGGATGTTTTAAATTTTGTTTTCTTGGCCAAATTATTTAATTGTATTTTAATGGTTTTTTAACATTTGTATTATATGTATTTTATCTTTTGGCTGTTCATCGCCCTGAGTCCTTCGAGAGTAGGGCGGTATACAAATTCAATAAATAATAATAATAAAATAATAATAAATTCTTTCCAAACATGTACATGCTTTCCAAAACTTGCGTTGATGTGTGGTCACCTTATTTCAGTTATGGAGCCTCGTTTTAATTATTTGCCCAACTAGAAAATCCATACAAATAAATGCAAGAGACTCTTGATATGTACTGAATATGTACGATCTCACCTGAAGAGTTTAACAAATATGGATGGGCTGCTAATGGTTACTGACATCAGATGGATTAAGAGACAGCTGACTTTCAAATGAAAAAGGTAATGAAGGAACCAAGTTCTAGTAGCTTTTGTTCAAAGCAATTAACCTGAGGTAGATTTTGGGAGTCAGATTTTTATGGATAGATTCATACAACATACTTTATCTGGGTACTGAATTAATCTTTTAGGCTTACATAATACATTGAAACAAATTAATGACACAGATGAGGTCACCCCCCTACACACTAAGCCACAAAATAACTAATCAAAACAATCATGAAGCAAACTTGGCATGTTATGTAAATGCATCTGCTAGATCCTGAAGTGAATTGGTGAAGCAAGTTGGTGAAGATAGTCTATATTCTCAAGCTCTAAATTTATGATATTTTGCTTTCAGGAAACAGACTTTTTAAGGAACTGATCTGAGGCAAATCAAGGACCATTCTATTCCCATTTCTTCTGCTTACTATAGCATAAATTCTGTCTGTTGACTCCTGAGCGGCATATGCTTCAGGGAGCAGAGCTCCGGAGTAAATGTAATGAGATTTTTTAAAATAAGTACTAAGCACTGAGGGCATCAGAGCTCTCGGCTTCCAAACTGCAGAGTTCATTTTTATCTGCTTTCTTCAGACAGTTACCTCCCTCTGTCCTCGCAGCTTCTAGCCCACTGACAACCTTTGCCAAGCGGCCATAACGGCCCTGCTGTCTTGAAGAGAAGCTTGGGAGCATCTGCCTTCTATTCCACCTGACAGAGAACCTCACCCCCTCAAGAAGATGCTCATGTTTTCTGCCCTCCCAGCTTCGTCCGCGATGATTTCCGACGTTATGAGGTGGATCTCACCCATGTGGCTTTGCATTTGGCATGCAGCTTTCCCATTTCAACAGTGATCAGCAACTCAGCCACAGGCACCCGTACGATCCTGCACGCTGCTAGGTGCGTAGGTTGAACATTCCTCGCAGTGAAATCTAATGTTTTCTCTCTCTCTCTCCTCTTCCCTGGCCCCAAGCTTCATCTTGTCTGACTTCCAACGGCGCAAAGTGGAAGTTGCCCACTTGGTCTGGCAGAGCCAGGGGGAGACACCATGTGCCTGCTGCCTCATCAATTGCCGCAACGGTTCTCGGACAGTTACTCTTTATGACACGTAAGACCTGGCCCACTTTGGCTCTGCTGCCTCCAACCTCCCCGCCCCCTCTACCAATGGGTGGCACAAAAGGACTCTCAGCACCCCAGTAGAGACCCGGTGGCCTTGATTGCTGCGTGTGGTGGGTGAGGATTTGGCCTGCTACAGCAACTGTTTATTTCAGGAAGAGATTGCAAAGAATATAACTAGAACTATGTTTATACTAGAATAGTATAATAAACAGACATAAACTGTTTCAACTGTTACCCTCAAAATGATGCTATAGAGCACTGCACACCAGAACAACTAGACACAAGAACAGTTTTTTCCCGAATGCCATCACTCTGCTAAACAAATAATTCCCTCAACACTGTCAAACTATTCACTAGGTCTGCATTACTATTAATCTTCTCATCGTTCCTATCACCCATCTCCTCCCACATATGACTGTATGACTGTAACCTTGTTGCTGGTATCCTTAAGATTTATATTGACTGTTTCCCTATGACTATCATTAAGTGTTGTACCTTATGATTCTTGATGAATGTTTTTTTTTCTTTTATGTACTCTGAGAGTATATGCACCAAGACAAATTTCTTGTGTGTCCAATCACACTTGGCCAATAAAGAATTCTGTTCTGTTCTGTACTAATACTATACTATACTATACTATACTATACTATACTATACTATACTATACTATACTATACTATACTGGTTTAATAGGCCCTTCCTAGCCTCCTATTTTAGCTGTTTGCACACACAGTGGAGAAGCAGGTTCATAAAGTTGCATTGTTTGTTTATGGTTCAAGCCTGTCTAGATTTTCATATCTTTCTTTCTCTTCTAAACTGCTCTTTCTCCCCTTTCATCCAAGTTATTAATAAAAATGGTAAAGGCCTCAGGAAATAGCTGCATGGCATTCCACTTGATACTATTCTCCAAGCTGATTGGGAGCTGGTTATGAGTACTACTGGGGTGTAATTACCGGGTTAATAGTTGCGTCATCTAGCCCGTATTATACCATTTTATTAATGAGAATATCACGAGGATGGAATCCTGATGTCCAGATCTATTAAGCAAATGTGAGAAATGGGGTAATTCTGTGAGAAAAGGAGATAAGGTTAATCTTGTTTATGACAGGCTCATGCTGGCTGCTATTAATTCTTGCACTCCTGCTAAGTGCTTATAGGCATGATGTTTAAAATCTGCTTGAAGATCTTGCCCAGTATAAAGAATGGGAAGTATAAAATGAGAAATATGAAAAAGGATGTTTAGCAGAGTGATGAACAAGGCTATTGATGAGAAATAGATGCGTATAAGACAAAGACTGCTCAAAAATTTGAATGAGAGTAAGATGATGCATGGGGAAGAATAATCACAAAGAATATAGTTGAAGAGAACAAGGAACAGTTACAACAAAAAGAGACATGTTATTAAGCAATTTGTATGGAAATAATAATTGTTTTGGAAGTGCAGTAAGCAAAGAGAACTAAACAAGGACCTTCCAACAATGTGAGTGGTTATGAAATTGAAGTGATAAAATGATTTGGGATGAAAATATAATTAGGAAAATTTTGAAAGTATTTTGGAGAGTTGTATGCTATAAAAGCTAGTGTCCAAGAACATATTAATGATTAAGTAGTCATTAATCCTGCAAGAATGTTGGGAAATAGTGTGTAGTTGTAGATTATTGTAACTATTTTATCTATGGAATGATTGTACAGTAGTTTATTTAATGTGTTGGAAGACTATTACTGAGCCTTAAGATGGGAAGCATGCTGTTACTGTTACCCTAGCTAAAAGGAAAGATAACAAGAATGAACAATGCAAAAAGATACAAGTGTGTTAACATATTAGTAAGAATTTGGTAGAATTCTGTTAGAAAAAGTATGAGTAATATCAGGGTGCATAATTTCATAGGTGCAATACAACTTTATGGTGGACAAAGGATGTGCAAACCAGATTTTCCCCCCTCAAAAGATCATTGAAAGAAGTAGGTGCCAGAAACTGAATGTACTATATGTTTCTTGTTGTAAGATACAAAGAATAGGATTTCATTATAGAATTTTGAGCAAATATGATGTTGAAAGTTGAGTACCAAGTGCAGTGAAGTGGAAATAAAATATGCATGAAAATAAATGGAATGTTTAGAGAATAGTCAACTTAAAGCAGGTCTAGAGAGGTATTGAGAATGATGTTGGTGAAAACTAGATTTGCTTTTCCTTTTATTTTCTTAATCTCATGCCTTTAAGAGTGTTGCCTTACTATTCCTTACTTCTTTTCTAAGTTCTGTGTAAAGTTGCTTACCACAATAAAGGATAGCCTGGTGGGTATGTATGTATGTACAATGTTTTCTTCCTTCCTCTCTGTTACTAATTATTATTTGCTAATATTAATTATTAATCTCATAATTACTTGATAGCCACATGGATATAAATTAAAAAGCACTTTGTACTTCCAAAGTGCATAAGGAAT
Organism: Ptyas mucosa; assembly: GCA_012654045.1. Lineage (NCBI taxonomy): Eukaryota > Metazoa > Chordata > Lepidosauria > Squamata > Colubridae > Ptyas > Ptyas mucosa. Next base: position 4,809,245 of record WNWU01000013.1, read on the forward strand.
AATTATCAAGCTGGTTATCAAATATTAATAACTTGACTTTTTTGCCTAGCAAGGCTTTAATACCTACACAACATTCGTGCATCACTTAACCAGATTACTGAATCAACCTATTTTCAACCCATGGATTGACACAATGCACTGTATTATAAACTAACCAAATATAGCAGATTTGTACAATATGCTAAGCCATTAAAGAATCATACTGAAGTTAGTGCTAGCCGATTCTAAATACAGTCACTTGTTTTTATTGTGTGTTTGTAAGGAGAAAATCTGTTTTGCATGCAGTAAGCAGGGTGCCATTGCCTGAACTTTTCTTTGCCTGATGGCTTGATTCCATTTTACAGATTGAGATTCCTGATCCTGAGAGAAATGAGTATCACCTAATAGATAGTCTGGCTGAATAACCAAGTAATCCAGAGTCACATTGGCTGACTTACCTTTTATTATAATTTTGAAGCAATAAACATTTTGAAAAGTAAAGACTCAAGAGTATAACAGTTATTTCCCATTGCTTTCTTCTAGCATGTTTTTTCCCTGACTAGGTTACACTTATGGGTCTGCTTGATACTCAAAAGAACCTGACTTGTTCTTTTAAAACCAACCAAGATAACAGGAAGATATATTAAAACTACTTCCTCCTCATCAGAGAATCAACTTCCAGTAAATGAATAGATTCCCCTCTCTATGTTCAGAGCAGGACCACATCCGTAATGATTATAGCTTTATTAAGAAATAGCATAGCCAGTTCTTCATTTCTTGGACCACATAGGAATTAATACAGCTCTTGTTTCAATTTATTGGGGAAAATAAGAGTTGCTTGAGCAGGTCAAAATAGGACTTAAAATGCCTCTCCAATTCCTCCAGAGGTGCCACCCAATGGGAGAGGAATAAAAGCATCCATGCATGAGCTATTAAAATCTGATTTATTATTAATTCTTGGTAAATTGCTAATTTAGTCCAGATTGCTGCCAATCACCACTGCCAATATTAATTCTTGATTATCCTTCCCAAATATGGTTGTGTCATCTTGTGACCTTCCCCTTCCCCAAGAAGCTTTTTGGCTCACAGAGTGAGAAATTTCAAGTGTGACTCCCACCAGCTCACAGCAGGAAAGAACCTGGGCTTTTGACAACAGCAGGTGAGATGTAGACTGGACAAATCAGTCATGAGGGGATACAAGAATCAACAACAATATTTGTACAGGCTAGGTCTGCACAACTACAGAAATAAAATAAATTAAGTAACCGAGGGTAACCTATACCAAGTTTGTATCTTTCTATGTACTGGTCCTTATCTGACCGAATTAAGTGTGTTTTGTGTCTACAGCCAAGCTCTATATTGTGGCTATATTCTCCCTCCAGGACCCTGCTGGCTTTTCATAAAGCCCTAAAGTCCTGGTTCTGCGTCTAGCTTGGGGAGCCAAGTGTCGAAGGCTCTCGTCACCTGACTGTGTTAGGAACTGTTAACTGTGATATTTTCCTGCTGTGTATTTTAGTTTTTATATTTGTGATGGGAATTTATTTATTTATGAAATTTATTAGCTGCCCATCTTACCATAGGGTAACTGGGTGTTAAATTCCTTTTCATTTAAATTTGTTTGCTACTCAGAGTCACTTGTTGAGATGGGTGGCTAGACAAATTGAATGAAAGAACAAATAAAAAATATATGCAAAAGCTTATGTGACACACGCACCCACCCCCTTACCTTAGCTTTTCCCAAGTGGTGGGAAGTGGGCAGCTTTCTGTCTCCCATTCGTTACCAATAGAGTGTCAAGGCCTAGTTAATTATTTGGGGACATGCAGAAGGCCCAAGCTTGTCATCTTTCTGAATGTGATTCTTGTGGCCTTTGATCAAAGCAGTCTCTGTGTCTCTTAGGCTAGTGGGTTAATCATTACAACCTAATCCATTTCAGGTACAGTTAATCCATAAAAATGAGGATTGAGAATTAAATGTCATTCCTTTCAATGCTGAATATCTCCAGATGAAGCTTCTGAGTATGGCCTAGTCAGTGCTAAGACAATGTTTTCAAAGTGAGGGAACTATGAAATAAAAGGAACAAGTTGAGAATGGAGGATCAAACTCAATTCTAGTCAAGCATCCTTTTTCTGCCGTAATAGCTTAAGGAAAGGAGGGACAGTCCATGGCATAGACGCGAAACAAAGGTAGGCAGGTCAATCTCACTGTTACTGAGGACTACATGTGCAATTATTGCAGTCTTAGCAAGCAGGTGAGATTAGCCTTTTTCCTCATGTTTATTTTGTATTTTTTAACACTGTATAGACTGATGGCCACTGTTGTTTTCTATGAATTCTTTGTATTTCACAGTTTATGTGTATATACTGTCTGCTTTTTTTATTCTCAGTACATTACAATTTAATCTCAAGCAATGGCTCCAAATTCAGATTGTTATCATGGAAACCAAGAAAGAGGTTGGCATATTATAGTTTACTATGGTTCAGTTAGATGCCAAGGTACAGTTCTAAAGTAAATAAATTCCATACTAATTGTACGTGATACATCTATCAAAAGATTGCTTCATATGTCTTTTTGTCAAATTTGGGAAAAAAATAATGAAGTTATAGAGACATTTGTACGTGCGATGGCTGCCTGTGCAGCTTAAAGCCTTTGGATGTGTAGCTCAAAGCAGCTCCAAAGTACTTTGGAATTGCTCCCAGTAGGAGGTGAAATTAACTTTAAGCTTGCAAAATCAGTTCTGCATATAACTGAACCACCATATTCAGAGGTAATACATTTATTCATTGGAAACTCGGGACAAGCAATAAGAAAACAATTCATGTCCCCTTTGGATTGGCTAGATTATTTGGTTTGGTGCCAAAAAAAGCCTGGATGCTACACAGGATACACTTTGAGCTTAACAAGTCAATAAGTATTTTGTTTCCTGTTTTATTTAATATGTATGCATGTATGTATTTGCTTACCGTTTCACTGATTTAAGATGGAAATCAGCTTGTTGCATTAATTAAACTTTTGTCTTCTTCGTCCCACTTTCCATTCTCCCAATTGCAGCAATCTGCCAGATGTGACAGCTGCTGATTTTGAAAAAGTTGACCTGTCTCAGTACAAGTGGATCCATTGGGAGGTAAGGCCTTGACTGGAAAGGGGGTTGATCTCAATTGTCCATGTGATAAGGTGGTGGTGGTCAGACTTACTACCCTTCCATAATATGTGGACACTCTTTCACACATAGGCAGGTGGTGTTTCATGGCAGAGAATTGTCAGTAGCAATTTAAACTGTGCCCATCTTTCTTGAGCATTTGTCTATGGATGGCTTATTCTATTTCTGTATTTGGGTCAATCTTCCATTCTTCCCTCCTATCCCTAATTTCTATCTTCTGCATGCTATTTTTGTTCGTTTGAGTCAGTATAATGGTACCTCTGAAAGAAAACTTGAGATATTTTAATATAAAACAAATAGTAATCTAGTAAATAGTAATCACAACTAAAATCCAAATATCCAGTGAAGCCAATAACTCAATAATAAGAGCAAGAAAAAGCAGAAACTATGGCTGTGTTCATATCTACTTTTAACGAATTCAAAGAAATGATTTAATTCTAACCAAGAGTAATATACTGGACAAATGATTACACTTGATTAGGATTAGACCATATGTTTACCACATAGAATGGGTTTCCACAATGTGATGATTTATGAAATTGTTCTGTAAATTATCATGTGTGAACCTACCTTGTTGGTTGATTTATGGTTCAGTGCATTGTGTGAATTCAGAAAATAGGTTAATGAGGTAACCAAGTTAAGTATTTTATGTTAACATAGCCTATAATAAAAAACTAGAAACTTGAGATGGACCTGGCAATGGGCTAAACAGTTAATGCAAAACTTTCAAAATACATACCAACCGTGCCTATTCACTGTTGAGAAAGAAAGTATTTCATACTCGCTAGAGTTTCTTGAATCATCAAACACACCACGGTCCACTATCCAAACCATAAGTGGCTGGATATCTATTTTGGAAGTAGCAGGTACAAATGGCCCAACTACTATACATGGTGAGGCATCTAAAGTCACAAAGGCTATCAATAATTCCAGGAATAATATCAAATCCAGACATTTCAGATTGTGTCACTAATAGTAGTATTTTCTCCCAGGGTAGGAATGCTTCGGAACAGGTTAAAATGCTACTACAGGTGAAAAAGTATAACCAAACCTGTCCACCATCTGAGCGAGTGACCACATCTGTGGAGGTGGAAAAGACCAGGCCAGAATTGTACCAGCTGTTTTGCTATGGAGATGTGGTAAGGGGTCAAAGGTAAAGGCTTGATGTAGGTGGGAACCATGGCTGGTCAAGAAAGCAAGCACATGATGAAGAGCAACCTGCCCTTTAGTTAAATTCCTCTCATAGATCTGAGAGATTTTGCCATCTCCTCCTCCTCCTGTGGCTACTGAAGATGTATTGGCATCCCGTTAGAATCCTTATTAAGGATTCTGAGTTCACTTTCTGAATCAATAGTACTGTTTCAGTCACTCATTTCCAGAGATTTTCTGCAGATGAGTTTTGTGTTCACACAGAGGTAAACAGCAATATTCCTGGGGGATTTCTACAGCTTGAAGTGAAATTCTCTAAACATCTGGCCAGAATACACCTCAATGCTCTTGAGACTCATATTTTCTTCATACATAGCACTCTGAGGCACTCACTATCTGAACACCCAGAGATACTACATAAGGCCCAGTCAAAAAGTGGTAACTTTGTTGTGGTTCTCTTCTTCTAGGTCTTTGTCAGCAAAGATGTGGCCAAGACATTTGGATTCTACTCGGCTCCTGAGGCTGTGAAGGGGCTCTATGGGCGTTTGAAACCAGGGTAGGAGGGAACCAAAACATGAGGACAAATCTGGATCCTTCACCAGTTATTAGGGGTGGTGTGAAATAAGAATAGCAGACTGAAGAGAATCTCAGAGGCAAAAGTGGGAGCCCTTTAGAGGTCATCTCAACCAACCTCACCAATTGTAAGAAACCTCAAAGCTCAAATCACAAGTCATTTAATGGTTTGGAGATGATTCTCTTTTCCAGCACGTTAGAGATATTTCTTAGCAGCTAAGTTCCGACTGAAGTCACACACAGACTGTGCTAAACTATGTATAACTGGGCCTTGTTGAATAAACTGCAATAGGCTGGCTTCATACCATGCTAAGCCAGAACTGTACTGATCATGGTTGAATTGCTGCTACAAGCCGATACGCCCAAATCAGATTAAATGCTTATTGCGTGTGATAGCACAATCCAGGGTACTATCTTTTGCAGCAGCTTTAGTCAGCAACCCGGTATCAGAAGCACAATTCTTTTAATACTTTATTGATTGAATTTATATCACACCTTCCTATCTAGTGTTCCCTTAAGCTCTATCCTCTATCTTTCTTTCTGTTTAGGCAAAGGCTGAGTTGCACAGACTTCCCTTTTGAGAGCTAAAAGGAAAGCCCAGACAGGTTCAGCTTCTTACCCGGGCACATTATTAGAATGGGTGGATAATCAACAGATCAGCCTCCCTGGTTATATAGCAAAGTCTCTAGCAGTAACTTACACTCCTTCAGATTTGCTATTGAGGTCCCAAATAACTGGAACAGAGAATGTTTTGTATGGAAGTTAATAGGGAGGGAAGATTCTATTAGTGCTATCCAGTGTGCTTTGGATTCAGTCCCAAAATACTATGGAGCAAACAGGTGAAAATGTGTCACCTTTCTGCAACACCTGGAAGCATCTTTACTTTTTCCTGGTTTGGAATATTGCAGACAAGGAATACATTCAAGCATTTGCCTGCTTGTGTAGTAATTTGGATTTATTCATTTGATGAATCCAAAGCACTACGTAGGCTAGTTTCTGTATTCCATTTCTAGAGCCACCTTGATCTGTGCTTGGGCTGAATATGGAGCTGACGCAATGGGACCAGATGGGCTGCTGGTGCATTCAGATGCATTCTCCCCTGAAACTGTTGTGGACACTCTGGGGGCTGGAGACACATTCAACGCTGCTGTGATCCTGGCTCTAAGCAAGGGTAAGTTCAGGGTGCTTCTCGTTTTCTTGTAGGTATCCATGAATGGCAGAACCCTTTGCAATTGCTTCTGTACAGAATACTTTTAAGCTGAACAACAAACCACTACTGAATAGTATCAAGAAGCAGATATAAATGGCGAGGAAACTCCTGGCCGTCATCCTTCCATCTCCTGTATTTTAAAAAACAGCAATTATGCCCGTCTGTCCTAAAGCTAAACTTTTTTTAATTTTTTTTTAATTTTTTTAAAATTTGATTTATATGCCGCCCTTCTCCGGAGACTCAGGGCGGCTTACAATGCGCTAAGCAATAGCCTTCATACTTTTGTATATTTATACAAAGTCAGCTTATTGCCCCCACAAACTGGGTCCTCAATTTACCTACCTTAGAAAGGATGGAAGGCTGAGTCAACCTTGAGCCTTGGTGAGATTCGAACCTGCAATAATTGCAGGCAGCTGATGTTAATAACAGGGCTTTAGACCACTGTACTATCCAAGGCTCTTCAAACTGATCTTTCGTTTTCCGTGGCAGGAAAAACACTTCCTGCAGCATTAACCTATGGATGCCAGGTGGCAGGCCGGAAGTGTGGGGTTCACGGGTACGATGGGATCGTGTGAGGAACATGATGAAAGCTGTACCTGCTGGATTTCACTGGACCATGGACTAATACCGTATTTCTCACGGTAGTGTTCTATTTGCTAGTGGCACTGGCACTGCTCCTTTGGCATCTCCCGCAGGTGGGAAGACATGTCAGGCTGCCTGCCACACATTCCATATGCAGTCTGGCTGAGCTGGCTCAGATGCTCCTGTCTCTTGCCAGGAGGAAGCGAGGTTTCGCTGTATAACCATGAGAAGATAAATAAAACACTTGAAGCCGTTGATTGCTCCTGGTTGATTACGCAAGGAATTCCAGTCAAGGTGTGTGTTTGTGTGTGTGTGTGTGTGTGTGTGTGCACGCACATGTGTATGCACACACATACACAGGTGGGCCTTGAAGGAAAGGGATTGGCTGTGCCTCAGCCAGCCAGATCCAGGAGTGCCAAAAGTAATGAGAGAAAACATGGAATTAAGATGCTGCTGATGCCCTTGTTGCTATTTGATACACCAAGGCTGGGAACAATTTAAAAGACCTTAAAGTAACAGAGAAAAGGAGAATGCTAATCCATGCCACCCAACAACAGCCAAAACACCCCTCCCCACGACTGAGCCTACTTCTTTTCCTGCTGAAGATATGTGAGGGAGAACACAGTACAAACAGCTAGTTGCCCAGTTGATTAATCTGATGTGACAGTCCTTGAAGTTTTCCTCTTCGCCACATACTATGATTATCACAGTGGTGTGTTGCTCCCAGTTCGGTCCGGTTCTATAGAACCGGTAGTAAAACCAGCGGGAGGCTCTGTCCACCCACCACGACATCATCATGGGTGATCTGCGCATGCACAGAAGCTTCTGTGCATGTGCAGAAGCCCGTGCAAGCAAGCGAAGCGAGCACACGCGCTCCCATTGTAAACCAGTAGTAAAGGTAAATAGAACCCACCCCTGGATTATCAGCTCCCCTAACCCTAAAAGGGAAATTCTTCCTTGCCTCTCTAAGCCGCTAAGATTCCTCTTCCTATATGGTCCAGAAACATATTCAGTTTGAAGATGATTTATTGGCAGATTTGAAAAAGCAGAAGTGTAGTAGAAGCATACGCATCTCTGGCTGTTTCCTTAGGATTTGGACCAGGAGGTTGGGTGAGCTGTGCTGTTGTTGATGTGTTCTCTTTTGTGAATGGAATTTACCAATTTAACCTTGAAAATCATGGGTTGTGGTTTTCGTTTTAATTTCAGAGCCACTGTTATGAGATGGGGAGTTTAACTTAAATGCCATGGCAAAAGACATACGTGATGCCTTCTGCAGTGTTGGGTAGGCTTTTCTGTGCTGAGAGAGTGATCAGAATGGTCATCTGAAATGCACAGATAAATCCTTGGCCAGACTGGAAAATTATAGTTGTAAGTTCTGTCCTGTCTCTGTGCAGCAGTTTCTTACTTGAGGAAGGCAGAGCAAGAGACTCTAAATAGACCCTTTAAAATCGGGAGCCTGCTCTGTGAAGAGAGAAACTGTTCAGGAAGACAACCTGCTGAGACAGGCTTTTCAGTTTATAGAGAAATCTTTCCTGCCTATGTAGCCCCGCCTCCTGGAAAGGCTGTGTGGTCCTGGGTACTGGGGGGGGGAGGGAGGGAAGAGGTTTCCATGTCACTCTGTATGGTGCACTCAGGTGCACTGAGGAGAAAGTGGAGCCATTGTGTTAGGAGAAGTTTTTAGTGACTTCTGTTTCTCAAGTTTTAGATTTGGAGTATGTATCCCTTGAAAGCTGGAAAAGGGATCTCTTTAGATAACAGAGTGCAGAGCTGATTGAACAGGGAATCCTATTCTGTTTTGCTTTGGTAAAGAGAAGACTTGGAAACCCAGAACAGATTGCACAGAAGAAAATGTTTGGAAAGCGGTGATTATCTGCATTCCATTTCTGAAATTGACCTGGAGGCTTCCAGTTCTCATTTCTTGGCTAATCACCTAAAGTCTGTACAGGGTGTATTTCAATCTCCTGGAGCAGAAGGCATCTCTTTCCTTTGTTGATCTGGGTCTCCTGCGGTTTCCTGGCCGAGCTCTCCCCCATGCTTCTCCAGGCTCCACAACTGGTCACCCATCATGTCTTGTTCCTGAACTTCTGGTGCAGGTGGGGAGTCTCCATTGCTTTGTTGGTCGGAGGGACTTGGGAAGCCAATGGCTGGTTCATTTGGTTTAGGAAGTGCCCACAGGATTGGACCATCTTCTTCACTGACAGCAGTAAGGAAGTTTGGTTTCTCTCCCTGCCGGGGAGGGAGAAACAACTCTGAAGGCTCCAACAGACCATCCCAGTTGAAGTCCTGAGTCTCCAAGATACTGTCCACCATTGGCACTACCTGAAAGGAGAATAGCAGAGGGAATCAAGAAAGCTTTCCAATTATCAACATAAACTTAAGATAAGGAACAATGTAACTGACATCTTCCACAGACAAAAGAAAGATAAAAAAACTGAGCTGGATCAGGGCAAGTTTACTTTAGCTTCCTTTTCCTACCATGGCCAACAAGATACTTTTAGAATATAAACAGGTGTACACTATTTGCAGTGTCAGGGTTCCTATGATGCCCTAATTAAATCATGAGTCTTGAGCCAAGCTTTAAAAGAAATCCAGTTGTTTATTAGGAGCTACATTTCGGCACGTTCATGTGGCACGTTCCGAAGTGAAGCCAGTTCTGACCCTACGTAATTTACACTCCAATATGACCCTGTTTCTCTCCTCCCCCCAGGGTGTGTCATTAATCGCATTCACCAACGGAGCAATTTCCCGTATTGTAGAGGTCACTCCCCTCACTGCTGTATGTAACCCTGGGATATAGCCTTGAGAGAGATAAGCATGGAATGTGCATCTGTCTTTGGCTGCTGTGCCATTTCGCTGGTTTCCTATCCCCCCTGGCCTATGGCAACTCAAGAACAGGCCAGGGATGCTTTGCGAGTTGACATGCAGTTTATTATCTACTGAGAGAGAAAGCTAGTTTGGTGTAGTGGTTAAAGCATCAGGCTAGAAATCTGATTTCTGGGTGACCTTGGGCCAGTGATTCTCACTCAGCCCTAGGAAAGAAGCAACTTCTGAAAAATCTTGCCAAGAAAACTACTGGGACTTGCCCAAGCAATCTCTGAGAATGGACACACACAAAAATCTACTGAATACAGGGATTCAGATAAGGTTCCACCAGACAAAGAGTGAGAACAGCTAGAGGCAACTTTTGTGTTACTCAAGGTAGTTGGTAAAAATGTGGGGATTTCTGGTGAGGATCCATGGTGAACTAGTCATCCCAGTAGAAGTGGGATGACGTTGCAGCAGGAATTGGTTGCCAAGCAACAAATTCTGGCCAGTGAAGCCTCTTTGGATAAAGGAGAGATTGTAAAATTGCCTATTTGTAATCCAGACAGCTGCTCCTCTTAAGTAGAGGTAGGAATTGACATTTTATGGTTGACTTATGACTTGAGTGGTTGAGAGTTGAGAGATTTCAATCCTCACAGCTGTAATATAGCCCATGTGGACATGAAGTCCATTAAGTCTTATTTCTATAATAATGTTTGGAAATTACTTAACTATTTTTCAGCTATTAGGTTTGGCATGTTTTATAGCACCAGGTGAGTTTCCTTCAATCCTTCACAAAAGCTTTAAATACAAGCTTTAAAAAATGTGGAATAAACAGCAAAAGGGTGATTAGAACATTGATTTTGGAAAAATCACAAATGGACTAAGAGTTCAGACAGTTTTGATACAAGATTTTAAAATTAATTAAAACAAATCTTCCCATGGGAAAATGCTGTTATTTTGAATTCTAAATAACCCTTGATAGGATGGGACTTTGAAGGTTGGACACTACAGAGGGACCCAGAAAGAACTAAAGATTATAATTAAAGGAGAAGAACATTTACATTTGATGAACTAATTTAGAATAGAGCAATACTTTGACACAAGACATACTGAGGGACACTGGTGAATAATGGATCCAAAAGTTACTTTTAAGAATGCCTAACATTATAGACTTAAAGATGTTGTTTAAGAGGAAGAAATTTTACCAGACAATTATGAGACTGATTTGTAAGTGGATTTGAAGATGAGAGGATACAAAAATGATATGGAAAAAGATGCTGCACTGGAAATGCAGATGACACCAGCTGATACCTTAATGATTAAAAGGAATAAACAGATAACATAACCAAAAGTATGACTTGAATAACTTTGCTATATTATATTTACAAGAAATGTATTATAGTTTTGTAAGAAGTGACAAAGCAAAATAATAAGAAATCAAGTTCTATGACACTATTTGAAGGCATTAAAGATGGTGATTGTTAAAAGTAAAAGGAAGAAACATAAAGCTGATTTATTTGATCAAAGTAAAAAATAGATAACCAAATAATAACTCTGGTAGAACTTCTTGGATGTTTGTGGACTGGGAATGAATGATGAGGCTTTAAGGATTTGTTTATAGGTAAGAGATCAATATGGGAAGATACCATTTATTGTCTCTTAAGAGAAGGTGATAACTTACTAAAATTGTTTATACTTGTCATGATGAAGGGGGAAATCATTTGTCCATACAGTATATTTTTTTAATTTTCTCTTCTATATCCTTATAGTTTTAATTTTTTTAAAATTTAATTTAATTTTTTTATTCTTATTTATATGCCGCCCTTCTCCAGAGACTCAGGGCGGCTTACAATGCAATAAGCAATAGCCTTTATACTTTTGTATATTTTATACAAAGTCAGCTTATTGCCCCCACAAACCGGGTCCTCATTTTACCCACCTTAGAAAGGATGGAAGGCTGAGTCAACCTTGAGCCTGGTGAGATTCGAACTTACAGTAATTGCAGGCAGCTGGATGTTAAATGCTGCCTTGTAGGAGGCATTAGCCTCCTACGCCACTCAGGTTTTTATTTTGGTTTTTTTTATTAGTTTTTATCTTTAATTGTAGTTTAATAAAATTATTACTAAAAGAAAGAGTTGGCAAAGGTGCCAATCAGGGGTGGGTTCTACTTACCTTTACTACCGGTTCGCAATGGGATCGCATGCGCATGTACTCTTTGCTCTCTTGCACACTTTGCTTCTGCGCATGCGCAGAAGCTTTTGCACATGCGCAGATCACCGATGACAACATCTGGGGCAATGGGTGGGGCCTCCCGCTGGTTTTACTACTGGTTCTTGCGAACCAGTCCAAATCGGGGCAACCCACCACTGGTGCCAACCTTACCAGAGACTGAGGAATAAAATGTGCCTACCGTGTCTGGTGCAGGCTGTCCTTTTGCCTGTTGGGACACCAATTCACTCAACAGTCTCATGAATTCCAGACCATCCAAGTGCCCACTTTTGTCATAGTCATGAAGAGCAAAGAGAAGTAAGAGTGCTAGAAAGAATCAGAATGGAGAAGTAATGCATACTGAACCAAAAAACAGCAGAGGCCAACATTGTTCCTAGTGGAAGCTTCTGATGGGAGCTATTCTCCATTGTATCAGAGTGCAGGATGTAGAACAATGGATTTAAGATAAAGCATAGCAGATGTCAATCTTCGCAGCACACCATACTAGAAAACTAGCGCTATTTTTATTAAAGACTTATAGTACAGGTAGTCCTTTACTTACAACTTTTTGTTTAGGGACCAGTCAAAGCTACAAAGGCACTGAAAAAAGTGACTCACAACCAGTTCTTGGCAACTGGCATGTATTTACAATGGTTGCGTATGATCATGGGATCATAGGATCATCTTTTGTCGCCTTCCCAGCCAGCTTCCAACAACAAAGTCAATGAGAAGAAGTCGATTCATTTATTGACTGCATGTTTCACTTAACAATTGCAGTGATTTGCTTAACAGTAGCAAAAAGGTTATATAATTGGGCACAACTCAACAACTGCCTTACTTAGCAATGGAAATTCTGCTCCCAATTGTGGTTGTAAGTCAAGGACTACCTGTAACACAATCTTGCAAGCCTGAAAGTGCCCCTCCCACCCTGCCATTATTTATAAGATAACTAAGAAGGGTCAATTCTGAGATGTTTTCTCAGATTACATTTCTTCTTTGGACTCAGATTCTTTTATCTATCGGTTGCCTTGGTTGTGGCTCTTCCCCCTGTTCCTCAAGGATATTCTCACAGCCTTTTACAGCAGACTCCCAGTGAATGTCAGCAAGAGCTTCTTAATACTGTAATAAGAGCATCTGACAGTAGACCCAATTCAGTAGAGATGTGAGGGGATTCTTCTGTGAGATTGGACAGTCATCTGATAAGAATGCTTTCATTTGGATTCCTGCATGGAGCAAGGGGTTTTGATTCTAGGACCTCAGAGACTTCCAACTCAATGATTCTATGAATGCTGATGTTTTTTCCTAAACAATATTCCTACCAAAACCCACTTTTCTTGATCACCGGGAGGCAGAGTGGCTAAGGAATCTCCAGTTTCCTCTCCCACAATGCAATCCCAGATTCTCTTGAATAGTTTGAAGACCATTCTTATTTTGAGGAGTTTAGCAACATGTTTTGATTTCTCCTTCATATTAAAAAAAATCTAGAAGTGCAGAGCTCATTCTGAGCCAAGCTGGTTGTTTTTCACTTCTGTTTGCTGAATCAAAGAAAGAATCTTCACATAGCTGCAAACCTGTGAAAATCTCAGAATTTCAGTTCCTGTCCCAGAGTCATGTGCCACTCAGCCAAGATCAGGTCTTGCAGTTTCATGATCACAGCAGAGCCATGAAATCATGATGCCAGGTACTAATAAAAACCTTGGGGTTGCTGTTATTCATTGGGAGCTTCTGCAAGAACCTAGCATTGGGTACCGTGGAAACTGGCAGCCCTCATGCTATCTCTGCTCTTGTTTTTAAGGAGCTCCTGATAATTTTTTTTTTAAAAAATATCAAATGTATTTACTGCCCATCTCATGGTTCAGTTTGTAAGAGATCTGGGTTTCATCTTCCTTGGTATGTATGCTTTTTATATTATGCCTTTAAATCTGTTGCTTGAGCTAATGAAGCTTAAAATCCCTTTATTTACTGATATTCTTATTGTCTCTGGATCCTAAAAAAAAAAATCCCTGGTACCCAATCACTGCTCTGACACTTGCTGGTCCAGGCTTGGCTCATTTCCTGTTGATATCTGCTAGGGCTTTTAAAAAAATAAAAGATTAAGTTCACTACATTTTCAGGTTCTTATACTCCAGCTATGAGGTTTAAAAGCATTTTCTGATGCCAAGCAAAGTTGGGCTTGCTGGTTCATGAGTGGGAATTTATGCCTGGAAATATTCCATGCCTGTCTGTCTACTGCTTAATTGGCATAACAGGAGCAAGGCAGGCTGTAAACATCACAAGCATCAATTTCCAAATTTAGCATAACAGAATGAATCCATCCTGAAAGGCAGCATTTATATCCGTATCAGCACCAACAACAGAAACAAACCTATAACCCATTACAAGAACATTTCATTTTGTCCATGTCCAGTAACATTTCTGATTGCTGGAGAGGAAACTGCATAGGGTTTGCTGAATTCCAATGATCCTGGGCACTCTTTGCCACAGAAAATCTGTGCCTAGCATAATTTGTTTCATGTCTAACATTTATTAGCCATTGATACATTTCCAAAGAGAGCTAAAGGTTAAGGTTCCCCTTGCACATATGTGCTAGTTGTTCCCGACTCTAGGGGGGTAATGCTCATCTCCGTTTCAAGGCCAAAGAGCCAGCACTATCCAAAGATGTCTCCGTGGTCTTTAAAGTATTCTGATTCTATTTGGAAGAAAAGCGTAGAAAAGGGAGTTCTAAAAACCCTGAACTGTCTCCAGTACTCTGCAAATCATGTAAAGGAGATCCCAAAAACAAAACTGGATTGTTTTTCTTCTATCTTGAGGAGAACAGAGAAAAGGGAAAACATCCAGCACAACCTCAGCCATCTAACTGTATGGGGCAAGCTGGGGATTTATGTTAGGCTCCGGTTTTACTACATAATAATAGACTTTGCATGAGTGAGTTCAGACTGACCACAAGATTAAAAAGTGAAAGCAAAATACCCGTTATCAGAGATGGCCACGTTGAATCAGATAACATCTCAAACTATTGCATAAGAAACCACCACCTTTTACTCATCTGTCAGGGCCAGGCTTGCTGTGATCAAAAAGGTATTTTTTAGAGGAAAATGGGTGATTGATTATCCTTTGCATTTTAATGAAACTTGAGGTGTTAACTTCAAAGAAGGTGGAAAAATAACTACTGACTCAAAAAAAGCTCTGCCTTCGAGCAGAATAATTTTAAGGAGACAAATTGATAAGAGAAGCTGCACCTTTTCTGCAGCCGAGCCGTCTGATTTCAAAAGATGTTTTCTCTTTGGTGAAAGATATCCAGGCACCTTATATAATTTGTTTTGCTTTCTTTATTTGCTCTGACAATGTTTCTCTCAATCTGTAAAATTAGCTGTTGTGGACTCAAAACTTATGTTGTTTTTGTTATGTGTTGTTGTTTTCTCAGATAATCCTATATATTTGTCTGTTGGAACACCTTTTCCAACTTCAAAAGGGAACTCTTGCATTGCTAGCATTGGAACCCCTACTTTTAAATGTGTGCTTAAAATTATTCTCTTGTTTCCTAGAGCAAGGAGCTATCAGTTACCCTTTCAACATGCATTACATAGTAAAGTTCTTACCCTGTTCCCTTGTCATGGTAGCAGCATCCCCATTCAACTGCCCAATGTTCTCCAGATAGTCTTGGAGCACCCTAGAACAGACCAAGCCATCAAACATTATGTTGCCATGATGGAACAAATCACAACACAGAAACATTGATCGACTTGCAGGACAAGATAGCAACCATTGCAACTAATGTAGCTCTCGGAATCAATGAGTGGGAAGATGGGCAGTCAAAATCATTAGGGCCTCCAATCCTTTTTTTTTTTTGGACACTTGCCCAGTCTCAATGGTGCAGAGAGGACACTCTTCAAATGGTCAGATAAGTTTTTAATCCCCGAGTTCAGCCAACATACTAAATCCTAAATCTGAAGGAACAAAATGCAGTTGCTGTGTTCATACCCCATGCTATGCTCAAATAAATAAATAAATGATGTGTTCCTAATACCTAAGATAATAGTTGAGGCCCTACAACTTGCAAAACTATAAGTTCCCAAGCTCCCATTTTGGCCTAGGCTAGTAAGTAGTTTAAATCCAGCTAGTATATGCCTGATTGATTATGAACATTAACATGTTGGTAGGCCAAGGCCAAGGCCAACCAGATATAAAAGGTCTCCAAGTTCAGCTGGAATACATAAATTATTTGAATGTGGCGATGGAATCTTTCCCTGTTATTTTAGAGAGAAAATGGAAATGGAATGTCCTGGGATGGAAAGGGAAAGGGGCAGAAAGACAATCAGCCAAACGTCTTCCAAATTTTGGACCTCTTGGATCTCAGTCTGTCATAAAAGGCAAAAGGGCTGAATTTTGGGAGAGGCACACCTGTTGGATGACATGTACTTACTTTAGAGAAACTTGGCTTGGGTGCAGAGGATTCAGAATGGGTTGATCTATGGAATCGTGGGGGATCTCAGGCCTAGAAGACATGAAAAGGGTGGGACAGGTATAAAGGTGGCTAATCACCTCTGCTGAATGGAAAATGGATTGCAGACCCATTTTCAGCTCTGAAGGTTCCTTTAGGAGACAGTTTCCTGTCCACCTCTGTGTTCACAGAAACCCTCATCCCTTACAACTAGGTGGTACCTGCCACTGCTGTTCTTTGGTGCTGCCCATCTGGCCGGAACAATGAAGAGCCAAACTGCTAGAAATAGCCCCTTCATTCTGGTCCTGGTGGGCAGGGACGAGACACCCTAGTTCACGTTCTGCAGGACACTGGAGGTAGCAATATCTCTCTGGAATGGAGACCGCTCCCTGCAATGACAGAGATGTCTATGGCACCCCGTGAACACTATGGCATCCTGTTGCACACTGTGGGCTAGCAAAATCAAAGTTTCCAGCCACAGAAGATAGACAATATCATGACCCGTCCATCTGGAAGAAAAACAGTCTGGTCCGATTTACCACCAAGTGCAGCTATGCTGCCTTTAAGAACAGTCAGCCCATAATTCACATCCTTAGTACCTTTTACTAACCTGAATCAAGCAGGGAAGCAATATTTCATTCTTCCTTCCCACACATTATTCTACATTCCAGGTCAGCTCACCCCTTTCATGCTGCTCCCACACATTACCTGTCAGAAGATGGGGTGCAGCAGCCGTACCACAGATTCTAGCATGCCCTTTACCACATTCAGCTGCAGCTAAGGGGAAATACATTTTCCCAGGATGTTCTCTCCCCTCATTCATTGCAAATAGAAAACTAACCCGCTACTAGAGAGACAGATTGCAGCAGAGCCGGTCACTTACTCCATTAATTTCTCTACATTTTGCTTTAAAGTAGATAGAAATGGTTAAAAAGCATGTCTGACCTGCAGGTGGACGTGGCACAGTCTTCCCTATCTTTTCCCACTGCTAGTACTCCAGCTGCAGGGAACGCAGCCAGCGAGGGGGGGAAAAAAACCTAGCGCCCAACAGCTCTTGCCTCCACTCCTGCCCTCAAGGACTTCGGGCCGGAGTGTCCGGTGATGCCATGCATCCTCCCTCCCCTTGTCCGTTGCACACGCATTCTGCAGGGCAGCCCATACCCTCTGCGGGGCAGGGCGTGGCGCAGCAGCAGGGAGCAACGCCGTTGAGCATGGATCTCCTCCTCCAGTTACCAAATTCTCCAGGCAGCGCGGATCCGCGTGTAGGGGTTTGGTTGAGGTGAAGTGGGGGGCGTAGAAAGAGGCCTTCTCTTTCTTCTCCTGGCGCAGTCGCTTGGCAGCGCCGGTTGGTGCCCATCGGCCGCAGTCTCGGGGCCACGTGGCGGAAAGGCGGGTGCTGGCTGACACGTTCATTCCCGCCTCTCTCCCCTTTCCGAGTATCTAGTATTCCTCTAGGGCAGGTTTGCTTTGTTGCTCCCCGCGCTCTTTGCAAGCCGCTCACTGGGGAGGGTCTACAAAGCGCTGGGAACCTCAAAGGGAATCGTTCTTCTTCCCAAAGGGCCTTCAGAAGGATCTCGTGTGGTGAATTCTGGATGGGGGAAGGAGAAAACTGCGGGGAGCGTCTTCTTTCCAGTTCCACAGAGCGCCTGAGATCATCACTCCGGGGTATTCTGTAGTGCCCTACAGAAGGAGCGCTGATAACATTTCCTTTTGCCGTTCCTCTGCTTTTGAACTCGAGAAGCCACGGGTGGGTGGATGAAATGAAGAAAGGAAGTTTCATTTTTGAGTAATAGTGCTGTTAGGGCTGGAAGGCTGGCTCGTGTTCAGAATCCCCACACATACATATCCTATGGCATATGCCATATCCACATCCTTACAAAATTTGTAAAGGGATGTAATGCAAATCTAAGCTATAGCTCTATAATATATATTGAAGAGAGAGAGAGAGATTGAACTATACACTATATATCTTCCCTTTGGGAAGAGCAAGTTCCTTTGGGGTGAAACATGGACACTAACCTCACAATCGGGGGTGAAATCTAGCAGGTTCTGACAGGTTCTGGGGAACCGGTAGCAGAAATTTTGAGTAGTTCGGAGAACTGGCACATACCACCTCTGGCTGGTCCCAGAGTGGGGTGGGAATGGAGATTTCACAGTATCCTTTCCCTGGAGTGAGGTGGGAATGGAGATTTTGCAGTATCCTTCCCCTGCCACGCCCACCAAGCCATACCATGTCCACCAACCACGCCCACAGAACCGATAGTAAAAAAAATTTGGACTTCACCACTGCTCACAATCAATACAAAAGCTACAAGTGGCACAAAGAGCCATGGAAAGATACATGCTCAGAATGACAGGAAAGATAGAAAGACCTGCACATGGATTAGAGAAGAAACAAAAGTATACGATATCATCAAGAGAGTAAAAGAATTGAAAGAGAAACAGGCTGGTCACATAGCAAGAAGAACTGATGGCAGGTGGACCAAGGCTGTCATAGAATGGATCCTACATGATAAAAAGTGTCCACGAAAGAGACCTAAAACAAGGTGGGTTGACAAGTATTGAGGGTCCAATTGGCAAAAGAAAGCTCAGAACCGTATTGGTTGGAAACAGGCGGAAGAGGTCTTCATCGTGCAGTGGATAGACTGGCTAAAATGGTGATGATAATGATGATGCTATATACACTATATATGTAGTGTATAGTTCAATCTCCCTATATATATTAAACTATACATTACATTCCTTTACAAATATATGGATATAGATAAATTTGTAAAGGGATATAATGCAAACCTAAGCTATAGTTCAATATCTATCCACCTATCTATCATCTAATCTATCCATCTATCTACCTATGTTATCATCTATCTAACTATAGCTTAGGTTTGCATTACATTCCTTTACAAACTTTTAAAGTGTTTGAAAGAAAAAATGGGGAGGAAGTGATCCTGCAACTACGCCATCCACTGATGTAGGAAGAGAGTATGTTACTCATGCTTTGTTCCCTATAAAATTATGGCCAATCACCCTGTTGCCACTTCCCAGAGGTCCTCTTATTTGCAACAATTGAGCAAGCCAACAGCTATCTGACGGTTCAGATTCAATAAAAAAATATCTGCCTACTTCAAATCATTCCTGGTGATTTCATGGACCATCTACAGTGCTTTCTTGGCAGTACTACAAAGTGGTTTGTCATTGCTTTTCCCCCCCCTTCCCAATTAGCCTACAACTCTGAGATTTCTTTTTTCTGTTAAATGGCTACCTCATTCAATCCTATTTTAAGATGACCCTATGTTTATGATATGCTTCCATCTAGTGACAGTGTGATAGCATTACTTTCTTAATTCTTTTTTACCCCCAGAAACACAGTTGGCCAGATGTAAATAAAAGAATATTAAAATATTTTAAACTTAAACAACAATTAGAGTTTTAATTTTTACAGCTATGCTCAAATTGTAAAACATACGTAGTGACATTTTCCAATTCTATTCTTATTTATTTTATTTTGTTGAAAATAAATTCTGTTCAGTCATTTAAATCTAAATGAGTCTATATAAAGTGGGCAATAAAATGATTTGATGGCACATAATCAATAATAAATAAACATATTTTGGCAGATGGTGAAACATTAACTACCGTGTTTCCCCAAAAATAGACTGACCCAGAAAACAAGCCCTAATCCAATTTTCACACCTGCGTCTAAAATAAGCCCCACCCCCAAAATAAAGCCTAGTTAAGCCCCGCCTACTGTCTGGCTGTAGGAGGAGGAGTGAGGCGCAAGTGTAAAAATCAAGCTAGGGTGGGGGGGGGAGGTGTCCCATGTGCTCCGCACCTGCTTACCTTGTTGTGCTGATGGAGCTTCTTGTGGCAGAACACTGAGGCTCGTCTCGCCAATGGAACCACTCACGGCAGAATGCTTCAAGGCTCGGACTCACCAGTCGAGCTGTTTGCAGCAGAATGCTGTGAGGCTTGTCTCGCCGGGGCAGCCACTCATGTCAGAACACTCGCTGCATTCTGCGAGCGGCTCCACCGGCAAGACGAGCTTCGCAGAAAGCCTCAGTGTTCTGCCGCGAATGGCTCCACTGGCGAGCCTCATGGTGTTCCGGAGTGGCTCCAGCAGTGAGGTGAGCCTCGCGGCGCTCTGCCGCAAGCAGCTCCACTGGCGAGATGAGCCTCATGGTGTTCTACTATGAGTGGCTCCACTGGCTTGACCAGGTGAGTAGATATGGAGCACGTGGGGCACCTCCACCTCCCAAATAAGACATCCCCAAAAATAAGCCCAAGTGCTTATGTTGGAGCCCAAAAGAAAATAAGACCAGGTCTTATTTTCGGGAGAACACGGTATCTACATTTAGGAAGCTTCATGACAAAAAGATTTGCTGAATAAATTCCAAGATTGGGTTTCATTCCTACAATAAAATAAAGAGTAGGTTTTGTTTGCAATGTGAAATGCAATTCTCCAAGAAAATTAATTATTTTCAGGCTGATTAGTTTCTTAGAAATATCTGTTTAGAAACTTTAGAAAGAAAGAAAAAACAGTTTTATGGTAGATGACTAAGGCAGAATTTTTCACTGAACTTACAGAATTGGCTGACACTTCTCTCACAATGCAGCTATCAAGCTTAAATGTTCCACTAAGATTTTTTTATTGCTGTATGGTTCTGGAAATTGTTGACAATCACGTTCACATCAAGCTACTTATTTGTCTGTGGTGAACTGAATAACCTACATTTATTTGGGTTTATAAATTACAATAACTGTTTGCTTCAACACACCAATGCACCAAGTTAGAAACAAGAAACCTCACATTTTGGCTGAACCCAGCCAGTGTGTGAGTAACAGTTAAGAGGCAGAATTCTGAATCTGTCTTGGCTAAGGAGATTGAAGTATGTCATTCTCTTAGTGGCTGAGTTTGCCCAGCATGCTTAATTAGGTACATTTTCATAATATACCACGCTTGATTAATTTAATTGTATGTACATAACCATGCAAATTGTGTGAACCCAGCACATTTAGTGTCAGATATATGCTGATGGTCGTGCTCATTCAGTCTATGAGGAAGTTATTTAGGCCATACAGCTTCAGGTTCAAAAAGTTATTTTATTATTTACAAATATACAATAATGAACAGGGTGTCCTGTTGCATTTGTTACCCTAACTGTATAACTCAGATGTTGAGAGGGAGAGAAGTTCACTGTTGTCTTGCTGAGATGGATGGGAAGAATTAGGGAAGATATCCAATTGATTTGTGGGTAAGACTCCAATAAGGGAGTTCATTGGTTTATACAATCACATGGGATGTCTGTAGACTTAGAAGACTTAACCCCTTCTGGTCCCTGGGGCATCATACGTAGGCAATATCTGACAGACCCCTTCTATTGCCAAGTGTGATGGAACAGTGCTCAAAGATAATAATAAACAAGTATAAGAAAAATAAATTATAAGTACAGTCCAACTGATTTGCAGTGATTCCAATGTGTTTCACAAGGTACAGGTTTAGTTAAGAAATCGGCAATTTGATCCTTGGTATCGCAATAAACAAATTCAACAAAATCCTTTTTAACTAGGTCTCTCACATTTTTATAACGTATATCAATATGGCGAGATCTGAAGCTGACATCATCCCTGACCGAAGAGGCTATGACGGACTCATTGTCCTCGTGGAGAGTGATAGGTAGTGAAGGTTGTGTCCAAATGTCTGAAACTAATTCGTATATCCATGTGAGAAGTGTGCAAGCGTCAGAAGCACTGGCATATTCAGCTACGGCTGTGGAATTAGCAATGAAGTTTTGGCGACAAACGCGCCAATCTATGGGGCAACCATTTAGGAAGTATATAAAGCCTGATGTGCTTTTTCTTGATTTTTCATCCCCTGCCCAATCGGCATCTGAATAACAGGTAAGTTTTGGGGTTACCCCTTCATCAGGTTCTAATAATAAGACCATATCTTTTGTATTATGCAAATATCTGAGTAACCTTTTCATAGCAACCCAATGTTGTTCTTTAGGCTCATCTACTTGTCTAGATAAGAGATTTGTACTTAATGATATATCGGGTCTACTCCATCTGCTGATATAAAGGAGTGATCCTATGATGGATTGATATTGAGCTTTATCATGATGCTTGTTACCGTCTAGATAAGCAATTTTATTATAGTCAGTGCGCATGGGCG
This sequence comes from Ptyas mucosa, assembly GCA_012654045.1. Classification (NCBI taxonomy): domain Eukaryota; kingdom Metazoa; phylum Chordata; class Lepidosauria; order Squamata; family Colubridae; genus Ptyas; species Ptyas mucosa. The sequence goes on from WNWU01000013.1 coordinate 4,831,522, forward strand.
TATCTGTGGGGTTGCAGTTTTCCATGCCACATCTTTGTAGCAGGTCTTCAATCTTATCCTTTTGTGAGAAGCAAAAACCTCTATCACTTTTAAAAATTTGTACACCCAGATATTGGTCTTTAAGGTCTTTAAATTAACATGTTCTCTTAATTTGTTTACAAATTGTTCGCTGGATTGTTCGTTGGGCCCGATATAAATCAAATCATCAACATAGATTAAAATAATTTCTTTTCCCCCTTCATAAGGTTTTGTCATTACGCACCGGTCAGATCGAATTTGATTATACCCCATTGATTTTAAAGTTTTGGTAAGGCAGTCAAACCAGAGCTTGCCCGATTGTTTTAAGCCGTATAACCCTTTGTGTAGCCTCCATGTTTTGCCAAACTCAACTTGGAACCCTGGTGCCCCATTGACATAAATTTCCTCCTCTAATGGTGCATGGAGGTATGCGGTTTGGACATCAAATTGATAGACTTCTTGATTTGAGATAATGGCTGAAGTCAGTGCCGTTTTTACGCTTTCTGGTTTTACTGTGGGGGAGTAAGTTTCATCATAATCTTCGGGAAAGCGTTGGGCAAAACCTTGGGCTACGAGGCGTGCTTTGTATAGATATGTGTTGTCAGGGAGTGTTTTAATTTTGTAAACCCATCGAGTGCCAATTGGGTGTTTGTGTTGTGGAGGTGTTGTTTTTGTGAATACTTTTAAGTTTATTAAACAGTCCATTTCTTTGGACATAGCGTCCCACCATTTTAATTGTTCTGATTCCGGTAATTGGAGCATGTGTTTAAAATTTTTTGGAGTGATGGGTATTTGGTTTGTCTGTGTCACATTGTTCACGTCAAATCTTTTAGGTGGGATGCCTTGTGTAATTCGTTTGGATTTTCTGATTGGTAGTTGTGTATCTGTGTTGTTTGTTCGAGGTGTAACTTTTGGTGTTGTTGTTTGTACATGTTGAATTCTCTGTGGTGTATCTGATGTATTTGTTTCTTGGGTTAATACGTATGAGTCATTTGAGTGTATTTTGGTCCAGTTGTGGTTTTCTATGAATGTGGCTGAACGGGAAATTATTACTGTGTTGTTGTTTTTTATGAATCGATATGCTTTCGAACCTGGTGCATATCCTACGAAACGTAATTTTTTGGACACCTCATTCCCCTTCCGTCTGAGTGGTTTGGGGATATTGACATATGCAAAGCAGCCAAAAACGCGAAGATGTGTGAGGTGTAGTTGAGTGCCATATACAAGAAAATAGGGTGTTTGGTTAATAACCTTATTCCCGTGATGGCGAACCTATGGCACGTGTGCCACAGGTGGCACCCAGAGCCATATCAGTGGGCACGCGAGCTCAGCTGTGGCATACATGCATGCTGGCCAGCTGATTCTCGGGCCTTCTGGGCAACCCGGAAGTAGGGAAACAGGTTGTTTCCTGCCTCCGGAGGGGACCGGAAGTCGGCAAATGGGCCATTTCCGGCCTCCAGAGGGCTACCAGGGGGGTGGGTAAGGCCGTTTTTGCCCTCCCAGGCTCCCAGAAAGGCCCTGGAGCCTGGGGAGAGCAAAAATCAGGCTTACCAGACCCACCATGCCATCACATGCCAAAAGCGGGGGAAGCACAGGGGGGTCGTGCGCACATGCATGGGGACAGGGCATATAGAATGGGTGTGGGCACACGTGTGCGTGACCCACCCGCGTTCCCCCCGCTTTTGGCACGCGATGGCAAAAAGGTTAGCCATCACTGCCTTATTCCATGTGTGGTTAAAAGTGTAATTGACATATGCAAGGGCTTCTGCCCAATAGCTAGGGGGTACATCAGCATCTAACATGACGCTGCGCATCATGGTCTGTAATATTCCATTTTTCCTTTCACAAATCCCGTTCTGCTGTGGGGTAAAAGGAGATGTTTTGTAATGTATAATGCCTTTGGAGTCAATCCAGTTTTGAAATTGTACAGATGTGAATTCGGCTCCACAATCTGTTTGAATTTTCTTTAATTTGATGTTGTGTTGGTTTTGTATGAGTGTAAAATTTTTTTATTTTTTGAAAGGCTTGAGATTTTTCAGTAAGAGTATAGATATGTCTGAAACGACTGAAATCATCGACTAAATTCAAAAAATATTTGCGTTTGCCCAAAGAAAGTGGAAAAGGGCCTACAATGTCAATGTGTACCAATTCGTATATGTGTTTTGATCGTCTAGTGCTGGTGTGGGGAATTGGGGCTGCCTGTGATTTTGCAGCTTTACAAATCTCACAGTCAAGTTGGATAGGGCAATCCTTAGTGCAGACGCCTTGGGAAAAATTTTGAGTATTGTCTACAGCAACAGTATTGGCATGTGCTAAACGTCTGTGTAATAAATGGGCACAATTATCATGTAAAGGTTCACCTATATGAGTTTGAATTTTTGTTTTCGAGGTTCCTTGGTTTTGTGATGTTGGTGAAGTTGGAGAGAGGTGTGGTATGGTGTGTTGGTCATTATGTGAGTCGGAAGTGTCATGTGTATTGATATGGTGAGGTGTGGTACCTTCGTGGTGGGTGGCAGGGGTACGGTCGGGATGATTGTCAGGGTCAGGTCTCGATGAGGATTGAGGAGTTGAGTCGTGGGTGAGGAAGATGTAAAGGAATCTGGAATAAGAAAGGGTAAATCATTAATGACAGAAATATTGGCAATAATATTGTTATCATGTTTGGATTTTATAAAACCATGTTGATCATCAAGAGATACTTTAAAACCGATTTTACCTAATTTTGAAGTACTCAAAATATTGTGGCCAAAGGTAGGTGTATAGAGCACTTGACTAATTTCCCCTATACCGGGTATATAGATAGATCCTTCATATTCAACTGTATTGGAAGTACCATTTGCTGCTGTAATAGAGATATTGGTTGGGAGAATATCATATAATATGGATTTGTCATTGGTGGTATGGTGTATGCTTCCAGAATCGATGACCCATAGGTGCGTGGTGTCACGCAGGTATTGTTGGGTGTTGGGAAATATGCCAAGTGTTTGGGATTCGGAGTTAGAATATATAGATTGTTCAGTAGGTTGTCCCCTTCTGTCTTTATAATCTTTGTGTGTGGGACCCTTTCTAATGTAAAATTCAGTGTGCATGGATCTTTTAGGTTCAGTATGTTCTTTGATAGTATGATATCTTTTGTTAGTCTTGTCTGTAGGGGTGTATCCCCTTGTATCATGAGTGTGGGTGGTGTTATCACCGTGTGGAGGATGGGAGTTGTAGGTATGATAACGTCCTCTATAGTTACAATAATTAAAATTATTTTGATATTGAGAGGGGTGGTTCTGCCAGTTTTGGCAGAAGGGTTTGTGTGAAGAATGTGAAGGATGGGAATCATGTTTAGAGTAAAAGGGGTGGTCAAAAGAAGTAAGGTATCTATCAGTATGGTAGAGTCTTCTATCATAGAGAGGTTCAGATGTATGTTTATAAGCATTAGATCGTCTCCTAACTTCATCTATTAATTTGGATTTGATTTCAGCGACGGTGTACATGTGGGTGGGTAGGGAGTGGAGACTATTTATGAATCCTGACCAACCAGGAAAGTGTTTAATAGAATTAAAAATGATACCAATCATGGCAGTTTCAGGTACAGGATGATTGCGTTGAATCAGTTGTTTTCGCATGGATTCGAGGTGGAAAAGATGTTTGGCCATAGATGTGCCTGGTTTATATATGGTGCTATAAAAGTCACCGGCAAGAGTAGCGATAGTTGCAGGCGAGGGTGTGTTGTAATGTTTTTGTAGGTATTGCCATACTTCTTGTGCAGTAAAACCTGTAGGTATAGAATGAACAATATCACTTTCTAAAGTTGACATAAGAGTGGCATAAACACTATTGTGAAGAAAAGTTAAGTCAGATGACCAAGGTTTGTTAGGGGGAGATTCAATAATAAGAAACGTGCCTTCTCTTAAAAGATGTAAATGAGTTTCATGTTCCCAAGTAGGGAAATTATTACTTGAGGTTTGTAATTTTTTGAAGTTTGGTGAAAAAGGTAATGGGCCATGTTGTTTAAAATGTTGCAAAACAGTTTCAATTTCTAAAGATAAATTTACATTAGTACATAAAGACAAGGAATTATTAGTTTCAATATTTAAATCATTACAGTTTACAGTAATAGAAGGCTGAAATGAGTTACTGTTAGCAGAGATAGGTAATTGAACGTTGGATTGTTGATTGGAGTCGTTTGGTGTGAGAGAAGATGTTGTAGGTGATTCGACGATAGGAGGAATAATGGAGATGGTGGTTGTAGTTTGATTCGGAAGAGCTGCTGCGACGGCGTCGGCTGCAGTAGAAGGTAGGTTGGCTTTTGATGCAAAGGCTGCAAAAATCGTGTGAATTTGTTGTTTGGATGGGGCATCGGTGATGTTGGAGGCAGCAGCAGCAGCAGCGGTGGCGGCATCTTCGGCGATGAGGGGGGGAGCGAGGCGGCAGCTGCAAAGACTGAGAAAGATCTTTTTACATTGGAAACAATATTGGTATCAGTAGAAATATTTGCAGCTGCTACAGCTGCAGCGGTGTAGATGGGGAGGTCTGCAGCGGCAGCAAAAATAGAAAAGTTCTGAAAATTGGAAAAGAAATTGGGAGGATTCAAACTCGGTGCTCTGGATGAAGAAGGTAGGGAATCAGTCTGAATATCTCCAGTTGTGGGGTGGGTAGAAGGATGTATGGGGGTAAGGGGGTTGGTTGAGACCTTGTGGTCTGAAGTGGTAGACATAATTTTGTTTAAAGTGTGGTCATATAAATTGTCGGCCATTTTGGGGACCGCATGGTGGGGTATGGGGGCGGCCATTTTGTCAGCCATTTTTGAAGCCATGCTTTCGGAAAAGGTGGAAGCCATTTTGGAAGCAATAAAGTCAATAGGTGGGGAGGGAGGATTTGTAATAAAATGGGTGTTTAAAAGTTCAGTCTGGGAATCTGTGGGTTGAAGCAAAAAATTGTCGCTTACCAGGTCTGGTGAGGTTGAAAGGGTGTTTAACAGTTCAAGAGTTCTTTGAGGAGTCCAGCCTGCATTTAGCAGGCCTGTCACATGTAAAGCTTCATATAAATGCTGTTTTGGAGAAGCTTGAGAAAATAAAAATTGGTCTGAAGTTGGAGGGTTGGAACATACAAGGGATTCAGAAGGTTGAAGTCCTTGATGAGAGTCATGAGGTGGAGTAGAATGGAGATCGAAGCAAGGTTGTTGTAAGCGTGGTTCTGTTCTTTCGGTGTTCGAGTGAAGAGAAGGAAAAAAAGTTGAGTCTTTTTGTAAAGAGGTTTGTACTTGCTGTGTAGCTTCAATAGAAAGTTTTTTTAGTCTTTTGGTTAATGATTGGTGCTGTTTTGTTAAGGATACGGTTAATGCATCAATCTCTTGTAAAGATAATTCGTTCAGGTTCAAGGATTCCATGTTAGGTAAAACATTCTATGATTTTAAAAAAATTAGAAAAAATTCATAGACCTGAGCAATAATTCTCCATCATCTGCTACCATTTGTCAGATATATACTGATGGTCGTGCTATGAGGACGTTATTTAGGCCATACAGCTTCAGTCTATGAGGACGTTATTTAGGCCATACAGCTTCAGGTTCAAAAAGTTATTTTATTATTTACAAATATACAATAATGAACAGGGTGTCCTGTTGCATTTGTTACCCTAACTGTATGACTCAGATGTTGAGAGGGAGAGAAGTTCACTGTTGTCTTGCTGAGGTGGATGGGAAGAATTAGGGAAGATATCCAATTGATTTGTGGGTAAGACTCCAATAAGGGAGTTCATTGGTTTATACAGTCACATAGGATGTCTGTAGCCTTAGAAGACTTAACCCCTTCTGGTCCCTGGGGCATCATACGTAGGCAATATCTGACATTTAGTTTACTATTCCACATACTGTATATGGCTCCAGAAAATGGGTTAATTTAGTAACGTCCACATCAGAAGAAGTTTGGTAAGACCTTTTCCAACTAACAAACTTTATTAAATGGCATAAACTTTCATGAGTTGCAGCTCACTTCATCAGAACATCAAATAAATGGAATCATTTCATTCCTTTATCGGATGCTACCAAAATTCTGATTTTTTAAAAAAAATAATTTTTATTGAACTTCTGACTTTTAAAAACAAAATAAAGAAAAATACAACAAAAACAAAAACATTAAAAACACATAACAAACATAACATTACATCATATATTATTTTACAGCTTATTGTATTGACATGGATATATATTCTCTATTTTTATTCAATTGTTCGTCTACGTACTTATATTTACATTTGTATCTACACAACCATCACTGTCAGATTAACACTATTCAGTAATTTACACTTCCTAGTTTTAACCCGATTAAATTAACATTTGAATTATTATTTTGATTCCTTTTTTCTAACCATTCATATAATTTGTTCCACACTCTATAGTATTAAGGAGAGGGAAGAGTCGCAAAATTCTGATTTTTGATCACCACAGACGAATAGGGATGTCCTTTAAATTCTTTAATAACTAAATGTAGTATTTGAACTCAGATCAATGGCTTGATTCCCACAGCTACTTAATCTAATTAGTAAAATCTATTTAGGAGGGGGGTTTGCATAAACAGTACAGCCCCAAGCTTAATTTAGTTTTATGTAACCAAAATTAAGATGTGCAAAATGCAATCCCTAACCTAGTGTTTCAACTGACTTCAGTATGATGTCCTTAACCACCAGTGTCAGCCTACTCTTCCTGTTACAGGATAGTTGTGTTGGATGAAATGGGCACAATTACATTTTTTAAAATTTGATTTATATGCCGCCCTTCTCCGGAGGCTCAGGGCGGCTTACAATGCATTAAGCGATAGCCTTCATACTTTTGTATATTTATACAGTCAGCTTATTGCCCCCACAATCTGGGTCCTCATTGCTTTAATTGCTTTAATTTACATTGCTTTAAATGTGATCAATAAATTTAATAGCAATGAAAACAAAGGTTTGATCTTCTTATACTCATATAGTTTAATAAAATAAATATATTAGTGTGGAAGTCGAAGCTTCACCTGGCAAACATGACAAAAGATGTTCAGAATCTTCAGAAGTTCTGTTTATTTTCTTGGAAGTGAAATCATACACTAAAAGTCCCACGTTTTATCATTCCTCTTCTATTTTCCCTGATGCCTCGATTAGCTTGGTGTGGACAATCTTGTCAGTTTAATGCTTTCTTAACAATCGTTTTTTTCAGTAAATGTTTTCTTTCTCCTCTGCTCCTTCTCCCCTTTATTGCCTTAGCTTAGAGGGAGTTTTTTCCCTCATTTTTCTCTCTACTCATTCTCCCGATTCATCCCCACCAACTGACCATCTCAGGAAATTTGGTCTGTCTCCTAGACTCATTTTCATGCAAAGCAAAACCGGAGCGGACACGATCGGGATGTGAATGGATGTAGATTCAATAAAGTAAGTTAGCCCGTTACAAGGAAGTGCTTTAGGAAAGATAGCCGGGGACTTTTCCCTTCCCTCCCCAGAAAAAAAGAAAGAGACACGCTGAAATGGCACGAAGGGCGGCAGAAGTGCAAGGATGCTCTGCTCAGCAAACACTTCTGAACCCTGATCTCTTTTTGTGACACGGGAGATCCGACTTCCAGCCACTGTTTCGCCCGGTGCCCGCTTTGATGAACGGGAATGCCCATCACAAAGATGGCTGCAAGCGGCTAACGGAGCAAAGGCGCCTGCTCGTCGCAAAGGGGGCGGGGCCTGCCTTTCAGGGCTGTGTCTGACTTTTGTATTCGCCTTGTTTGCTGTAGCTGTGCCTTCCTTGCCTGCCCGCAGGCTGAATCTGATTCCGCCGACGAGAGAGGACAAAATCAAGACGATGCTGGGACTGTCGCTGTTGTTGGGATGCAGCACCGGTTGGCTCCTGTACTATTGGGCGCGCGTCCCCAAGGTCAGCCTTAAGCACCGGTACTGCAGCTTCTTTGGGCAACGCTTAAGCCTTAAGGGATGGGTTAGGGGAGGCAGGTAAAGTTCCGTGGCGAGCCTGTTGCGAAGCGATGAGGCTTCTGAGTCTTTCTTTCTTTCTTCGGGGCGATGGAAAATAAAAATGACTCTTATTTAATTTCCCTGAAGTTTTATCAGAGGGTTCCCACCAAACTCCGGAATGGAACCCGCGAAAGGGGGCATAGAGACTTTGGTGGCCAACTTCGCACAATGTTTTTCTCTCTTTCTTTTGGTCTTTCTCTAACCCCGGTTTCCATCCTTTCTGCTTTCTACTTCCTTACTACCAGGAGTGCCCCTATGGCGGATTGCCAGAAAGCCACTCAACTGAAGCATTCTGCACTTATACGTTGCTATTTCTGCTCTTGCTACAGGAATAATCAGGAACAGAAACTCCACACCTGCTTTCTTGCTTTCCCCTGCCCATTCTAATTACCAAGCGTTGGCATGTTCTGGCCATAATGCAACTGTCTTTATGTCGTTTTTTCCCCCCTATGGAATATGCTTCTCATTCAGGGATATATACAAACTGGTTTTTGGTTGATTTTTATTATACCTCCTCTCGCCAAAAGGTCTCCAGGTATTTAGTTTGTTTGCAATTATACCCTTCCCATGGGTGGAGATGTGCTTTGCTTTGGCTGTCAAGAATTAGTGTGCAGATGCTTTTGCAGCTTGGTTAACTGACATTATAAATAGTTCGTTTAAATTTATATTCTGCTTTTGCTTTGTACAACTGAAGGCAGCATGCGTAATATCCCTCCTGTTTTCCCCTCAACAATCATGCTGTGTGGTAGGTGGACCTGAAAGAGAGTGCCTGGTCAGACAGTTTCAAGGCCAAAGGGAAGACTAGAACTCTCAGTCTTCCAATTTCTAGTTCAGCACCTTAACCATTACACCACACTGGTTCTAGGGAAGATAGCTAGCCTGGACAGCTGGATCAGTGCTCTGTCAAAAGCCAAGACACTCTAGATAGCCTCCACTAGAAAGGCTAAACTCAATTTCACATACTCAAGCCAATGGTGGGTTGCTACTGGTTTGTCCCAGTTCAGGCGAACTGGTAGTAGCGGCGGTGGGAGGCTCCACCCACCCGCCCAGACATCATCAAATATGCTCTGTGCATGTGCATAAGTGGTGTGTGCTTGAAATAATTTTTAAAAATTTATTTATTCAATTTTTATGCCCAGGCATCAATTTTTATGCCCAGGCGTACAATTGAAAAGTTATTATTAAGACACTAAAAACATTTTAAAACCATAAAAACCATAGGAACATCCAAAATAAATATAGACAGTAACTGAGATACTGGGCCAGTTAGCAATACAGCCAGGAAACAGGATCCTGAACATATTCAGCACCTCATGCTCTGGAACATAACCAAGTTTTTAGAGCCTTATGAAAGGCTAACAGGATTGGTGCCGTTCTAATCTCTGAAGGAAGGACCGTCCATATAGCAGGGGCCACTGCTGTCTTCTAGATCCCACCAGTCTCCATTCTTTGGCTGATAGAATCTGCCCATTCTGTTAGATTGGGTTGGCTGGGTAGAGACTTTTAGGAAAAGGCAATCCCTCAGGTAACCCAGTCCTAGATCATGTAGGGCTTTAAAGGTGACAGCCAGCATCTTGAATTGCACCTGGAAACCCACCACTAACCAATAGGAGCTCACACAGAAATGATGTTAAATGTGTGATATATCTGGCACCACTTACTACCTGCATAGACGCATTCTGCACCAGTTAGAGTTTCCAAATGCTCTTCAGGGGCAGCCCGATGTAGAGCATGTTACAGTAGTCTAAATGAGAGGTTACAAGGGCATGGGTTACTGTGAGCAGGGCCTCCTAGTCTAGATAAGGGCGTAATTGGCATACCACCTAAAAGTATGAAAAAACCTTCTTTGCCACAGCTGCCACCTGCTTTCTGACAAGGAGCCAAAAGTCCAAGAGAACCTCCAGATTGCGTAGCAGGTCTGTCTGGGGTAGTGAAAACCCATACAGAACTAAAGCTGGAAGAACTTTGTCTCTGGAGTGTCCAAATATCCACAGTCACTCCCATCTTGCTAGGCTTGAGTTATCTCAACTTTATTATTTTTATAAACTATTCCAGGTGGCAAACATACATAAGGGCAGGCTGAGGATTTTGTACAGCATCTGCACAATAAAATTGCTCAGATTCGGGAAGGCTTGGACTCTGACTGGGTAGATCCCGGCGGGGTGACTGAGGCTGGTCTTGAGAACGTTATCTGGGACAAGTTCAACCCTGTGACTCCTGAGGAAGTGGACAGGATCCTGGGGAGGTTAAACACAACCACATGTTTATTGGACCCGTGCCCCTTCTGGCTGGTACTGGCCACCCGGGAGGTGACACGAGGCTGGCTCCAGAGGATTATAAATGCTTCTCTGAGAGAGGGTTTCTTGCCTCTCGCCTTGAAAGAGGCGGTGGTGAGGCCCCTCCTCAAGAAGCCTTCTCTGGACCCGGCTGTTCTGGCAAACTACCATCCGGTCTCCAACCTTTGCTTTATTGCGAAGGTTGTGGAGAGTGTGGTTGCACGACAGCTCCCATGATACCTGGATGAAACCGTCTATCTAGATCCGTGCCAGTCCGGCTTCAGGCCTGGGTACAGCACGGAGACGGCATTGGTTGCATTGGTGGATGGTCTCTGGAGGGCCCGGGACAGGGGTTGTTCCTCTGTCCTGGTCCTATTAGACCTCTCAGCGGCTTTGGATACCATCGACCATGGTATCATGCCGCGCCGGCTGGGGGGATTGGGGGTGCAAGGCACCATGCTGCGGTGGTTCTCCTCCTATCTCTCTGACCGGTCGCAGTCCGTGTTGGCAGGGGGCAAGAGGTCGACCTCGAGGCGCCTTGCTTGTGGGGTGCCGCAAGGGTTGGTCCTCTCGCCGCTCCTGTTCAACATTTATGTGAAGCCGCTGGGTGAGATCATCCGTGGTTTTGGGGTGTGATGCCATCTGTACACTGATGACACCCAGCTGTACATCTCCACCCCAGACCACCTCAATGATGCCCTCGAAGTGATGTCCCAGTGTCTGGAGGCTGTGCGGGTCTGGATGGGGAGGAACAGGCTTCGACTCAACCCTTCCAAGACCGAGTGGCTGTGGATACCGGTGTCCCGATATAGCCAACTGGTGCCATCGCTGGCTATTGGGGGCGAGTCATTGACCCCCACAGAGGGGGCTCGCAGCTTGGGTGTCCTCCTGGACACACGGCTGTCTTTAGAAGAGCATATGACGGCCGTGGCCAGGGGGGCTTTTTATCAGGTTCGCCTGATACGCCAGTTGCGCCCCTTTCTGGATCGGGACTCCTTATGCACGGTCACCCATGCCCTCGTTATGTCTCGCCTGGACTACTGCAACATTCTCTACATGGGGCTCCCCTTGAGGAGCACCCGGAGGCTCCAGCTGGTTCAGAATGTGGCCGCGCGGGTGATTATGGGAGCGACGTGGCGCTCCCATGTAACACCCCTCCTGCGCGAGCTGCATTGGCTCCCGTTGGTCTTCCGGGTGCACTTTAAGGTATTGGTTCTCACCTTTAAAGCGCTCCATGGCTTAGGGCCAGGGTATCTACGAGACCGTCTGCTGCTACCGATAACCTCCCATCGGCCAATACGCTCTCACAGAGAGGGCCTCCTCAGGGTGCCGTCGATGAAGCAATGTCAGCTGGCAGCCCCCAGGGGGAGAGCCTTCTCAGTGGGGGCACCCGCCTTGTCGAATGAGCTACCTCCTGGAATACGATTGATCCCGGACCTCCGGACCTTCAGTAAGGCCCTGAAGACTTATTTATTCCATCAAGCTGGCCTAGCCTAAATGGTTTTTTAATGGGATTTTAATTTTATAGATTTGGGGTTTTAAATTGGGAGGCTGATTGATTTAATTTCTTTTAGTTATCTTAACTTTTGTACTTTATGTATTTTTAATTTTGGCTGTCCACCGCCTTGAGTCCCTTCTGGGAGAAGGGTGGTATACAAATAAAATAAATAAATAAATAAATAAAATAGATAATATTCCCTTCTCCTCCTATTTTTCCCTGCAACCACCCCCTTCAAGGTGAGTTTTGCTGAGAAAGAGTGGCTGGCCCAAAAACTACCATGCATATGGTAGAACTAGAACTCACAGTCTGGTTTTTGATATCCATGCAGAGTTCAGTGTTTTACATTCAGTTGAACCTTGCTGTCAAGTTGTAAAGCTTTTCAGTCCCGCTTTGAAGGTGCCAGAAGGGGGGGGGGGGGGGACTGACAGAGCTGCTTGGCTGTCCCAACTGAAAATACATTCCACACATGCCTTTCTCCAGATTGTATCCTAGGTTACTGGAGTCAGCAGGAGGGATGGGGTTTTTACAGCCTGTCAACTTGGTCCATTGGAGAATGTGATTTATGACATGCCCAGGAAGGAGGGGAGAGACAGGGTATTGGGGGGCCATTTTTTTACATGGGGTCAGAGCTGACTCCATTTGAGTAATTGCCAGAATGTTGCTCCTAATAAATGACTGGATTTCTCTTGAAACTTGGCTTGAGGCTCATGAATGAATTAGGGCATCTTTCAGAAACTTCACACTTATATTACAGGCTGAATTTTAAGAAACAGTAGTTGTTTATCATATAAGGACAGACGAGTTGCCTGCTTAGAAACAAATCCTTGGATCCTATTACAAATTCTGACCTATGCATAATCATTGCTTTGCGGCTAGGATTGCAAAAATAGGGCATATCCTTTAGAGGGATCAACTTACCTCCAATTTCTCCCTCCCAGAAACCTGCCAAAACAATGACCTTCAAAAATAATTCCGCAGGTGATTATCTAGATGTGCTAGCTTGCCTGCCTACACATACCTGTATTACACAAGAACAAACCTGATGGATCAGACCTACTGTTCATTTTCATCCAGTAGTTTGTTTTCCACAGTGACCAACCAGTTGCCTCTAAGATACTCACAAGCCAAGGAGGCAGATATACCTCTCTCAGCCATCATTCATTTGCAGCTACTGGTTAGGGCAGGCAACCCCCAACCCTGAGATAACACTAAGTCTTCCAGTCCAAGGAATCTTCAGGCTTCCCTCTGTGAATTTACTCAGTTGCCCTTGAAAACCATCCATTAGTTGTCATCACCAAATCCTGTGGTAATGAATTTCACAAGTCTATTATCCGCTGAGTGAAGAAGTGCTTCCTTTTTTTTTAATCTGTTCTAAATCTTTTCCCACTCAGCCTCATTAGATGGCTTCTGGTCATAATGATCTGAGCATTTTGAGAGAGGAAGAAAAATGTATCCTTATCCATTATTTTATCTGCTTTATTCATCCCCTGCCCCAGTGTTTTTCGAAGCTACAGAGTCCCAGCCATTCTAGATTTTCTTCATGAAAATCTAGTCTTTTGATAAATATGTCTCCTTTCTACTGTACTTTTTGAAGCTCTGTTATATTTTATAATTAAAATAACACTTTTATTAGCTTCTCATGGTATTGAGAGAAGCTTTTGTGTCTGGTGGTGGAGTGGGGGGGGGGCTTTCCTCTAATTTGCAAATGCTTCCCTGCCTTGTTGCCTCAGGGTGATTCACTTTCTCCACAAGCAAGTAGAGGAATGGCTCTACTGAAGGGCAGCAGAGGACATCTTGAGTTTGTTTTTCAAGTTCACTGTCTGTAATTCCACCCGTTCCTTTACAGCGCCCACTACTGGTGGCTTGTCAGCCTTTCCAGTTCTTCTTGGAGAAGTATTGTCCCATTGTGAAGGAGACATTCTACCCTACACCATGGTGCTTTGAAGGTCGACTTCAGACCATTGTCCGTGTCTTTATCAAATCCTGCCCATTTGTCTCCTACCACAGGTGGGTCCACTATGAAGGAGGGAGGCCATTGCTACTTCTGGACATTGTTGGGTTGTGGCAGTGGACATGACACTGAGTGCCATTCTGTTCACATTTTGCCTCATCTTTTTACATCTCATTCAGTGAATTGCTGCAAACTGCAGATGGAGGGCAGCTGTTCTTGGATTGGGCTGATCCTGATGATGGGACCCATCCTGACCCAGAAAACTGCCCCATTGTCCTGTTTTTGCCAGGCTTGACAGGCAACAGCCAAGAGACATACATTCTGCATTTGGTACGCAGCACTCAGAGCCACGGCTACAGGTCAGAATCACAAAAATCCCCCAAAAAACCACCCAATGTTTTGAAATTTGGAGAACTGGATTTGTTTCACTTTGGATCAAGTGCCACATTCGTTTGGGAGTTCAGTTCTGTTTGAAGGCTAATAAGAAAATGATGTCTTCTTATGGAAATTTACCATTTTCCCTTCCAGGGCTGTTGTGTTTAATAATCGAGGATGCAAAGGAGAAAAGCTGCTGGTAAGAATTATTGCAGTGTAGCACAAAATTGTCTGTGTGAACCAGTGGTGGGTTTCAAAATTTTTTACTACCGGTTCTGTGGGTGTGGCTTGATGGGCGTGGCTTGGCTTGGTGGACATGGCTTAGTGGGCATGGCAGGGGAAGGTTACTGCAAAATCCACATTTCCTCCCGATCAGCTGGGACTTGGAAGGCAGACAATAGATGGAGATGGGGCCAGTCAGAATTTTTTACTACCGGTTCTCCAAACTACTCAGAATTTCCGCTACCAGTTCTCCAGAACTGGTCAGAACCTGCTGAAACCCATCTCTGGTGTGTACATGTTGGCAGCTGAGATAGGTACAAATACTTTTAATTACATGGGAAAGGAGGGCAGGGCTTGTCTGTTACAGGTAATCTATATGCAAAAACATGCCTCTCTTTTAGAAGGCAGCTCTTTGCTGCTGTTCAAGACTGCTTTTTGGTCTCCCATCCATGTCCCTCTCTCTTATTTTCAGACCCACCGGGCTTTCTCTGCCACCAATACTGAGGACTTGGAACTGGTAGTGGACCACATCAAGCGCCGGTTCCCTTGTGCACCACTGATGGCAGTTGGCATTTCTCTTGGCGGGTGAGACTTAGGTTGGGCAAAGGAAGGGAAAATGAGGAAGCATAATTTTCTGACCCCCAAGGAGCATGCCAGGAAGAGGCAGTCTGGTTCTGCATTTCATATCATCATAGATTCATTTAAAGATAGAAAATCAAATCAGTTAAAATATTGTGCTAAATATGATGATATCTCTATCATTATCATGTTCTTCCCAAACATACCAGTGTATTTCAATTTACATCCTACCAGTGACACATTCTTCGGCCACATCTGCGTCACCTAAAACACACACAGACACACATACTCACACACACAGGTCAGGGCAGTGGTGAAATCCATTTTTTTTACTATTGGTTCTGTGGGCATGACTTGGTGGGCGTGGTGTGGTGTGGCTTGGTGGGCGTGACTTGGTGGGTGTGGCAGGGGAAGCCCCATTCCCTCCCCACTCCTGTGGGAAGGATATTGCAAAATCTAGATTCGCACCCAACTCTGGGCCAGCTAGAGGTGGTATTTGCCGGTTCTCCAAATTACTCAAAATTTCCGCTACCGGTTCTCCAGAACCTGTCAGAACCTGCTGGATTTCACCCCTGCATCAGGTGAGCAATCCTCAGTGTGATTTGTTTCACCTATTTCATGGACTTAAACATTCCTAGATTATATCACCAATATATTTAGTACCACAATTTTCAGTAGCCTGAGTTCCCGCAGTTTGCTAAAATAAGGGGTACCATGTGTGCATGAAGACTTGTTACACCTACTGGGCGCTTCCCAACCCAACCCCAACAGAGCCAAAAGCTAATAACCTTAAAATGATTATAGGACAAAAGCTTTGATTCTGCTGTATCTTCAGTCTAGCTGAACACTCATATAAGGCACCAAGCTCTACTAAATATGGCTTTCCCTACAGATATACATTTTCCCCCAACCTTCTGATGGTAGTTTTACTTTTTTCCTTTGGGACAATGCTGCTTGATTATACTCTTACCCCATAATTTGCATAATCCCTTGATTGTTTGTAAGACGTGTGCCAATGTATGACTTCAACCACACTGTATTCCCTGGATTTCATCAGCCTTTATAAATTGCTGTAAGCCGCTTTTTTAGGTGAGAAGCCATATAGAACAAAGTGCAAATTGTGAGATGTGGACAAGAGAATGACTTCAGCAACACTGTTTATTTCCTGATTTCATCATTCTTTATAAACTGGTGTAAGCACTTTATTTAGGTAGGAAGGAATGCAGAACAAAGTTTGTTTTTTTAAAAAGCTGTAAAGCATAGTCATTTAATGTTCCCAATGAAAATGTAAATCTTATTCTCCCTTGTATCAGTACACTCACACACTATGTTCCTACTGATTGAGCCCAGCAAGCTGGTGTGTGTGTGTGTGTGTCTGTGTGTGTGTTGTTGTTATTTTGGTTCGTTTTAATGACCTTTCCTTACCCCTGTAGTCTAGAAGCCAGACTGCAGTTATAGGACAGATGTGCAACCGTTATGGCTTATAATTTAATGACAATGGAGCAGGAATGATTAATTTGGGGATTTTTTTTTTCTGCACATGGGGGAGAAAAATCAGTTCTAAACCAGAGACATTTTATCCCTTAATCTTTCCAAGGATCAGGCTAATGTCATTGTGATTCATGAGTTTTTGAGGAATAAAGCAGATATATTTGTGGCACTCATTTCAACCCTTAGCCCTCTCATGGGGAAAAATAAATAAAAGCAAATGTTTTGTGGGCTACAGATGAGTATGGATGACTGCATGTGTGAAGTTTCCAAAAGATGCCCTAATTAATTCATGAGCCACGAACCAAACTTCAAAAGAAATACAGTCATTTATTAGGAGCACCATTTTGGCAATATTCGGATGCAGTTAGAACTAATCCCACGTAGATTTACATTCCCCTATGATTCTGTCTCTCCCCTCCTCCCTGGCCATGTCATAAATCACATTCTCCAATTAACCACTTTGGCGGGCTGTGAAACCCAAAACTCTCCTACTGATTGTGGGTGGGTGGGTGGGTAGGTGGGTACATCTGTGGAATGTAGTTTCAGTTAGGGAAATTAATCAGTTCAATCAGTTCTCCCTCCCTCCCGCACATGGCAACTTGAAAGCTTTGCAAGTTGACAGCACGTAGGTCAAAGACTGCCTACTCTTTATGTAGATACTCTGTGTGGAAAACTAGAGATGAAAGTCTCCATGGAGGCTATTTTTTCCTTCCCAGCTGCTCATGGACTGTCTGATTATTTATCTCAAGAGTCCAAGAGGCTAATGAGAATCAGTGAAACGGCTCCAGAAAACAACCTCACAGAACAAATCAGTTTCATCCTGTCTTTCATATTGGAACCAATTACAGAGCTAAAGCAAAGCGTTTGAGATAAGACTCTGTCCCTAATTGATAAATCTAGGTGAAAGGCAGCCGGATGTCTTGTTTGCTCAGTCATGTTGGCAGTAGATATGAGTCAGTGGCACCGCACACACTTTTTCTAGAACATAGTAATGCAAAATAGGAACTTGCCTCTGATATTGCAAATTTCAACTATCTTCTTACGGAACAGTTGCCTCTTAGGGTAAAAACTTTTCTATATTCAGAGCATTTACTCTTAGTTAACTATTTAAGGAGGCGTCTGGGCAGCATTTCAGTATATATATATATATATATATATATATATATATATATATATATATATGTTTCATTTTCTCGGCTCCCAGCTGTCTTTTGATTTAACCATAGAAGGGATAGGAAGGAAGCAATAAACCATGTCCATTTGTGCCCAACCCAGCCCAAAGCCACTCAGACTCTCTTTTGACAGAATCGTGGTGCTCAACTATCTGGGGCAAAAGGGACAGAAAGCTGGACTGGTGGCTGCCATGACTTGCTCTGTGTGCTGGGACTCGTTTGAGACAACCCATTCCCTTGAGCGGCCCCTCAACCAATTCCTCTTCAACCAGTACCTCACAACCAACCTGTGCAATATGGTCAAACGGTGAGTTTATGTTATAATGGGACCTTGCCTAGCTCAAGATTGAAAACTTAAGATAGGTGAGTCCCAGTTCTGCCAATTCAGGCAGGTATCACGACTACCTTCCAGAAAATCTACTTTCTGTCTCTCATCATAACACTCTTTTCCTTTCAGGCATAGGAAGGTCATTGAAGGGAGATTGGATGTGGACCATGTGCTAAAGGTACCATCACTCCACCCTCTCAACCTTTTCTAGGCCCAAGCTATGCTCCATGCCTTGACCCTTATTGTGCTCTCTCTCTCTTCTTCCCCACCACTGGGTTGCTCTCCCAGGCTCGCAACATCCGTGAGTTTGATGAGCGCTATACGTCTGTGGTCTTTGGTTACAAGTCATGCCAGGAGTATTATCAGGAAGCCAGTCCTTCCCAGAAGGTGTGTCACCTACAAGTGCCAGTGTTGTGCCTGAATGCTTCAGATGACCCCTTCTCTCCTCAACATGGTGAGTCTTATACTTTTTCCGGGGCAGAGAAAGATCACTAGGGAGCCTGCTCTGATTTGTTCCATCTTCTTTCAGCTATCCCCACAGAGACAGCACAGCACGTGCCCACCATCGCCCTCTTAGTGACTGCACGAGGTGGCCATATTGGCTTCCTAGAAGGATTCCTACCTCGCCATCAAAGTTACATGGACCGTGTCTTTAATCAGTTTATGGATGCTGTTTTTAAACATCAGGAGGAGCTGGCAGCTGTAACAGTAGCCATGAGAAGCCAACAGCTTGGACAGAACGTAAATACAAAGATGGTCAGCACATGATCAAGAGTCACAACGTCTACCATACAGAAGGGTGAATATGATCTCCCTTAGAGAGATGAAACCCCTCTGAGGCAAAACTAATCACGCCACCATGCACAACATCCTTTCCGTCCTCCTTGGGTACCCATTTCCTTTCCCAAAGGACTCCTGGCCAGAATCTGCTGCTATGAATGGCAACCACAGATGAAGATGCTGTAATGATGATTAGCAGAATACAGGATTGTTTTCCTAGCATTTGGGCATATGGCTGGCTGTTCCATTTATGAAGAAGACAGCAGCTGTTCCCTGTTGTTTTAATTCCTCCATCCTGGATTTTCTTGTGGAGAAGAGTTTTGTGTTCTTTTCTCTATGAAAATATTTGGCTAAAAATTTAGGCAAACCACAGGTAAAATAGTGGGTTGTAAACTATTCCTGATGTCACATCTTAGAATGCACTCTGCAAAAAAGGAGATGGTTACCAGACACTTTATCCTACAATTCCCTTCCCCGTTTTCAGTCTGAATTTCTCCCAACCAGCGTTTGCTGCAGTTGAGAAGGTAACTTGTGGAATACTTTAATTCTGTCTTCTAGAACTCTTTCTGTTTCTGCCTTGGGGAACAGTTAATCGTGTGTGGTCATTTTCCTCCTCTGAAAAATCAGCTATAGTACTTCCATTGAATGAAACCTGGA
This sequence comes from Ptyas mucosa, assembly GCA_012654045.1. Classification (NCBI taxonomy): domain Eukaryota; kingdom Metazoa; phylum Chordata; class Lepidosauria; order Squamata; family Colubridae; genus Ptyas; species Ptyas mucosa. Next base: position 4,850,851 of record WNWU01000013.1, read on the forward strand.
TCACTCTTCCCCAAGAGAGGAGACCCTAGGACAGGGGCCATTATTTGGTTTTGGTAAAAATAAAGTTCTCTTGGTCAAGCTTGAATCCTGCAGCACAATGGGAGTGGTTTGCCACTGCCCTCTTCTGGTGTGATTTTCCAATTTCCTGGTCTAGCCAGCAACTGCAATTTCCTGGAGAGGTCTCATCCATGTCCCCATTCAATCTGTCAAGATCAGCCAATGTTTAGTTGCTGCCATCTTCTACAATAACTTTTGTTATCTAGACCAAATCAGTTCATATCTAGTAAAAGCATATATTTTTCCCAATAAGATGAAAAACTGGGCTATTTCATTATCATACAATTGAAAAGATGACACAAACAGAATGAAGTCATAAAAGCTGGTTATTTAGGGGGGAAAAAAGAGAAGTTATTGCTTCCCCTTCTTTCCGCTAGCATGTTGCAGACTCAGGAAAGGGAAGAACAGAAAAATAGTGCTACTATATCACAATACGTACGGTACTTATTGCTCAAGTTCCTCCCAATCAGGAAATATGACTGCAAGCAAGAATGGTTATAGAACCATCTACGTAGATTCAACTGTTAAATATTGGGCCAATGAAAGATCTGCCAACCAAAACTCTGGAAATCGTCTGCTAGCAGACAAAACCGTGGTAGATTACTCGACTGCTTAAGAGACAATGTTACATTTTCTCAGTAGCTTCTGAATTAAAAAAACAAAAATTTCAAACCATCATTATACAAAGCCAAGCTATGTATCAGGGCAAATGTAGACTTAATTGCAGACACATTGTTCTAGATAATATGTTGCTGAACTGTGATTTACCAAGCTACGAATGTCTGGTTTCAAACTAAGAGAAAAACCAAAGAAACTGTATGGTGTAATGTGTAAACTAAGGCACTGAGTGGTGGAACTTTTCAAACGGTCTGAAAGACTCTGTGATCTTGCCAAATCCAGATTCCCCCAACGGTCCTACTTTCCCCACCATAAAACCTTTAATGCAGAAATATATTTGTTATAAAATAATGAACTAACTAAACATCACCAAAGGCATGAAAGTCAAAGGGCTATTATTCAATGCATTGTTGTAAAACATGCTTATCCCAATGACTGAAATAAGCAACCTTCTGGTTTTGCCCTATACTGAACCATTATCTAGCCAAATGAGTTGGGCACACAAAAAAAAATCCCCTAAAAAAATTTCACATGGTATTTTAATGTAGTCATCATCTAGTTAGTTAAACATGTTAAGAAGACAGCCAAAAAAGATCGCCACTACCATAAAAATAATTTATATGAAGGTCATGTAGCAACAGACCAACTATGGCTGACCCTCAAAGGCTACTCCAACAAAATGCACTACTAGACCCAAGGCTTTCCCTACAATTAAGGACAAGAAACTTCAACGAGCCTGGTGGCGCAGAAGACTAAAGCATGTTATTAACATCCAGCTGCCTGCAATTACTGCAAGTTCTAATCTCACCAGGCTCAAGTTTGACTCAGCCTTCCATCCTTTCTAAGGTAGGTAAAATGAGGACCCAGATTGTGGGGGCAATAAGCTGACTTTGTATAAATATACCAAAGTATGAAGGCTATTGCTTAACGCATTGTAAGCCGCCCTGAGTCTCCGGAGAAGGGCGGCATATAAATTTAAAAAAAAAAAAGTTCCAGTTCATCTTCTCAGTTAATGGCACACTCAATTGAGACATTATACTTGGACTATCAAGGAAGATCAATTCCCTCTCTTGCTTCCCTGATAAAAATGGCAGGATGCAGAAGCACCTATCCTAACTTTTTCAGATTGTGACCATTTTCACTTCTTTGATTGGCAAATGCCAGCATACTGTTATCAGCAGTCATGATTTTCACTTCTACGAAAAAGTGGTGACCTAATAAACTCTAGGAATTTAAAATAATTGAACAAGTATGATATTGCTGACGTATTGCCAAGTCCCAAAATAAGAAATCAACCTAATAAAAGAGGGGAAATAAATTTACACTTCATGGAAAAATCTATACTGGAGCATGCTTGAAGCCAGATGTCCGGAGGGATCGTTAATTGCTGAAAATCCTTAGTTTTTCCATGAGAACAGCTATGATTTGCTGACATAAGCAAACTGTAAACAGACGAGGCATGTGCATGAATACAAACACAAGCTTCTTTGCTCTATGTATACATTCAGAGTATTTTAGAGAGATTCTTCGGAGTCAAGCTGTAGATGTTCTTGAAGCCTTGCTCAAGAGGGAAGGGAATCCCCAAATCCCTAATCTTCTCCACCCCGTCCTCTTACATAGCTATGGCAGAAAAATAAGAAAATAGCTTCATTCCTGTTAGACTTGGTACGGCAGAGCTATTCCAAATGACAGTCTCTTGGTGAGTCTTCATGGAACAGCTGCAGCCTCCTTCACTTCTGGCCCCAAAGAACCCCTCTATTGTTATGACCTCCAGCTCTGCCCAAGCCAAAAGGAAATGGAGAAGTAACCAACAAGGCAGGCAGGAAGGAAGGAAAAAGTTCTGCTCCATCATTGTGTTTAATAATACAAGGTTTAAGCCCTGAGCTTAAACGGGAAATCTTCGCTCAGAGCAAATAATGCTGGAATGTTTCTCACAGATCAGTCAAAAATGAAGGAGTAGAGTCCCTTCATCCCCATTCAGTGTGATGGGCTTAAGACAAGAATTGCTCAAGGCCAAAACCTGATCAATGTGAGGTCCAGCCTCCAGCTTGGCCAAGTCCACCTGACCACGCACTTCACTAGGGCAACCATTGCCCTGGCTTCTGGGTCCCCTCTCCAGTCTCTGAGGTTAGAAAGGAGAAGATGCGTCCCTTACAGGAAGGGCGGAAAAGGTCCAAGCTTTCCAGGAACCTCACCATGAAGAAAGATTAGAGGAACCCTGGGAAGGCCAACTGTAGTAACAGGACCGTGCCCACAATCAGCCCAGCACAGAAGAGCAGCAGCAGCCAGATGGGGAAACTCCCTGGGAAGAGAAAGAACATTGAATCACCAAGAGTTTGTAGGAGACCCCATATTGGCAGGACAGGACTCCCATCCCACATTTAAATCCACCATCCCAGCTTTGAACATACGCCGGCAGGCAATCTGGTGCAGGCGGCAGCGGCTATCAACTGCCACACTTAGCAGAGCTGCCTCGTTGCTCTTGAGCAGTTCTGGAGTCTCAGGCAGGAAGGCCACAGCAGTGACCACTATGCCATGTGCTTCCCGCACGTAGTACAGCCTCTGGAGAAGTAGAAAGAAACAGAATTGGAGGCAACCTGCCAGTCAAGGTAATCCTTTCCTTTCCCTATAGAGCTTGCTGCAAGATCTTGCAACTGTACGCATACCAGCCCTACGCTAACCACGAGTTTGAAACACTTAAGTTATCAACATCTTCACCCCTCACTCCAACAATGGCTTGTGCCTTGACCAGGCTTTGTGTGTGCTGGGATTGGCCCAGCTAGCTGAGCGTTAACGTATACACAATCTTGGAGGGGTAAACTCATACCTGCAAAGAAAAGGCGACGAAGATGGCAACCGAGCCTGTGACAGTGCCCAAACCCAGGAATGTGCCTGTCTCACTGAAAGCATAGAAAGAGAGCAATGTGCATTCCCCATAACATTCATGTACACAAATACATAGAAAATTGTGTTTTAGAGGACTAGCATTTCCTCTGAAGGCCAAGCAGGCTCCAGTCTTGAAATACCCAAACTAACTCTTCAAGGCGTTTGCAAAGTCCCTTCCCATTAATCCTACTGGCTATTAGAGAAGAAATGGATCCACCATTTTACAACATATAGACCAAGTTCGTATGACACAATGAACCACAAGTGACCCAAGCGTGCTACAGCTAGCATGTTGTCTACATGGTTAAATATAGTGCAAGTGCAGAAAACTTGCAGAAAACTACTGTTTAGTCATTGTTAGATTGAGGATGTATGCTAAACAGAACCAGAGTTTCTCTTTCTTCTGTGAAGGTGGAATACGGGAAAATCAAGCATGCCACAAAGTTCTCACCTTACAGAGAGGCATGAGATGACCTCATTGCCACAGGGACGAGTGAGCAGGGGCAAGAAACTATGTCCATCCCACTTGGTGATGTAGCAGGGAAGCGGACGTCGTTCACGTTTGTAGGGGATCTGCACCGTGTACAGTCGCAATGCCTTGGCTTGGTCTTCAACTGTACCAAACCTGTGGAAGAAGGAAGAAACATTAAAATAGAAAGTACACATGTATGGTCCATACCAACTGTCTATGTATTTCCCTTACTTGCAAGACTGGTAGCGGTAGGTCTTGTCTGGAATGCCTGGAAGATTTTCATTCCAACGCAGACCCGTCACCATCTGATCTCGTTGCCACACACAACACTGGAAATCCCGTCCCACTGTCACCACCTGGAGAGATGCAGTATGAGCAGCCATGGTCCCGAACCACCATTACTATCTCTTGCCCATAAAAACAACGCCAGCCAGTCTTTACCCAAAGATGAGTTTCAACTATTCCACTGTGTTTCATCAAGCTTTTTGCATATGAGCAACCATTACAGTCAAACTGTTCTCCGTCTTATGAATCTTTAATGAGTGCTCTGTGTTCTCACATATTTATTTGTCTCTGAATGTTTTCCTTCCTTCTATCTTTCCTGGGAACTATCAAAGCTAGCAGCAACCAAAAATCTGATACTGTACTGGTCCCTGTTGGATTTGAAATCCCTTCCCAGTTTTCAATGGTATACACATTTCATACACAGCAGCAAGGAGTTTGTGATAGGTCTGACAATCCCTGCTTTTAAAAAGCTATTTCTTTTGATTTCAGAAACTCTTCTATGCAATGGAAAGCATGCTCCAATATGGAAATATTGCATTTTCTTGCTTTCTGTGCCTTCTGTTTTTTTTCTCCATTAGCCTTTCCTTATTCCAGTAAGAAGCAGAAAATGCTGTGGACTGTCAGAGGCGGCTACATAATTCAGTGGTCCTCTACTCCAAGGTTATTCAACTTACCTAGATGAAGAATGATATATAATTCCTTTACACTCTGTTTCACATTACTCTTTTGAGCAAAGGCTATTTATCTATAACACTAACCATTATTTGTTTGACCATGGTTAACTGAATAATCTATAATTGCCTAGATTCACATCAGCATGAAAGTTGTCTTTGGGCAAACTGGAGAAAGAATATTTTTGAGGGTTTTTTTTTCTTTTGGATGTGGGGGGAGGATTGTCATATGTTACCCTCTTGTGACAATCTTTTTGCTAATTATCCTATTATTCCACTATAAACCCCTTAGGATTTAGAAATCCTTTCAGACTTGAAGGTAATGGTAAAATGCGGGGAAGGTTCAGGATAGCAAAGAAAAAAATTAGTTTTTATTAAATACCTTTAAAAAGAAATGGATTTTTAAAAAGTGTTATTTGTGCAAATTATCTAAGTCCTGATAACGTCTACCACTACATTATCTCTCCAGAAACTACTTCTATTCCTGTCTCCTTGGGCCATCTTCAATTCTGCCCTATCACTTGCTCTTCCCAAACCCTTCTCTCGTTCCCTCATCCTGCTGGAATATAATCTGGAAAGATTGTGCAATGTTGCCTTCTCCATTGGCACCTTAGATCACTTCCCTTAATAAGCAGTAGAAACAAATAAATCCCAGTCTTCTCACCTTGTTATCAGGACTCAGTGCTATATCCTCGATCTCACCATTGTGTGCCTGGAATTCAAGAGTTTTCTTCATGCTGGGAAACTGTGGAAGATGTAAGACAGAAGAGATTTACCATCACCTCCATGTCCACGCTCCTAATGTACGAAAGAAGTGCTTTGCAACCCAAAAGTCTTCCTCTTCCTCTCTCTGCCATTGTAGCTCCAGACCAAAACCTTGCTCCCCAACAACACAAAATGGCAATTTCTTCATCTCCCCATACAGGTGTACCTCCCAGACTCGCAGGAAACCATCCACGCCACCAGTAGCCATAAGGGTATGATCATCACTGAAGCACACAGCCTTCTGTAGAGTATCTGGGCTGGTGTCTGTTTGGACACAGTGCAAAGTTTCCACTGCCACCTCCGTCATCTCCCTGTGTGTATTGCCATTGCTTTTCTCATTGGGGACAGGGGCCTTGCGTCTCCGTAGATCTTTATCACCAGCACCTAAAGGCATAATGGCACATAAGGAAATATTCTATAAACCTCTCTGACCAACGGCTCCCAACTTTCCTCTCTCTTCTGCAGATCTTGTCCGTTTTCAGCCTCAGCAAGATTTGTAAATATTGCTGTTTCCACTTTTACAATAGTTTTTAGACCGCTATTGTTCCGGGCCTTAATATATTAGGAATTCAATCCTGTAGCTAAATAATTGTTAGGTTCTCACCTGCTTTAGCACTATCGCCGCTGCTGCCACCTGTTTTCTGCCCAGATTTAAAGAGCTGGAAACTCAGGATGTGGCAAGTAGCATCCTGCCCTGCAGCAATAAAATTTCCTGCCAGCGCCATAGTCATGGTGGCCCGGGTCTCTGTGTCATGAGCATGTAGCAGCGATGCAGATAACTTGCCATCTCTCCAGTGCAGCTGCAAGAAATGCTTGGGGAACAAAACAGAGAAAGGAAGGATGATGCACAACTACCGCTGCACAACGGCCTTCTTCCTTATCTACCCAAGGGCAAATCTTGCCAGGGATGACAAGATTTGTCTTTCCTTATCGTTGTACCAAAGGGTGGGTACACAGAGGGCATAACTCCCCCCTTCTTCAAGCATGTTTTTGTGCTTGCCTGAAAGGACAACCATAGTTCCTGCATAGCCACTTTTCCCTCTTGGTGGTCCTTTTCATGTTTTCCTTTGGTTTGGAGTCCATATAATGTTCCCTGCACCCCAGCCCAGAATAAGGAGGCATGCTTAACTCTTCCAGGTTCATGATTTTTTTTTCATGCACTATTTACACCGTGCACTTCAAAAAGCAGCTTGGTCCAATGCTGCACAAACCTTGTTCTGACAGTTGCAGCAAACCCCACCACCCCTCCCCATTCCCCTAACTGGGTGATGGGCTGCCGCTCTAGGGGCAGGAGGGGAGCTCCCGGCCAACGCACAGAAGGCGAATCCGAGGGCAGGAGGAGGGGTGTTTGCCCTGCTCCCGTAGTTTCCATACCAAGCCATTCGTGATCCCCGTCTTGGCGGCGCCGCCTCCCCCCGCGATCAGCGCTAGTCCAGCTTCACGGTGTATGCGGAGGGCGTAGAGCGGGAACGGAGCCCGGTAGAGCTCGGGCGGCCGACGACGGGGCATGACTGAATCAGCGAACCGGGATCAGCGGGGTCAAAGGTCAACTCATGCCAATTCCGCACTAAGCTCTTCTTTCCTCGGCTCCCCCTCCTCTCTAGCGTAGCTCACGGTACAACAGCCCTTTGATCGCGGCTACGCATGCGCAGATCCGACCTCCTTGACGTGGCGCAGGCGCAGAATGCTCAGCACACGTCGGCACAAGGAGGACCGGCCGGCGAGAAAACCTTAAGAGTCAAAAGAAACATCCACGTCGCCGCCGCTTGGCGTCTGTAGTTAGGGCGGAAGCCGGGCAAATCACGCGGTGTTAAAGAGGCGGAAGCAATGTTAGCGAGTTGTGCTCCATTTTCTTCCTAAGGAAAGCTTCAGACGTCTTAAAACTTGCAGTGTTTCTCAACCTTGGTAGCTTGAAGATGGGTGGACTTCAACTCCCAGAATCCCCCAGCCAGCAGAGCTGACACCCATCTTCAAGCTACCAAGGTTGAGAAACACTGTCTTAAAGCGACGGGGCGATTTCTGGAATTACCGCCATGCTAATTTCTGCGCGTGCGCATCATGCATTTTGTGAAATGCATCTACTCACTGTACTAGCAAAAGGTTCTCATGAGTGGAATTAGAAGCCTCTTTTCTGTTGTATGGCCGTGGGTTTATATATAATGAATCTTGGAGAATATTCCGCAGCGTTTCCATGTAGTCTTTCCTCTTAAGTCTTCTTCCTGATGTTATGACAGTTTTGGACTATATACTTTGAGTTTTGTTTCTGGACCTTAGGATGATGTAGTGTTGGAAGAAATGTCCATCTGGGTTCAGCTCCAAGTGGGGAAAAACATGGAGACTGCTTGGAAAGATGGTTTAATGGTGGACAGGAATCACATGGCTTGAGTTTCTGAGCAAAATCACATGACTTGAGTTCCTGAGTAGAAAACGAAGCCCCAGATGCTGGGAGCGCCTTGGTTTTATGCCCTCTGTTGGACCCCACCTCTGAGTTTCTTGTTCCAGTACAAGAAATGTAGCCTGATTGGTTGTCAAACGTCTAGGGCCGTGATGGCGAACCTATGGCACGGGGTGCCCTCTCTTTGGGCACGCAAGCCGTCACCCCAGTTCAGCTCCACCACGCATGTGCGTGCACCTCCCACCGGCTAGCTGGTCTTCACGTCTCTGCCACGCATGCATGGAGACAGGCCACGTGTGGGACCCAGTGCACACATGTATGGAGGCACGTATGTGTGGGGAGGGTGTGTGCGCATGTGGGGGGGTTCATGCGTGTGGGGCGTGTATGGGTGGGACGCATGCGCGGGGCCACACACGCACACACTCGTGCTTTGGGCACTCGGTCCGGAAAAGGTTAGCCATCACTGGTCTAGGGGGTCTTAGCTAACTTAGTAGGTTGTTTCTCAAGCTTGCTTGAGTCTTGCCATGTGGTGAATTTCTGTTGCCAAATGGATCCTATTGTGTTGCAGATGATGGCCCATTGACAAAGGAAGGGGAAAATGAGTGAGCTTGGCTGAGGCCTTAATGGCCCATTGACAAAGGTGTGTGGGGGTGGGGGAGGCACGAAGCTGCTTTGTCTTTAAAACATGTTTTCTCCTAGTGAGTCACTAAATGAAACTTATATTGGTTTTTATATAAGGCTGAAAGATGACAGAAGAAAGGGAAAGAAAAATGTATTTAATCAAAGAGCCATGCAAATAAATTGATTCTGGATTTATCATTGAGGGATGGTAGCAAATATACTCATTTATTTCTAAATTTAACAGAGAAGAAATTACCGATTTTTCATCTTTGTTAAAAAGATAAAAAGTATTTGTCATGTCCAACTCTAGGGTGTGGTGCTCATCTGTTTTTTGGCTGAAGGAACCAGCATTATCTCAAGACATTTTCCATGGTCGTGTGGCCAGCATGGCTATACATTATGTATCGTTTTTATTATTTTTTACAAATAACTGAAAGCAGCAAACCTTCCACCTCCTAATTTCCTCACAACCACCTTGTGATGTGGCTTGGTGTGAGGCAGTGTTACTGACCCAAAGTCACTCAGCTGGCTTTCATGGCTAAGGTGGAACTTGAACTAAGGGTCTCCTGTTTTGTAGTCTGTGCCATAACCACTAAACCAAAATTGGCAAACCGAATAAATTTGGTTTTTGGCCCACAGCCATCTGTCCCTTCCCAATACAAAAGCAGTTCCCTCCCTAAGCACATGATAGTATTAGATTGTTGGGATCCTGTTTCTGCCCCACAATTAGTTTATCTTTTGCAGAAATAGCCCATGGAGGTCCAGTCTTTTTTTGGAGATCTTTTCTTAAAAACTACTTGGCCTCACCACTTCCCTTGGTCAACTTCCTCAGTCAGTATCAGCCATGGAAGGGCTGATAGTCGGGAAGCAGAAATCATTGCTTCTCAAGACGGACAAAATTATGTAAACATTTAAAAAGAATAACCAAGCATCTACTGACATGTGTATATGGCTAGCTTCCTGCGTTTTGCAGTAGGTACATCTGCATCTATATGACTTGTTCATTTCTATAATAAAATAACTGGTTCAGCCATATCAAGTCTCTGAAGTTTCTTCTGTTATTGAATATGAGGGGTTAAGAGATACTAGACAGTTTATACCTATCACATATTTGGTAAGTCTGAATGGCCATGTAGCTTGGACATTAGCTCACATGCCTGGAATGATTTGCCTCTGTGAAGCACTTTGCTGCCATCATCCAAATGGCACATAGGAATAATCTGAATGAATAAAATCTACTGGAGAGTCAAGATGCAAGCAATCTGATTGTCTATCCAGCTGTTCATCAGTCATAAGAACGTGATGGGGAAATGAATGGCAACCAAATTTATTTTGATGGAATCAGAGGCACAGAATCCTTTTAGATATACAAGGGCTCTGATTTGCTGTAAGAAAACATCTGTGGTTTATCACACCCAACAATTGGATATGTTTTCATATGTATATTCAGTATTATCAATGGGTTATATATACCTAATGGTTATATCCCATTATTATTCTCTGTGGGGGCACCCACTATCTGGAACGACCTCCCCCCAGAGATTCGGCGGATCCCGGATCTTCATACCTTCCGCCGTGAATTAAAAACATTTTTGTTTCGTCAGGCAGGCCTGGCCTAATTTCTTCCCTTTCTGTATGAAAATTTTAATTTTATAATTTTTAAAATTTAAATTTGGGGTTTTAATATTTTGTAATGGGTTTTAGATTGTTGGGGCAATTATTTAATCTGGTTTTAAATTGGTTCTTAAATTTTTGTATCTATGTTTTTTATCTTTGCCTGTTCACCGCCCTGAGTCCCTTCGGGGAGAAGGGCGGTCTATAAATCAAATAAATAAATAAATAAATTATTTCATACAGCAATTTCAATTCTCTAAAGGGGAATAACAAACTCCAAATTAAAAAGTTTCATTAAAATAAGCTATGCTGATTGCCTTATTTGATGGTTTCTGGGCTTTTTTTTTCTCCTGTGTGTGAAAATAGATTTGTCTTGTTTCTCCAGAATATAAGAGCAAAATCAGAAACTCTAATTAAACTCTATTGGTTCTTAGTCCATTTCAGGATTCAATTAAAATTGTTGATTTTATAAAAATTATTATGTATCCTAAATGAATAGTATTTTCCACATATTCCTAATACTCATCATCCTGTGATAATTATTGAAGCCCCTGTATGCAAATCCAGATTACTAGGCAGCTATTGGAAATGGAAGCTTTTCAGTGAAATACTGTCCTTCAAAGGTTGAATCTATGTATCTGTTTTTAGTTCCAGGCAAATAATTTTCCCCGTTTTGTCTAATATACAGCAACCTTGGATTTGTTTAGGATATTTGTCTCTTTTTATTTTACTAAAATTATTTTGCCTTTTAAATTTTGAAAGACTTTATAATGCATATTACAATTATAAAATGTGTTATTTCAATATTTTTTATTTCTCTGATTTGGGACTTTGTAAAATAGCCAAAGAATTTCAATTCCTACATAGTATAAAAATACAGTTAATCTAAATCACACTAATAGACTTACATAAAATTATCCCCTGCAAATCATAAAAGATTAAAAAAAATATCAACATATTTCTCAAATATAGTTTATTAATGAGTTTTTCAAACCTTTTCAGGCTGTGAAATGAAACTTGTTTGTTAAGAAAATATACCCTGGATTCCCTGTTTAAATATGGTGAATGTCTGATTAAATATTCTGAATGTCAGCTAACATCTCTGTTCTTTCTTCTCTACCTTAGTGACCAAGAAGGAAAGAAACATCTGCAAGGGACAAAGACTGGGACCCTCATAGAGAGATGTATTTTCCCCCATAGTCCCACAGGACTCTTTATAGAGTTCTTAAAAAGTGACTATTCCTAACCAATATATGAAAAGTCATGCCATCTAACCTGGCACTATCTCACCATACTGCTTAATCAGATGTATGAGATACAAGCAAGAGTATGAACACTGCATTGCACTGTTTGTGTCCCAGCTGCCTCCAACAGTATGGATAACATACAGGTAATTCTCGACTTGCAACCATTTGTTTAGTGACTGTTCAAAGTGACAACAGCACTGGAAAACATTGTGTTATACTGTTTTTTACACTTGCAACCATTGCAACATCACCATGGTCACGTGTTCAAAATTCAGACGCTGGGCTACTGGCATGTATTTATGACAGTTGCAATGTCCCAAGTCACCTTTTGCGACCTGCTGACAACAAAGGTTAATGGGGAAGCCAGATTCACTTAACAACCATGTTATTAATTTAACAACTGCAGTGATTTGCTTAACAATTGTGGCAAGGAAGGTGTAAAATGGGGCAAAATTCACTTAACCATCTTGCTTAGCAATGGAAATGGGCTCATTTGTGGTCATAAATCAGTGACTACCTGTATTCTTCTGCATGTTTGCCTAATCCTATTTTGAAGGCAACTTAATAATATCCATCATTTAGCATAATTAAATGGTCCTAACGTCTAATGTTACCCAGAAAAAAGAATCCTCACTTTTCCATACAATTCTCAGTGGTTTTGGCCTCAAAATCTGAGGGATACTGGCTCTCCCCATATCTTTCAATAATCATCACCTTAGAAAATTAATATATGTGGCTTTTTTTCACCTAAGTGAATTGTTCTGGATTCTTGATAATTCTGGTTGTCATGTCTTCCTTGGTTTTCTGAGAGAAAATAACCAGCCCTCTTACCTTTCCATTATTCAGATGTGGAGAAAAAAGGATGAAGAACTAATAATGGAGCATCTTTGGGAAAGGAGCTGCAGCCAAACCTGTATTTGTAAATCCATTTTGGGCTGCACTACAGCCTGTTGCAGCATTAACAAGCTAACCTCACTGAGGTGCAGACAAAACCTTTTGTAGGGAGGGAAACTCCATCCCTGCTGTATTTCAGTGTTCCATCCCCACATTCTAAGCTTATTTTAAAGGATTAAATCACCTTTTACTTTCTCATAGGTTTGTCAAGTCACTCTTAGTCATGGGACTGTGGAATGGGTGAAGAAGAAATGATTCTACAGGGGCAGGCTAGAGGCCTGAAGCTTTGCTGAATAAATTAAATTGTTGTGATAGTTGAAACCTAGGATAGAATAAGTCAGAAAGCATTGTTTTAGGTCACTAAATCCAGTGTTCTGCTCCATGCAAGAATCTAAATTAAAATGCTGAATATAACTGGAGTTGAATAGCTAATAAATAGGATTCCTTTTTTTAAAAAAAATTGATTTATATGCCGCCCTTCTCCGGAGACTCAGGGCGGCTTACAATGCGCTAAGCAATAGCCTTCATACTTTTGTATATTTATACAAAGTCAGCTTATTGCCCCCACAAACCGGGTCCTCAATTTACCTACCTTAGAAAGGATGGAAGGCTGAGTCAACCTTGAGCCTTGGTGAGATTCGAACTTGCAATAATTGCAGGCAGCTGATGTTAATAACAGGGTGCTTTACTATCCATGGATAGTACAGACCACTGTACTATCCAAGGCTCTTAGACTGAGTGCAGTAGTAGAACCCCACTTGCAGCCCTTCTTTGTGGTATTTATTAAGCACAGTGACTCCTCCCCCTGAGATGGAAAAAGTGGAATGGAGAAAGCTGGAGGCAAGTGAGATGACAAACTGCAAACTGCAAATATGAAGCAACCAACATAAACAATAATCGTTTTTACTAACCACAAAAATAATTGCCGAGTATCAGAAAGACAATTATTAGGAAAATAGACATTTCTCACAGACATAAACTACAGAGTACAGAAACAGAACAAACTGGCTTTCAGGCAAAGCCTTAAAGACAAGAGGAGTCACATTTTTTGTGACAAGAAACACCAGGAACATATGAATGTCTGTGCTCCCAAAATACCCCCACAAGTGCTAGACTTAGGAATGGATCCGTGTAGGCCAGTGATGGCTAACCTTTTTGCTGTCGTGTGCCAAAAGCAGGGGGAGAGCAGGGGGATCGTGCATGTGCGTGCCCATACCCATAATTTAATGCCCACCCGTGCTCCACCCTCCCGCGCACATGTGCGTACTCCCCCCGCTTTTGACATGTGATGGCACAGTGGGCCCATTTTTCACTCTCCCCAGGCTCCAGAGGCTTTCTAGGGGGCCCTCTGGAGGCCGGAAACAGGCCGGGGGCCCTCTGGAGGCCGGAAACAGCCCATTTCCTGACTTCAGGTGGGTCCGGAAGGCCCGAAAATTAGCTGGCCAGTGGGCACATGTGTAATGGAGCTGAGTGAGGGCAACGCTCGTGTGCTCTTAGATATGGCGCCGCGTGCCACCTGTGGCACCCGTGCCATAGGTTCGCCATCACAGGTGTAGGCTCTCCTGTCCCTGCTGGTTGGACTTGTGGAGAGCCTGTGTTGGCTAGTTCCAGCCCTTCCTTTGGTAGCTTGATGCTGCAAGACATTTCAAGGGACAGAGGAATGGGACTGGGATCCCAATAGCAGCTTGATCTTATTGTAAGGTCAAATGGCTTTTTTTGGTGAGCCCCACTTTACACCTGACAAAAGGTATAAATATAGGTAGAAAAAAGAGGTCTAAACTTTAAGGATAATAGTAGGGACAATAAACCATGGAAACCCACACCCATGGCTCATTGGACATGAAGTGTCCAATGGGGGAAGAAGTACCTAGCCATCTCTCAGAGAAATTGGCACATGCACATGAGATGGAAAGAGCAGGAAAAAACATTCCACAAACAGGAGAGGACATTGTCCAAATGGGATAGACTGACTGGCCAGACAATCATCCAAGGTTCTGTAAGAGAACCCAGGATTCAGTAGATGATATGCCAAGATGACAAGGAGTTGGAATGTTTTTAGTACCAGGAATTCTGGGATTCCTCACCTGGATCAGAACAGATGCCTGCTGTGCCTCCCCACTAATCTCTTTGTTCCATACAGTTCACAAGGCAGTCTCCTGAAAGACATAAGTATGAGTTCCATCTACTCTGGGGAATCCTTCAGATGCTTCAACTTCTTCTGTATTGACTCCGGAAGGCAGGCCTTTTGGCAATCCATTTGCTACACCATTGTTGATTTTCTCCACTCCCAAAGAGGTTGGCTCTGAGCAACTAGCATCCTTTAAAAAAATTAGAAAGCAAAGATCAACTATCCTCAAGGCTTCTGGAACACTGGTTTTTAACACACTAGTATCGTAACGTTCCCACTGCACTATCATGCCCCATCCTCCAACTTGTACAAAACTAGTTTAAAAATCCCTGCCATAGAGAAATTGCAGGAATTGATCAAATATGAAGAAACAAAGCTAAAGACAAGCAGAGACTAAACAATGAGGTATGTAGCCACTAAATCAAGAGGTTACGGGATCCGAAAAGGTTTGCTGGAAAGGAGGAGGCTCTGAGGAGATAGGAATTGCTGGAGGATTCAAGAGAAGAGTTTGCTGGGATGGGTGGAGGGAGGGAATGATCTAAATTTAATGAGTTAATTGGAGATAGTTGGAATTTTATTGGTCTGAAAGTGAACTGAGGTGAGCTGAAGTGGCGCAGTGGTTAGAGTGCAGTACTGCAGCTACTTCGGCTGACTGCTAGTTCAGCAGATCAGCGGATCAAATCTCACCGGCTCAAAGTTGACTCAGCCTTCCATCCTTCCGTGGTGGGTAAAATGAGGACCCAGATTGTCGGGGGCAATATGCTATTTAGTATACTATCTTTGGTGTAAGCCGCCCAGAGTCCTCGGAGAGGACTAATATGACTAATAATAATAGTAACAACAACAACTACTACTACTACTACTTTCAAGTATGCATGCTAAGATGAAGTTAAAAAAAAGATGTATTAGAATTTTTTAATTTTGGATATGTTTTTAAAGAAAAGCTTAGTGTTTTAAAATGGATGAAAAATATTTTCCCTTTAAGGTTAAAGAATCTGAAAGAATATAGTGAATTTTGTTAATATAAATGGTGATAATTTAGAGATTATTAAGTGCAAATAGAAATATATATCAATTCAACAGCAAGGAAGATACAGCAGTAATGGTTAAATTGATTGTTCTATTCAAAGAGGAGAATATACGTTTTTTATTTGAATATCACTTCTGGACTTTGTGCTTGTGATGAAAAAAAATGACACTTGATTTTGCAGATTAGATAAATTTGTTGTTATAGAAATGGCCATTTATATACTAATGTGTAAAAGTAAAAAGTTGAGGCGCTAATGTTATCATACTGTGCTAAATAGAGTCAGAAGTCAATGCCTTTTTCTTTCTTCCCTTGTACCTCATATTTTCTTTTCACCCTTTTTCCTTCCCTTAATTTCCTATTTTTCTTTGTATTTTATATATTGATAAAAAAATAAATAAAAGTTGTAAAATTAAAAATGAAAAGGGTTTGTTAGAAAGGAGGCGGCTCTGAGGAGATAGGAATTGCTGAAGGATTCAAGAGAAGAGTTTGCTGGGATGGCCAATACAGAAAGGCTGTATGATCAGGAGGGCACTACAGTATGCTGGAGAAGAGACAGCCTATCCTGAATGGAGCACAGAAGAAATGAAGAAGGGAAACCAGCTGAGGAACAGGAGATGTTGTCCAAGCTACCAAGGAAGATTCATTTTTGGACAGAACCCCCTTTTTGGGGAAAAGCTGTCTCAGAAAATTATCTCTGCTTGTCCTCATACAGCAATTTAAGAGGGAACAAAATCAAGACAATACAGATACTCTTTGACTTACAACCATTCGTTTAGTGATCGTTTGAAGTTACAATGGCACTGAAAAATAAGGTTATGACTGTTTCTCACACGACGGTTGCAGGTCATATGATCAAAATCCAGATACTTGGCAACTGGTTCATACTTATCACCGTTGCTGTGTCCCAAGGTCATGTGATCACCTTTTGCGACCTTCTGACAAGTAAAGTTAATGGGGAAGCCAGATTCACTTAATAACTGCGTTACTAATTTAACAGTTGTGATGATTCGCTTAACAACTGCGGCAAGAAAGATCGTAAAATGGGGCAAAACTCACTTAACAACCGTCTCGCTTAGTAACAGAAATGTTGGGGTCAATTGTGGTTGAAAGTCAAGGAGTTATCTGTGGTTTTAAAAGACACTGTACTGCACAGTATAGAAGGCCAGGGAGAGCAAAGATGGAAGCTTGGCAGTATTAAAGAGAAGTCTAAAAATGTGAAACCAACAAAGTTCATGAGTGAAAAAGCTTGAGAATCTCTCCAGGATACCAAATCATTTCAATAAAGTTAATTACCTCCCAATAGCTTCATTTAGAATAGCATTACTGGGAGACACACTCTAAAGCAGGGGTCTCCAACCTTGGCAACTTTAAGACTTGTGGACTTCAACTCCTAGAATTCCTCAGCCAGCTTTGCTGGCTGAGGA
>WNWU01000013.1:4868357-4891638 GCA_012654045.1 Ptyas mucosa
CTAAGAGTTGAAGTCCACAAGTCTTAAAGTTGCCAAGGTTGGAGACCCCTGCTCTAAAGCTTTTCTGCAATGAGTGCTTTATTTAACCTTCAGTCCACTAATGGGGTCATATGGAAGAAAAACACTGCATTGTATTCAGGACTCCAAAGGAGAGGACATCCCAGGCACATCACTTCTACAGCCCACATTCTGATAAATTGATGCTTTGTAATTACTTTATTTCCTAGTAGGGAAACCCAACTGACAGCCATTTTGTGGGAGCACCCACAGCATGTTTTCAAAATTCCAAATGTGTCCATCAACACACCAAATGCCTGGGTCCCTGAGCCTAATTTTAATCAAATCTCTGCTCAATGCAACATCTGAAATGACATTAGTGGCCATCCAGCCTCTGCTAAAATGCTTTCTCAGCATTTGACTGCCAAATTGTGCTTAAATGATAGGATGTTTCTCTTAATGTGGAACTAAGATTTGTTCCTCCATAATGGCCACTGTTCCTTGTCCTCTGGGTTAACAAACTTAAATCTCACCTCTGCAGGGTCACGTACTCCACAACGGAGCATTTTGTGGTACTTTGCAGGCAAACAGCAAAGTAATCGCGGCAGCACTGGAAAAATCGTTTTGGGATTTACATCCCTCCCACGTGTTGGGCCTGTGAGAGAAAGAAGAAGGCGTTAGCAAAGGAAATGAGGAGAAGCAGAAACCTTGTAGGGCAGTTCCCCTGCCTGCTGAGTCCAGGAGTTGCATTAGTAAGGTTATCAGGAATGGGGAGCAACTCTTCGCAGAACTTAGATTTACATCTCCTACCAAGGAAAACAAATATTCCTGGTATCAACTTGTAAAGCATTCCAGGCCTGCTCTCGAGTTGCCATAAGCCTCATAACCCTCACACCTGGGTAAGGACTAAATAGAAAGCTATCCCAAGGCAATCCAACATTGTAAGATAAGATTTAGGCAGCCTAATTTCCCTTGATGTTTTGGATTTCTATTCCCGTCAGGTTCAATAACAATGATAAGAATTTGTGGGAGTTGTAGACCAGCTAGGTGGAATACACTAACTTTCCTTTAACAAGGTGTACTGACTGGAAAACTAAACTCTTCTTCCTTGCTTTTTAAGCCATCTCTTAGCACTGCAAACATTTGACTCCGATCTTTACCAATATCAAAACCTGATTTTATTCATTTTATTTATTCCTGACATTTGCATCCTTTCTTTTCATAAGCAGTCATGCCAGTTTACACATGGAAATAAAAGGAGATACTTCCTCACTCTTTTCAAGTTCTCCACTCTGCAGATGTAATGATACTGTGTAAAACGATGGCAAGCTATGTTTGAATATCCAAGATCAATTTCCCAGCAAGACCTATTCTTGATGGCCTCAGCAAGACCTATTCTTGATGCAAAATGCATGTATATACATATAGCTATATATACTTGGGGCTTGTTTATGTTCTGGGTGATAGTTCTAGATCCTACGTGTTTAAACATGTTACGTACCAGTGAGAAGACTGACTAGCAGTCCTACCACAATAACTGTGGTAGAGTTGTGTGCGCTGTACCACATATATGATAAATTGTAAAACTTCCGCAACCCTGTCAGCCTAGAAAGAATTCAAAGAGATACATGTCAAGAGCTATTCCATTCAAACATCTCCTCAGGCTAAGTGGTGGAACAAAGCCAGAATCCCAAAGAGGCAGTTCCACAAGCTTCTTTTAGGTTATACAGCAATCACTGCATTCCCTCAGTTCCATTGCAGCCCCTGGTTTTTTGTCCCTCAAGAATTAATGTCCCAAAACAAACATTTGAGCAACAATTAGCTTAAAGAAGGCAGGTTGATTTCGAAATGCAGTAGGGGAGCAGAAAACATCACGCTCAATGAAAGTCACACAGATTTAACAAAATGAGAAAGAAGCTCAAAAGGAACAGATCTATCAGTGGCTGTTAGTTAAAGTGATAGATGCAGTCTCCAAGTTGAGAAATGTTTTGAAACCAGTTATTGCAGAGCAAATACACGAGAGAACACTGGTCCATCTTATCGTTGAACTTTTCTCAGTTGGCGATTGTGAAAAACAAGATGTTAGATTAGAGGACTCTTAAATCTGGCCAACTGCAACTTTTAATAACGTTCCAATTCTTACAATGACCTTATAAAATTGCCATTGCTAAGACTTATATATTACAATAAAAGCAGTCAAAGGCTGCCTTTCCTCCATAAAATTTGATCAATGCAATTGTCTTCCATTTGATTCTGGCCTCTTGAGCCTGAGGGTAAGTGGATAGTAATTATGATAAAGATGGTAAAAGAGATGTTTAACCCTAATTCATGACACTTTCACTTATACAAGTCCCCCCTTAAGGAACTTTTCATTGTTCTGTTCTTGCTATTCTGTTAAGTGCAATTCCATATTGATAATTTATTATCTTGGTATTATGCTGCCTATAAAGCTTTATAAATAAATAGCTAAGGAGGGTTTGAAACCAGGAACTGTGCTGTTCACAAGACTCTTTGTCTAAGCTAGTTATATCAGTGTTTAATTATTGCTCATAAATGGACAGCCTAACAATTATAAAAGAAAATAATAAAAATGATCCACTGCAAAGAAAATATTAAAAAATGGACTTGAGAGGAAGAAATATAGGAAGAGAAAGAGGTGATAGCAAGAACTAGAAAGAATTAGCTAGAGAATGGATTAAGAAACACCCAATATTTGCAAGCACCTCCAAAAGTTGAAACGTTGCTTGGAGAAGTAAAAAAAAAAGTTACTTTTTGTAAAGTGCAAATATGTTTAGGGTCAGGGCTAATCTGAACCTATCAACAATTCAAGCATTCACTAGTGTAAACATGATTTTAGGGGAGGCATTGGAGAAGGCATTGTTGAAAGTCCAAGAGGAACATGTCTTGCAATCGATACTGCATAGGCACAAGCCAGCTAAACATCTTGCGGAGGCAATGTTTCGGTTAAACAAACATTGGATAATGTTCTGAACTGTGAATAAGTCAACAATTGAAGTACTTGCTAAAAAAATGAAGCAGGGCAAGGTGAGAACTTTCTCTTGGAGAAGGATCAAAAGGCAAGTAGATTCAGGCTGTGACCTTTGATGAAACTTAAGAAATTGAGTAACATTTTGGAGAGGAATCTCCTCTCTACATGTCCTAAACAATTGCTTCTCAAGGCAAGGCTTCTTCTATTACCACTAACTTAACAAAACAATATGGACATCTTCTCATCGGAGAAACGAAACATCTTCAAAAAAAAACCCCACAAGAAAGTCCAGTTGCCTCCTGAAAAAGCACCTTTGGGACAACATATGACCTGGATGACTGAGAATCTCTATAGACTTAGCTAAAACAGTATAGAATTTTGCAGTGAACCACCTAAGATTCCTGGAGTTCCTCAGGCATACCCTACTTGACAGGAATTGAGAATGAAAGTTGGACTTTGCAGCATGTTCCCAACCTGTTACTTCAGCCCAGAAGATGTTGGACCACAGAACATCTTTCTTATTTTACCTTTCTGGAGCTGTTGTTGAGGTCAACAATGTTGTCATGACTGCAGTAGTTAGATTCCCATCAGTTGCTAAAACAGTAGGATCAGGAGACACAGACTGGTAGTTGATAACCATGCTCCCAATGCCCACCCAAAATGCCATGGCCAGCCCAGCAATTAATCCAACTACAGCACCCTGTGGAGAAACAAGGAGTAAAGTATGAGGGGCTTTCCCACATGCAAAAAAAGGCTTATTCCCTAAAAGGTCTGAACATAAACTGGCTGGGTTCACCCAACATGGCAGGTTGAATCTACTGCAATCCCTAAATAAGTCCTATGAAACAGTGGCAGATGATCAAAAGAATTAAATATTGCCCTGGTTAAATAGGGGGCAGCCATCTTCACCAGTTTCCTTGAGGAGGCTGGCGAAATCCTGGTTTATTTTTTACAGTTAAAAAAAACTAAAAATAAACATCAATGATAACCAAATCAGATAGCAAAGACATTTGCCTTCTGTCCTCTTTGCTCCTCTTGCTCTTGCCTCTGTGATCAGCAGCTGGGACAGAAGGTGAACATCCTCTCTAAAGATGACACAGATCATTGAGACAGGGCAGTTTCATCCAAGCCAACTCCAGCTAGATGAATACTAATCTTCTCTTGCCCCATTGCTGACTCAGCCTTTTTTCTTTGCATCGCACGCTAACTTCGTTCTTGAGTAGTAGCAAACAGGTTCTCTGAGTATACTAGTTGTGCGTAATACACACCAAAGTCAGCACTTCTGTAAGCTTGTTTCTTTGGCAATACTATTAGAAACCTGTCTTGCCATCATCCTCCATCAGATGAATTGCCAGGTGAAGGGTGCATGTATGTGCGTGTGTATGCCGAATCTGACATTGGGCATAGGTATGAGGATTTGCTCAGCCGCTGGGGTAGCAACACTTACCACAGAGTTGGCACAAGGAAAGAACATGCCCAGGCAGAATAGTCCCAGCAATGGTCCTCCCACCATGCCAAAGATGCTGATGGCAGCCTTAGAAGAGAGGGAAAAAAGGAGGAGTCTGATTTGGGGGTTTTCCCATGAAAAACTGCCTTCTGCTGAATCAGATAATTTGTCTATCTAGTGCTCCCTGCAGGTGTTCCTTATTGAATCTGGGAATTGCATGAAAAACAGATAACTGAGCTACCGCTTCCCTTTACTGCTTATCCTCAGTAAATATGATAAGGTATCTGAAGTACAAAAATGCTATACTTTTGTTAAAATAAGCAAATCCAGTCTGGCCCACAGTTCTAATGGCTGAGCCATGAGAAAAAATGTTCAATGCACAATGTTTTGATAGGGCATCAGGAAGGATAAATTCCCTCCTTACCTCCTGAAAATTCTGGCAACCAATATCACCGGAGAGCTCTATTTGATTGAGATGCATTTGGTGCATTTGATGTCATCTATGGTTCATATAGCAACCTTCCCCAAGTTAGGTGCCCTCCAAATACATGGAACTTCAATTTTCAGAACTATCAAACCTGCTGGTTAAGGGTTACAACTAACAAATTTTGGGAAACCATCTTTATACAGTGGCAGCTACACAGACAGAGAAGGCAGAATTATAATTCTCCAGGTAAAATATCAATTTGGCACACTGGGCACAAATGTAGTTAATTTGTGGTGACTGCACTGAAAAAAAGTATGTAATGTAATTTGTAAAATATGTCAAACAATGTAATTTGCTACACTTGCATTATATCTTTGGGATAGAGTCCTCCATACCTTTTAATTGCCACAGATTTTGCAAGCACTTGCTATGTGGTAATAGGCTCATGCTGCTGTAGTTCTTTCCCAAAGTTGCAAGAAAGTAGATTGTAAAGATGAGGTTGGGCAATTCAGGGAATAGCAACAGAGGAGGAGGAAGAAAAAGATGAAGAGCATCAAGTAGCTGGCCAGTTGTTCAGCCCCTAGGTCCTTCATGTCAACCCAGAAAGGGCCAAGGGAGGCGGAAGGCAAAGAAGAGCAAGACTAAAAGTAAAAGAGAACGAAAAAATAAAAAAAGCAAGTAACAAAGGAAGGCAAAAGAAAAAAGAAATATGGGAGGGAGGGGCAAGGATTATGTTCTGAGAAGAAAAAGGGAGCCTGGAAGATTGACTTGTTACTTTGACAAGATATTGCCTATCAGCATCCAAGAGGAAAATCAGTGAAGAATATATTATTTTAAAAAAGCAGATGATAGGGCTAAAATGCTTCTCTCCTTTCTGGGATAATGATTTGGGACTGCATTACAATAAAATCCTCTTGATGAAGAAGCCAGAGTTTAGCTTGATTCTGCACTGCAGATGATATCACCAACAACAGAAGGCCAACAGAGAAAAAACATCATACTCTTTGACAGATGCCTAAAACTGAAAGCGATTTTTTCCAAACACAGTTTCCACAGTTCTCTTTACCAAGATTTCTTAAGAAGAAGAAGAGATTAGGATTACAATAATCCTATTATTTGGAGAACAAATTTATCCATATGTACATTAAGGTGAAGATGTCTTAATTTTATTTCTACACCTTATGATCCAATGAGGAGACAGGTCTTTTCAATTATAATCGGAATTATTTTAACAAAGATAGATTATGGGGAAAGATACAGTGCAAGTTGCTATAGAAGGAACAGATCCTTTAAAATTACAAGAGCAAACTAGCTCTCCAAAGGGGCATTGTCTACTGTTGAGTTAGTTAATTTTATTATTTGTTAACAGACATTCCACCCTGTTCTGAGGATTTAATTTGCTTTATATTATTAGGTTGGAACTTTAGCATTCTAAAAATGTTTAAGAACTACAATTTCTTAGAGCTACCACAAAGAAAAACGCTGTCAATTTTACAGCGTTTTAGATACAGTTTTTGTATCTATGAAAAAATTATGCCTTTCATATTGTTTTATATATCTTTTTGCCGTGTATGATTGGTCACTGACTGCAATAAAGTATATACATATTGATAATGGAGAATATTTCAGGTGGCCGATTATGTAACCTTTATCAGTCTGTGAACAATAATTACAAAAGGCTTCCTTCACTCACAAAAAAGCAAACTACAGAAAATCTCATATCCCAGGGAAAGAACCACATTTCGGTAACACCTTCAAAGCAATGAACTGCTTTGAAGTCATTGAGATGACCTTGGAGAAGGCATTCAGAAGCCATCAGAACAACAAGAGAGGAAGAAGCAGGTGTTAAGGGGTGGGGGTGGGGGAGAAAGTATTAAAAAAAAGACTGACTTCCTGGATTGTAACAAAGAGAGAGAAAACACAGGCAGACTTGCATGAATCTATTACTATAGCCTAATCTCAGTAAAGCATGGTTCTAGTCTTCCTGATCAGGTCTACCTTGTAAAGCTGACAATTCATAATGCCACATATGAATTTTGAGAAGACACCTCTTCTCCACATGCTTTCCTGTCTAATGATCACTCCTTACCTGTAGCACTGGACCCATCATGGAGGAGATATAAGCCATGCCCAGGCAGAGAAGACCATAGCCCAGAGCTGGGAAGAGAAAATGTCAAGACAGTGGAGCCAAACTGAATGCTGGCAGGTAGAAGATGCCCTAAGACTGCATTTGACCACCAACTTTGACAGGCATCACTCACCTAACAATTTGGAGTAGAGTGTGGCACGTCTCTCAGGAATGTTGGCCACATATGGGCGAATCAGGTCTTCCATGGTCACTGTTGCCAGTGAATTGAAGGCTGAAGAGATGGTGCTGTTGTGAGATGAGAGGATTGAGACAGATAGGAGGACCATGTAAACCAGGCCCCCTTACATCAAGCCCAGATCCTAGGTCCGTGATGGCAAACCTGTGGCACGCGTAGCCGTATCAGTGGGCACGCGAGCTCAGCTCCGGCGCGACCTTCTGGGCCCACCAGAAGTAGGGAAACAAGCTGTTTCCTGCCTCTGGAGGGCCTTTTTTGCTGTCCCCAGCCTCCAGAGCCTTCCTAGGAGTCTGGGGAGGGCAAAAATGGCCCCTTCCGGTAGGACAGGAAGTTGGCAAATGGGCTGTTTTCGGCCTCTGGAGGGCCTCCAGGGGGTAGGGAAGGCTGTTTTCGCCCTCCCCAGACTCCTAGAAAGGCTCTGGAGCCAGGTGAGAGAGAAAAATGGGCCTACAGGGCCATTGTGTGCTGGGAGCGGGCGGGGGGTCGCATACGCATGCACGGGGCGCATAGAATTATGGGTGTGGGCACACGCACATGTGACACCACCCCCGCCCCCCGCTCCTGGCACACGATGGCAAAAAGGTTAGCCATCACTGTCCTAGGTCCAAAAAGGAAAAGGAGGGTTTACCTTAGGGAGCCACTGAAGAGACAAGCTACAAAGAGACCAGGCAAGCCAGGCACATCTTGAAGCACATCCATCACAAAGTAGAGGACCATCTGCAAAAAGGAGGAAAGGGGGGTGAGAAAAAAAGACGAAAAGGACAGAGGATCAGATCACTGCAAAGGACTGCCACAGGCATTGTGCGATGCAAAGCAAGCAAGCAAAATGTTTCCAGGAGCGCACACAAGAGAAAGGACATCGCAAAGTACCTGAAGATATCACTGTTACCCATCATCAGATTTCAGGGTGAACACATTCACTTTTCATCATGCATGGATTTCTGCCAGTCTCTGTGAAACAAGACATTTTCTCTTACCCGTTCGGCTGGAGGTCTGCATGCACACGTGTGAATATGGGAATGGAAGGAAGGCACCCTTCAGCAAGTGCAGAAAAGAAGGCTTGAGTAAGAGAATAACGTAAGCCTTGTCCCACATGCTAGCTCCAAATTGTGCACATGTAAGAATTTGGTCAACCTGATCAGGTGAAGCGTTGAGCTGCTCCTGTGTCAATTGGTGGTCTTGGTAGTAAGCAAACATGACTAAGCCAGTAAGGCAGCTGAGGCAGAGCACAATTTGCTGGCAGGGGAACACTGCATAGCAGGACCTAAAGGGAACAAGAAAAGAAGAGACAGTGTTAATTTAACTAGTTACACTTTTCAACCATCTGCTTTCTCTTGGCTAAATGTATCATCTTCCCACCCCAAGTTCTGGTTCTATACTCAGCCAAGCGAAGCATCTACAGAGCTTCTTGAGACACCCCGCGCTGTAATTCCCCAACTCTCCCAGTAGCCCACAAGTGTCACACTTACAACACAGCCTGGCGCTCTGAACGGGAGCTTAGATACCGTTGGACTTGAGCCTGGTTTACCCCATAGAGAGCCAACATCATGAATACGCCCCCAAAAGCCAGAGTCCAAAAGGTGTGTCGTTCATAAGGGTCAGGATTCAGACTATTGAAGAGAAAAGTCAAGGGTCATAGGAATATCAGGTATGTGAATGCACATGAACTAAATTGCTTGCAGCTAGGGGAGCACAAATATGAGTGCTGAGGGAGCTCTTCAGTTACCACTCTGTAGACAGGAAAGAAAACCAGTCCCTCACTTACTCAATGCCTGATATCTTGCCCTTCTCATCAGCCAGCTGCCAAACACGACCTATGCCGCCAACCTTAACAGTACCCACTACAATCACAGCCACCTGTCCTGCAAACATGACAAATGTCTGGAACACGTCTGTCCAGATCACAGCTTTGAGTCCACCCTACAAAGAGAAAGAATCTGCTGTCAATAAGGGTAGCAAGATCAAAATAGTGAGAATCTGGAATCCCCACAACACAGAAGCTAGATCTTCATCAAGGACAAATAGCAAGGAGTTGGGGTGATATAAGGGGAAAAAAACTGTCCCATCCCTTTTTCTTCAAGAGATTACTCACCAGGGCAGTATAGAGGGTACAGACGATGCCTATGGTCAGCACTGAAGCCCAGATGTCAAAATTGGTCACTGCAACCAAGAAAGAACTGTCAGGGAAGGGCCTAATTGCTGAAAGCCTCTTCCCAGCAAGCTAGAAATGTTCCTCATCTGTTCACATTGAGGCCAAACCAGGCTTTTGGGTCAACGAGTGCTAGCTTTCTTTGAGCAGATCTTTGTCCCCCATTCGTAGCTCAGAAGAACTTCCTACCCTAAATTCCCATTGTGAAAATGAATCATTATGTTCCTCATTGGACCCTCAAGAATGTGGCACTTTACTCACCTGCATTGAGAGCCAAGGCTGGGGCATAGAGGACCACTCCCATGTATATCACCTATGGGGACAAAATCAGTACCAATGTTGCTGGACCACAGTTGGCTCTATGACCCTCAGGTCAGAGGAAGGTAGAAGGAAAGACAAATAAGGAGACCCGTATCTATTGCCTTCTCCTTCCAATATCTACATACGTTCTTTATTCAAATAATATTCAAGGTGTAACTTCCCCTGAGATTTAGAGACAGGAGAGGGAAAAATCAGACCTCAGGAACCATTTAAAATATATTATGTAATGCACTTAAAACAATTTTTTCAAATCAAATTGTCTTACTTTTTGCCTTCACAAGAGCCATGCAATTATTTGACTGAAAAACTGACTTGCCCTAGAATTTTAGTGAGAGATTTCAGGAGTTGTTAAATTATGCTATGTAGGACTTACTATGTAATGTTTACCTACTCTCTACCTCAAAATGTCAGAAAATGGTTGTCATTTCGTAACAATTATACTTTGAGCATTCTTCAAATGCCATAAAAGAGAGATTTAAAAAAACCATATGCTGCACTACGGTTACAAGTTAGCAATAGCAATACCACTTAGACTTACCATATTTTTCAGAGTATAAGACACACCTTTTTCCCCCCTAAAAGGGGGTGAAAATTTAGGTGTGTCTTATACACTGAATGTAGCCCCGTCCACTCACTGGCCCCCACCATTTGGCCTCTGCCTCCCAGCAGTTACCTCCTTGCAGCAAGCAGCAGGAAGAAACAGCTCCTTTCTGCTTCAGCACAGCCTAATTAGCACAAGTAAATTGGATCAGCCTCCTGACTCTCAGCTGTTTTGCAGGGCCTCTGCTGCTTGCTGCAAGGAGGTAAATTACTGGGAGGCAGAGGCAGATTTCTTTTTCTTGTTTTCCTCACCAAAAAAGGTAGGTGCATCTTATAGGCTGGTGCGTCTTATACTCCAAAAAATACGGTATATACCAGCCCATAGTGTTTTACAGCATTCTATGAGTGGTCTATAGAGTCAACCTATTGCCTCCAACAAACTGGGTCCTCATTTTACCAACCTCGAAAGGATGGAAGGCTGAGTCAACCTTGAGCCGGTCAGGATTGGACTCCTGGCTGTGGGCAGAGTTAACCTGCAATACTGCATTCTAATCACTGCACCACCATAGCTCCTTTTATTTGTTGCTCACCTCTGTTTATTTGTAAAAATAATAAAGGTGGGTTACAAATAAAATAAGCCAAGTGACCTTCGCAGCAAGGCAGATTTGAATCCACATATTCCCTATACTGTAGAGCATAAGACAACAGGAAGAGGATGAGGCCTTGGTACTCCAGAAAGAGTTTGATGAAGCCAAAAATGTCACAAGGAAATAAAGTTTGATATCTGGACTCAAAAAATGTGCAGGAGTGTCATTTGAATAGGGCAGGAAGCCTATCCTTGGCTAGAGATGCAAATGAATTTACAAAGCGAAGAGAGAAATAAGAAATGAGCAGATGAGGGGAAAAGAGCCAAAACACAGATTTAGGCAGGAAATCTAGCACCTAGATCAAGAGCCTGGTGGCGTGGCAGACTAAGCACTGTAATTAATATTCAGTTGCCTGCAATTACTGCAAGTTCAAATCTCACCAGGCTTGAGGTTGATTCAGCCTTCCAACCTTTCTAAGGTAGGTAAAATGAGGACCCAGATTGTGGGGGCAATAAGCTGACTTTGTATAAATATACCAAAGTATGAAGGCTATTGCTTAACGCCTTGTAAGCCGTCCTGAGTCTCCGGAGAAGGGTGGCATATAAATCAAATTTTTTTAAAAAAAGGAGGAAAATATTGTTCTCATTACCCAAAAAACAATGTAGATAAATTCTGTACTTACCATCTGGAAGATGAAGGTGGCTGTTCCACATAGTCTCACCACCTTGTTGAAACGCAGCTCCAGATACTGGGAGGGCAAACAGAACAGGCAAAATGATGAAGTTGTGGAAAGACAGGTAGATGCAACCCTAATAAACTTTTCTTGGTCAAGACTTTGGCTCCGTGGAAAACAAGGTAAGATCAAAATACAGGTGCTCATCAGTGATCAAATGCCTAAACTTCTTGAGTGGGGGGGGGATATAACTATATCTCCTGACATTCTTCCTAGCCCAGGGGTCTGCAACCTTAAATACTCAAAGAGCCATTTGGACCCGTTTCCCACAGAAAACACCGGGAGCCACAAAACCCTTCCCGTGCCTGACGATTTCTTAAATGGTCACAAAACTAGCTTATGTAGTTGAATTAAACGTTCTGTTTTCTTCTGCAACTTTTATTTCTTTCGATTTATCCATGGTTGGCCTACCGCAGGTTGAAAAGCTCAATAAATCATGTGGCGGTGGGTGTCGCACATTGGCGGTTGTGACGCTTATTTTGAGTGACAGGGAGCCACAGCAGAGGGGTGAAAGAGCCACACGCAGCTCCAGAGCTGCGGGTTGCTGACCCCTGTCCTAGCTCATACTAAAATTTTGCTATTTGGTGCAGCTATTGCCCCACATTTGTCTTCCAACCCAAATTATAGTTTACTTCTTCTGATATTCCCTACCTAGAGGGAGAGGGAAATATATTTTGATTAGGTTTGTGAAGATGGGAAGGGGAGTAAGTTTGTCTTTAGACATACAGCCCACGGCATCCTTCCCCAGGCTGAACTTTGCTTTCAGTCTAAAAACAATGTTTTCAATCAGGATTTCAGTTATTTTAAACATTTTCTGTTATCGTGGTCTCCAAAGCAAGTGGAAAAGTGCAAAAGCTATTCAACTTAAAAGCTATGTGCAAATGAATTCATGTCCCATTTGGGGAAAATTAAATTAGTAGTGTTCAACTTAGAACAGATTGCAAAGAAAAGACTAGAACTGAAAGCTTTTTTACACTATAATTTTCAATTGTTCCCTTTTGTAAGGTACACTATCCAGAGTCACAAACGGTGAGAGACAGTTTAATAAATCATTTAATTACGATAGGTACGTTTTTAATTACCGGTATCTGTCATCAAGCCAGTGTCGATTCTTATTAACCGTACAGATAGACCTTCAAATAATTAAATAACTTCCTACAAGCCTGTTCAGATCAAGAGGTCAAATAGCAAAATGTACAAACATTGGGTCCAAAGATGAGTTCTTAAATAATAAACTCAATCCCAAACCTGTCAATATTTGTTTTCTTTTTCCTTTTGAGCTGCTTTGACAATAGGTATAAAGAAAACTCCATTGCAAATAGGGAACCTGCAGTATTTGGCCCAGGACCTGCTATTCCCTAGAAAAACTGGAGGAGCTGCTGCTGTTTTTTTTTTTTTGGTTTTAAGAACCAGTTGTGGTTCTGTAATATTAAGTAAAGTAACATCCGAGGTAGCAATCTTCAAACTTGTAGGATCTACTTTTTAAAAAAAAATGAATACGGAGTTCCACCAGCCAAAGAACACAGCTGGATACAAAATAATGGCTCAGGGAACAGAGCCTCGGATGAGCAAGATTCTCAAGCACAAATCTGATTGTCTAACTCTAATACAAAACTCCAAAAATGATTATAACCATTTTAAAAGCAACCAACTTACGTTCTTATTCTCATTGATAATTGATAAGCATTGATAAGCAAATATATTATAGATATAGTAGTTCTAGGAAGAAGCAAATTATCATCATTTTTAAGAATCAAGGCCCATTTTATAGCTTGGCAGCTTTCACATGTAATTTATTTATTTATCTATTTATTTAATTTATATTTATATGCCGCCCTTCTCCGGAGACTCAGGGCGGCTTACAATGCGTTAAGCAATAGCCTTCATACTTTTGTATATTTATACAAAGTCAGCTTATTGCCCCCACAAACCGGGTCCTCATTTTACCCACCTTAGAAAGGATGGAAGGCTGAGTCAACCTTGAGCCTGGTGAGATTAGAACTCGCAGTAATTGCAGGCAGCTGGATGTTAAATGCTGCTTTAGTAGGAGGCATTAGCCTGCTACGCCACTCAGGCTCCTCTGTTTTTGGCCATAAAACAGAATAAATTTATGGTACTTGTCATTGCTATATTAAATAAATCTTGCCATAGATGCTTCAGAGCATGCAAAGTCTGAATGCAGGACATTATCTATTTGAAACTCCTTAAACTCCTCTAAACATATCTTTTCTCAGAATCACAAAGCAACTACTGTATGACCTCAGAAAAGTACATGGATACTATAGGGCTGTGATGGCGAACCTATGGCACACGTGCTAGAGGTGGCACGCTGAGCCCTCTCTGTGGGCACATGCACCACCGCCAGCTGCTCTTCTGGTTTCTGATGTGCGCATGCACGCTGTCCAGCTGATCTTTGCGTGTGCCGGAGCCCCGGGAAACAAAGACCAGCTGGCCAGCACTCCAGGATGGGTTTCTGGCGCATGCGTATGCCGGAAACCCGAAGACCAGGTGGCCAGCGTGCGCATGCGCACCAGCCAGCTGGTTTTTGGGTTTCCGTGGCTCTGGCACACATGAAGACCAGCTGGCTGGCACACATGCACACACTGGAAACTGGAATAACAGGTGGCCTGGACGCACATGCACACCAACCAGCTGGTCTTCGGGTTTCCGGGGCTGCAGTTTTCCCACGCATGTTCTGGTTTGGGCATTTGGTCCCGAAAAGGTTCACCATCACTGCTATAGGGAGTTACTGAAAAGTACTATGTTGATATCTCTAGGCAGTCCAAAACACCTTTTTGCCTTCAAAACCAAAGCAAAGCACAGTCCCCTGGGAACTATTTGCATATCTAACAATCAAATTGTTTCATACCTAACAAAAGGGCTCTAGTACTGCCACAGGCTAGAAAGTGCAGGGTTTATGAAGGAGGTTAAACGAAGATAGGTAACAAGCAGCAGACTTTTCTGAATAATTTCAAGGCTAAAACATCATTCCATCCCTGAAATAAAGGTTAGTATAATCCGTGTTAGATATCTGATCCCTTCTGCCAAAGTAAGGGTAGAACATTTTGTGTGTTGGAATATTTTGCCCGCCTCTAAAACATGGTTATGCTTATTATTTATTTATTTATTTATTTATTTATTTCAATTTATATAGCCATCCATCTTACTTAGATGATGTTGGGCAACTCACAAGTTAAAATAACAGACTCATATAAATAAAAACAATCAAACAAAAATGTAAAAGTGAAGAAAATGCCACCCTACAATGTATGGACAATGCAGTCTGCCCACATCCATGGGATCCCCAGGTCTGATGGCAGTACCAGGTCCTTCAGGGAATTTCTAAATGCCATCCCAGCAAAAGGATGGGAGTTAGAGCAAAGATGAGCAACTACGAGCATACACAGTACCTATCGAAAGAATTGCACCCCATATTTCATTTTATGTCCAAACTTCCACAGATGTATCCTTACTCTGTTTTAATGAATTTATAATAATGGATGTTGCCAACTAAGCCACAAACATTGACTATCTTTTAAACACTTTCACTCTAGGAGAAAACACAGAGTAAAGAAGAGGGAGTCAAGCTATTCTCCAAAGCACCCAAGGATAGGACAAGAAGCAATGGGTGCAAACTAATCAAGGAGAGAAGCAACCTAGAACTAAGGAGAAATTTCCTGACAGAACAATTAATCAGTGGAACAACTTGCCTCCAGAAGTTGTGAATGCTCCAACACTGGAAGTTTTTAAGAAGATGTTGGATAACCGTTTGTCTGAAGTGGTGTAGGGTTTCCTGCCTAGGCAGGGGGTTGGAATAGAAGACCTCCAAGGTCCTTTCCAACTCTATTTCTATTGATGATTCTAATCCATTATGCAGGTACTTTTATGCATTTAACTTGTATGTTACCTTTTCAAACATTTCTCTCCCTGAGGCAGCTTACAATACTCTAAAAATATCATTTGTTTCTGAAATGCTAAAAAATACAATATAATTAAACATGCTGGTGCCAATTCTCATATTCTATGTCCATAGAATCCATGCCCAACACTTACCTCGTATGTACTGGTAAGTCGCAGGCGATAGAAGATTGGGATGAAGATATGAGCTGGGATAAGAAGACCCAGAAAATAGGAGCAACCAAGGAACCAGTATTCAGTCCCAAAGCGATAGATTTCAGCGGGGACGCCAAGAATGGCCACAGCTGACTGGAAAGTGGCAAGTAATGAAAAAGCCAGAGGTAAGAAGGTCATGCTACGATTGGCCAGTAGAAATTCTTGGACTGTGCGCTGCTTCCCACCACTCAGCGCATAGAAGAGTCCTATTCCTGCAGAGATGACTAGCAGCAGCACAAAAATAGCATAGTCTGCCACAGTAAACTTCATTGTTGGTGTGGTACAATTGCTGACACCTTTGAAAAAGTAGCAGCTGGTGGAAACCGTTGGCGAGTTCAGCTGTTGGAGAGTCCAGCTTGTTAATAACTCTTGTTCATAATGTAGAAGAACCCATCATGGGCCGAATAGCTAAGCTGAATTCTACCAGAGCACCAGGCTCTGTTTTGTCCACTGCTGGAAATGCAGACAGCAGCCCATCACCAAAGTGCCAAGCAAGTACTTAACATCTAGGATCCTGTTGAGGCTGGCATGAGCAAGAAGAGTCAATCTGGAGGAAAGAAAAGAAAATGCACGTGAATAGAATGCCAGAGCATACAATGTTCAAGGAGACATTAATCTCAAATGCCAACAAAAGCTCAGCTTACGCACAGTTCTGACCTTCGTTCAGTCATCTCAGAGTCTCAAGGCCTAGGACTGAGCAAGGAAAGTTTTCTTGACCCAGCAAGGGTTGGCAGGCTTCCAAGCAGGGTAAATGCTGGCAACCAGCTGTAACCCCTTCAAATCAAAAACACTTTTGGCCTTTTGCACAAAGGTCCATCCATCTCCCAACAGCAGAGGCAGGGTGGAGTTGACAATGTGCACACCAGGGGTGAAGGCGTCAGAGCAAAGTACTCAGTCTGGGCAAGCCAAAAACAGCAGTCAGAAGAATCAGCAGGAGATACATTCAACACATTTTTCCTAATAAAATATGCCAGTACACACACCAAGGCAGCCAACCATGACACTAGCAACTCAGATGCTGAGAGATAGATCCAGTAGAACAATTAATAGACAACTGGTATTTTGGTGTACCATTTAGTTGCATGTGTGAGGTAACTATCTTGATGTTATAACCCTTTCAAATCAAGGCTCCCTGCCCTAAAATGTTTTCTTCTTCTTCCCTCCTTCCTTCCTTCCCTCCTTTCCTTTCTCTTTCTCCCTTTCTCTCTCTCACACACACAATTCTCAAGCCTCATTCACACAAGCAGAGGAAACAGAGTCTCCTCCTGAAATATAATACTTTGAAATGCATATTCAAGTTTGCATTACAAAATATTCTTTCCTACAGTGAACCCCCTCTCCATTAGAAAAAAGAGTTACTGGTATGAAGGATAAACTAGGACTTCTACTCCTGACAGATTCATTTTCTGTGTGCGGAGCTTGGGTGTGGTCTAGAAATGGAGGAGTTATATTATATATCCATGATGGCGAACCTATGGCACACGTGCCTGAGGTGGCATACAGGGCCCTCTCTGCTGGCACACGCACTGTCACCCCAGGTCAGAACTCCATGGCGTTTCTTTCGTGAGCTTCTGTTTCTCTGCAAACGCCATGCTGCCGGTGTTGGAATGCCCTGCCTCCCGCCAGCCAGCTGGTCTTTGGGTCTCTGCTATGCATGCGTGTGTGTCCGTGAATGCACATGTCCGCGCATGTGCATGTTCACTTTTCAGTTTGGGCATGCGTGAGCATGCAGTTTGGGCACTCGGTGTCTAAAAGGTTTGCCATCACTGTTATATATCCTTTATTCAGAAGATCAATTAATTATAAACAATTAAAACAGGTTCAGCAATAATACTGTAGGCAAAGTTAGCATAGGATAAAAATTATTTCTAGTTTAGAGGCAGATGAATAAATCTCTCCTAAGTCTTTAATATAGAAAGGTTGGCATAAGAACCATGAATGTTGTTCCTTTCCTTTCCAACAGTTTACACAGCTTATCTTTTTGTGTTTCCTTTTCTCCTTTGTCCACATCTATGGTTTGTAGTCACCTGCTGTGATTATGTTGAACTGAGTTTTTAACATTGGTTTTAAAATGCTGTATGCTTGCTGTTTCTATTTTAATGTTTTAATTGTTTTGGTTGCTTTTAATTGTTGCAAACAATCCAGAATCATATATGGGAGAAGAAAAAATCAAATAAATAAAAATTTGTCAACTGCATCTATCTTCTGGTAATCCCTCCATACTCTTAGTTTTCTGAATACTTTCCTTGTAAGCAAAAAAAAAATCCAATTAAGTTTTACTAGCATTAATAGATTGTGTATAAGCCTATTGTGTCAATCAATATGAATAATATTAAATTATGGGAACCTCTATCTTCAATCTGTATAGCCGTGAAACACAATTACCACAATTACCACTTCATCTGATAAGTTCCAGAGAAAGAGATGTCAAAAACTTTTATATGCATACTGTATACTGTAGTTTTTATAACTACAAGAAAATACGTGTAAAAAAATGTGTAAAAAAACGACAAGAATGTAATTGCCCTGTTTGAAAAGCCAATTTGTCTCTAGCTGAGGGACATATGATTGACCTCAGAGGTGTGCAAAACATTTCATCATCCATCATTCCAGTCTCAAAACAGATAAGCAGAGTGCTGTAATTTAGCACCTACAAAATACTTTTCTTGGAAAAGCAAAGATATGGCAATTAATGCTCTGAAATTACTCTGATGGAAGAAGATGAAAAGGCCTTCAGATGGCTCAGTGTTTAGAACAGGCAGGAAAAATGAACATTCTCTTCCATATTGCTTCTTCTATGAATCCCATCACAAAAACCTTTTTTTAAATTATTTTGGAGTCCAGATAGCAGAAGGAGATTTTCTGAAGCCATTCTCCAAAGCCTATTCTTCAGCCAACTTTCACCTGATAGTTCATTAATATGGAAGAGATTTCAATCTCAAGAAAGAAAAGGAACATCCAGAAATTTTTTAAAAAGCCTTCAGCAGAATCAGGACAGAAAAACTGTGATGGAATGTAGCCTGGATTCCCAGGAGGGAGGGGGTGCATTCCAGAGGGCAAAGAGGCAGCGTTGGCAGAAAGAGGGTTAAAACAGTTTCTCTCTAGCGCTTCCCAGAGTATATCTGTAGTTATTCAGAGTTGCTTTAGTATGGCAAAATTCTGTCTATAGGTGAAGAACAATAAAGGAAACTATTCTAAAGTAACTCATGTCATTTATGGTTCTTGGGGCCTACAAAAAAACCCAGGCAAATTTCTCTCAGCCATTAGCAATTCCTCAGCATCAGTGAAGAAATATGCAGCCAAATGGAACCCAAGCAAGAAACCCTTGAGATGTTGAAGAACGACATGCAACATTATTGAGACAAAAGCATGGCCTGATCCAGGCTTAGACAACAGCTGCTGAAGGAAACTAGATTGATAAGAGCAATGAAAAAAATGACTTTGAGGCAGAAAAAAGTGTAAAGCAAAGATAGGAAAGCCTTAAATGTAGGGCTTAACCTATAACCCAAATTTCCTTCTCAGGTAATGTAAGAAAGACCAGGAGAAACAAGAACTCAGTGTGAATGGGATACAGGTAGTCCTCAACTTACGACCACAATGGAGCCCAAAATATATGTTGTTAAGTGAGCTTTGCACCATTTTACGACCTTTCTTGCCACAGTTGTTAACGGAATCACTGCAGTTGTTAAGTTAGTAACACAGTTGTTAAGTGAATCTGATTTCCCTATTGACTGTGCTTGTCAGAAGGTGATCACATGACCCCTGGGCACTACAACCGTCATAAATATGAATCAGCTGCCAAACATCCAAATTTTGATCATGGGGAATGCTGCGACGGTCATAATTGTGAATATCCATCATAAGTCCTTTTTTTCAGTGCCGTTGTAACTTTGAACAGTCACTAACCCAACTGTTGTAAGTCAAAGACTATTTGAAATTGCCATCCTTTGAAATCACAGCCTCTGCCCATTCATTATAAGATAATTGTCTTAGCATTTTTGAGCCCCAAATGGTACAGCAGTCCAAACATGGCAGAGATAGACTACAGATTTCTTTTTTATAACTACATTGTGAAGAACTTCATAGGTTCCTTGTATGGGAGAGAATCTGTGGCTTCCGTGGTCTGACTGCAGAACATTTAAGGACACCAGACAGAATTTGCCAGCCAGCTATTGTTCTACCAGTCTCTATCAGTAGAAAACAAGCTTGCCAAGTGTGGATGTTAAGAGTCATAGTGAATTGACTGCAGAACTAGTAGATACCATCCTATCCTTTGTGGAAAACCACAAACAGTGGTTCCTCTGCCTGACCCTGAAGCCTCCCCATAGCAATGACAAAATGAAGAAAAACATAACCATATTGTTCCAATATAGTTAATATTTATGTAGCCTGTTCTTCTGGCATTTTAGAATATGAACCAAATGTTAACAGCTAACTGAATCTTTTGTTATTTTGGCCTTTGGGTAAATTCTCATCTAGGCATGATTAATAATTGTTAAGTAAACTGAGATAGGCCTGACCCAACAGGCATACAATCTATAATGACAAAAGGTGGAGAAAAGAAAGTAGAAGCATAATATGCTAGTAATAGAAAAAAAATCCAAGTAAATGGAAACGGCTTAGTAGTTTGAAAAATCTTAGGTCCAAATAGCCTCAGTGATCTAGCAGTTCAAGTTTAGCCAAAAATAGGCTCCCTTGGAAATTAATGAAGTGTCAGAAAGACTGCAGAGAAATAGATTTATTCTGTAAAGGGCTTTTACTTTGTGCAATCATCAAGAGTTCTTAAATGATCAAGACCTTTAAAGAAGGCAAAAAGAAAATTAGTTTACACAACTGATTTCTCTTCTCTTTATATGAAAGTATCAGCAGGCTTTGATGCTGCAAACAAAATTGGGGAGGAAAAATATCATGAAGGAAAGCATTCTAAACAGAAAAGAACAAGTCTGGAAAATAAGCAGGATCAGTAGCTAATTTTGGCTAGGGATATTGAATGCATAGTTAGTGGGATTAAGGCAATTGCAAAATAGGCAGTGGCTTGTTAAGGCTTGCCAACCAAAGACTGAAAGTTTGAGGATCAAGGAGAAAGCACCAAGGAAGGATCCTAGTCATAGGGTGGAGGGGACATCAGAGATCTTCTAGTCCAACCTCCTGCTCAAGGCATGAGACTTAATACCATCTTGGTCAAATGGCTGTCCAGTATTTTTGAAAACCTCCAGTGATGGAGCATGATGGCGCAGTGGTTAGAATGTAGTATTGCAGGCTAATTCTGCTGACTGCTGACTATCAGCATTTTGGCAGTTTAATTCTCACTGGCTTCAAGGTTGACAGCCTTCCATACTTCCGAGGTCAGTAAAATGAGGACCCAGATTGTTGGGGGCAATATGCTGACTCTGTAAACTGCTTAGAGAGGGCTGTAAAACATGGTGAAGTGGTATATAAGTCTAAGGACTATTGCTACCATAACTCTGGAAGGCAAGCTATTCCATTGATTAATTGTTCTCACGGTCATAAAATTTCTCCTTACTTCTAGGCTGGATCTCTCTTTAACAAGCTTCCACCCATTACTTCTTGTCCTGCCCTCTGGTACTATGGAGAATAAGTCAATCCCCTTTTCTCAGTGGCAGCACCTCAAGTACAAGTTCAATCCCCCTACTCTAAATAAGTTGCTTCAAGAAATCCCTCGATCATTTTGCTCTCTACTAAATTACATATTCTGAGATGGAGAACTAGTTTTCTTCCAAAGTCAGCACGTGGCCAGATACATAGCCAACTTGTTTATGTGCAGTTGAAGAATTTCAAGGCAGATGCTCCAGACTGCCCTTCTCAGTAGACTGACCTTCATCCAAGAAAACCCAATTTTTAATCTCACAGCCATAAACACTATTTTAGGTTGATAATGCCAAACCTATGCCCAGTCACACTGCTATAAGTCCACTACACTAGCAATAGACACATCCTTTTTTAATATCAGATAGCATCTCCAATATTACGGTGGATTTATTGCCTTGATACCCATCGAATTAAGTTCATAGGTTACTTTCACCTATTCTAAGGATAACATAGGCCAAAATACAGAACTTCGACTGGAGACAAGCTGCAAGTTCTTAGTCAAGGGCTCTCTGCACAAAACTTTCCATCTACACTGAATATGTCAACAAATTAGGGCATGAGATATGCTGGCTTCCTCTTGAGAAACCTCTATCATTTGCTGATTTAGATAAGAGTGTCCCTTCTCAGAGATTCACTCTCACAATTGCCCTCTGACCAGGAAGCGTCATCTTGCAAGCTCCAAATCACATATAAAGGGGAAGGTAACTCATTTAGGAGGATACCAAAGCTCCCTTTTGTTTGTCAAAATTAGGCTACAAGTCTAGCCACCAAATCAAAATCTGGCTCAGCTATATCTCAAGATTTGCAAGATTCTAGGCATTTCATATCAGATGCAATAATTCCAGGCTGATTGCTGGAAGCATTAACAATGAAACTAAAGGTTAAATATTTTGGACACACAATCTGAAGTTTGGGATCAGGGAAGAAGATCATCATTTCAGAAAAATATCAGAAATAATTGTCAGAGATAAGTAGCTAGATCTGATCATATAAGAATTCAAAGAAGCAATTACTTACAGGTAATTCTAACAAACTGAAGTGGATCCAGTCGCAAAGAGCCACACGATTGAACACAAACATCATAGAGCTTCTCCTCTGTTTGAATTTGAAAAAAACTTGGCCAGTGAAACCTGAATCTCAATCAACTTCTCCCCTACAAGTTTACTGGATGACCTTGGTTCACTGTATATCCTTCTCTAAAATTAAATTACTTTAGAAATATTGCAAGCAAATGTGGAAATCTCCTTCTGTGCTCATCTCAAAAGTTGACACAATTACAGGGACAAACAGGTTACAGATGCAGCAGAGACAATCAGTGCTAATCAGAATATGTCTAATGGCAAGTGTATTTTATATGTTTCGTAGGAAAAGTTTGGCATACCAACAATCTCACCCCATGTGCACCCAGCCAGAAAAGGCAGATTATCCACAGAACGGGAATGACATATATTCTGTAGCCTCAGGGGATCCAGGCAATTGCACAGATTCTCACTTAGGGGTCCACAATATCTTCAGCAAAGCCACCTGCTACCCAACTTTGCCTGGGGCTCCTCGTAGCTGAACGGAAAAACAATGCCTCCCATCTAGATGGAATTCCCAACCTCCCCTCCCCATGGCTCTCTACCTGTGCAAGGAAGCAAAAGGTAGGGGAGGGACGTATCCTAAATTCCCTGCTCATGAGAAACGCTCAAAGAAAAACAGCCTTAAACACGTGTAGCATCTTTGCCTATAATCAGGGAAGTAGCGGGGAAAGCTTTTTGCTCTAACACTAGAAAAGCAGCTTCTGGCCGGGGAGGTGTTCCTCCTACTTACCACGAAGCCAGCTTGGATGAGAGCTAACTGCAGCTAACCTCCCCGCAGTTCGGCGATGTAACCACGTGCAGCTCTGCTGCTGCCGATAGTTCGGGTTTCAGCGCTGGGCTGACATTCCCAAGGACAAGCACCGCCCACTTCGCGCATCAGGATGACATCAAGCCGCCCATGCCGCCTACCGCCATGTTAATATCTGGCACTGGGCTGCGTTTCTACTGCAGATACGCTAAGC
>WNWU01000013.1:4906638-4922396 GCA_012654045.1 Ptyas mucosa
CAAACAAACAAACAAACAAACAAACAAACAAACAAATAAATAACTACATAAGTGTCATAACTTTTTAACATTTTGTTTGTTTCATTTGCCATTCCAAAGTGGATGGATTGTGCCAATACATTTATTAAGAACAATGTTGGAATGTTCTTAGAAACATACTGTGGTTAGATTAGACATTTTTAGTCTACAGTAGACTAGCATGAGGTCAGGTAGGTTGTAGTTCACTGTGTTGTGGGAACCTAGACTTATCAACGAGGCTACCACATTGAGCCATAATAGGATTAAGTTTTATTTAACTTTTTATCACTTCATTTATACATTTTCTCTAAAATAGTTAATAGAATATATTAACTGAAAAATAAAGCATTTCAGACAATTGGCTATCTTTAACATATTTCCATATATTTAACATATTTCCATCTCTGAATTGCTTTGTGAAATGTCAAACTGTTTTTGTGTTTTTCAGATCCAGTGGTGGCTGATTTAACCACTCTTTCCTTCATGTTTTGATCCTGAAAATGAATGTAAAAATAATCTACTTGAATTACAGTCCAAACTTTGCTGAATCCTTTAAAACTGAGATTTTTCATTCATTTTCAGTGTTAACTTCTAGATTTATTTTATGGCTTGATTGCAGCAAATTTCTACAGGATCAAATTTACTGCTGAATTTCAATCTAGGTTGCAAGTATAAGTGGTAGCAATTTCTTAGATCTCAAATGTCACAAGAGCAAATGGATGGCTTAACACAGTAAACAAAAGCATGCACCAATTAACATTATTTTTCATAAATCTGCTGTGATCACTGAGATGAAATGGTGAATGCACTTTGGTTTGGACTTAGTGTTCTCTTTTTCAAGGAATGTTCCTGGAGAATTGAGAAAATATATTGGTGCAATTATGTGTCTTTAACAGTTTATTATAGGCATTCAAGGTCAAGGTGATAAAATGCAGTGGCTTTTAAGAGAGGGAGGCATCCTTGGGAAAATGATTATCAGTCCACTAGTTTATCTCTGCAAACAACAAATAGCCTGGTTAAACCTTGTACATTAAAATGTAATTTTGACTTCAGTGAATAAGAATGGTTTGTTCTAATCAAGTTCAATTTAACCATGATGTATTGAATAAATCTAAAGCTAAGTTCACATAAAATACTAAGCTATAAACTGTGATTTACAAATCACAAAGGGTGGGTTTATATAATTTACTGAGTCTAAACCAAACAAAATCTATTATGATTTTAAAAATTGTATGAGTTAAGGACTGGGGCTAATTAGTATTTTATACTTTATGCTTTATTCACATACTTTCCAAGGAGATAGTTACAATTTTCTTGGAAATAATATATGGTTTGCTTCATGCATTTAACCTCATGTCTCAAATACGACATGCAAGTTTGCTAAACAATTTTTGTATAACACTCAACTCTACATACTTGAATTACAGTCCAAACTTTGCTGAATCCTTTAAAACTGAGATTTTTCATTCATTTTCAGCTTGAAGTTGCTATTCAGTTGGTTTTAAAAGAGGGATTATATGAATGTCCTTCAGACTCATAAATAGCAACCAGCTGTGTGGAGGAGGGGAAATCCTAAAATCCGTAGCTATGTAATATTAAAACCAACCCATTTTTTTTCAAAAGGATATGAAAGTTCTTCAAAGCAAGTAATCAGAAAATGTTACAATTAATAGGCGTGTGAAGAAGCAAAAAAGCCAAAAATATGAGCCTGATGTTCAAGACCTAGAGTCTGCAGTTCAAAAACATCATGAAAATAAGGTTATAGACAGAATGCAGACCATTAACCATCAAGCAAAATAAGCAAATGCTTGGGGCACCAAGGGGAGTACTAGAGTTGTTTGTTTCCCCCATGGCCTGGAATAAGGCTGAATTTTTAATCTCTTATTTCACTTTCAGCACTTATTGAGTGAATCTTAAAGTCTTGAGTTAACCAATGGAAAGGCCAAAAGATACCATTGTGGTGCTTAGGGTGTCAGGTGGTCTTAATCTTGCCCTGTGCCATAAGGGAAACCAGAAAAAGAAGTTCTAAAAATGGGCTAAATAAGAGAAAAATGCAGATGAGATAAGATTCATCCGATTATTCATAATCTGTCCCACTTCCTAGTGTAAAAGAGCAGTAGATCTGTCCCCATATTCAGAAAGCATGTTTCTCTCCTCCGGCTTTATTCTATACCCAGGCAGAGAGCCTCAGTAGCCAATCAGACCCACAGATGTGGTCAACATGTCATGGACTACATTTCCCATAATGCAATCTCTGCCTACTTCTCCCACAATGCAATCTCTTAAAGAGGCAGCTCTTAATTCTTAAAGTAACTAATTACCTGTCTAAGCAGCACATAGAGACGGTATCCTTATAGTGTCTCTTTGGGAGAGAATAACACGCTTTTCGTGCTTGTTTTTATTCAGATTCACGTGACTAAGTTTGCGATCATGTGACACATCATGGCTGCGCCCAGCTGGCTCTGGGTTCCCCAGCTGTTCCTGTATTTGGTAGTCCCTTCGTTCGCCGGATTCCTGGTAGAAACGTTAGAGCAGGTAAAGGCGGAGGAGGCTTGTCCGGGAGGAGGGAGATATATGAGGGGTCTTTCATGCTTTCCATCTACCTTTTCCTTTCAGGTCTGCGGCTGCTGTGCTGGGCCCATGCGAAATGAATCCGCAGCAGCCGTTTTCTGCGGTTCCCGGGTGGGTACGGTTCGGCGGGGCCGCTGCTGCTTAGAGAGGGACAAGAAGATTGTTTTGGGGTGAGTCGATTCGAGCTGACATGATCAGTTTCTAACCTTTATTCGGGCTCCTCCCCGTCTGGGGTTAGCCAGGTTACACCCCGGAATTGCAACATGCGGACGGCGCTTACGGGGAAAATAAATCGGCGCCTGACGCAAACTGGCAGTTTAGTAAAATATGTTCTGTAATACAATGCTTGGGGCCAAGTACGTTATCTTTTGCTCAGCCGTAGTAACAAGGCAATCCAAAGGCAGCTCCTTGGCATTTGATAATTGTATCTGGTTTTGGATTCCAAGATGCATTGTCTAGAAATGTATTTTAAATGTGCCATTGCCCTGAAGAGATCGTGATCTGATTTAAGGAGGCTTACTTTGTTTTGTTTTGTTTTTTTAAAAAAAACCAAAAGTATATTATGAGAAGTATAAAATGAGCTTTCAAAAAAATATTGTGGCAGTTTTCAAAATCAAGCTTAGCTTCCTTCCTTCTTTCTATCTTTCCTTCTTTCTTTCTCAATGGTGAGAACAGTGACATAGCTAGGTATTATTTAAATGGGAGAAAATATGACAACATTGCAAAAATTCTCTCAGGAAGTAAGGGGTGTGAAATAGAAGGCAAGTCCTCCCTTTCTATGGAAAATGCTGCCTTAAATGTATTTGCCTTTTACAGTTCTGGCATTACATTTATATGGGCATCTAGTTTTAATTTAACTTTAAAATGATTATAATGGAGTGAAGTTGATGGGATTTTAATTGTTTTATGTTAAGGTTTACTGAGAGTTGAGTCTTGTGAATGTATGTTGTTATACTTCTGTAAAATAAAGTAAATATACTTTGGTTACTGAGAGTTCTAAATATATGGTTATTG
The DNA here is from genome assembly GCA_012654045.1 of Ptyas mucosa. NCBI lineage: Eukaryota > Metazoa > Chordata > Lepidosauria > Squamata > Colubridae > Ptyas > Ptyas mucosa. The sequence goes on from WNWU01000013.1 coordinate 4,910,242, forward strand.
AATTTGTATGCTAATTTTATTTTTCCTGAATTGCTGGGCATTATGCATGATTCCTAAGATAGTAATCTGAAAAATATTAATTAGAACAAAATCTCTGTGTTATTATAACCTGAATGATAATTTCCACCTTCTCTTAGTATTGGCTATGATGACAGGATAATGTGAGTTGAAGTTAAATGTTAAGTAGTATACTTTTTATTTATCACTTCATTTTCCCAAGTTGATTTATTCAATACATTAATGTATGAATGAACTTTATGGTACAGTATCATCCTGAAATATTTTTTCTCCAACATCATTCGTTGGATAAAACTTAGGAGATAGGATCAGAACTTTGGTGAAGGATAAAATTGGGGGATAGCTGCCATGAGACATAAAGAACATTATGATATTTCCTCCTTTATGCTGGGAGTATAAAACACATTGATATATTTCCCCTATACCTGCTGAACAGCCAACCTTTACAAGCAATTTGATATGTCACCCATCCAATATCTGGATTTGTGCAGCATGTTAGGATTGTTGAATTCAGCATTTTTTTTCTTTGCTCCATTTTAATTAATAAATGTACCAAAAAAATCAAAAATGTTGTGGGAACTCAGTCAATCAGTGTAATTGACTACTGCATCTGTTCAAAAAATATACCAACAGAAATATAACATTCCATAACTGAGGTTTGTGATATGTCTTACCTAGCTATTGTGAAATATGTTTTCTATTACTCCCCAATATAAAAATTACCCAGTCCTTCACACTAGAAGTAAGAGAGCTGCTTATCTCTCTTCATCTATAGGTTGGATTATGGAAACTGCTCAATGCATCAACTGTGCTCTAGCTTCCAGGAAGTGAATACAGCTTTCGTCATGTAAGTTTAATTTGTTGGACCTGCCACCGTTTAAACCTCTAATTAGAAATGATCCTTGGCTCCATTTGTTGAGAAAGGTATAGTTTATTAGAGGTCAAATGTATTGTAGTAAAGCAAAGCCAGAACTGAAAATCACATTCCAAAATTCCCAAGCTCTACTCTTCCTTCCTTTAACTGTCTCTCATTGCTCCCCCCAGTGTAACCAATCTGGTTCAGGCACGATGTTTTCCTAACGGTCAGTTCAAGCACAGATTGGTATGCAGCCCTCTCCTTTCTCCAGCTGGGTGACCTTGAGGCAGCGGTCTTGTGGAGATACCACACTTAAGTTCGTTTCCCAAAGCATTCCCCCCCTCATCTCCCCTCTCCTCAATTCATGGCAGTCTGTCACCACAATGAAGCACAAGCAAGCATAAGGTGGCAGCTGACAGAATTACTGGTACCATCATGTTCATAATTCCCCATACAAGACCTAGAACTGAAATGCTTTTTTTAAAATAGTAGAACTCTTTGTGGTTCTTTATTCACCCTGAACACTGAGGCTAGGGGAGACAAAAGTCAGCTTGTGGGTTCTGGCCTTCCCTTTCTGAAATAATTGCAAGTAATTTGTGCTCAGATTTATTTATTTATTTTATTTTTATTTTTATTTGATTTATATGCCGCCCTTCTCCGGAGACTCAGGGCGGCTTACAGTGCATTAAGCAATAGCCTTCATACTTCTGTATATTTATACAAAGTCAGCTTATTGCCCCCACAATCTGGGTCCTCATTTTACCCACCTTAGAAAGGATGGAAGGCTGAGTCAACCTTGAGCCTGGTGGGATTCGAACTTGCAGTAATTGCAAGCAGCAGATGTTAATAGATGTTAATAACAGGGTGCTTTAAACCACTGTACTACAGGCTCTGCTGCTTGTTAATGGTTTATATGTGAGTCTTTGATACATACAGGCATTACATTTATCATGTAAACAGCCATGGAATGTGTGTTCTTTTTGTATGAGCAGCTGTTGGAGAGTGTTTTAATTCTGTATTTGGGCATTTGAATTGCACATGTAATATCTGTCTTCAAGCTGGAAAGAAGGAAAGCCTCAAGATTGAGACACTTGTTTTTAAGTGTGAATTGCCCCACTCTAGCAGACATGATATTAGAGTGATGTACTACACTAAACATCATTCACAGCATAGAGGAAGCACAACATTGGCCTTGAATGTATTCTCTCCATTCTCTTGTTCTTAATGTAGTGATCTAACTGACAATCCATTGGAAAGTCTCCCTGAAGACCGCTTCCGAGGATTCACTCAGCTGCAGACCCTGTGAGTATTGTATATGATGACAGATGCAAAATGAGCGGAGGCTGATGACTTGAGTTCATTTATCAAATGTATATCCACCTCACAAGAAGTGATTCTGGCTAGCATATAGCAAAAAAGTATAAAAACATGTCAAACCAAGACACATAAAACACACACACATGCAACATGAGATTTGATCAGCAACAGAGCCACCTCAAGATCTCACTGGTGCTCTTGAGGGACTTCCAAAAAATAAGGAGGAATGAAACTGACTCATAAGGGGAGAATGTACCGTAAAGCATGGGCATCACAACAGAGAAGGCCTACCTCCTGGAGCCCACCAAGGTTTACTAGGAGATGGAAACTGTAGCATAACCTTGCCTATTATGCATTACTGCCACATTCTCATTAAAAGGTTTCAGTAGAAATCCAAAGCTTTTCTTGGCTATTTTCACAACAGTATGCATTTGGGATGTAGTTTTGAGGTTTTATTTATTGGGGGGGATCCTATTGAATCTGCCTCTCACCTGTTTCTGATATAATTTATGTTGATCCCCAGTGCTTTGCCCCAGAAGCTGGATTGTCCTGGAGGCAGTGAAGTATGGAAAAATGTCACCATCCAAGGGAACAATCGTATCTGTCAAAACCAGAGGAGCTCCTGCAATGGCTCATTGGGACTTGGTATGGATATAGTTAGGCAAGATCTTGTGTGCTTGGGCTGTAGACACCTAAGAAGAGGTAGAGAAAGGTGGTGATTGGTGATGAGGACCCTAAAAGTAAGTTGTTTACCTCCGAACTCCAACAAAATTATTTTCAGTCTTATGAAAAAACAGTAAAGAAGAGTGGCTGCCTGATGGGGCCGAGACGTTCCACAGGGTTGAGGACCCTCAGAGAATGGTTGTCTCCAGGGCTAGACTTACTGAAACTCTATCAGGAATGGGACTATTAATATCCACTTCCTGGAAGAGCATGAGAGACAGCCACAATCATATTGGAGGAGATGGTACTAAAAGGTCAAAACCAGAAGATTGATTTAGAAGCTTCTTAGCAGCCAATGCAGTAACTGAAGAATAGGAGTTAATTCTACAGTAATGGTTCTTATCTGCTAAAAATCTACCCGATATATTTTGACTCACTGCAGTTTGGGTCATGTTCAAAGGCAGCCCCATAGATTACTACATTGCAGTAGCCTAACCATCAATTAGTAAAGGTGTGAGTCAGGTGTGAGTCACTCTTACCACTGTATGTTTTGCTGCAGTCTGCAAACATAGAACAAAGTCTAGAATTCCCCTGCAGTGAAATAGCTACAGGAAGGCGAACAGGCATAAACATGAAGCAACTCTCAAATTTCATGTTCCCACTCTGCTATCTCTTGTATGTTGATGTCAGTGAGGTAGCTAAATACTATATGATATTAATCTGAGTTCTGAATTTGGCTGTTGAGGTTTTGATTTTTTTTTATCTTACTCTATTTCTTCATTGATAACATGTAACCCTTAATTATTACTATCAAAGCAGTACAGTTGCCTTGGGCAGTTCTGTTAAGGACAGCAAAGGACTATCCAGCAGGAAGTTCTTTTGCATGATATCAGTGTTCTTGCTTAGCTATTATTTCTGAAATTTATTTTTCAGAAATGAACTGCAGCTGTGGGAGGAGGTGGGTTTTCTACACATTTCTCCAGTGGAATCTATTTCTGATTTTAGCATTAGCATTTTATGGGCTAGTCCTAATCCTGAGTAGATTGAGCAAAATATTTGCTACATGAAACACACCTTGTACAAAAAGATATCATCAATAGTAGTAGGAGGCAAAAGACCTGAAGTGAGGGCAGCGAGGTCCTCACGTCCTGAATCTTACGAAGATAAAAATAGGTGGTTTTGGCAGAAAGGTTTAAGGTGGGCAGAATAAGGTCAGCTCTGCAAATGGAAGGCAAAGTATTAATGGTGTGGAAGAGACTGAAAGAAAACTAAAGACAAGAAGCTGTGAGTTGTGCTGTTTGTGGAATGAGATTTGAAAAGTGAGAGGATATCCTTACTCTTTCCCCTCCACCTCCTTTCTCTACAGTTTGGGTATGCCCAGAGGGATCGCTTTGTACTTCTGATGGACCCGGCTTGTCCCAGTGCCTCTGTGTAGATCCATACCATGGCTATAAATGTTTGCGCCAGGTAAGTTGGTCTTTGATTATGATGGGATTTGTGCTCCATATGCTTTTCTTCTCATACAGGGAGATGGGCTCTTGGGTAAAATAAGAGCTGTTAATGAAATAGATCCGGGGTGTCAAATGTTTCATTGAGGGCCGCATCAGGGTTGTGTTTGACCTGGGGGGCATGGCCAGGGTTGGCATCACCAGCTCAACTTCACTCGTGTTGGGCGTGCCTGTGATGGCCCGAGCGCTCTGCCAGCAAAAACAGGCTCTTGAGCTCCGTTTTTGGCTCCGACAGTCTCCTGCAACCCTCTGCCAGCAAAAATGGAGCCTGGAAGGGCCATCCACGTCCCTCGCATGCTCCATTTTCGGCTGCGATGGCCTCCTGCAACCCTCTGCCAGTGAAAACAGAGCTCAGGACGGCTGCCCACAGCCCTCCCAAGCTCCATTTTTGCTGGCAGAGGCACCGTGGGCAAGTCCTTCACTATTTCCAGGTCAGCCCCACGGACCAGATCTAAGCACCCTGTGGGCCAGATCCAGCCCCCAGGCCTTGAGTTTAACACCGCTGAAATAGATTATTTCAACTGGGAATAATCATTACATTGTGTGTTAGGATTACCTTCTCGCTGAGGTTGTTGGAAACTAACATCCAACAGCATTCGAGGACTTCAGTTTGATAAAAGCTGTGCTAGAGCCCATTTGATTCAAGCCTTTGAGGCTGATGAAAAGGAATCTTAGTGAGCTAATCAAATTAGAAAAAGCCTTCTAATTTACCTTTACCTTTCAGGGCAATTTTCCATACCTGCTGTTCTTCGGAACTTTGGGAGCCATCACTATCACTCTCTCCACCTTCCTTTGGATTACCCAGCGGCACAAAGCCAAAACCGTTTAGTGGCCTCTCCATTCTCCAGGCCCACCAACACTACACAAAGGAGGTGCTAGTTTACAAGTCTTATCTGCTGTCTGTTGTTACCTTTGGTTTTGGAACTGATGGTTCCCACTTTTTCTGGGGGAAATAATTTTTGGATTAGAGCCTGTCAGAGTGGTTACACTCTGTTACATGTTCGGACACATGGGAGAACACTGTAGCAGTTAATGTACAGGAACATATTATTTTCAACGAGACCGGTTGCTTTGCCAATGCATACAAATTGGGACTATCAATAAACTATAAAAAGAGAACTGGGGGAAATTAATGTCTTATTGGATGTTAGATATTCTTTGGAGTGTACATTTAATTTCTAATAAAGTAAATACAACTAATCAGGGTTGTGTCTGGATATGACAAAAAACAGTGCTTGTGTGACTCCTGATTCCTTAGGGCTTAATCCAGATTTCTTTCTTCTACTATTAGGAGCAGGGAGCCTGAGGAAAAGTGCTAGTTAGAAGCAATATATGGATGCTCTTTTTCAGGGGAAGTTTTTCTGGTTCTGGAATGTTCAAAAGGGAGCTTATGAGACACTCAACCCCATCCTTGCTCCTGTTACTTCAGGACACCTCTTGGATTCTACCATTAATGGACCCAGTTGTTTTCCTGCCTTAAAATCTAAACATTTATTTTAATAAATAATTGAAGCATGTTTCTTTCTCTAGCCTTTACTCTTTTCTGGGACCTGATTACTCCAAATCATCTGCTCTGTCCCCCCCCCCCCCATGCCTATTACAGAAAGCTTGCAAGTTTGCCCTCTTCTACAAATCATGAAGCCGTTGGAAAAACTGTCTGCATTCCAGGCCAAAGTTGAACTAGTAATGTGATTCTGTGTTTGAACAATACTCATCCTTGAACGCTTTGCTTCTTTCTCTCCTTCATTGTTAAAAAACTGATGTTTATTCAGCCCACTGTCCTCTGTTCATGCAAGATTCCCTAAGCTTTTAAATCACGTCAATGCTGTATACCAAGTATTTGAAAAGTACCCAATGTGATTATTTTAAACCATTGTTTTCATTAAACAATTAATGCTTCTTAAGTTTCTTAATGAAATCCTCCCAGGTCCCTGAGTGGATCGATTCTGGAGCCATCAACGTCATGGCCGTGTCAAACATTTCGGGCCCACAGAAGCTTAAAAAGTATGCCCTTTTGCGCTCACTGGACAAGTTCATATAATCATGAGCAATAAGGAAACAGTCAAATCGGGCTATATACGCGTCCCATGTTTCGGTTGCTGGGTTAAACGGAGGGAAACTGTGTGAGGATGCCATCGCCAGCCACCTCACAAACTTGCCTGCTTCTGATGGCCCGCTCTCCTTCCTTATTTTTTTTTTTCCTATCTTCTCCTCAGATCAGCAATCCCATCCTCGTCGCCACTAATAAATACTGGTCATAAGAAGAGCAGCAACTGGAGAGTATTCTCCTCAAGTAACTGTTTATTAATTACAACGTAATCTGACAACAAGCAACTGATGAACGATCAAAAGAAACAAACTCTGTTTTACAGCTCTTAATTATGCTGCTGTCAAACGGCTAACCAATCCGTGAACAGAACCTCATCAACTGTCACCAACGGTCACTAGGGGGCCTGCTCTAGGAGCAGACTCAATACATTACAATTGTTTTCATTAAACAATTAGCTGGTTCATTTAGTATCTATGATTGTTTAAATTAAACCATTAGCTTATCAATTTAATAACTGATTTAAACTGATTTTTTTTAAAAAAATCAAACTTCGTTGGGATATGTATTTTTGGGACACATTGTTCCAAGGATTTGATCCACATCTACGTCCCATTTGCAAAAATAAATAAATCCAACCTTGGCTCTCTGGAGATTGCTGAGTTAGGCAGAAATGTATATAATCAAGGCAGCAGCACTGTAAGGAAGAAGCAGCTTCAGTTAATCAATAAACCAGAGAAGATTTCATAGCATGTCTGCTCTAGATTGTTTTACATTCCATCCGCTCAGTTTTGAGGCTTAGGAATGTGCTCAGATAAACAAGGAATTTGGTTTCACTGAGTATGTACAGAGAAGGTCAGATGTAAATGTAGTCAATTTTGAAAAGTCAACAAGAAAGAAATATAACAAAATAACCATGTCAAATTATGGCAAGAAATAGAAGAGATGGAAGAATTTAATGGTATCCTGGGTAAGATCAATTACAATTATGAAAGTGAATATACTTTAGTACCAACAACTGTGGCAGAATGAAGAGCCAGCAAGTATATTCTCCTTGTGAGAAGACTTCAAAACGAAGTCTCCTGCTGGTTTAGACCTCTGGAAGACCATCTTGCTCAAACCATGGATAGTGCCTTTAAAGTGCACCAGGTTCATATACTTCATTTTACTAATCATTTTCAGAAATTGGTTAGCTGCTTTTCATCTATTAGGAACATTTGGGTGTACTTTGAAATCAAACTTTTCTTAAAAGACATAATTTCACAAAACTCCAACAAGAAACAATTTGATGAAATATATATAAGCTCACAGTGGTAAGAATAAATTTTGACTAAAATTTACTAGAAAGAAGATAAAATCCTGACAATATTTAACTGGGAATTTAAACTCAGAGAATATGCAGTAATGACAAAATTAGCAGCATAATAGAGTTTAAGTTTAAAGAAGAATTGCTTCCATTCACACAATATATCACACAGCATGGTAAATATAATTACAGTCTGGCTTCTAAATATTTACAAATGCTGTAAAGTAATTGATAGGGAAAGTACAAAAACAGAAAAGCTAGAAATCTAATTTCCCCCCCTTTGCCCTTTATTGACATTCTAATTGTTAAGACAGTCAGTTTGGTATAGAGGTAAAAGAACCAGTCTACAAATTGGGAGATTGTGAAATGATGGGTCTTTCTAGGCAATGGATAAGTAGGTATTTTTTGGATCCTAAGTTCACTGTGTCCTTGCCTTGGTATTATTGCTTGGTTGTTATAGTTCCATAACTAGTAAGGAGTTATACAAATAAAAGTAAGAATTGGAAAAAAAATTGAAATGAAATATTTTCTATAATACAGCTTCCTGACACTGGCATAATCATGGGTGGCTATAGAGATTTCTATTCTTCTACCATTCTTTGGACCATAACGAATCTTATAAAAAATTAAGTCTCCCCCCCATCACCTCCCAATTTCAAAAGCAACTACGTGAATCCTATTTGCAAAAATACAAAGTTCTTGCTAGGCCACAAGATGGTGCTGGAGTGCTATAATTCGTGTTAAGGGACACTGCATTTAAATTATGAATTTACATTTGCACAGAGAAAAATCAGATGGCTTTTAATACGCATAAAAAAATAAACATCTAACGATTCCTAGCTAAAAACATATATACAAATAATTTGAATCTTGAAACAAAATATTTTCTGTAGATCTGCCCTAATTTCTGGGGGGTAAATTCAAACATATATCAGAATTACTTTTAGCTTTATATCATTTATCCCAGATTAGGCATAGCAACTTCTAGTCTGCATCTTCAGGATTCTGCCCTTTGTCTTTACATAAGACACAAAGCTTTTTCCCAACTAGAAGAATGGATTATATGGAACCTCTTTATGTTTATAGGCCCAAAATTCAGCCTTACATCTATGAATGTATGTTTCAACTCAAGATACTGGTTGGCTGGGAACATGGCCAGGCTCAGAATCTACCTCTGAACAGAAGGCAATTGATCCAATCTGTATTATGACATCACGAGGTAAACTCTAGTTGAACCCTTATGTACTTGATGAAACTGGGCCATCTCTAATCATGTAGTTTATTTAAGCAGCAGTGTTACACATACTAATGCAATTTTAATTTCAACTGAGTGTAAAACATTGAACTCTGCATGGGTTTCCCCCTGGATATCAAAACCAGGAGCCTGGAGTTCTAGTCCCACTTTAGGCATGAAAAACCAGCTGGATGACTTTGGGCCAGTCAACCTCACAGGGTTGTTGTTGAAGGGGAAAATAGGAGGAAGGAATATTAATGTGTTCCTATTAATGTATTGAACTGTGGGCTCCTTGATGCTCTCTGATCTCTCTGGTTGTTTTCTTGCAAACATTTCACCCCCATGGAGGAGGGGGGTGGGCATATTGTTTTTTATTCTTTTAGATTGGGCTTTTATTCTTTGTAAGCAATCCAGAGTCACTGAGAGTGAGTGGGCGGATACCAGATAACATCAGTGTTAGCATGAGTGCTTACCTTACAGTTTGATAATGAAATGTCTTGCAAGAAGCCACCAAGAGCTTGGTGGCGCAGCAGACTAAAGTGCTGTTAAGTAACACCAGCTGCCTGCAATTACTGCAAGTTCAAATCTCACCAGGCTCAAGGTTGACTCAGCCTTCCATCCTTTCGAGGTAAGTAAAATGAGGACCCGGATTGTGGGGGCAATAAGTTGACTTTGTATAAAAAAGATCACCGCTTTAGGGGGGGCCGAAAGCCCTAGTAAGCAGGTATATACAAAAGTATGAAGGCTATTGCTTAACGCATTGTAAACCGCCCTGAGTCTCCGGAGAAGGGCGGCATATAAATCCAATCAATCAATCAGAAACCAAGCAAGCTCAGAGAGCATCAAGGACCCCACAGTTCAACCCCGAGCTACAAATATTCTTTTCTATCGGTACCTTTTGTCCTCCCGCAACTACTGTTTGAGTGGGCCAAATGCAACTGCCCGATGGCAAAAAATCTGCCCATGGAATGCATTTGTTTTGTTTTGTGTTTTTGCTTTTTTGCAAGCGCTTTCCTTCTACAGCACGTGCCGACCGGGCCTGGCGAGGATCAGGTACGGTAGTACCGCGTAAAGGGAATCGGTGGCAGAAGAATCCCACCAGGGCGGAGCCTGAAAGAAAAACGTGCCCGGCTCGGTTCGTGCTGCGCCGCCCCTCGACAGGTCATTTCCTCCCTTCTTCACCCGCTCGGCTCCGCCTCTCGGTAACGCGCTTTTCATCGCTTTCGGCCACATCACCTCCCCCCCTCGTGCGTCCGGCGCCGGCCGCATCCTCTGCTTCCCCCCCCCCTTCCTTCCTCCCGCTCTTGTCTCCCGGTGTCTCTCCGTCGCTCTCTTCCCACCCACCCCCGCTCCCCGCCGCCGGGAATTCCGAGCCGTCCCATCCCGCCGTCTTCTTCCACGTGTTAAAAGCGAGCTATGGGCAGCCTAGTGCTGGAGGATGGGACGGTGTTGCGTGGGCGTCCCTTTGGACTCGTGGGGACTCCAGTTGCGGGTGAAGTCGGTGAGTTTCCATGCAGGAGCAAAGTGGGGCAGAAAGAGAAGGAAAAAGCTCTTTGCTTGACCGGTCGTACTTCTGCCTTTCCGGCAAAAGGAAGGCTGGCGGTGCTCTCCCCTCCTCCGTCTAATGTAGGGAGGGTCGAGATATGGTCCTGTCTTCTGTCGTTATGCCCGTTTGCTCAGCAGGCGCCTTTGACCGTTGTTGGATCCCCAAATGTGCCTCAGGATACTTGTAGAAGAGTGCCTTTGAAACATGCCCAGACTTGGTAGCACAGCTGTCTGTGATAGACCTGACAAGACCACATCTGTTCTTGCCTGGTCAGGCCTCTAGACTTTTCTCCCGCTTGTTACATTGCTGATCTTGGAACTAGATCAGGCTCATTCCCAGTTCAGATAAATTAGAAAGTATCATCCTGTGTGGGTTCATTATTCTGCTTGCCTTCACCAGTAGTTCCCAAGGTGTTTTTGAAACATGATCACCTGAAAGGTTTCAAAAGAGCAAATAAGGAATTGTCACTCCTTATTCTATGCCCTACAATGATGATGATGATGATGGCCCTCCAGGAAAAAAAAATATTTTTTTTTAGAAAAGAGAAGTGCTAATTCATGAAGATCAAGGCTCTTGCTGGCTTCAAATTATGCCAGTTATTTATTTTATTTTTTATTTTATTTTATTCGGCTTATATGCCACCCTATCTCACAATGGACTCAGGGCGGCTCACAACAATAAAAACACAAGCCACAATACAAAATAAAGTCTAAAATCTAAAAAATTTAAAATTAACCCTTAAAACCCCCATCATCAGTTCAGGTTGAGGGATTTGAAAAGCCAAGTTTTTAATTCACGGCGGAAGGTGCGAAGGTCAGACGCTAATCGGAGCTCCAAGGGGAGTTGATTCCAGAGGGTGGGCGCACCCACCGAGAGGCTCTACCCCTGGGGGCCGCCAGCCGCCACTGTCTAGCCAACGGCACCCTGAGTAGGCCCTCTCTATGGGCGCGAACCGAGCGATGGGATATCGTTGCTGGCTGTAAGTGGTCTGCCAAATATCCTGGTCCTAAGCCATGTAGGGCTTTATAGGTCATCACCAGCACCTTGAATCTTTGTTATGCTTTGGGAATAGTGGCAACATACACCACTCAGTGCCATGTGATGGATAACACAAGGGAAATGTGCTGTTGTGTCAGACTTTTAGAAGACATTGAATCAGCTAGTTGGCTGTTTTGAGGACAAGCTGCTGGACAGAACAGATCAAGGTTCTCATCCAATAGAATGGTTCTTCTGTCGCTGAGTGTAGCCACATCTGGTTTGCTGATTGCTAAAAAGTATAAAATATCTTGTTGAGGCCAGTGAATCGAAATGGATCTTCTCCTCATACCCTTTCTATTGAAGAAGGCAAGTCCAGAATCTGAGAACATGTCACTACCAAGAGGATAACCCAAGCTTTTATAGGACTCAGCAATAATAACAACAGAACCACAATAATACATATTTGGGTAGTAGTTTTGAGTGGTCAGAGCACATCATATGATTTATTTAGTTATAATCCTTGAAGCAGTCTTGCATGGATGGATTTAGAAACTGGAAGGCCTTGAATGTTGATCTACAATCATGATCTAGACTCTAGACCAGTGTTTCTCAACCTTGGTAGCTTGAAGATGGGTGGACTTCAACTCCCAGAATCCCCCAGCCAGCAACGCTGGCTGGGGGA
>WNWU01000013.1:4922796-4976713 GCA_012654045.1 Ptyas mucosa
CCCAGCCAGCGTTGCTGGCTGGGGGATTCTGGGAGTTGAAGTCCACCCATCTTCAAGCTACCAAGGTTGAGAAACACTGCATCTAGCCAATGTTCATATTGGCTAAAAATTCAGCACTATTTGGAGGGACACAGATTGCTCACTTCTGCTGTAAGAATAGTCAATATTGGTACTCATAGAGAATAAGTTTTAGTTAGGCCTTTAGTTTAATCCAGCTGCAGCTCCTCCCATGTACCACTATCTTATTAATAAAAAGCTATAGCATGGAGAACATTCTCTCCTTGTAAAGAGACAGCTGTCCTGGTAGTAGAAAGCTCATATCAGGAATATGATGGCAGACATGGATAGAAGAGAGTGCCAAATGCGTAAGAGGTGCTTTGAGAAGGCTGTGTGTCCTACAAGTTCTTACAATCATGAGAATTCAGCTTATTCAGTGAAAAAAACAACCTTCTTGTACTAAACAGTAGCAGCAGCATTCTTAATGCTTCTGTAATAGCGTGTTCCTCCATCTTTGAAAAGTCTATGGCACTAGAAACCTGGCATTGAATTGCTCTATGTGACAAACATCAGGACTGTGTGTTTAAGATGGGTTTTCTGGATGTGGAAATTGTGAGAATGGGGCAGTTGCTGATAATTGTTTATCTTGGCTCTGCCTTTTTTAATGTTAGGAATATTGTGTAGCTGTAGAAGTGAATATAGCGATATGGTCTGGGATTCCACACTGGGTAAACTGCAAACAGAGATAAAAAGGTGACGAGCTCAGTACATAGATCCCTGCATTTGCTTTGATGTTTCCTAGACAAATTTGGACGGGTCAGCAGTCCACTCTATCCAGTCTTCTGGAAAGGCTGCTGATGTCGCATCTGATTTCTTTCCCTTAAATGCTCCTTTTGCCAGATGCAGCAGAGCGCTAAAGGACTGAAGTAACAACTACGAATGGGCAGGAGAAAGATTACTCAGTTCTTAGGCCTGGTTTGCAGGAGAGAGTCATTTGCCAAAACCAATATGGGTTTTTGCCAGGATCACTAATCCAATTTGTATCGTTTCTTGGAATCTACAGTGTTCCAGACTGGCATGGTGGGTTATCCCGAAGCCCTGACAGATCCCTCCTATAAATCCCAGATCTTGGTACTGACTTACCCACTGATTGGGAATTATGGTGTTCCTCCAGATGAGCTGGATGAATATGGTCTCAGCCGGGTAAGTATAGCATTGGCAGAAAGAAACCCATTCTTACATGTTGCAATAAACATTTCAGATGGCTTAGCATTGAGATTTGATTTCTGGATGCCTGGAGACCAAATGCCAGAAATTATCCTGGCCTAGTTGAAGAGTTCTAGGAATTTCTGACATAGCCAGCCTGGTGTTTACATACTTCATCTGCTCTGTCAGAGCAGTGCTATAAAATTGACAGACAACATATCTAAATTTGGGTTATCTGCATCTTAGATGTAGAGATTTGATTTGATTCATATGTGATAAGATTAGATTGTTTTCCAGAATAATCCAGTGTCCTGAATTAGACTGATGATCCATACCAAATAATCAAAACACATTGGATACCTTTGAATTGATTGGATGAAATGACTTTTAGCTGTCATTCCCAGAGCCAAAAAAATATGTTTCTCTCCTGTTCTTAGAAACTTTCCACAACTTCAGTTTGTAGTCTATCTTAACTACCGTATATCCCTGAAGTTGTGGAGAGTTTCTAAGAACAGGAGAGAAACATATTTTTTGACTCTGGGAATGACAGCTGAAAGTCAGATGCAGAATTTCTTCTAATGAAATTGTTGACACAAATGATGGATATAAATATATATACCGTATTTTTCGGAGCATAAGATGCACCTTCCCCCCCCCTAAAAGTGGCTGAAAATTTGGGTGAGTCTTACACTCCGAATGTAGCTTTTTTGAAGCTTTTTTGAAGCTTTTTTCAGCCCTAACGAGGCGCTAACAAGGCACTAGCAAGCGATCTTCCCAGCTTTGCCTGCTCATCGACTCTCCGCTGTGCTTTAAGGAGGTGCTAGCAAGTGAAGCATCTCCATGCTTTGCTCTGACTCTCAGCTGTTCTTTAGAAACTTTTTTCAGCCCTAACTAGGCGCTAGCTGAGTGAAGCGATCCCACCCCTTTGCCTGCTTTTCTCATTGCTGCTTCCTCTCAGCTGTGCCTTAGAAGCTGTTTTTTTATCCCCAAGCAGAGGATAAAAAACCAGCAAACTAATGTGCTGAAGCTGACCCGACTAAGGACTCTAGCCAGATGAATACCTGGTAGGCAGATTTTTTTTTCCTATTTTCCTCCCCAAAAACTAAGCTGCGTTTTATATCCAGTGCGTCTTATACTCTGAAAAATACAGTATATAATGTACATATTTCAAATAAATAAATAAAATGTTTTGGGGACTTGAATAGAAGGGGATTAGGAAATTCTTGTGATGATGAGATATGTTTCTTTATTAACTCTTTGCTTCCCCTCCTCTAGTGGTTTGAATCTAGTGGCATTCATGTAGCCGCACTGATTGTCGATGAATGCTCTAGAAATCCCAGCCACTGGAGTGCTACACGCTCACTGGATCATTGGCTGAAAGAAAAGGGGATTCCTGGTTTGGAAGGTAAGCACTTCCTATCAGAAAGACTTGTGCTAGGGCAGGGGTCTCCAACCTTGGTAACCTTAAGACTTGTGGACTTCAACTTCCAGAACTCTTCATTATGCAATCACTGATTACATTCCCATAACATTTTCACATGATTACTGGATCTCTCACTTTTTTTAAGTTCACGCTTTGCACTGAACCATGAACTAAACAACTTGGGTTCCCACAATGAATTTTCAAGGAAGTTAGAAAAGAGAACACTATTCATTAAATCCAGGAATTTAAAATTCTGTTTTGTGAATAATTGCAAACTTAACTTAAGAGTCCAAGAGTGGACAGACTGATTCTTTTAGCCATTTGCTCCTTGGCTGGAGGACTGCTGGCATTTGGAAGGTTCATAGTTTTTAGAGTTGGATGCAGTTTGAGAAATCCTCCTTCAGTGAATTAGAGCGACTTCTGTCTGAATTGCTTCCAGATGTTATCTAGATGTTCTGGATTTAAAATTGCTTCAGCCTCTTTTGCCTAGGCAACAGCTTCTGCATATATCCATTAAGGTAATCTTCCATTCTTTCTACACAGACAAAAATTTCTGTGCAACAACAATCTGGAAAGAAGGTTATTCTGAGAGATTGTAGGAGAAGTTCTGTCACTCTATACAGGTGGCCTTGACTTATGACCACAATTGGGCCCAAAATTTCTCTTACAGAGTGAGACATTTAATTGAATTTTGCCCCATTTTATGACCTTTCTTGCCATAGTTGTTAAGTGAATCACTGCAGTTGTTAAGTTATGACATGGTTATTAAGTGAATCAGGCTTCCCCATTGAGATTACTTGCCAGAAGGTCACAAAAGGTGATCACATGACTTCAGAACACTGCAACCGTCATAAATACGAGTCACTTGCCAAGTGTGAAAAATGGTCCTGTCACTTTTTCAATGTTGTTGTTACTTTGAATGGTCACTATATGAGCTGTTGTATGTCGAGGACTATCTGTACTAACAAAAATCAGAAGCAGTACAATAGCACCTTTTCTGATTACCAACATCTATTAAAATACATAGGCTTTTCTGACTTTTCCCATCAGATGGGACTTGATTGATATAGGATTTAAATAGGGAGGAGAAGACAAGTTGGCTCTGTGGATGCAGGTTACATGTGAGATAGATTACTTGCATCCATGCAGCCACTCTGCAATGAAGTGAGATGCAGCTCTTGAAAGCTTATGGCTTTTAATAACGTCTGTTATTTGGAAAAGGTTTCTTCCTGATTTTTTTTGCTGGGAATAAGAGTAAGTGACCCAAAGTTACCCACTGAACTCCATGACTAAGTGAAGGCTTAAACTGGATCCCCTTGCTTGACATCTAACAGATTAGATGGAACACTTGGCCACATAATTGTATTTCATCAGAAATACAGGGAAGCAAGACTGTGATAGAATCAACATTATTGATAACTGTCAAAATATGAAGATGGTTTGCTTGTTCCAAAGTTCCCAAGGTAGTCTCAGCATAGATAGAAATGGAGATTATCCTGTCTGTGAATTCTCCTGATGATCACAGAACCACATAGTCTACTGATATAGTCCATCCTTTCTAACAGTTCATTTCTCCTGCAGGAATTGATACACGAGCACTAACCAAGCGGATCCGGGAAAAAGGGAGTATGCTGGGAAAACTGATACCAGAGGGTGTCCATAGTTCACACCAGCCATTTGATGATCCAAACACACGGAACTTGGTGAAGGAAGTCTCGCTGAAAGTAGGTTGGAAGGGAAGAGACAACATGGGCGAAGCAAATTGGAGGTGGCAAGCAACAGCAATGGAAATACTGTATAACATTCAGAATAGGAGGGGGTTTAACTATTGCATTAACACGTAGTTTGGAAAAAAATAAAAGTTTTTTTTTAATTTAGATTTATATGCCGCCCTTCTCTGGAAACTCAGGGCGGCTTACAGTGCGTTACGCAATAGCCTTCATACTTTTGTATATTTATACAAAGTCAGCTTATTGTCCCCACAAACCGGATCCATTTAACATCTTATTTGTAATTAATTATTTTTGAGAAGCAGTTCTCTGATTCAGTGGTCCCTCCTTCTGCCTAAAAATATACACTCTACTGCTTCCAAGTGGCTCAGTTCTTTCATAGAACCTTTCTGCACCAAAAAGTTATTATGTTATAAGGTTTCTATAGACACACAATTTATAAGGTTAGCTTATAAGGGTGGCTCACAACAGTAATAAAAGCAATTAAAAGCATAAAGACCAATCAGTTTTATTACTGTTGCAGGATTCCACCTCTGCTTTGTACCAATACTTGGGCAGGAATTTAAATTAGATATGCAAATTGGTTTTTTAAAAAATTCTTATTTATATGCCTCAGGGCGGCTTACAATGCGTTAAGCAATAGCCTTCATACTTTTGTATATTTTATACAAAGTCAGCTTATTGCTCCCACAATCTGGGTCCTCATTTCACCTATCTTAGAAAGGATGGAAGGCTGAGTCAACCTTGAGCCTGGTGAGATTCGAACTTACAGTAATTGCAGGCAGCTGGATGTTAAATGCTGCCTTGTAGGAGGCATTAGCCTCCTACGCCACTCAGGCTCCTTAGGGAAAAGCCATGCATGACTGGAGGGGCTTAAGGAGGGAGGGGATTATCCCAAGAGTTTACAATCTTCCAAATCATCACTCCTTTCTTGCTTCGCCTGTATCATTAACAGTAGAGGTATAGGATTAAGTGTGATTTATTTGCCACTGTGCTATAAACTTCAGCGTACCTACTTTCTCCCTTATGACTCCATAGAAACCTCGCTTGTTCAACCCTGGTGGGTCTGTGAGAATCACAGCAATTGATTGCGGCCTGAAATACAACCAGATCCGGTGCCTGTGTGCTCGTGGGGCAGCTGTTACTGTGGTGCCCTGGGATCATCCTCTGGATAGTACGGGTAAGCATAACTGAATGATCAGTATGGAGTTCACAGCTCCAAAAAGGTGGCTTGTTTCATCTTGGGAGCAAGGAATGTTCATACTTGTGGAGCCCAAGTGGCTAGTTCAAGAGGAAAAGTAATAACAGTTAAGGTCATAAAGAGAGCCAGTTTGGTCTGGTGCTTAAGGTGCTGATTTAGAAACTAGGAGACTGTGAGTTCTAGTTTCATCTTAATGCGTGAAAGCCAACTGGCTGACTTTGGGCCAGTCGCTCTCAGCCCAACCCACCACACAGGGTTGGTATGGTGTGAAAAAAAAGGAGGGGGAAGGAGGGTTACATCAGGGGTGAAATCTAAAATTTGTTACTACCGGTTCAGTGGGCGTGGCTTGGTGGGGGGGTAATGTGACTGGGTGGGCGTGGCCATTTTTTTTTTACTTTTAAAACCATTTTTTACATGTAAAAAACCATGTAAAAATGCTTTCAAAAGGCTCTGACGATCCCAGCTGAGTTGCCTGATTGGCAGGCAACTCAGCTGGGATCGTCAGAGTTTGGCTCGTCAGAGCCATGTAAAAGAAAAAAAAAGGCTCTGATGATCGTGCGGCTCAGCTGGGCATGGGGGGGCGGGAGCAGGGATTTTTGCTACCGGTTCTCCGAACTGCCCCCTGCCATCGCTACCAACTCGCTCGAGCCGGTCCGAACCGGGAGCATTTCATCCCTGGGTTAAATATGTCCACTGTCTTGATGGCGGGATAAAAATGAAATAAACAAATGGATAATGCCTTCTGGTACCTCATTTCTTCCCTCAGAATTTGATGGGTTGTTTGTTAGCAATGGTCCTGGAGATCCACAATTCTGCCAAGAAACTATTTCCAGTCTGCACCGTGTGCTGGAATTGCCAACTCCAAAGCCCATCTTTGGCATCTGCTTGGGTCATCAGCTGCTGGCTTTGGCCATTGGAGCTAAGACTTACAAGATGAAGTAAGTGTTTGTGTGGATATTTGAAATAGCAATAGCACTTAGGCATATACTGCTCCATAGTGCTTTACAGCACTCTCTGAGCAGTTTATAATATCAGCATATTTCCTCCACAATCTGGCTCCTCATTTTACTTATCTCGGAAGGAGGGAAGGCTGAGTCAACCTTTAGCCCATCAGGATCAAATTGCAGGCTGTGGGGCAGAGTTAGCCAGTAATACTGCATTCTAACCCCTCGCCATCACAGCTCTTAAATAACCAGTAGATATCTCTTCAATGATGTTGAGCAGTCTAATTCTTCAGTACTATAGTAAATGTCAGGTAGTCCTCAACTTATGACTGGTTATTTAACATAAAGCATGGTTGACTGTTGTAAAATATCATGGTGGCACTCTTATTGTCCCGGTCACATGATCACACACATATGGAAGACCAGATCTGAAATTTATTGAAAACACTGGTGGTTGTTAGTGTTTTCCCCTCCAGCAGCATTAAATGCTAGCGAATGCCAGCATTCTGGGCCCAGCCAAGATGGCAGTCATTGAGCAAAGAAGTCATGTGGTTCTCACTTAACAATCGCTTCGCCCAACAACTGAGATTCTGGGTGGATATGGAGGACTAACTGTAGCTTGAAACAGAGGAATATTTTTTTCTCCTGAGTTAAACCTTATTCCCCTTCGAATTGCTCCTCAGATACGGAAACCGTGGACACAACCAGCCTTGCCTGCATGAGGGATCCCAGCGCTGCTTTATCACATCCCAAAACCATGGCTTTGCAGTAGATCCAGCTAGCTTGCCATCCGGCTGGACTCCTCTCTTTACCAATGCAAATGATCACTCTAACGAGGGACTGGTGCATGAGTCAAAGCCATTTTTCAGGTAAGGGCAAGCAAGAGGAAAGGAGGTTAAATGAGTGAGTTGGGGCGCCCTTCTTGATTCTGATTTGATGCAGGGGTGAAATGCTCCCGGTTCGGATCAGATCGCCCGATCCAGTAGCAATGGCGGCGGGTGGTTCAGAGAACCAGTAGCAAAAATCCCTGGTCCTCCCTCTGCCCAGCTGAGCCACACGATCATCAGAGGCTTTTTTTTTTTTTACTTTTAAAAACATTTTTTCTACAACCTCTTCGGCCGAAAAAAATGCTTTTAAAGGTTTAAAAAAAAAAAGCCTCTGATGATCCCGTGGCTCAGCTGGGATCGTCAGAGGCTTTTAAAGGCATTTTTTCTACAACCTCTTCGGCTGAAGAGGTTGTAGAAAAAATGCTTTTAAAAGTAAAAAAAAAAAAAGTTGGCCACGTCCACCCAGTCACATTACCCCCCCCACCAAGCCACGCCCACAGAAATGGTAGTAACAAATTTTACATTTCACCACTGATTTGATCAACCCATACAGAAGACCTAAGAAGAGCCTTTCTGGATCAGCTCAAAGGTCCATTTCTTCCAGCCTTCTGTATTGTATAGTGGCCAAGCTGGTGCATTCAGGAAGCTCCAAGCATTATGAGGAATGTGATACCCTTCTCCACTGTTGCATCCCAAAATTTGATATTTAAGATGTGCTGGTTATGATTTGTGTGTGTGTTGTCAAGTTCTCCTAGCAATTACATGCAGTTTTCAAGGCAATGTTTTCCAAAGTGGTTTGCCATTGTCTTTCTATGGCTGAGTGAGTGTGACTAGCCCAAAGTCACCCAGCTGGCTTATGTGCCTAAGGCAAGGCCTAGAACTCAGTTTCCCCATCTCTTTTAGCACCTTAATCACTAGATCAAAGACAGGAAGTAGCTATCAGATCTAGTTGCCATTAGTAGCCCAGTCTTCCATCAGTTTATTATTTTATTTATTAATCATATTTCTATGCCGCCCGCTCTCCGAGGACTCTGGGCGGCTTACAACAATCGACAGTATACTGAATAGCATATCGGCCCCAACAATCTGGGTCCTCATTTTACCCACCTTGGAAGGATGGAAGGCTGAGTCAACCTTCAGCCAGTGAGATTTGATCTGCTGATCTGCTGAACTAGCAATCAGCTGAAGTAGCTGCAGTACAGCACTCTAACCACTACGCCACCTCGGCTCTTATCCAATCTAATCTAAGACCATCTCCCTACTAGATGGCAAAGAATTCCAGGTGCTTTTATCAGCCAAAAATCTTCCTTCATTTACTTCTGTTGAGACTTGGAATTCTCACCTTGGGTTCATAATGTGCACACTTTTGTATGCCTTGCATCATGTTTCCCCTTATCTGCCTTTGTTCTAAATAAACAGCCCCAACTGCTGTAGGTTTTTCTTATAGGAGAGCTGCTCTAAGAAGTTTGGTAGACTACTAGAGAGTGGTAAGGTAAAAGTAAATGTAAAGGTTCCCCTCGCACATATGTGCTAATCATTCCCGACTCCAGGGGGCGGTGCTCATCTCCGTTTCAAAGCCGAAAAGCCAGCACTGTCCAAAAACGTCTCCGTGGTCATGTGGCCAGCATGACTCAACGCCAAAGGTGCACAGAACGCTATTACCTTCCCACCAAAGGTGGTCCCTAGTTTTCTACTTGCATTTTTTACGTACTTTCGAACTGCTAGGCTGGCAGACACTGGGACAAGTAACGGGAGCTCACCCCATTACGCAGCACTAGGGATTCGAACCGTTGAACTGCTGATCTTTCGATCGACAAACTCAGCGTCTTAGCCACTGAGCCACCACATCCCTTTGAAGAGAATGGTATTGTCTTAAGGGGCTTGGATTGCACCTGTAACATTTCCCTCCTTGTTTTCTCCCCCTGTCTGATCCCAGTGTGCAATTCCACCCAGAACACAATGCGGGGCCGATGGATCTTGAATGTCTTTTTGATGTCTTCTTGGAGACAGTGCAGGACACCATTGCTGGGGGGCAGAGCCCTAAAACAGGTAGGAGCTCTGTAACTGAGTTGGCTTCTGCAAGCCTGGAGATACAGGCCTGGCTTTACCTCCATGCTGTCCCGTATAGACAGCAGGTTGTGCTCCTTCTATAGGGTGCTTGCTAGTCTCCTGGCAGGGTTGAAGCTTTGGTGGGTCCACATATGGGCTGAAATTACTGCAGTGATCATCTGAGCATCCCTTTTTCTTCTCTCCCACCTCTAGTGTGTAAACGGCTGCAGGACTGCCTGCACGATTCAAAAGTCCTGCCTGCCATCAACCTGCCCCGCCCTCACAAGGTGCTCATCCTGGGCTCGGGGGGCCTTTCTATAGGGCAGGCAGGTGAGTTTGACTACTCTGGCTCCCAGGTGAGTGAGTGAGGAAATGGAAGTCAAAAGGCAGTGGGGAAAATTGCAAAGTGGAGTTGGGGTTGAGTGGAATACACACAAGCAAAAAGAATTGAGGGCTTTTGCCCATGGCAAAGTCACTAGTGTGCTTCAGGTTTTTTTGTTATGGAGGAATCATTTCTTTTGTACTGATACAGGGCATATCTGATCTCAGTTCACCTTGGGCTGCATCATAGAGAAGCAAGGATTATTATTATGGTTGGTTGCACAGTCAGCCAGATGACTGGATCTGACATTTTTATCCATCTTTTGAGTCCTTCCCAAGGATCTGGGATAGGCAGAAGTTATTTTGATGGTATTAAAGGTATCGTAGCGGGATGTAAGCTGTTCCACGTAAATCTGTCTTTTGTAATTGACTGATGGTGATTTTGTCAGCGCTGATGGTTTTCAAGATATTTGGGGATTGCACCCAAGACATCCATTATTGTTAGTACTATCTTTGCTTTCTTTTATCATTATTATAGTTGGTCGTACAGGTTTTACATAGGACCTGGCTTTTTTATCCACCCATTGAGTCAGTATTATTTTAATGTTTATGTTTCATAACTCCCAGTAACTTTAGATGGTTTACAAATTGTTAAAAACATTTTTAAAAAGTAACAATACAAGAAGCACAAAACAAAGATGGCAGAGAAAACAATGGGAACAAGGAAAGGGAAGAAAAGGAGATGGGTAGACAGTAACAATTTGGTGGCATTTGTTGTCTGTTCATATCATAAAAATGAAAAAAAAATATAGAAAAGGCAATGGGTCAGGATTAATCATGGTTTATTTCAGCAAATTATTTTCCAAAAAAACTATGTCTTTATTCTAAAACTATATTCACACTTTTATCTTGATTACTGAATTCACAACAGTTAATTTCCTGGTTTTGCATAATATATTTAGCCATAAAATAACTGTGAAGGAACCAAATGGACTTGAGTTTGCCCAACACACTGGGCCCAAATTCACATTAGCCAAATTTCCCATGGTGTGCCAGTTCAACTGCTAACTCTTTAATAGACCTGGTTAATACATTTTTTGTTTTGATGGTGTTGCCTTGTGAGTGGTTTTACTACATTGTCAGGCCTACATGGATATTTTGACGTGACTGGTGTTGTGTTGCAAGGATGACAATTTATTCAGTCATAATCTCACTTCCCACCCTCCCAGGCCATCAAAGCTCTGAGAGAAGAGAACATCCAGACGGTGCTCATCAATGCAAATATTGCCACTGTTCAGACCTCCAAAGGTTTGGCTGACAAGGTCTACTTCTTGCCCATTACTCCTGACTATGTTACCCAGGTGAATTTACTATTTCCCTCCCCCAGATTCCTTGTTGCTCATCTGCCACTCAATATTCCTATTCTACTTGGAAACCGTGAATGTCCTAACATACAGGTAGCCCTCAACTTACAACCTTTTGTTGAGTAACCATTCGAAGTTACATCTTCACTGAAAAAAGTGACTCTTGACCGATTTTCACACTTATGATCATTGCAGCATCCCCATGGTCACATGATCAGAATCCGACATTGGCATGTATTATGACAGCTGCACTGTCTTGGGGTCATGTGATGAGCATTTGTAACCTTCCCAGCTGACTTCCGACAAGCAAAGTCAGTGGGGGAAAGTCATATTTTTCTTAATGACCACATAATTCACTTAACAACTGTGACAAAAGCATCATAAAACGGGGGCAAAATATACTTAGCTGCCTTTGTTTAAGCAATGGAAATTTTGGGCTCAATTGTGGTTGCAAGTCGAGGACTACCTAAACCAGTGGTGAAATCTGAACTGGTTTACTACCGGTTCGCTGGCTGCGCAATGCGCACCACGCACCAAATGCGAGGTGCGCGTGCACAGTGCATGCCAAAAGGAGGCATGCGGAAAGTAGAACAGCACACAGGGGGGGGGGTGATCAGCTGTGGCGCGCAATCTTTTTTTTTTACTTTTAAAAGCATTGCCTGGTTTAGCTCAGCAGACTAAAAGCATAGTGATCAACACCAGCTGTCTGCAATTACTGTAAGTTCGAATCTCATCAGGCTCAAGGTTGACTCAGCCTTCCATCCTTTCTAAGGTAGATTAAATGAGGACCTAGATTGTGGGTGCAATAAGCTGACTTTGTATAAATATACAAAAGTACGAAGGCTATTGCTTAAAGCATTGTAAGCCGCCCTGAGTCTCCGGAGAAGGGCAGCATATAAATCAAATTTTTTTAAAAAAAAGTTTAAAAAAAAGCCTCTGACGATGGCGTGGCTCAGCTGTGATCGTCAGAGGCTTTTTTTTTACCTTTTAAAAGCATTTTTTTAAACAACCTCTTCGGCTGAAAGAAAAAATGCTTTTAAAAGTAAAAAAAAAAAGCCTCTGACGATCTGGCAACTCAGCTGGGATGTCAGAGCCTTTTAAAAGCATTTTTTTCGGCCAAAGAGGTTGTAGAAAAAATGCTTTTCAAAGTTAAAAAAAGCCTCTAATGATTGCGCGGCTCAGCTGGGCATGGGGGAGGCAAGGGATTTTTGCTCCGAACCACCTGCCGCTATCGCTACCGGATTGGGCGATCCGGTCCGAACCGGGAGCATTTCACCCCTGACCTGAACAGTTAGTGGTATTGGGGAACCAATGCCTACTTTCCTTACCGAATTCAGGGGTGGGACTGAGTGGAACTGGAACTGAGTGAGGGGGACATTCTCAGTCTTCCACTTTCTTCTCTATGCTCAGGTGATAAAGAACGAGCGCCCAGATGGGATCTTGCTGACATTTGGAGGACAGACAGCACTCAACTGTGGTGTGGAGCTGACTAAGGCTGGGGTGCTGGAGCGCTACAATGTGCGTGTGCTGGGCACTCCCGTGGCCTCTATTGAGATGACAGAGGACCGCAAAGTCTTTGTGGAGAAGATGGAGGAGATAGGGGAACATGTGGCACCTAGTGAGGCTGCCTGCTCCATTGAACAAGTACGTCATTCTGCTTAATTATAGCCATACCTCTTTTGGGGGGAGCCCAAGACAGTGGCAGTAGAGTTCTCCCTCAGGTTCCAGTGAACCCAGCTCTTGAGTAAAACATCCTCTGAAACATAGTGCTTCTTTTTCAACAATAGAAGAATCCATGTAAGAATATATAGGAAGAGAACTGGATTTGCAGGGTAGAATCAGTGGTTCATTTTTCAGTGAAACAAGGTTAGGAACTTTCTCTGACTGACACAGAGAAAAGAAATCGGGATTTCTGAAGTGAATCTCATACTGGCCACTTGGATCTGCCAGAATTGCTGGCCAAAGGCATGATGAGATGTCTTCTGATCACCACCACTAGGGATAATGGATTTCCTAAATGTTTTCTCCCAACAGGCACAGGTTGCTGCAGAACGACTTGGCTACCCAGTGCTTGTGCGCTCAGCCTATGCATTGGGCGGGCTGGGCTCTGGGTTTGCAAATGGACGGGAAGAGCTGATGGCATTGGTGAGCCAGGCCTTTGCCCACACCTCACAGGTGCTGGTGGACAAGTCGCTCAAGGGTTGGAAGGAGATTGAGTACGAGGTGGTGCGTGATGCCTATGACAATTGTGTCACGGTAAGCCAATTGGGTTAAAGGGACAGAGGGAGGTTCATCACCAGAAGGGCACATTTAAGCTTGTTTTGGGTGCCAGAAAAAGGATGAGCAAAACTTTCTTACATTAAAATTAAGCAGCCAAATTTTTGATTAAAGGTAAAGGTAAAGGTTCCCCTCCTACATATGTGCTAGTCGTTCCCGACTCTAGGGGGCGGTGCTCATCTCCATTTCAAAGCCAAAGAGCCAGCGCTGTCCGAAGATGTCTCCGTGGTCATGTGGCCAGCATGACTAAATGCCAAAGGCGCACGGAACGCTGTTACCTTCCCACCAAAGGTGGTCCCTATTTTTCTACTTGCGTTTTTTACGTGCTTTCGAACTGCTAGGTTGGCAGACGCTGGAACAAGTAACAGGAGCTCACCCTATTACGCGGCACTAGGGATTTGAACCACTGAACTGCCGACCTTTCGATCGACAAGCTCAGTGTCTTAGCCACTGAGCCAATGCGTCCATTAGCAATTTTTGATTGCAGATTGCTCTTTGCTGCTGGGTATCCAAGGTAGCTGGACACCCAGCAGGTCCAGAGGTCTCAGCCTCTGAATTTGCCAACAAGCACATTTCAAATCATATCTATGCAAGGAATTGATTTGGAGCAGAGATAAAAAAAACTTCTAACTGGAATAGTTAAAAAAAAATACAAACTGCCTCAGTGAAAGGCAAAATGAAAAGACAAAAAAACAGGATCATGACGAAGGGTCCTTTAGCAATAGTTAGTGAGGCACAAGATCTAACTTGGGATCTAAGAACTTGGAGGCATGGATTTGCAGGTTGTTATTGCAGTAGTAATGATGGCCACCTTCTCATCTAGCTGACCTTCTCGGTTCCCAATCCTGAACAGGTGTGCAATATGGAGAATCTTGATCCGTTGGGCATCCACACCGGTGAATCTATAGTGGTGGCCCCCAGCCAGACACTCAATGACAGGGAATACAGTCTCCTGCGCACTACAGCCATCAAAGTGGTCCGTCACCTGGGGATCATTGGAGAATGTAATGTTCAGTATGCACTGAATCCTGAGTCTGAGCAGGTGAGATGCTCTTGGGTTGAGATTACCAATGTATGGGAACCTATGCCTGATTGTCCTTGTTGAGCAGTGTATGCTGACACTGTGAGCTTACTTGGCAGTTGCTTAACAGCAGCTTTCTGCTCAATCAGATCAGGTCCACTTAATTCAGTATTGTCAACACAGGCTAGGATTGGCTTGCCAGAGTTTCAAGGCAACCTTTCCTAGCTCAACTCAACCTGGGACCTTCTGCCTGTTAACCACATGCTCTGTCCCGAGTCATCATTCATTCCCAGGAAATATGGAAACTTTCTCATTTTGCTTGCTATCCTAAAGGATGGTGGAAATATTGGCTGGGCTGCATCTGTCTCTTTCCTGTCCCACAGTACTACATCATAGAGGTGAATGCTCGGCTCTCACGGAGTTCAGCTCTGGCAAGCAAGGCTACTGGCTACCCCTTGGCCTATGTTGCCGCTAAGCTGGCTTTGGGCATCCCGTTGCCTATCCTCAGGTAATGCCTGCATGCTCTGGGGTGCAGGGTGCATTGCTTTGCTAGAACTATCTGGGGAGGGGTCTGCTTGCTCATTGCCTCCACTGTGTCAACAGATTATTTGCTTAAATATTGTTTCGGCTTTTATGGAGCCAATCCCCTATGTATTTTTAATTTTGCTTAAAATATGTGACTGATAAATTGTGTCTTAGCAACTGATGCCACCTTGGATTCTTGCCATCTCTTATACAGTCTTTCTAAAGGAATGGCAACTATGCTGATCATAGATTCAGTAAGACATTCATGGCTCTCCATCTTAGCCTTCTCTTTCCCTTCACTTCAACCCAGGAACTCAGTCACTAATTCCACCACAGCCTGCTTTGAACCCAGCCTCGATTATTGTGTAGTCAAGATTCCACGCTGGGACCTCAGCAAGTTTCTGCGTGTGAGCACTAAGATTGGCAGTTCCATGAAGAGTGTGGGTGAGTGTTGAAAGGACGAATATGGTGGGAAGTGCATATTGGAGTCAGGCTCCAACCTTGCAATCAAGTTTGACTTTCATTTGTGCTTTGTGTGGTTCAGGCAACAGACTAGGTATTCGGATACCATGATTTGGGTGTTCCATCAGCTGACAATCTTCTATTTTTCTGTTTCCTCTTTTCTTACCTATGTAACAATATAGAAGGGATGCGATGGCTCAGTGGCTAAGACGCTGAGCTTGTCGATCGAAAGGTTGGCAGTTCAGCGGTTCAAATCCCTAGTGCCGCATAATGGGGTGAGCTCCCGTTACTTGTCCCAGCATCTGCCAACCAAGCAGTTCGAAAGCACGTAAAAAATGCAAGTAGAAAAATAGGGACCACCTTTGGTGGGAAGGTAACAGCGTTCCATGTCCCTTTGGCGCTTAGTTATGCCGGCCACATGACCACGGAGACAACTTCAGACAGCACTGGCTCTTTGGCTTTGAAACGGAGATGAGCACCGCCCCCTAGAGTCAGGAATGACTAGCAAATATGTGCGAGGGGAAACTTTACCTTATGTAGTAATATATACTATCAAATTGGTTTTGTTCTTCCACTGCCAACTATAAATTGAGGTTGATAATTATGTTCTATTTTTTACATTTTTCCTTCAAAAATCCCAGACAGTTGGGCCCCTTTTAAACATGTGTCAATATCACATGCATATCCAAAAGAGGCAAGACTTGCTTTTGACACCACTTCTGCCACTTCCCTTTTTTTGACACACACAAACATTTAGGATGGATTTGAGACTATACTGCAGACACAGTTGTGGGTGTCTCTAAAAAAAAAAGACATGCCAATGCTTGAATGATCCTGGCATTCCCTGAGTTATGGCCTGTTCATTCCTCATGCTTAAATCGTGTTTCTTTCTACATGCTAATTTTATCTGCCTTTGAAAGAAGCCCTGTTTGTTTGTTTATTTATTTAGTACAAAAATCTAAACTTAGTCATTTTCCCCTGGGTAAATTTACTGCTGTTCTTGTCGTTCTTTCAGGTGAGGTCATGGCCATTGGAAGGAGTTTTGAGGAGGCATTTCAGAAAGCACTTCGCATGGTGGATGAGAATTGTGTGGGCTTTGATCCCACAATAAAACCAGTCTCTGACATGGTAGGCCTTCCTGGTGAGGTGATGAAACATGCTGAATTTCCAGTAGCTGCTGTCCCCAGTCCCATTGGACTAAGGCTCAGGGCTGTGCTGTCCACAATTTTCTGTTCCCTCCCCATCACTGCAGGAGCTGGAGACTCCCACTGACAAGCGGATCTTTGTGTTAGCAGCTGCACTGCGGGCCGGTTATTCCATTGAGCGTCTCTATGAGCTCACCAAGATTGATCGCTGGTTCCTGCACAAGATGAAAAACATAACTGATCATACACTCTGCCTGGAATCATATCGCCAGGCAGAGCCGGGGTCCATGCCACCTCATGTCCTGAAGCTGGCCAAGCAGTTGGGCTTCTCAGATAAGCAGGTGGCTCAGGCTGTGCTCAGGTACAAGATCAAAGCATCGGCATGTTTATCATTTGTCTAAACTGGTTTGGCTCCTTGACTGTTTGTTGTTTTATGTTATGTTATTGTATGAGTAAATAAAAAGTAACCCAAAGGCAGGGGTGGGATTCAGCCGGTTCAGACTGGTTCGGGAGAACCGGATGCTAATTTTACATCTGGTTCGCCGGACCGGTAGTTGCAAGGACTGGCTGGCCCCTCCTCTCCCAGGAGTCTCCATGTGGCCCGTTTTGGATGCCAGGTAAGTGCAATGCCCATGTGGATGCTCTGGGAGGGCGAAAAATGGGCCTCCCGGAAATTCCGGAAGTCTGGAAATGGGCCCATTTTTGGCCTCTGGAGCCTGGGTGGTGGCCATTTTCGCTCTCCCAGAGGCTCGAGGAAAGCTTCTGGAGCCTGAGGAGGACAAAAACAGGCCTCCCGGAAGTTCAAGAAGTCTGGAAATGGGCCCATTTCCGGCCTCCAGAGTCCAGGGGAGACTGTTTTCACCCTCTCGGAGGCTCTGGAGCTTGGGGAGGGCAAAACCCCCCTCCCTGCTGTGGTGCAGGAGGCTGAGTAGGCCACGCCCACCATGGCCACGCCCACCTAGCAACCGGGCAGAGAACCGGTTGCTAAAATTTCTGAATCCCACTTCTGCCCAAAGGGTTCTAGGTCTACGGGGTCCCAACCATTCATCAAAAACTGGAAGCAATCTGTTTACTAAGAACAGGCTGTAGGGATGGAGACCATTAAGAGGAATGAGATATGTGGGGTAAAGCTGTATTGCTGACTGTGCCAAAGTGGACAACACAGTCCTTGTCCCTTGGTAGCTTGTTCTCTGACAACATGCTGAGTCCAGCCTAAAATAAGGTAGCCAGTTCTGATTCGGCACGTTGTGGCAACCCAGCCATTGTTTTAGCTTGATTCACATAAATATGCGATTCACATCATAAACTATCATGTTAACCAAATTTAGCAGTTGTGCGTAAAAACTGAAGTTCAGTCTCTGTTTGAAAGAAGTCCTGGAAAACATCTGTCAGTTGGAGCCAGTACCTTGACTCAACATAAAACAGCTATTTTATTTTGTTATTTTAATTCATTTTAAACATTTATATGGCCACCAATCTTTGAACCAATTCTGGATGGCTCCCAATCAGAGACCAAAAAACCAGATAAAATCATGTAAAACTATAAAACTAAACAAATTACAGGTAGTCCTCAACTTACAACAGTTCATTTAGTGACCAAAGTTACAACATCACTGATAAAGTGACTTATGACCATTTATACACTTATGACCATTGTAGCATGGTCATATGATCAAAATTCAGATGCTTGGCAACTAACTCATGATGTTTGCAGGATCCCGGGGTCATGTGACACACACACCCACACACACCCTTTGCGACCATCTGACAAGCAAAGTCAATGGGAAAATCGGTTTCATTTAACAACCATGTTACTAATTCAAGAACTGCAGTGATTCACGTAACAGCTCTGGCAAGAAAGGTCGTAAAATGGGGCAAACTCATAAATCTTGGGCTGAATTGTGGTCGTAAGTCGAAGACTACCTGTAAAACACTAAAACATTTAAAAACAAAAGCGTGTTTTGTTTCAGCACGGAACTGGCAGTGAGGAAGATGCGCCATGACCTGAAGATTTTACCAGTGGTGAAACAGATTGATACGGTGGCTGCAGAATGGCCAGCCCAGACCAACTATCTGTATCTCAGCTACAATGGCACCGAGCATGACCTGGCTTTCCTTGAACCGCATGTCATGGTCATCGGTTCTGGTGTCTACCGTATTGGCAGCAGTGTGGAATTTGACTGGTGTGCTGTTGGGTGCATCCAGGAGCTGCGCAAGGTGAATGCTTGGAGGCTTCTTCAAAGGCATTTCCTAGCCATGTTAGGAGTTTTCCCAGTGGTGAAATGTAAATTCGGTTCTGTGGGCGTGGCTTGGTGGTAGTGGGTAATGTGATTAGGTGGGCGTGGCCAACTTTTTTTTTTGTTGTTACTTTTAAAAGCATTTTTTCTACAACCTCTTCGGCTTAAAATGCTTTTAAAAGGCTCTGACGATCCCAGTTGAGTTGCCTGATCGTCAGAGGCTTTTGTTTTTTTAAAAAGCATTTTTTTTTTGCGGACGATCTCAGCTGAGCCACGCAATTAACAGAGGCTTTTTTTTTTTACTTTTAAAAGCATTTTTTCGGCTGAATAAAAAATTCTTTTAAAAGTAAAAAAAAAAGCGATCGCGCGGCTCAGCGGGGGGGGGGGGGGGGGGTGGGGGATTTTTGCTATTGGGAGCAATCCGGTCCAAACCGGGAGCATTTCACCCCTGAGTTTTCCTTGTTAACCTTTTATCACAGAGAGTGTCATGCCTTTTCTGAATCTGAGATGGAAGACAAACAGCTCACAGAGAGCGAGAGAGTGGCTCCGTTGGCTGTGGAGGAAACTGGGGAAGGGCAAAGTCAGGCTGGGCAGAGCAGGGGAGAGATAGAACAAGGGAGAGGGGGTTCAGATGAAGATCAAGGCCCACCAACCCCCCATCCTAGGGCACGCAGGAAAGAATGCAGAGGAGAGCAACGTGGGTTGCGTGACTTATGAGGAAGGAAAGGGCCCCAATTCCCTTCACAAGGTACACCTCGGGATGGAGTTTAAAGGAGAGGCAGTTGGGAGGGGGGTTTTCGGGAACAAATGCTGAATTAATCTGGTGTTGAGAGTTGCGGCCTGCATTCCTGGTATTCCCTCCTGACTGTTTGAATTACTGCCGTGCTATTGTGTGCCTATCTTGTCTTGCTGGGATTATTCTTCCTGTCTGGGACTCATTATCTTGCCCTGCTGGAGTGACTGATTGCAGTCATTCTGTTTACAGCATTGGGACTGGAGTATCTTTAGGTTTGTGGGAGAGCTTTTCTCCAGGTCATTCCAATAAAGAAATTCATTCTGGTTCTTTGGCTGTGTTGCCTTGTGCCACGCCCCAGGTCATCACCGAGAGCTTTCAGTTCCTCCTTATGCCTTTCTCCTCTGCTATTCACAATCATTGCATCACTCTTCTCTAAATGGGTGATAGGATGTCTGTCAGTGGTAGAAGGCGGCCATGTGGTCTGGTCCTAGAGTGTTTCATGCAATCAACATCCAAATGACTGCATGAAGTATCAGCTCCAGATAACTCTTCTGAAGTAATGGCAGGTCACCGAACATACCTGCAGATTTGTGGATTGCTAATCACCTGTTGAGTCCCAAAACCATAATGAGGCAGATGTTGTTATAGGTGTGAGTTCAGGAGATGTAAGCTCCATGTGCTTTTCTCCAACAGATGGGCTACAAAACCATTATGGTGAACTACAATCCGGAGACAGTAAGCACAGACTACGACATGTGTGACCGGCTCTATTTCGATGAAATGTCCTTTGAGGTGGGTCCTATATGGTTGGGCTGGTGCTGCATTAAGATTTGGTTTTTAAAAAGGGAAGGACTCTTGGCATGGGAATGGTAATCAGAAGTATGTTCTCAGCTCTCTCTTTTGAGAGCGCTTTTGAAATAGAAGTCACGGCAGTGTCTACTAAACAATAGGGGAACTCTAGGATGAATTGGTCTCTTCTTGACAGCATTGAGTTTTAAGCGATGTATATTTAAGAGATGCTCTAGGAACCTTAGTCTATGACAGGCCTGTGAAACTGGCGGCCGGCAGGCCGATCCAATCAACTTGTGCTAATTAGGATGTGCTGAAGCTGAAAGGAGCTATTTCTTGCTGCTTGCAGCAAGGAGGTAACTGCTGGAAGGCAGAGGCCAAAGGGTGGGGGGCAGTGGGTGGGCGGGGCTACATTTGGTGTGTAAGACACACCTAAATTTTCACCCCCTTTTAGAGGGGAAAAAAGTGCATCTTATACTCCAAAAAATACAGTATGTTGGGAGGGGTCAGAACCTGTCCTCAACTCCAGGAAGTATCATATGGCATCTTCTTTTTCCTACCATTCTTCCCCATTCTCAATTTTGCTCTTCAGGTGGTGATGGATATCTATGAGCTGGAGAACCCTGAGGGTGTAATTCTGTCCATGGGGGGCCAGCTTCCCAATAATATTGCCATGGCCTTACACCGGCAGCAGTGCCGGATCCTGGGCACTTCCCCCGAAGCCATTGACTCCGCTGAGAACCGCTTCAAGTTCTCCCGTCTTCTGGATACCATCAATATCAGCCAGCCTCTCTGGAAGGAGCTCTCAGATATGGAGGTGAATAGAAGGTGCTACACTAAAGAGAATGGGTGGGTGGGAATAGGGGGCAATCCTCAAAGTGAGACTACCATCAGTTAGGTCTCTTTCCATTTAAACCATGTAAAGTCAAGGAGCTATAGAGCTGGTTTTGTCACGGCAAGTATATGAGGAAGTATAGCAAATTTCCAGTGTCACCCCTCTTTGGAAGTTTTACTTTTTTCTAATTACTAATGTAATGAACTGCAGACTGACATTTTAGGATAAGAAAGGAAATTAAAGTCCATTTGTCATTGGAACTAACCTGTTTACACATTTTAGGGAAGGGAGGATGTGGACGATTTAATGCTGGGAATTTCTGGTACACCCTGGGAAACTGGCAAAGGAAACAGTGGCCAAAGATGAGACCAAAGAGCTGTTGCTCCAGATATAGTCTTTGTAACCCTTTGATATCTCTCCTCTGTAGTCAGCCAAGCA
Organism: Ptyas mucosa; assembly: GCA_012654045.1. Taxonomy (NCBI): domain Eukaryota; kingdom Metazoa; phylum Chordata; class Lepidosauria; order Squamata; family Colubridae; genus Ptyas; species Ptyas mucosa. The sequence goes on from WNWU01000013.1 coordinate 4,944,324, forward strand.
GTTCTGTTGCAAGGTGGGATATCCTTGCGTGGTCCGTCCTTCCTACGTGCTTAGCGGTGCGGCCATGAACGTGGCTTACACGGATAACGACCTGGAGAGGTTCCTTAGCAACGCTGTTGCTGTTTCCAAGGAGCAGCCTGTTGTTATCTCCAAGTTCATCCAAGAGGCCAAGGTGGGCAAGGCTGATGGGTGGGTTTTGCATGCCAAACAGTCACTTTGGATGATGTGATGGGCTCAACTGATCAAAACAAGCACAGGACTGTTGCAGAAGGTCACCCTTGAAAGCAGTCCCATGATGCTCATCTGTTCAACCCAGGGACTTACTCTTTGTGTGCTCAGGAAAATCACAAAAGGGGACGCCCTGCTCTCTTTGACATTCAGGAAGACAGGCACGAGGGAGGCGTTATTGACAGGGTGTTTGAGGCTCTTGTACTTGCCTCCCAACAGGAGATAGATGTCGATGCTGTGGCCTGTGATGGACAAGTGGTGGCCATTGCCATTTCTGAGCATGTGGAGAATGCTGGTGTACATTCAGGGGATGCCACACTAGTGACGCCTCCACAGGATATTACACCCAAGACACTGGAGCGGATCAAGACGATTGTGCACGCCATTGGACAGGAGCTGCAGGTCACAGGACCCTTCAACCTCCAACTCATTGCCAAGGTAATATAGGAAGTGGAAGTGAGAAGTCAGTCTAGTAGTCATGAATAGAATCAGATTTCTCAGCTCTCGTTGTGGCCCGTCAGAGGCCTGTGCAGATTATAGCTGATTCCGACAACGAGGAGGCTGGTATGGTGCTGCGCCAGCAGCCTGTGCAGCTGGTGCTCGAGTCGGACAGTGAGGAGGCTGGAGAAGATGTGGTGCCAGAGGCAGGGATTCAGCCAGGGCCTTCAGAACCTCCAGAAGCTCCTTTTAAGTGAAGAGGACGAAGAGGAGGAGCCTCTTCTCAATGCACGGGTGCGCAGAGCTCCCAAAAGGCAGGAGTGGCTCCTCAGAGGAGGTCTCCTCGAGAGTAAGGCCTGCGGTTAATTGGGCATTCCCTTAGCCTATTTAAGAAGGAACGCCGCTTGCAACAAGTGGTAGAGAACAACTTTAGTTTAATCTCCTTTGTGTCTGAATTCTCTGCAAAATTGTTTCTGGGCTTTCTGCCACCTCTAGTAAGACTGTGATTAACTTATCTTAGAATTCTGGTAGGCTAATAAAACAATTTTATTAACAGCCTTTGGTTGATAAAGACTAAGTTATTGAGTAAAATAAGCTTTGTATAGAGTTTGTGTGTGCTGCGGTCTTTGGGGTCCATAGCTGGGGGAGAACAGCTCTAGTGTGCACACATGCTGTCTGTGTGTTTGACTTTCGGTTGTGGCCTGTCGGCCGCTGGCTCCTCCAGCAGCCAAATCAGAGGAGGAGGAGGTGTGGGAGTCAGGGTCAGCATCAAGGCAACCTGAGAGCTCCAAGGGGAAAGAGGAAATGCAGCTAGCAGAGAGAGAGAGACAGAGACAGAGGCGGAGCCTGGGCTGTCCATCAGCCCTCAGATGGAGAGTCAACAACCCCCAAGTCTGGAAGTGGCTGATGAGGAAGAGAAGGAACAGCTGGGCCCAGTTCCTGATGCGCAGAGGAGAGGAGAGCAGTGGAAATCTGTGGGGCGATCCTTGGGACAGAAGAGCCACCGCTGCTAGCAAAGCCCCACTCTAGCTCTGGAGATAAAAGGCAGAGGGCGGAGATGAATAGATGTGGCAGACAACTATTCATCTCCTGGCTAGACAGACTTGTTAGCCTGCGGTGAGAGAGAAACTTTTTGCCGGGGCTGCCAGGGTTCCTAATAAAGGAATCTTTGAGATAACTTCAAAGGATTTGTCATGTTTGAGGAGCTGGGTCAGAACACTTTTCTTTATTAATTGAACAATAACAGAGATTGATCTTACTTAATTGAGAGGTACTGTATATCTTCTAATGTTAATGTGAAAAATGTGATGTAGATCAGTGTCTAGTATAATTTGGAACTAACACCCCCTTATCGTAGCTGGTGTTCCATGAGCCGTCCTGCCAACCTGCTTCTCTTTCCTGCAGCATGACCAGCTGAAGGTGATTGAATGCAATGTGCGAGTTTCTCGATCCTTTCCATTTGTCTCCAAGACGCTGGGTGTTGACCTAGTAGCTTTGGCGACACAAGTGATCATGGGAGAAGAGGTGGAGTCCGTTGGACTCATGACAGGCACAGGCATTGTTGGTGTCAAGGTAAGTAGCTGAATAGCTTAATAGAGGGAATCACATTCACATATAGTAGACAGTGAAGATTTGAGCCCTGATACACTTTTTCAAGAGGGATGTGGTGGCTCAGTGGCTAAGACACTGAGTTTGTCGATCGAAAGGTCGGCAGTTCAGCGGTTCAAATCCCTAGTGCCGCGTAACGGGGTGAGCTCCCATTACTTGAACCAGCTTCTGCCAACCTAGCAGTTCGAAAGCACATAAAAATGCAAGTAGAAAAAATAGGGACCACCTTTGGTGAGAAGGTAGCAGCGTTCAGTGCACCTTTGGCGTTTAGTCATGCCAGCCACATGACCACGGAGACGTCTTCAGACAGCGCTGGCTCTTCGGCTTTGAAACGGAGATGAGCACCAGCCCCTAGAGTCAGGAACGACTAAGCACATATGTGCGAGGGGAACCTTTACCTTTACCTTTAAGCAGCTGAATAGCTTAATAGAGGGAATTACATTCACATACAGTAGATAGTGAAGATTTCAGCCCTGATATACCTTTTCTATGCTTCTTAGAACAGTCATAGCTTGGGATATGAATGACTTGATTGTTTAATTTTGTTCTCTTGTTTTCTTACTCAGGTGCCCCAGTTTTCATTCTCACGACTGGCAGGTGCCGATGTGGTGCTGGGGGTAGAGATGACCAGCACAGGTGAGGTGGCCTGCTTTGGGGAGAATCGTTGTGAGGCCTACCTGAAAGCCATGCTGAGCACTGGCTTCAAGATTCCCAAGAAGAACATCCTGCTGACTATTGGGAGTTACAAGGTCAGTTGGGTGGAAAGGGTGATGACTTTTGCCAGAAGGAAAAACAGAATAGTCCTGTTGGTGTCACCATCTCAAAGCCTTTTTTCAGGTTAAAAACATTCCTAATTTTAAATGTCCCACTATCTATGCTTTTGTTGTAATAGCAGAACAACTGTTAATGTTTCTTACAACCCTTCTAGATTATTTTGAGGTTTGCTTTAAGGGTTTATATGGAATGAAAAGTAACCCAAGTATTCTTGTTGTAATAAATGGTGGTAAGATTGGATTTCAGGAACTGCGTGAGAGAGCAGAGATTGGAAGAATGCAAAGAAGTCAATGGGAAGGATTGGGGAAGGTGGCTTATAGCAAGAGCGAACATGCTTATGATGTGTCTGAAGTCTGAACAGGTGTGCCTTGCCTCTTTACTTCACATCTCTTTTAGAACAAAAGTGAGTTGCTGTCCACAGTGCGTACCCTGGAAGGCTTGGGCTATAATCTCTATGCCAGTCTGGGCACTGCTGATTTTTATACAGAGCATGGCATTAAGGTAGGTACATGGATGGTCATGACACCCCATGGTATCTCTGCTACAAAGGCAGGTCAATTAGGTTAATAATTAGGCTAATACCCTGTTTCCCCTAAAATAAGACATCCCCTGATAATAAGCCCAATCGGGCTTTTGAGTGCATGCACTAAAATAAACCCCCCATGAAAATAAGCTCTCCCCAAAAATATTTAAACACATGCATAGCCGGTCCCCGTCATTTCCTCTGGTTTCCTCCACGCGCCCCAAAATAATAAGACCTCCCCGAAAATAAGGCCAAGTGCTTATTTCGGGGTTCAAAAAAATATAAGACAGGGTTTTATTTTCAGGGAAACATGGTAGCTAATAGCAATACCACTTCACAGTGCTTTACAGCCCTCTCTAAGTGGTTTACAGAGTCAACATATTGCCCCCAACAATCTGGGTCCTCATTTTACTGACCTCGGAAGGAGGGAAGGCTGAGTCAACCTTGAGCCAGTGAAATAATAATAATAATAATAATAAATTAATTCATCTTTGAAACCAGAGTTCTTCTGAAGTTGGGTGTCTTAGAAATGTGATAAATAAATACATTCCCAGAATGCTGGTTGGGAATTCTGGAAGTATGTTTATTTCTTTACAATATTTGTAGACTGCCCCAGTTGTAAGTTTCTGGGCAGCATACAATAAGGCAAGCAAATAAAACAATTAAACAAGCAAACAGGAATACCAAAATGGAACAAAACTTGTATACAAGGTGGAATGCCTACATTAAGCAGTTCATTTAAGACCAAACACACAGTGGAAGGAAAAGCAAGGAGAGAGGTTGCTACATGTACCTCACAGGGAAGCATATCCCATCCCATAGTATATAGCAGAGGTGCTATTCATTCTGGAGAACCGGTAGTGGAAATTTTGAGCAGTTCAGAGAACAGGCAAATACCACCTCTGGCTGGCCCCAGAGTGGGGTGGGAGTGGAAATTTTGCAGTATCCTTCCCCTGCCATGCCCACCAAGCCACACCCACAGAACCGGTAGTAAAAAAATTTGAATTCCACCACTGGTATATAGGCTGTTCCAGAGAAGGGCTGTTGCCTCATGTAGGTTCCATGTATTTCCTAAGGAGAAATTTTCAGTAGACCTTTTGTGATGTTCAGACTGGATGGGCAGAATTGACCCTGACAAGGTGATACTGATGTAACCCAGTGCTACATACTGTCAGCCCCAGTAGATAGACCAGACCAGGAAACCATCTCCACAAAAAGGCTAAAACTACTTCTATTGAGATCAGTTAAAATAAAATAACAGAATCTTATAAGCCTATACTGAATCTCCTCCTTCTCATAGTTTAATGAATTGGGGGATGGTTGCTTTGTCTAAGCAATTTTGCAGGTTCTTCCAGCCTAATTCACTTTTGTACTTCAGAGCCATCATTATATAACTTATTATGGAATGTTGACTCACAAAAGGTTCTGATGACTCCGTCTCTATTTTGCAATTGTTTGGGCTAATCTGCCAAGACCATGACTGGCATTCTTGCATTATCTTGAGTGTTTTGTTATCCTGATGGCTAAAGGGCTTGTTGCTTCTTTTTGTGGCAGGTGATGGCTGTGGATTGGCATTTTGAAGAGGCAGATGGCAATGAAATGCCATGCAAGGAGAACCAACAGCGCAGCATTTTGGATTATTTGGCTGAAAATCACTTCGATTTAGTGATCAATCTGTCGATGCGCAACTCTGGCGGAAGGAGGCTGTCTTCATTTGTCACAAAGGGCTACCGAACACGACGGCTGGCAGTTGACTACTCAGTGCCCCTCATCATAGACATCAAGTGCACCAAGCTTTTTGTTGAGGTTTGTGAAGGGTGGCAATGACCAAATGAATTGGAGAGGGATTGGGCAGTGATGAAGAGAAACATGGGGTCCAGCTTCAGAAGAATGCTCAGATCTGTAGTGTGCATTGTGTGTTTGTTGGATGGGGGATGTCCTTTGCTATTCTGAGAGATTGAGTCCTTCTCTTTTTCTCTGTTTCTCTTCTCCATTAGGCTCTTGGGCAAATTGGAGGACCCCCTCCGTTGAAGATGCATGTGGACTGTATGACCTCACAGAAACTCATCCGCTTGCCAGGTAGATCGAAATTGGAGCACTTACATAGGGGGAAGATTTATCTAGAGAAAAGAATGCACATAGAATAGAACAGAACAGAACAGAATTCTTTATTGGCCAAGTGTGATTGGACACACAAGGAATTTGTCTTGGTGCATATGCTCTCAATGTACATAAAAAGAAAAGATACATTCGTCAAGAATCATAAGGTACAACACTTAATGATAGTCATAGGGTACAAATAAGCAATCAGGAAACAATATAAATCATAAGGATACATGCAACAAAATTACAGTCATACAGTCATAAGTGGAAGGAGATGGGTGGTGGGAACCATGAGAAGATTAATAGTAGTGCAGACTTGGTAAATAGTTTGACAGTGTTGAGGGAATTATTTGTTTAGCAGAGTGATGGCGTTCGGGGAAAAACTGTTCTTGTATCTAGTTGTTCTGGTGTGCAATGCTCTAAAGTGTCGTTTTGAGGGTAAGAGTTGAAACAGTTTATGTCCAGGATGTGAGGGGTTTGTAAATAGTTTCACAGCCCTCTTTTTGACTCGTGCACTATACAGGTTCTCAGTGGATGGCAGGTTGGTAGCAATTGTTTTTTCTGCAGTTCTAATTATCCTCTGAAGTCTGTGTCTGTCTCGTTGGGTTGCAGAACCAAACCAAACAGTTATAGAGGTGCAGATGACAGACTCAATAATTTCTCTGTAGAACTGGATCAGCAGCTCCAACTTGATCTTTGCCTTTTTAGAAAGGCTCACTTATTGAATTTGGAGCCCTGCGAGGTAGGATTTGTTCATTTGCCAGCCCTTGAGAACCGGAATGGAGAGCAAGGCTATTACAAAAAAGATGACTGAGTCAAAGGAGAGGGGATAGGTAACAAAATAGCTATGAGCTATTTAATATGGCTTCAGACTAATTGCAATAAATATTATTGATGAGAGTCTAAGAGATTCAAGATTAACAACGTAGTTAAACCATGTAAAGTCAGGGATCTGTGATTTATAGCTGAGTCCAGGTCCAGAACTTGATAGACAAGAAAGCTGAACTTGCTACAAGCAGTCATCTATTTATGATCAGAATTGTATCTGCAATTTTGATAAGTCATTGCAATCATAAGTCAAATCACCATGTGACCAGAATCATTTTTATAGCAGTTTTTACAATGGTTGTAAAGTAAGTCACCACAGTCCACCAATAAAGGACAATATTTGTAGCTCAGGGTTGAAATGAGGGATCCTTGGTGTTTTCTGAGCGTGCGTGTTTTCTTGCAGACATTTCATTACCCAAACTAGGTAACATCATCAGTGCTAGAAAGGAGTTCTTACTAGCACTGATGATATTACCTAATTTGGGTAATGAAACCTGCAAAAAAACAAGCAAGCTGAAAGAGCACCAAAGACCCCGCACCACACTCATTAAGCAAACCACATTAAGCCGGCTTTCATGCCTAAAATGGGACTAGAACTCAGTTTCCTCGTTTCTAGCCTGGTGCCTTCACCACTGGACATACTGGTTTACCCATTGACTGCAGATGCAGTTTATCACAGTTTTTTCCATTGACTGTGGGTTGAGTTCATTTATTACACGGGAAATTCCTGTTTCAGAGATTGACTGAAAACAACCACATTTTCCCCTATTTAAAGGTATGAATGAGCTCAGAGTTAAACAGAAAATGACGTTCTTAGTTGTTGAAAGTGTAAGAATTTAATTTGTTCAACTTTATTTCTATTTATTTGTATCCCACCTTTATTATTTGTACAAATAACTCAAGGTGGAGAACATATCCAACATACCTTTCTTCTCCTATTTTCCCTATAACAACCTGGTGAGGTGTATTGGGTTGGGAGAGAGTGACTGCCCCAAAGTCACCCAGTTGATTTTCATGGCAAAGGCGGGACTTTGAACTCACAGTCTCCCACTTTCTATTCTGGCACCTCAACCACTAGACCAGGGGTCAGCAACCTGCGGCTCTGGAGCCGCATGTGGCTCTTTCACCCCTCTACTGCGGCTCCCTGTCACTCAAAATATGTGTCACAATTACCAATGTGCAACATCCGCCGGCATGCGATTTTTTGAGCTTTTCAACCCCCGGTAGGCCAACCGTGGATAAATCCAAGAATAGAAAAGTTTCGGAAGAAAACAGAATGTTTAATTCAACTACATATGCTAATTTTGTGGCCACTCAAGAAATAGTCAGGGATGGGAAGGGTTTTTGTGGCTCCCGGTGTTTTCTTTTCTGTGGGAAACTGGTCCAAATGGCTCTTCGAGTGTTTAAGGTTGCAGACCCCTGCACTAGACCAAACTGGCTCTCTCAATCCTTGAGAGCTACAGAGTATTCCTTTTTTGGTCCTTAGGGCACCATAATCAATTTTGGCTTCAGGCTGGGTACACCTAGACTGTGGACATGAGATATACAGAAACTACACACTTCACATGAACTACAGCATTCACACGATGTGTGTAGGGATATACAAGCAGCAGCCCTATACATGCGTTTTCAGGAGTGAACCTTAAAGAAAGTGAGACCTCTGGGTTCATATTTACAGTGTTCTATAGTAAATATCTGGGTTTGTACAATAGTCTAGATTTGGCTTAAAATGAGATTGACTGTTTTTTAATTCAGTGTGCTCCTGGAACCCAGTGTATTGCATGTTCAGATGTAACATAGTTTATTATTATTTATCAGTGAACATAGCTATTGTGCTCTAAAGCACACGCATTGTGTAAAGGAGTTTATCCTCAGGCTTGCCATCTTCTGTTAAAGGGGGTCTGAAATAGGGGGTCTGCCTTTCATCCGCATGGTTTCCTGTGAGCATAATAATGCTCCCTTTTTATGACCCTGTAATCTCCTCAATTCAGAGTAGAGTCGGGGCGACTGGATGGAGCTGAGCATTTACTGGCCAGATGCCCTTCCTGATGTCAACTGGAGTTTGCAGCTTTGAACATAATATCACTGTGTGATCAAAAACAAGAATAGTCCTTATCTCTCACTGATTTCTCCTCTTTCTCTTCCTTCAGGTCTAATCGATATCCATGTGCACTTGAGAGAACCAGGAGCCACCCATAAAGAAGACTTCAAATCTGGTACAGCTGCTGCTCTAGCTGGCGGCATCACAATGGTTTGTGCGATGCCAAACACTTCACCTGCTATCATTGATGCCAGTTCTTTTGCCCTAGTGCAGAAGGTAAGGGCTACCCAGATTGTGATTAATTTTATTATTTGATTTGATTTATATGCCGCCCTTCTCCGGAGACTCAGGGCGGCTTACAATGCGTTAAGCAATAGCCTTCATACTTTTGTATATTTATACAAAGTCAGCTTACTGCCCCCACAATCTTACCCACCTTAGAAAGGATGGAAGGCTGAGTCAACCTTGAGCCTGGTGAGATTAGAACTTGCAGTAATTGCAGGCTGCTGAATGTTAATCACAGTGCCTTAGTCTACTGCGCCACTCAGGCCCCTGGGAATGGGGGCAAGGGAAAAATCAGAGTTTTTGATAGTGGTGTCCAGAGTAACAAAAGACTTCTGAAGAAAGATATCTGGCCCTTTATTACTTGTCTTTTGTATTAGGAAAGATTGTTCAATGTGCACATTGCTGCTACTTCTGATGTTCTTTTTGTTAAATTAGTGGAATATTACCAATTCAGTTTGTAATCAAATGGAAAGGCAATACCAGTGAAGAAAATAATTTCATTGCTACAAGTGGAATTAATTATTAAAATCATGTTACCTATACCATCTAGAAGAAAGTTGTCTTTACCATGATATAGGAGACTTAACCTGTAGTCACGTTAAAACTAGCAAAATGTCAGCATGGAAATGTTTAATGCATTTCTCAGCAAGCATTTCAAATTATGGTCTGATCGTTGCTTGGACTAATGCTTTGTTGTTATGCATTTTGTTATGTATGTGTTTATTGAATGCTCTTCTGGTCAAGATGAAGCGTTCTGAGTTTGGCTATTCTCAGCTTGGTATATCCTTGGTAATCTAAATATTAAAAAGGAGAGCAAACTTGTCACACCTTTTCAGGCTGACTTTTTCTTTTTCCATCCTTGCCTACCTCTAGCTGGCTGAGGCTGGAGCCCGCTGTGATTTTGCACTGTATGTTGGAGCTTCATCTGACAATGCTGGCTCTCTGGGACCAGTGGCTGGAGCTGCTGCTGGTCTAAAGATGTACCTGAATGACACTTTCTCTGACCTCAAGATGGACAATGTTTCTCTCTGGATGGAGGTGTGTTTTATTTTGTTCGATCTCTGGTGCTTTGTTTCCTTAGCAAGAAAGGGGAAATTGTGTTGATGTGGAAGATTTTATTCTCTTCCCTTACTGCAGCCCTGAAATAGAATTTCTACTATCCCATCTGCCAATATTTCAATAATTTAATGGGTAGGCTATTAGAAGGCATTCAAACAATCTCTGGCCTATGTTAGTGCATATTTATCCGCTGTATTTAATCTTTCTTTCATCTTTCCAAACCACTCCAGCACTTTGAAAAGTGGCCCAAGCACCTTCCAATTGTAGCACATGCTGAGAAACAGACAGTGGCAGCCATTTTGATGGTGGCACAGCTATACCAGCGTCCTGTCCACATCTGCCATGTGGCCCGCAAGGAAGAGGTAAGTAATTTTTGTGAAACAGCTTAAAGGATAAGGGTGTAAGTTTAAGGAAGGTCCATTAATCAAAAACAAGGAAGTCTCTTTAAGATTTTTCTTTTTCCAACCAAATAGAGCCTAATCTCTGGTATGACTAGCAAGTGACTTGCAAGACTTCCTGTATCTTTATTAAAATCCTTGATATGAATCTGGATGAAAATCCCGGGGGTAACATTTCATCTCTTCGCAGATCCTGATCATCAAAGCAGCAAAGCAGAAGGGCATTGAGGTGACCTGTGAGGTGGCTCCCCATCACCTCTTTCTCTGCCAGGAAGATCTGAGGCGTATTGGGGAAGGCCGGGGTCAGGTGCGCCCCATGTTGGGCACTCGCGAAGACATGGAGGCCCTTTGGGACAACCTGGACACCATTGACTGCTTTGCTACAGACCATGGTAAATGTGGCTTCAGTTTAGATTGCTGGAAAGCTTCAGCATTAGGACATGTCCAAAAATTATTTCAATGGTTGATAGCTCCATCCTCTTATTTCTGAGAGTTCAGAAGAATGTGTGGGACTAGAAGCAGGGAAGGCAAGCCTGCCTATTATACCCAGTACCGGTTGGCACAGCTGCAGTATGAAAGCTTTTCCTTTGCCATATCTTTCCTTTTCTCCTTCCAGCTCCACACACATTAGAGGAGAAGCTTGGAAAGGAACCTCCCCCAGGCTTCCCAGGTCTGGAGACTATGCTGCCTCTGTTGCTTACAGCAGTTTCTGAAGGGCGCCTCACTGTGGAAGACATTGTCAAGCGCCTTTATGATAATCCTCGGCGCATATTTGGACTCCCTGTACAGGAAGACACATACATTGAGGTGGGGCTGTTGTTGTGGGAGAAGGGTCTTGAGTAGGGATGGGCTTCAAAAATTTCAAAAACGGGTTCTCTGCCCGGTTGCTGGGTGGGCGTGGCCATGATGGGCATGGCCTAGTCGACCTCCTGCACCACAGCAGGGGACCGTTTTCGCCTTCCCCGGGCTCCGGAGGCCCCCATTTCCAGCCTTCCGGAACTTCCGGGAGGCCCGTTTTCCCCCCCTCCCCGAGTCTCTGTGCAGGCCCTGCACTTACCTCACATCCAAAATGGGCTGCGTGGAGACTCCTGGGAGGAGAGGGGAGGGGTGGGAGGGGTCAGCCAGGGGTGGGATGTGGCAGTTTTCCAAATGAGCCATAACATTAGCTACAGGTTCTCCAAACCCAGGCAAACCCATAGCAACCCACTCCTGGTCTCGAGGAGAGAATCTAAGAGCCCTGTCCAAACTGGCATCCTTGCCTTAACTCTTTTTTGTCAGAAAAACTATTGCTAGAAAGCTTTCTTTGGCCACAAAGCCATGACTGCCTACTCCATGGCATAGACCTTTCACCATCAATACCAGCAGCTGATCTTTCTAAGTTGTTATATCTTCTGGCAGGTGGATCTGGAGCAGGAGTGGCTGGTGCCAACCCATACAGCTTTCAGCAAATCCCAGTGGACTCCTTTTGAAGGGATGCGAGTGAAGGGGACTGTACGTCGTGTTATTCTCCGTGGAGAAGTGGCTTATATTGACGGACAGGTAAATACAAAGCAGCTGAGGAAGGAGTGTAGAAAAAATATATTCCCTTTATCTGATTAAAGGAATCCTCTATGGGCCTTTTGGCTACCTCCTTTTTATGAAGTTTTGATGCCAAAGAGGTTAGGACCAGGGGTGAAATGTAAATTTTTTGTTACTACCGGTTCTGTGGGCATGGCTTGGTGGAAGGGGTAATGTGACTGGATAGGCGTGGCCAACTTTTTTTTTTTAACTTTTCAAAGCATTTTTTCTAATGCTTTGAAAAGCCTCTGCCGATCAGGCAACTCAGCTGGGATCGTCAGAGACTTTTCAAAGCATTTTTTTAACCACCTCTTCAACCAAGAGGTTGCAGAAAAAAATGCTTTGAAAAGCCTCTGATGATCCCAGCTGAGCCGTGCGATCATCAGAGGCTTTTTTTTACTTTTAAAAGCATTTTTTCGTCGGAAGAGGTTGCCTCTGATGATCATGCAGCTCAGCTGGGCATGAGGGGGAGGGCGCAGGGAATTTTGCTACTGGTTCTCTGAACCACCCACTGCCATCGCTACCGGATCGGGCGATCCGGTCTGAACCGGGAGCATTTCACCCCTGGTTAGGACTGATGTGAGCGTTTTGTGTTGTGTAGGTTCTCGTATCCCCAGGTTACGGGCAGGATGTGCGAAAGTGGCCATGCTCAGTACCTCTCCCAGCACCAACCAAAGAGATCCTGAAGGTAGGTACTGGAGCTCAACTAAGAAGGGACAAAGGAGGAGGATGCTTGGGAATAGATGGATAAATGGATAAAGGTGGGAAATTTGGGAGATGCTGTTAGTGAAAAGGGAAACTATTCCTTAAATTTCTGTGGCTCAGTTCCTCTCATCTTGCAGACACCTGAGCGTCCTCATACCACTGTGCAAACAGAGATCTTTCGTGGCCGTGCATCTAGTCCTCGGCGAGCTGCTCCAGTGGGAGAGGCACGATTCTACTTGGCCCCCCGCATCCATCGTGCTTCAGATCCTGGCCTGCCAGGTGATGGATGAAAGGGTACCTGGAATGGATTCCTTTCTGGGGCAGGTGTTTAGGGAAGGAGGGCTGAGCCATGGCAAGCTGTCTCTGTTAGTCCGTAATTCTTGTCCCCTTCCTTTGACTAGCTGATGATCTCAGAGAAAGAGCTATCAAAAAAGCACCTGAGCCAGGTGAGTTCTTCTTTCTGCTATACCCTCCCTCTGTGATTTAATTTTCAAATCAGTGTTTTTATTCTAAGTAGCCTTACAGAAAGAGCTTCTTATTTAAATTCAGATATGGCCATGTAGATTTCAGTCTCTTACAGCCTTTCTCCATGGGCCAAGTTTGTTGAAGGAGAAATGGGGAGGGGCAATATTGGTTGCTATAGACAACAAGACCAGAAAGGATTCCATTTTGAATTTTATATCAGATGGGACTCTGAGGCAGGGAGGCCAAGGTATTAAGGGCCAATGGCATTAATATTTTTTTAAAATGTTGATTATAACAGTAAGGTATGTTTTATCCCTGCAACATTGCATATCAACTAATGAGAGACAAACTAGTTCAAAACCATTGATTTAGTAGAAAACGTCTATAAACTTAGAACAATCTTTTTAATCCTGGCCTGGTTAAAACAACCTTATTCCTCTTCTTATGAAGCCAATCCATTAAATGTATCCCATTGTCTACTATCTCATTTGACAAAGTTAGTTTAGCCATCAAGATCAAATTTCAAAATTGAGATTTTAATTTTTAAATAATATTTCAGGTTTGATTATTTCTTATACTTTGCTTGTTGCTTCAGTTAATTGAACCTAGTCTGAATATAGGCAAAACACCATTTGGCTCTGCCTTTTTAAAAGTTCAGGTTCTAAAGAGTTATTCTGCTGGTGTTCGTCCTATTTATTTATTTATTTATTTATTTGGCTTATATGCCGCCCTATCTCACAATGGACTCAGGGCGGCTCACAATAATAAAAACAAGCCACAATATAAAATAAAGTCTAAAATTTAAAAGATTTAAAATTAACCCTTAAAACCCCATTATCAGTTCAGGTCAAGGGAATTAAACAACCAAGTTTTTAATTCACGGCGGAAGGTGCGAAGGTCAGGCGCTAATCGGAGTTCCAAGGGAAGTTGATTCCAGAGGGTGGGGGCACCCACCAAGAAGGCTCTACCCCTGGAGGTCGCCAGCCGCCACTCTCTAGCTGACGGCACCCTGAGTAGGCCCTCTCTATGGGCGCGAACCAGGCGATGGGATATCGTTGCTGGCTGTAAGTGGTCCGCCAAATATCCTGGTCCTAGGCCATGTAGGGCTTTGTAGGTCATCACCAGCACCTTGAATCTATTGCTGAAAAATTTATTCCAAACTTTTCCTCTCCTCCTTTTGGTGGGAGACCTGTGCCCATGTAGGGTTTGGGCAAACAGTCGCTTCTATCCTGGTTACCCTAATGAATGATAATAGCTTAGAATGAAGGCTTGCAAGGTTATGGAAGGAAAGAATTAGAGGAACAACCCCAAAAATAGAACAGGATCAGAAAAAGGCAAGAGAGACAGACACAGATTCCTTACATCTTCTCTTGCATATTCTTCTTGAAGTACTGATCTTTTTTTTCTTTATCCCTTCAGACTTGTCCATGGTCCAGGATGGCCCATTATACCTTGTTGGCCCCTTACCCAAACAGGCATCTCTTCAGAGTCTGCCGCATCCTCAAACCTCACCATTACTCCATCCTCTTGTGGGGCAACATATACTGTCAGTCAAACAGTTCACAAAGGGCCAGGTATTTGCATACTAGCTTTTTCCCTTCCAACATTCTGGTCTCTGTGCTCATGGAATTCCTGCACTCAAATTCCTAAGCTGCTTCTCCACAATGTGCTCCTGTTTTTTGCACAGATGTCTCACTTGTTTAACGTCGCACACAATCTGCGCATGTTGGTGCAAAAAGAGCGCAGTCTTGACATCCTCAAGGTGAGGGAAACATTGAATTGGGACAATGAGGAGGGCAGGAAAAACAGCAATACTAAACCAGAGCTACTTTTGCACAGGGGAAGGTGATGGCCTCCATGTTTTACGAAGCAAGCACACGTACCAGCAGTTCATTTTCTGCAGCCATGTATCGTCTGGGTGGCTCTGTGCTCCCCTTTTCCGAGGCCACCTCATCCTGCCAAAAGGGAGAATCTCTGGCAGACTCGGTCCAGACCATGACCTGCTATGCTGACGTTGTTGTTCTGAGGCACCCCCAGCCAGGTGCAGTGGAGGTAAAGATGGGCAAGGGATTAAAGAAGAGGTTGCATGATGAAGAAGTGATGGTGGGTTATGTTCATGGTATGGTACAAGTTCAGAGAAACTAGCACTCCTGTCTCCCCTTCCCTTTCTCACCTGGGTTTGGTGTTTTGCCTTCATGATAGAGGCCATTCATTTTCTTAGCTTTTAAATGTATGCCTCAGAAATCCATGACCAATTTTATTGATTGTAAATTCAAGCATCTAGTTCTCAAAATGCCTGCAAAAACACCTTCTGTAGAAGCTGTGTTGTTGTGTTTTTTTTACTTCTCTGGACTGCTTGATCTCACCTTCTGGCTTCCAATAAATCATCTGATCTGTGAGCAGCAAGGATCTATTTCTCTGTTTCTATGCACTGTGCTAAATATAAATATAGTTTTTCCTCTTGATACAATTCATATAGTCTCGTAGGGAAAACATGGTTCTGCCAACTGCATCAATTATTTGGTCTCAATGGACTATGGTCTCATCCAAATCATTAAAATTATGATATTGGCAAAGAAAGGAGAAGCTTGACCAGCTGAATGTAGTTGGGTGTGGGTGGAAATTTGGATAGCGTGACCAAAATATGGAGACCTGAGGTTGGATCTAAAAGTAGTAGTGCGCAACAAACACCGCCTGTGACTTTAGGGAGATGATTCCAGGCAGTTTGAATTTAGTTTCCCAGAATAAAATATTTCGGAATCACTGAGGCAGATTTGCTGGTTTCTGGTTAAGAACAATACATGGAAGCCACAAAGGGTTTATGAAGTGCCTGAATAAAGAAATGAATCAGCTGCTCACTTTAATGGCTTCTTCCCCTCCCATTTTACACCAGCTGGCTGCCAAACATTGCCGCAAACCTGTGATCAATGCAGGTGATGGAGTTGGAGAACACCCTACTCAAGGTCTGCTGGACATCTTCACCATCCGTGAAGAATTGGGTACTGTCAACGGCATGACGGTAAGGAAAGTTGTGGGCTTATTTCCAATACTTTTGTCTGCATGCTTACTTTCCACAGATCAGAAAACCTCATGACCTTCTTCCCTCTTTTCCAGATCACCATGGTGGGAGACCTGAAGCACGGGCGTACAGTCCACTCCCTGGCCCGCCTTCTGACCTTGTACCGTGTCAGCTTGCGTTACGTCACTCCACCCAACCTGCGCATGCCCTCTGATATCTTCGACTTCGTAGCCTCCAAGGGAATCAAGCAGGTGGAAGATGGGAAGGGGGGAGTTACCCCAGGAGGGGAACAGGGTTTGAATGCCACCCTGACATTGCCATCATGGGTTCTTGGTTCCATTGCTTGGATCTTGATGTTGACTGCTTCCTTCTTATGCTCTTCTTTCCCAGGAGGAGTTTGAGAACATTGAAGAGGCTCTACCAGACACGGATGTTCTTTACATGACTCGCATCCAGAAGGAGCGCTTTGCTTCAGTCCAGGAATATGAGATGGTAGGTGAAAGCACCCAGATGAACTGTCCTCCAAGTCATTACACCAAATGGCTAGATTCACACATTGCCCTTAATCCTGGTTTATTTCAGCATTCATTTCTTGAACAAGCTATCATTAAATGGCTCCCAGAATTATTTTCTGAACCTCAGAAAATAACTCTATATGTATATGTCTGTTGTCCCAACCAGCAGCGACAAGATGCTATGTTTCCCCTCAGCATCAGAATATATTCTAGTAGAAGACAAAGAAAGAGAAGATCTGTTCTTGCCCTTTTATTGAGAAGATACCCTGCTTTTTAGCTAAGGACACACATGTTGGATTCACATAACATACTAAGCTAATTTGTTTCAGTTTACTATGTTGCTTCAGACCTCATTTATTTTTTTAATTTATTTGAGAAACATACAAAATTGCCTACTTTGTATGTCAGTTTGGTAAATCCTAGGCTTAGTCACTTCAGTGGGTTGAATCGGGTGGGTTTTACTTACCTTTACTACCAGTTTGCAGCGGGGCCGCGCACATGCGCAGAAGCGTACTGATGACGTCAGGGTCAGTGGGCGGAGCCTCCCGCTGGTTTTACTACCGGTTATATAGAACCGGTGCGAACCGGGGGCAACCCACCATTAGGTTGAATCCATGTTTTCTGAGGGCTCAAAATGTGGAATCTCTAGCTAAATTCATTTTCTGGATCCTGACTACTTGGAGCAACACAAGGGCTGAGTATTTTGAAACCACCTGAAAATTGGCATTGCAGAAATGGGCAGTTCCCCTGAGCATGGGTTAGAGCTGCTAACAACCAAGAACTCATCCAAGTCTTTTCTCTCTAGTGTTTTGGGCAGTTTATCTTGACACCGCATATCATGACCCGGGCCAAGAAGAAGATGGTGGTGATGCATCCAATGCCCCGTGTCAATGAAATCAGGTGCGAAAGAACTAATCCTACCTCAGCTCATTTATGTTCTCCTGAAATACAAAATATGCTACACTTGGGTAAGACTTTCTTCCAGGAGTTTTCCACCCAGCCTGTATGCACAAAAGGCTCAATCCTTGATGTTGGGGGAATGGTAAGCAGCAGCTCACACTCATTTCAGTGGTGAAATCCAATTTTTTTTTTCTACCGATTCTGTGGTCTGGGCATGGTGTGGCTTGGTGAGCGTGGCAGGGGAAGGATACTGCAAAATCCCCATTCCCTCCCCACTCCTGGGAGAAGGATATTGCAAAATCTCCATTCTCGCCCCACTCGGTGGCCAGCCAGAGGTGGTATTTGCTGGTTCTCCAAACTACTCAAAATTTCCGCTACCAGTTCTCCAGAACCTGCTGGATTTCACCCCTGATTTATCTCCATCTGAAAAGTAGAACAAAATGTTACTTCTGGTCAAGGTAAAACTCCTGGTTTATTAAGGTTGTTATGGACATCAAAACCCTTAGTTCAGAACGTCCTATCAAAAACAAGCACTTCTGTTTGATCAAACTACCATTCTTATTGAATAAATTAACGGTCTCTTTTACGAGACTAGGCATGGGAGGAGAGGGAAAGCTTCTGTAAATTTGGTGGTGGTGAATGATAATCCTTATCTTGGCATCTCTTTCTAGTGTGGAGGTGGATTCGGATCCCCGTGCAGCCTACTTCCGGCAGGCAGAGAACGGCATGTATATCCGCATGGCACTCTTGGCCACCGTGCTTGGTCGGTACTGATCCTTGTCTGTTGCAGCCCAGACTGGACATGAAGAGGGATTAAATTTTCGTCCCTCAGTCAGCTGTCTCACCTCATATGCAAGTTGATACTATTTGACTGGGTTTATGCTCACTTTGTGCTACCAAAGACCAAATAATACTCTTGGTGGGGCAGGCTTTCTGCCAAGGACATCAGGAGTGACAGAGCAAAAATCAGAAGCTCAGGAAAGGTAGCTTACTTCTTTCTTTCTCTTCGGTTCTTGTCTTCCACAACCCTGTTTCTGGAATTTGTACTAGGGAGATGCTTTGTCCGATACAATTCCTCATTCTCTAGTTCTACTTTTGGTCGGTCCGAATTCTCTCAAATTGCTGCTCCTCTCATTTGGATCCTATCCATTAGGCGAAAGGAGGGGCGGGGGGGGGGGGGGCTATTTGTCTGTCAGTGGCTATGCAGAATACCACTGCAATTGTTTTTCCAAGGCTGAGAAAGCAGACTTGGCTATCCTGTGAGCATTCTTCTCATCTGTGAACCAAACTGACGCCTTTGGGATTTTTTTAAAGAAAAATAAAAGTATTGAATACAATCTGTGCTGATTGCTTGTATTTTGGGGGACTATTCAAAAAGAAATTGAATACATGTCTTATTGGTTCATTTATTTATTGGTTCGATTTATATGCCGCCCTTCTCCGGAGACTCACGGCAGCTTACAATGCGTTAAGCAATAGCCTTCATACTTTTCAATATACCTGCTTAGTAGGGCTTTCGGCCCCTCCTAAGTGCTGTTCTTTTTTATACAAAGTCATCTTATTGCCCCCATAATCCGGGTCCTCATTTTAGCTACCTCGGAAGGATGGAAGGCTGAGTCAACCTTGAGCCAGGAGAGATTTTTTTTAAATTTGATTTATATGCCACCCTTCTCCGGAGACTCAGGGCGGCTTACAATGCATTAAGCAATAGCCTTCATACTTTTGTATATTTTATACAAAGTCAACTTATTGCCCCCACAAACTGGGTCCTCATTTTACCTACCTTAGAAAGGATGGAAGGCTGAGTCAACCTTGAGCCTGGTGGGATTTGAACTTGCAGTAATTGCAGGCAGCTGATGTTAATAACAGTTAATAACACTGCTTTAGTCTGCTGAGCCACCAGATTTGAACTCGCAGTAATTGCAGGCAACTAAGTGCTACTTAACAGCACTTTAGTCCGCTGCACCACCAAGGCTCCTCCAAATGTCCTACTGCAAATCAATGAAAGGAGAAAAGGTAACCCTTCCATACCCCAAGAGACTCTTGCAAAGAAAGGCAGGCAGGTAGGTAGGCAGGTAAACATTGCTGGATGAACAGCAACACATTGGATCCCTGAAGGGCAAACAGGATATAGCCTTACCTTATAAGTAGAAAAAGAGAAGAATCACAATTGATGACTCACTGATGCAAGAAACAGAAAATGTATTACTGATTGATTCATTAGATGCAGTCATATGCTGTTTTCCAAACAGTAACTCAAGGTGGTATACAAGCACTCTCTCCTCACTTTTCTCCCCACAATAACTATTTGTACCATATGGGGTGGGTAGGCTGGTTTAAGAGAGAATAATTGGCCCACAGTTACCCATTGAGTTCCTGTGCTAAGGAAACGCAGCATGCTCACAAAACTCACTGGTTCATAAGGTGTGCTATTTTAACCAAGAACAGGTATCAAGGGTGTGACAGTTTTCAAGATTTATCAAGTCTATTGATGATTATAATCCCATCCTTATAACACATGTGAATGAATGATACTGCATGAAAACAGCTAAAACTGTATCACAGTGGTAAAATCCAAATTTTTTTACTACCCGTTCTGTGGGCATGGCTTGGTGGGCGTGGTGTGGTGTGGCTTGGTAGGTGTGGCTTGGGCACGGCAGGGGAAGGATACTGCAAAATCCCCATTTCCTCCTCACACCTCGGGGAAGGGTATTGCAAAATCTCCATTCCCACCCCACACTGGGGCCAGCCAGAGGTGGTATTTGCCGGTTCCTCGAACTACTCAAAATTTCCACTACCGGTTCTCTGAACTGCTCAAAATTTCCGCTAGCGGTTCTCCAGAACCTGTTAAAACCTGCTGGATTTCACTCCTGCTGTATCAGCATAGATTTTAATCTTCTTGGAAGGAAGTTCAAAACCTTGGGAGCTCAGCTGGTATCCATCCTTCAATCCATAGGGAAAGGAAAAGAAGAATACTGCAAGTCAATGATTCATGATGTTAATGGAGAAATTTAATTTTTGGGTCCCTGGTCTGAGTTAGTTAGATGAAAGACTGCTGGGAACAAGAACCATATGGCTAATTTGGCTAGGAGAGACATTTCCAAGAATTTTGTAACACTAGGCAATTTAAATCACAACAAATACAATGCTAAATCTGAATACTTCTAAAAGATTATGGTAATGATTCTTTTGAAAAATTAAAAAGGTGCATCAAAGTTGAAATTTTTCAATAGCAAGATTATTTAATTTAGAAAAAAATGTTAATTTCAGATGACCTTTCTGAACAATAAATATTATTTCATAGTTTCTAATCAACCCATCAACAGATTTGTAGTTATATTCTCCACATATTCCACTAAGCCATGTTCATAAACAAATCAGGAGTTTCAGAAGATTTAGTGATGGCAACAGTGCAATAGGAATTACATACTTCTACAAGCAACCTTTAAGGATGTGGACTTCAACCCCCAGAGTTCCTCAGCCACCTTATAGTTACCAAGGTTGAGAAAGACTGCTTTATAGGAACATATTTCCCATTATTTATCAAGGAATTTTATTTGTTTTTATTTATTTGCCCAAATCTATTTGCCCAAAGTCATCCAGCTGGCTTGCATGCCTAAACTAGGATTAGAACACATGTCTTCTGGTTTCTAGTTTGCTGCCTTAATCACTAGATCAAATTGGTCAAAAATCCTAATGGTTCTCGCAGACAGATGGTAATCTGCATCCTTTCAGAGGGTCGTTGAAGCCCTTGGAGGTTTATCTGTGTCCTCAGGGTCACCTGAGTAGTGCTCCTGGTTCCTGTAGTCTGCAATTTTTCCTGTGGAAATCCATTCCTACTCCCACACCACTCAAAGGGTGTTCATCCCAAATTGTATAGCTAAAAGTCTGAAGAGCTTCTCAGTCATCCAGGTCAGGGTTGTCCCGAAGGTGCTTTTTCAGGAGACAACTGGACTTTCTTGGGTTTTTTTTTCTTTTGAAGACCTTTCGCTTCTCCAGGATGCAAATTACTAGCTGTCTTCATGAAATATAAATCCTTCCATTCCACACTATCCTGTCAGAGCTGAAGAAGCTTCTTGGATGAGAAGCAAAACATCTTCAGAACAAAAAACAAAGTCCAGTTGCCTCCTGAAAAAGCACCTTTTGGACAACAATAACCTGGATCAGGGGTCTCCAACCTTGACAACTTTAAGACTGGTGGACTTCAACTCCCAGAGTTCCTCAGCCCGCAAAGCTGGTGGACTTCAACTCTCTGGCTGAAGAACTCTGGGAGTTGAAGTCCACTAGTCTTAAAGTTGTCAAGGTTGGAGACCCCTGACCTGGATGACTGAGAAGCTCTACAGATCTCTTTAATTCGTAGTTCTACTCGGGTTGCGAGGCGTGTATATTCTTCCCTCCGCCCCTCTGTTTCTTTCTACCAATAGGCGCTTCAGGAACGTTTTGCGTCATCTCTTGCCGCCTTGAGGTCGGTGGAACCACGTGCCTGCCCGTACTGGGATTATTCAAAGCCGGGAAGGCGTGAGAAAAGTCTGTTTAAGTAATACGTGCGTGAGGTTGGGAAGTATATATACATCCGGCGTCTGTGCGGCCTCCGGCGGCTGATTTTGCGAGGTGCGGGCGGGGAGTGGATGTTTTCCTTTGCCTAGCCGTCGCGGGGGGGTTTGTAGTCTGCCTTGTGATGGGTTAACTTTCTCAGAGGCGTTATGAAACTGGAAGGGAAATTAGAAGAGGCGGTTGTGCACAGAAAAAAAGCATCCTAGTTGGCATGTTCCGGTGCAATGTATTAAAATAAGACTGGCGTGAGATGCTTTCTTTCTTTCTTCATTTTTAAAAGCCTGTTTGTGGGGTCCTTGGTGCTTTCGGAGTTTGTTTTCTTGCCGACGTTTCACTACCCAACTAGGTACCTAGTATCAACATACCATCAACATGATTCCTGAGAACTAATAACTAGGTACCTAGTTGGGTAGTAAAACTCGGCAAGAAAACAAACTCCGAGAGCACCAAAGAACCAGTGGTGAAATCCAAATTTCTTTTACTACCGGTTCTGTGGGCGTGGCAGGGGAAGGATACTGCAAAATCCCCATTCCCTCCCCACTCCTGGGGGAAGGATATTGCAAAATCTCCATTCCCACCCCACTGTGGTACCAGCCAGAGGTGGTATTTGCCAGTTCTCTGAACTACTCAAAATTTCCGCTACTGGTTCTCCGAACTACTCAAAATTTCCACTACCAGTTCTCCAGAACCTGTCAGAACCTGCTGGATTTCACCCCTGCAAAAGACCCCAACAGTTCTACTCTAAGCTACAACTAGTCTTTTCTATTGGTAAAGCCTGTTTGACAGCATGCAAAGGCAGAGCTGAGTTACTGAGGCAAGCCCGATGGAGCATCAGTGACAGGGTCGGTCAGCTGTTGCATGTCATAATTGTCTTTTTCCTATGGTAATTTATTTTCTAATAAACATATAATTATTCCCAGGAAAATACACATACCATCAACACACTTCCTGAGAACAAGAATAACACTTTTTATGTATGCAGGCATGATAATCGTGCTGTTTAAACACATTTAATGTATGGAAAGTGCAGACACTCATAATATTTGAACTAGTGTAACTATTAGATAAATGTAAACCGCAACAGCATGGCATTACAGACAGAAGAGAAGCATTTCATAGAATCCTAGAGTTGGAAGGGGCCTTTTGAGTCATCATAACAAATGTCATACTCAGCGAAGAATCCAGAGTGAAACTGTTTGGCTTCTGCTTGGGTCCTGCTTCACTGGTTGTGCTCATTAGTTCCACTGTCATTTTACTGCTCCAACAATATAAAGTAAAACATATGACCTCCTGAAAAAAAGGCAGCTTTTTAGGCCATTTAGGATCATCTAATATTTCTTCAATGCTATAGAGAATGGTACTGCTAATCATAATGCATTGTTAGGCAGAACTTATGCTCCAATGTCTTTTTCACTTCTCTGTACTACAGAAGCTGTGTTAGGTGATATGGCAACTTTTTGGAGAGCCTACCAGAGATTGATGGTCCAGCACCCCTGGAAGGTGCAAATCATCACAGCTGGTAAGAGGAGCTAAGGCACATTAGCCCTGGGAAAGGAATAGGGTGCTTCCCTACTTCTCTGGCTGCTTGCTGTCTTCCTTTGTTCCTCCAGTTGTTCATTACCGCTGGCTGATCACAGTCACTTCCTTTTGTGGTACTTCTCATAACAAGAATCTAACATACATAAATGTGCCTCCAATGTATCAACTGAAAAGTGTGTATGCTTCTGTCTTCTAGAGAGCGGCAGCAGCATAAACAACATTTTTGTTAGTTTCTACGTTTATATTCAGTTTCGGAATGTTTTTCTCACTAAATAAGTTACATAAGACACATAATGTCTATGGAGGCTTTCAGCCATTCAGGTCATGGTTGTCCCATGTTTCATCCAAGAAGTGAAACGTCTTCAAAGAAAAAACAAAATCCAGTTGCCTTTTGAAAAAAAAGCACATTTGGGTAAGACACATAAATGATTTAACAATTGCTAAAATGAAAAGCAGGCAATCATAATACAATAAAACAGTAACTGGTATATAATTAACCATTACATCAATAAACTGGGATCGCAAACATAATATAACAGGCAAATAAAACTCTTACAATTGTAAGCCAATAAAATGAACAATTTTGAAAAGTCATCTAATGACATCTACTGCAAAATATAGAAGAGGCTCGCAAACGATGAAGAGCCAGGAAAAAGACATTGCTATTGCAAATGTCTTTGAAGAGCCAGGAAAACTATGAAGAGCCAGGAAAAAGACATTGCTATTTTTCCTCAGCCTTTTCTAAGGATGGGATCTCACCTCACAGCTTATTCAGAGTTTAAAGATTCGCAGGGTGTGAAACTTGCAAATTAGGATCTTGAAATTGAGAAGGGTTCTCTAATTATTATACTGATTTTCTGCCACTCCTCTGAGGAGTCATTTTGTTACTACCACTTCAGGCATTTGCTAAAGTAAAATAATAATTATTTTTAAGATTATCCTACAATCCTGAAACTAAGATAACCCAAGAGGAATTGATTGTGGCTTCCGAAAGACTGATGTTAAGATTTTGCTGATTGTGTCTAAGAACATACTTAATCAGGTCATTTAAATCCTAGCAGATTTTTGTAAATAACATGGAAGGCTTGGTTAGTTTTAATACTTTCCTTCTTGCACATGCTGTGCTTTGTAGGCTCATCATTCTTTAGTTTATGATTATATGTATTGTATGAACACAGAAAATGAAAATTGCTGAATCATTAGGATTTGTCTCCTGAAAGAGTTTCTGATGCCTTTTGTTGGGGGCTACATTTCTATAGTACATTACATAAATGGCTTTGACCTATGTCAAGGATGCTGTTCTTCATATTCCCCTTGCAAAATCCCTCGCTACTCCTAGCAGAAAACTGGAACTGAGAGAAATATCCCCAATATGGATAATTTTTCAGAGACTTTCGTAATTCAGCATCCAAAGATCAAGTTCAGTGACCTTCTCTGTCACATTCTGGACAGAGAAGGCCACTGGTTTGAAAGAGGAGTCATAGAGGCCATCTATATTAATATCTCCTTCAACAGAGAGGGAACAATACAATACAATACCACCCATCTCCTGTTTACCCATCTCCTGTTTACAACACAGTCCTTTCATTAGTCCCAAGAAAGTTCCACACTTGTTTGCAGTCTGATTCAGGTGACCCTGAACCCCCAAGTGGCCTCAACAACTCTCAGAGTGCTAATAACTGGATGACTGAAAAAAATACAAAACCATTTCCATTCCCCATCAGTTAGTTAGAACGAAGAAGCTTCTTGGATGAGAAGTGAAATGTTTTCAAAGAGAAAAAAAAAGACAGTCCAGTTGCCCTTTGAAGAAAAGCACCTTTGGGATGGATATGGAGTTCCTTACAAAGCAGGGTCAGTCCTCAATACTAGTTTATTGCACTTGTTGGGTCCTCAGTGGCTACATACATGCAAACCTGGTTAATAAATTAATCCATTTTCTGAGTTGTATAATTCACTAAACTATAAACTAACCAGTGAACTGATTTCACACAGTATGCTAAGCAAAAACAAGTAACCAAGGTTAACATTAACTTAAAAAATTAGCATTTTATAAAGCCTTGTGCTTGGTCTTTTCCTGATCTGATTAGGTCTGAATTTGCACAATTAATTTACTATGTTTAATTTCATTAAATTAGGTCTTTTCCTGATCTGATTAGCTTTGAATTTGCACATTTAATTTACTGCATTTAATTTCATTAAATGTGAACATATGCAGCCATTGTGGATTTGCTTTTACTAAGCAAGTTCTGGAAGCATTGTGCTAATGCTTGTGTACTTGTTCCTGCATCTTTCCCCTCCCTAATTTTTCTTGCTGACAACTCCGTCCCAGGGCCATCCATCAGGTGTAATGGAATCTGCCTGTTTGTTGTAGGGGTGACTAGCAAGCAGAGTTGGCAGACCCCCAAAGTTCCATGTAGGTGAAGTCATCGCCCAGAGAGTCGTCAATCTCTGTGATATAGCTGGCATTGAGAGAGACTCATCCCATTACACTCAGCAAGCTTGCCAACTGCATCATTCAGGTGCCACCCCCACCTTGTATAGAGGAATGAATGAATGGATCAGGGAAAGTGCATTTGCTTCCAGTAGCTGTGTATTTATCAATGAATGAGTTAGAAGCTGAGCCAGCGCTATGATGTTTCTGATACTTCAGCCAGAGAAAATGGTTCCTATTTTTTTGGGAGGAATATCTCAACCAAGGAAATTTGCGCACCTGAACAAGAGAATCTTAAATACCAAGAGTTAGTCCTTCATGTGGTCAACATTTGAAAGATTGGTCGTTAGTTTCCTAGGAACAATCAAATTACCTTGTCTTCATTTTTTTTCACCCAATGGTATATGGCTTCTTCCTCAACTTAACTCCACTTCCTTATATGTTTCTACTGTGCAGGAGGAAACTTGCCCTGACTGTCTTTAATGGTTTCATAGTCATATGCATGGTGTTACTTCCCTGTGTGGTATAAATTGTGTGTGGTGTTACATCCCCTGGACAAGGCTTTCTGAAGTATTACCCCAGCACCTAACACTTTTTCTCTGGATTTGTTTTTCTGCAGTGTGATGGCTCTCATTTAATGGAGCTGATCAGTAACTGAAACAGATGCATTCATCTAGAAAGCCAAGAAATCACTTTGTATTTTTGGCAGATTCCTGAGAGTCTGGAAACTCATGAGGAAACTCAGACAGCTTCTGTACAAGTGGTACTCTAGCTGCATCTCCTCTTTTGCCCTTGACTCTTAGCACTTGCTGCACCTTTTCAGTCGGTTCCAAGGGAAGGAGAGACTGACAGCTCTTCCAAGCACTGTGGCTTATTTCTCTGCCAGCTGGCTGAGTCTTACCCAAGGAGGGAGGCTTGACGTCAAGAGTTGTTGGCAGAGACTTTTGGAAGTCAGTGGACCAAATGCTCTGCCCCCTTCCCCAGACTAGACTTAAGTTAAAAAAAAGAAAAAAGACGTGATTTGGACTCATGTTGTCTGTTGTCTTAATTTCTGCAATGAGTAGCTTCCCATATTTAGTCCTGGGTGTTAGCAAGAGCCTTTTAATGTCTCTTAGGTAAATCAAAAGAATCAGATACTCCTGCACATTTTTTTGTGATAGGATCTCAAAAATTCCCCTGTCTACCAACTGACTGTCAAAGAGGAATTGCTTGAGCTACTCATTCCCATTTTCTTATTTAGGCATAAGAATTCAGCTGTGTCTAGGACTTAGAAACACGGGGAGTAAAATATAGTTAGGAACTCGCAAGAGTAGTATTAGGAATCTTCTGTTAGGATTCAGGTTAGAAAGTTGAAAAGTACTGGCAAATTCTGGTTCCCCTGAACAAGTAGCAACTAATTGAATTAGAGTACATGAAATGAGAAGACGGCAGAGATAATATAGATAAAGGAAAGGTGAGAGCCAATTTGGTGCAGGGACCCAGTTTGGTGTAGTGAAGGCACCAGGGTCAGTTGGGTGACTGTGGGCCGGTCACTTTTTCTCAGCCCTAGGAAGGAGGCAATGATAAACCATGTCCAAAATCTTGCCAAGAAAACTGCAGGAGTTACCAGGAGTCAACACTGATTCAAAAGCATGGACACATGCATGTACTCACACGTGCGCGCACGCGCACACATTTACAAAAATGAAATCAGATATTACCTTAAGCTTTAAGGTTCTCTGGCATTCAGAATATTGATTGGATCCATACTGAATTAATGCTGTATTATAGGGACCCTCATGGGTGCTGGAGATGTGATTTCACAGCAGGTGATTGAAAGAAGAGGGCTGTCTGGGCACAGTGGCTGGCGGACCCTAAAAATGATGAGCATTGGTTTTTGCTTTGTGGTAAGTGAAAATTATGAGTACTGAGAGGGAGGGGCACTCATCTTAGCGCTCAGCTGGAAACATCTGCTCCAGCTGTTTTGATATATGTGCAATGACCAGACCTATTCCTTGAGCCAATAAAGTTGATTCTTCTGAGACAGGAGTCTCTGGTGGCTCAGTAGACTAAGGCAGTAATTAACATCCACTTACATCTGCTGCCTGCAATTACTGCAAGTTCAAATCCCACCAGGCTCAAGGTTGACTCAGCCTTCCATCCTTTCTAAGGTAGGTAAAATGAGGACCCAGGACCCAGATTCTTCTGAGACATATGGAAAACAGAAACTGGATACTTATGCTCAAGATGCGAGCAGAAGCTGCTTCAATATCATCTCTGACAGCTATCCATCAAACCTTTTCAGGGCCCGGTCATTGGAAGATGGTACCAGATCCTGGATCGTCTAGTGCTAGGCAAAACCAGGGTAGCTGCACTCCAGAAGATGCTGCTGGATCAGGTTAGAGAAACTCTCATGAATTCAAGTGATGGGAGGGGCTCACACAAGCATCCCTCAAAAAAATGGTTGCCTAACTGCTTGTTAATTTTTTTCTTAGACTTTGAGAATCGAAAGAGCAAACCATGACTGAATTGCAATCTCTGAATTTTTGCAATTTACCTTTTGCAGAATTTCCCTTCTTGCTTGATACGTGCACACATAGCTCCATCCCCTATATTACAGTGTTTGTTTACTAAATGCTGCACATCAAATATTTAAGCTGCAGGTTCTCAGCTATCATCATCATTCTGGGTCTGGTTTTCTTATATTGGGTGGGGAAGACCAAGATCTACTGGAGCCCCGTGGTATCTATATCTTCCACCTTGAGAGATCTTTTTTCTACTCCTTTTCTGTTTTATAGGCCAAGAATACTTCACTTATTTTCCTGAATCTCTCTTGTATTCCTATCTATATTTCACACAGGTTGGATTTGCCCCCTGCTTCCTGGCCTGTTTTCTGACTGTGGCGGGAACACTCAACGGCCTATCCTTGCAAGAGAACTGGAGCAAGCTCAAGGAGGTAAGTTCCAAATTTAGCATCAAGATAGATGTGTGGGTACATTCAAAGTAGCAGAAGAAGCATTGCTTACTGAGTTTAAAACCTTTGCCATTTCTTCAGCCAATTTGCCTTAAAGAAACAGTGCAAAAACATGCATGTTTATCCATCACACTGTTCCACTGCAGATAGACAGCATTACACAAAGTGCAGGAAAAGAGTAAGAAGTGTGCAAAAGAAACTAAAGGCTGGAGGTAAGAGGAAAGAAAAGAAAATATACTATAATTAAATCTAACCTTATGCAAGCATTCCTTATGCATTTATCTGTATCTAGAAATACATTCCAGCCAAGGTGTTATCACACATCTTTATCTTATGCTAAATGTACTTAGTGAATAGTTTTACTTATTTATTCATACATACATATTTATTTATTAAAGTTATTTGCCGCCCATCTCAAGTTCAAGGCATACATACATATTTTGGCACGACCTGACTCCAGGCCAAATCTGGCAGAGTCACAATATAAAACACAACAAATGCTAACACAACAAAATGACTAGCAATACAATATGGTAAAGGAATAAACAAATGACATATCCAGACAACTTATTTATTTTTATGCATGGTTTACTCACATCATATACTAATCTTACGTATTTAGCAACCAACCATCTGTGTTTTTGTGCAAAACATTCTATAATTCAAGCCTATTTATTTTCTCTAAATCAACAAACCTACAGTAGGCATCTTTGTCACATTCATACATTTTCCAGTGACACTGTGAAAAGCAAAAATCTGATTTTCATAGTGTCCCTTGTTGCAAAGCTACTTTGCAATTCCACAATGTTGTCTCATTGTCACTTTTCACCTTCCCAAGAACATGTAATGTTCTTGGGAAGCTGAAAAGCTGTAGTTGTGTATTCACTTGGCTGAATGAATTAATTGGCCATCCATGCAAATGATTCTTTGAACGTAGCATAAAGTCAAAGTAAAGAAAGCTGCTGCTCTTAAATTTGCTACAAAAGCAGGTAAGCATTCTTGATCTGGAATATAGAAGAAATTCTCTAGGACAGTGTTTTTTCAAACATTGCAACTTTAAGCTGTGTGGATTTCGACTTCCAGAATTTCTCAGCTAGAAGTTGTCAAGTTTTTTTGTTTGTTTTGTTTTGTTTGTTTTTTTAAACTGCTCTAGGCCAATCTCCTTTTCAAAGACAGCACTACATTTTGCAGAGTAGTCACAAACAGAAATGTAGCAAGAAGAGGAAAACTGGGCCACCAGCTAGGCTTTTATGCACTCTCTCTCATAATATAGTACTTTATTATCCCATGTCATTGAATGGGGAAGATTTCAAATAGACAAAAGAAACTACTAATGAACATAGAATATGATTAAATTGTGGAATTCAGTTCATAGAAAAGTAATTTAATTTTCCTCTACAGCCATCAAATTGCTTTCTCCTTTATGAATTTCCAAATTGTTACTAATCAAAAGTAACATATTCATCTCTTCATGATCTTTACCCTCTCATTCTAAAGTTGTTTAATTCATTAGTATATAGAAGCAGAATGTTAGAGAAATATTTTGGTTTACATTGAAAATCTTTCTGGAGAATTTAAGAAAATATTGTTGCCAGTAATCACCATGTACTGACAGCCACACAAAAAAAGATCACTTATGTACAATATTCTTTATATCTGATGGATAGAAATTCAAAAAAGACAGAGATGCACAGTTTCCATAGCAGCTTTCATTCCCACAAGGCTGTCTCGGATACAAGATTCTGTCTTTTGAACTGTGCCAACTTCTGTCATACTCTTGAATGGCTTTTTTAATGTCTGTTTTTGTTCCTTGGTTAGTGGTCCGTCATATTTTGCAATGTGAGATGCCTGCCTGCCCCTCTCAGGGTGGCTGAGTCACACAGTGCAGGTTTGGTTAAGGGGCCACGCATCTTCCAGCATGTTATGACGATACCTTAGCAAGATGCTTTCTGTTTGCTCTTCCTTGTTCAGCAAAGAATTCTCATGTCTTATGTTTGCATGTACTATAACACTTTGTTTGCTAGGTAATGATGAGTCATGAAGAATACATTGTCAAGAAGTTTGATGGAACCCATTCTTAGAAAAGAAAAGAGCTGATTGAGACAGACCACCTATAGCTTAGAAATATTGAATCAAGGCAGGATCTAAAAGGAGTAATTACCCCCAATACATCTCTTACTTCTACTTTCCTGAATTCACTCCCAATCACACAGGAATCTGTCTGAGATGTTTTGGATAATGGTGGAAAAGTGATAGGTAGAAACGCCAGCCATTGTAGTCTGTGGACATGTGGGTGGGGTTTTGTTATTGTTGTGAACACATTTGCATGGATTAGCCGTTATTTCTTCAAGACCATTTCATTTTGTAAAATAAAAATGGTAAAATAGTAAAAAAAATACATAAACTGAGAATGAAAAAGTCCAGAAAAAAACCAATGTAATTTAAGCCACCAAACATCCCACGAAGAGGCATTACCTATTCTGGCCCAAAGACTGTGGTAGAATCAAGTTTTAAAGGCTTGCTTAAATACGGTTAGGGTGGAAACCATGTGAATTTCAGGGTAAGTGTTTTTTTCCAGAGAACAGGCACCATGACAAGAGAAAGTACATTCCTGGGGCCCATCAGATGACACAGTTTTATTGACAGGACGCAACGCACGCCTTGTCAATATGTTGTATGAGTAAGATCAGTGATTCCTTAAATCATGGGTAAAACAAACCCCAGCTTAACAACGTGTGGGAATGTAATGCAGTGTGTGAACTCAGGCAGTGAGAAACTAGATGGTTCAGGGAGGCAGATTTAGACTTGACTTTAGGAAGAACTATCATCTGGCCTTAGAGCAGGGATGTCAAACTCATGTCATCACAGCATGGTCATGTGATGTATTGGGACTTTTTCCCCCTTCACTACACCGGGCATGAGTGTGGCCAGCGCATGATGCATTCAGTGCCTCAATGCCTTCCATTGAGGAGCTGTATACTGCATGAGTCAAAAAGAGTGCTGTGAAGATATTTACAGACCCCTCACATCCTGGACATAAACCGTTTCAACTCCTACCCTCAAAACGACACTATAGAGCACTGCACACCAGAACTAGACACAAGAACAGTTTTTCCCCGAACGCCATCACTCTGCTAAACAAATAATTCCCTCAACACTGTCAAACTAGTTACTAAATCTGCATTACTATTAATTTTCTCATCGTTCCTATCACCCATCTCCTCCCACTTGTGACTGTATGACTGTAACCTTGTTGCTAGTATCCCTAAGATTTATATTGACTGTTTCCCTATGACTATCATTAAGTGTTGTACCTTATGATTCTTGATGAATGTATCTTTTCTTTCATGTACTCCGAGAGCGTATGCACCAAGACAAATTCCTTGTGTGTCCAATCACACTTGGCCAATAAAGAATTCAATTCTATTCTATTCTATTCTATTCTATTCTATTCTATTCTATTCTAT
>WNWU01000013.1:4976723-4989429 GCA_012654045.1 Ptyas mucosa
TATTCTATTCTATTCTATTCTATTCTATTCTATTCTATTCTATTCTACCCATGGGCCAGGAGTTTAACAGCCCTGCCTTAGAGCCTCAAAAAACTTCTCCCTGGGATTTTTTTTCTCTTTCAGGACTGTCAGTATAAGGCCTTCAAAGTTGGACACATACAACAATCCTACCTACCTGTCTCTCCTCTGCTTTCTTGCAGGACTACCCTGATGCCCTGATCACCAACTACTATGTGAGTGGCCATTAGATACTATTGCTGGGACTTGACAGCCTTCCTCTGGATAGCCTTGCAGAGAGGTTGTCTAGGCAAATTGGTGGAAGAAAAGACTACCTCCATATTTTCCAGAAGATCCTCTAGACTTGTTTGGCCATTCAGTTGATCCAGCCCTGTTATGGTTGCTTCAAGCATCAGATTCTCCTTTCCTATTGGGTGGGTGGGATGAAGTAGATGTGGCTTCCTATTGGGTGGCTGTTCTTCATCAAACTTTTTTCCAATGGTTCTGTCTCTGTCTTTCAGATTTGGCCAGCAGTGCAGGTTGCCAACTTCTACTTCATCCCCTTGAACTACAGGTATAAACTGCCTTTCTTCCCTAAATTCCTTTACTTCTGACCCTGCCTACATGCATATGCGCCAACACTCAAATCCATATTTGGCAATGTTGTTGTCCTTGACTTTTTCTTCTTTCTCCATCTCCAGACTTCCTGTGGTCCAGTGTGTTGCCATTATCTGGAACAGTTATCTTTCCTGGAAAGCCAATAAACTATAACCTGGCATGGGAAGATGTGAGAACTATGCTTAATCCTATTAGAACACCTGCGGATTCTCTTTACTCTGTTCTTCATGAAATGCAAACAGATGAACAACCCAGAATGCATACCATATACCAAACACAAGGATGCCCAATCAACCAGCCTATGCAACTGCACAAAGACATATTCGTGAAAAAGGTCCAAGTGTTTTCTGAAAAGGAGAATTGGGCAAAATAAACCTCTGCTGCATACTCTGCTATTAGCAGTTAAAGAATCAGACCAGCTATCACAGCTGCTTGACGGAACTGTAGATATACTGTGTTATGGAACACATGAAATGCTGCAATCACCTAGGTACTTGACTGTAGAGTATTTGGTAGGGCCTTGTAGGAAAACTACTAATTTCTCTGAGCTATGTTTACTAATCTTTAGGAATGTAAGAAGCTCTTTTATACTTGCAGGCCAGGATACACTTGGCTCTAATGGATACACTTAGCATATGTAAACGTCAATGTTCTCTTTTCCGGTAGTTCTCATTTAACAACTGCCTTATACAATAACCATTAGCCGTTATAACAATGATAAAAAAGTAACTTTGCAACCAATTCTTGCATTTATAAACTTCGCAGGTCTATAAAGCAAAGGAAAGCTGAAATAAGATCATAACTACAATTGTAGTTTCACTACCAACTGCTTTGCTTAATGATCAAGTTGCCAGTCCCAGGTGTGGGACCAAATGAAAACTACCTGTATTTAGCTCTTTGGTATCTTACTGTGTCATACAACCCAATTTTCAATTAGTTTATGGTTTAATGCATTATTTTAACTCGGTGAGAATTCAGTAACCAGACCAAGCATCCTGTGTAACTGAGCCATGGAATAAGACATTTGGTTCATTTTGCCTATTACTGTAAATAATTACTGTAGTGGCTTTTTAGTGTTTTAAGGCTACTTTTCTGCTCTTGCTTTGGCATATCAAGAACTAGATCTGAGGCCACCTGAATGCAAAGCATGGGGTCTATTGCTGAACTCACTTTTGAAATATTGGGATGCTGGGGGCCCAACTGATACACAGCTAAGTTAATTTTTGGAAAGAATTTGGAAAATTGATCAAGGAGAAATCTATTAGTGGCAATTTGTTATGATAACTAGAGGGTATCTCCATATATTGAACCAGTCTCTTAGGAAGCTTCTATTGTTGATTTATTTATTTGTAATAGATGTGTATGGCATCTACAGAGATCATCAATCACCAATATACAAATTAATTTAGTTTAAAGTGTCAGCAAATATATATATATATATAAGATAGATATATAAGAGATAGATAGATAGATAGATAAGATATATTGACAGTGTTTTTTATTTAACAGTTTTTTTAAGAACTCGCTGATTAAATATATTGGAGTCCAGATCCATATTTTGTAACTAAAGATAGAAGGCTTAAGTAGAAGTAAATGTGAGTACCTAAGCAGACTGGTCATAGATAATAGGATAGATGTTATGATACTACAAGAGACTCATTTGGCTGACAAGGAACAAATTAAAGCTCAAGGGAAAATCCAGGGACCACAGTTGTAGCCAAAATAATGTCCATTGTTGATGAGTAACATGTAAGAATGATTGACTTTTAGGTTCTGGTTGGTTCTAAGGAATCAAAATGACTACTATGAAAAATAGGATGCTTAGTCCAATTCAACTGGAATTAGTTCTTACAAAGTAGGCAATCATATAGAATGCATATATGACGCAGTAGTTAAGGTTTTGGACTAGGATCAAGGAGCCCCATTTCTAATCTGATATCAGCCATGGAAGCTCACTAAGTGATATTTAGGTCGGTTACTTTCATTCAAGCCAATCTACTGATCAGGGTTGTGGTTATGGGAGAAAAGAGGAGGGAATACTATGTATGTTATAATGAGCTTCTGTACAAAAAGTGATATATAAATCAAATGAATAAACATAAAAATTTTCACTTTGAATTTAAGTGAAGTCAGATCTAGTAAGCCCTGAGTATTATTGTTCCTCAAGAAGCAAAGACTGTTTGCAAGCTCTGGAGCACTGAGTTACAAGCTTAAATTGGTGCATCTGCACTGGTAGCATAATGACAATTGCACCCCTAATTATTCAGTGTGACAGATTCAAAACTGGTTCAGAATAAATTAATTTAATGTACTGTTGGTGTGGAAGTCCCTATCCTGCTGACAACAGGCTTTTAAAAAAAATGCAACAAATGCATGGAGAAAACCATATGGTGAATGGCCGTTCACTTTTCATTCTGATAGTTCAGTATTTCTCAACCTCAGCAATTTCAAGATGGGTAGACATGACGGCTGGGGGATTCTGGGAGTTGAAGCCCACAGGTTTTGAAGTGGCTGCAATTGAGAAATGGCTGTACACTAAATGAACTATTGTAAGTCGAGGACTACCAGTATTTGGGGGTAATAAAGAAAAGCCATATCTGTTCTGCTGGTGGAACACTGGCCCTACATGGTGCTCGAACAGACCAAAATTCCAGAGGGCCTGCATTTAAACCAAAATTGCCCAACCCAGCATTGAGGAGACCTTGACGCCCTCCCATGCAGCCCCTCTGCTTTGCCTAACTTCCACAAGAGAGGAACAAGCCGCCTCCATGTTCTTGCACCATTGAGAGAGTCCTGACATGGCATTCTTGCATGGTATGGGAGCAACTCTGTAGTGGACAAAAAAGCTCTACAGAGAATCATTAAACTGCCCAGAATATCATCAGACTCCAGCTACCAGCCCTGGACGACATCTTCAAATCTTGCGGTTTGAGAAAGTTGCATAACATTCTCAGAGACTCTTCCCATTCTGCTTACAATCTTTTTGGACTGTTGCCTTCTGGCAGAAGA
The DNA here is from genome assembly GCA_012654045.1 of Ptyas mucosa. Classification (NCBI taxonomy): domain Eukaryota; kingdom Metazoa; phylum Chordata; class Lepidosauria; order Squamata; family Colubridae; genus Ptyas; species Ptyas mucosa. The sequence continues at coordinate 4,980,348 of WNWU01000013.1, forward strand.
TATTAGAACAATTAAAACTCGGATCACACGTTTTCTGAATAGTTTTTATCCCGGAGCTATAATTGCATTCAACAATGAACTAAAGAGCCACCATCAGTGAGCTGTTGGACGGTATTACTTGGTCTGTTGTGTGGATGTTTGGGTGGTTTAGGGGTGGGGAATTGCGGTGGATGGGAGTGTGTTTGGGGATTGTTATGTCTGTTGGACCTGTTCTTTGGGTGTTAAGTGAATTTCATTGTATGGGTATACTGTGTATACACGTACAATGACAATAAAGTTATTAGCCTTGGTGGAGCAGTGGACTAAAGCGCTGTTAAGTAGCACTTAGCTGCCAGCTGCCTGCAATTACTGTGAGTTCAAATCTTACCAGGCTCAAGGTTGACTCAGCCTTCCATCCTTCCGAGGTAGGTAAAATGAGGACCCGGATTGCTGGGGCAATAAAGCTGACTTTGTATAAAAAAGAACACCGCTGGGGGGGGGGGGGAGGCGAAAGTCCTACTAAGCAGGTATATACAAAAGTATGAAGGCTATTGCTTAATGCATTGTAAGCCGCCCTGAGTCTCCGGAGAAGGGCGGCATCTAAATTGAACCAATAAATAAATAAATAAATAATTATTCTTGAAATAGGGCCTCTTCTGCTTTAGCATCCAGAAGAAAGTAGGCTTCTCACTCCCTCCCACCCCCTTTTTTTTTTTTGCGTGGAGTGGGTAGGTGGGTGCCAGGCTGCGCTTTACCCTCCGAGGATGAGGGGAAAGGAACCCTGTCTCTCCTCACAGAGCTAGAGTTCTAAGTCACAAGCGCGCTCTTTCTCATGGCCGCTATTTACGCAGGCTCAGAGCACCGGACGCTCGCTGGAAAGGGCTCGCTCGCTCGCCCTCCCGCAATCGAGCCTCTCTGCAGGGCCGCCCCGCCAGCCAATCATCGTCGCTTCCTCGCTTCCTTCGCGGCGGCGGACCTGGCCGGTGTTTGCCCAAAGGATGGCATTCGCTAGCGGATGTTTGTCTTCCTATTGGGGCGAAGCACGAGGAGATGAATGGGAAGCGGGGAGGGGAAAGTAGAGAGAAGCTAATCAGCTACCAAATCAGCCGTCTGTGTGCCCCAGCCAATGGAAGGGAGCCCGAAATAATAACTGGGGGTTGAAAACAAAATGTACAGGACCGGCCAGTTTCTACAGCAGGACGAAGGCAATGGGTGCTTACTGTTGCAAGGAGATCACATCGGAGAATTGGGTCGCTTGTCAGATTTAACACAAAGTGTTAAAGCTCAAGCACAACAGCCTAACAAAATATAATTTTATTTTAAAAAATGTTGGGATTCTAGAAAAAGTGCAGAGGAGAGCAACCAGGATGATTAGGGGACTGGAGACTAAAACATATGAAGAACAATTACATGAACTGGGCATGGCTAGTCTAGTGAAGAGAAGGACCAGGGGAGGCATAATAGCTGTCTTCTAATATTTGAGAGGCTGCCACAGAGAGGAAGGGGTCAAGCTGTTTTCCAAAGCTCCTGAAGGCCAAAGAATAATGGATGGAACCTGACCAAGGAGAGATTCAACCTAGAAATGAGGAGGAACTTTCTGACAGTGAGAATAATCAACCAGTGGAACAGAAGTTGCCTTCGGAAGTTGTGGGAGCTTGAGACTTTCAAGAAAAGATTGGACTGCCATTTTTCAGAAATGGTGTAGGGTCTCCTGCTTGAACAGGGGGTTGGACCAGATGACCTATAAGGTCCCTTCCAATTCTGTTAATTGTTGTGCGTGCATAACCAATATCCAAGCAAATAAACTATATTGTTGCTCAATTGTGTTAAGACATAATGACTAGATTCCCACAATATGTCCAACCACAATTTTGTGTACTTAAGGTGGTGTCAGCTCTTAGTGACATCAATAGATATTCTCCATGATATTCTGTCCCTAAACTGGTCCTTCAACATTTCCAAAGGCACCCCCATCACTGTTGTAACTGAGTTCACCCACCTTGCTGTATTAGAGCCTTCATATAAAGTATCCACGGAAGGATAATTTGAACTTCTGGACATGTATCTAGATGGAATCCTTGGTGCTTCCTGAGCTTGGTTGTTTTCTTGCAGACATTTTATTTATTTATTTATTTATTTGTCCAATTTATATGCCACCCTTCTCCGTAGACTCAGGGTGGCTTACAATGCATTATAGCAATAGCCTGCATACTTTTATGTATATACCTGCTTATTAGGGCTTTCGGGCCCCCCAAGCGGTGTTGTTCTATACAAAGCTGGCTTATTGCCCCCACAATCCGGGTCCTCAATTTACCTACCTCGAAAGGATGGAAGGCTGAGTCAACCTTGAACCTGGTGAGATTTGAACTCGCACTAATTGCAGGCAGCTGGCAGCTAAGTGCTAGCACTTAACAGCACTTAGTCCGCTGCACCACCGAGGCTCTTTTAATTTTATCACCAAACTAGATAATGTCATCAGTAGTAGTAGACAGTGGGGTTTACTCTCATTTTATATACTAGTGGGTTGCCCTGTCAATGTTGGTGGAAGTAGTTTTGGTGGTTCCTTGATTGGACTGTTGTTTACTATTAGCTTGTTTGGATAAATTGTCCAACTCACTGGACAATTGTTCTTGCACTTCCAAATCCTGATCAAGAAATGGGTAGTATTTATAGTCCAGGCGGTTTTTTGCCTTTGATCTTCAATTTATGTGTCAAATGATATATCAATTGTATCGGCCCCTGGATCAGGTGTCTTTGCTCCTGATCATTTAGATCTTAGTACCTTCTGGTTAAATGACTGCAATGCACTTTAAATGGGGCTGCCCTACAAGAATATCCAGAAACTAACTGGTTCAGAATGCAGTGGGTCCGATGTGTGCACCACGATATGCCCATTTAACATTACTATTTTGTGCACTGCACTATCTCTTAATAAGCTTCAATAATAATAATAACTTTATTGTCATTGTACATGTATACACAGTATACCCATACAATAAAATTCACTTAACACCCAAAGACCAGGTCCAATGCATATAACAATCCCTAAACAGACTCCCACGCACCACAATTCCCCATCCGTAAACCACCCAAACATCCACACAACAGACCAAGTAATGCTGTCCAACAGCTCACTGATAGTGGCCCTTTAGTTCATTGTTGAGTGCAATTTTTAGCTCTGGGATAAAAACTATTCAGAAAACGTGTGGTCCGAGTTTTAATTGTTCTGTATCTTCTGCCAGAAGGCAACAGTCCAAAAAGATTGTACGCAGGATGGGAAGAGTATCTGAGAATGTTATGCAACTTCCTCAAACAGCGAGATTCGAAGATGTCATCCAGGGCTGGTAGCTGGAGCCCGATTTAATGATTAATGTTTTAATGATTCTCTGTAGAGCTTTTTTGTCCGCTACAGAGCTGCTCTCATACCATGCAAGATGCAATTCAAGGTCATGGATGTACATTTTCCATAATAGTTCTTTTCTTCTGAAATAATCTCCCCTCCCCATCCTTATTATCTTCCATAAGGTATTAAAAATGGTTTTTTCCTTTATAAATTTGGGGTGAGATGTTAGATGTGCCTGTTTTAAAGAAACATGAAGTGGTTTGATAGCTGGATTGTACGTCTGTTTCAGAGTCACTCAAGCAAATGGATAGCCATATACATTTATTAAATAATTAAAATTTCAGATATAATTTGGAGTCTTTTTGTGTGTTTGTCTTCCTTCACCTCTTGCCCATTCCTACGTTACTGTCCCTCAAGAGATTTCAACTGGCTGGCCAAGTCCGCCCAGTTCTTCAGATCTGCTTACCAGTCACAACTTTTTCCTCCCTTGTATGGGCTGTGGTTGGTATATTAAGATCCTGTTTTTCAAAGATGCTGGACAGATTACCAGCTAAAGCTGACATGTTCACCTCCATTCCTACCTCTTGCTTCCTGATCCTTTCCTATGGAGTTTTCTCAGTCTAATCAGAATTACTTGTCTGACAACCAGTTCTGAACTTCATCGCAACTTCGGCTTATATTAATTCATTTAAGTGATAGACACAGCATCTTCTCAACTCATCGAACCCAAGGTTGAGATTCACGCATGTTTGAAGATAGAGGCTTTGTATTAAGACTGACTATATGAAGAGAAAAAAAACATGAAAATATATTTAAAAAGCTGGTCTGTATGATGGAGCTCACACACGGAGGGGGTAGGGAATCATAAACACTTTCAGGGAGCTCCGCTGGTCTCCCTGGCATTAATACCTTGAGAATAATGGCTCCAGCATTCTTAGGACCAGAGTCTGAGAACCTGGGAAGCAGGTGAGAAAAACTAGGTCCGTAAAGCGTGAATTTACTCTGAGACGACTTGCAGGAGTGCTGAAATAATCCGGAAAGGGGGGGGGGGGCAGCAGGAGGCACCCGGTAACAAAGCACAAGGACACCTTCTCCCACCCAGACTCAGGTCCCAAGAGGGTCTCTCGGGGGGACACCGCCCGCACCATCAGCAATCAGTCCATGTTCCTCACTGACGTCAATGGATCTCCCGGCTTGCTATATATAAAGAACCCGCCAGCAACTCCGAGCACCCTTTTCCCGGCTCCGCAAGGACACATCGCGGTAAGTTGCTTCCCTTCCCACCTGAGGCTGAGACAGGAGGGGAGCGGGTGGGAAGAGAAAAAGAAGCGGAGGCTAAGGCGATCCTCCAGGCAACCCCGTCAGCCCTCGGGTGCTGCGGCTACCAGTTCAGTGTCACCCCCTACTGGCACTGGATCGCCACGAGAGGGCTGGAGATGTCCTGGGGATGCTGTCCTCCGTCCGGTTGCTTAGGGGAGCATCTCTCAAGTAGACCTTTTTTAAAAAATTTTTTATTTATTTATTTATATGCCGCCCTTCTCCGGAGTCTCAGGGGGCTTACAATGGGTTAAACAATAGCCTTCATACTTTTGTATATTTTTATACAAAGTCAGCTTATTGCCCCCACAATCTGGGTCCTCATTTTACCTACCTTAGAAAGGATGGAAGGCTGAGTCAACCTTGAGCCTGGTGGGATTTGAATTTGCAGTAATTGCAGGCAGCTGATCTTAATGACAGTTAATGACACTGCTTTAGTCTGCTGAGCCACCAGGGCTCAGTCTGGTGACTTTAGCCAGGTTCCCCAGGTTCTCCTCAACTTTAGGGGGAAAGTGGGTGGCTTTATTTGCTCCCTTTCCTGGGTGACCCTGGCAGTGCCAGCTGTCCTGGTCTCGCTCTCTCCAAGACCTCCCTGTCTCCTTTACCAGGCCCGGACCGCCTCAGCATGAGGCGGGCGCAGCTGCCCAGCCTCCTGGCCTCTCTGCTCCTTCTGGTCTTGCAAGTGTCCCTCGGAGCCAGACCAGCGGTCGACCTCGAGGGCAGCGCAGAAAGCGACCTGACCCTGCGGCTGCGGTTCCCCGAGGAAAACCGCGCCGGATCCCGCCAGCCACTGCAACCTCTTCCCGAGCCAGACGTGGCCAGCCTGTTGCTGCGATCTCTGCACCGGCTCTCTCCGGAGGGAGAGCTGCGCCGACGCCTCGCCGAACTGAGCGACCGGCTCAAACGCCACGAGCCGCCGCTCTCGATCGACCTCACCTTCCACCTCCTCCGCCACATGATGGAGATCTCCCGGGCGCAGAGCCAGCAAGCCCAGGCAGAGTTGAACCGTCAACTCTTGGACTCGGTAGGCAAGTGAAGGCGACAGCGAGGGCGCGCAAGAGATCCTCGCCTTTCTGAGCCGAATCCAGCAACTGAATCGCCCCGCGCTTCCTTCGGCATCGCTTGCCCCAACTCCGGCGCCTTCGCAGAAGACATTTGTTTATGAAATAAAACTTCTTGGGCGTCAAACGGTTTCCGAGTGCGGGCTGTTGATTTAGGGTGGGGAAGGGGCGAGGTTGCGTCCTGGGCTGCACTGGTGGTCCTACCTGAGCTGTGAGGTGTCAGGGGTTTGTTGTCTTGATATAAACTGTTGGATTCACTAGAGGGTCCCAAAGGTGCTTTTCCAAAAAAGCAACTAGACTTTCTTGGTTCTTTTCTTTGAAAACCTTTCGTTTCTCATCCAAGAAGCTTCTTTAGTTCAGTAGAAGGGTTTACACTGTAGTACTTTGCACTGATTTATTGAATTAACATGCTTTCTGCGGTCCGCGCATTACATAACCGATGTTAACGAATCATCTGGGTTCGAATATGGCAAACCCAGCAATCAATCAAACCAAAGTTAAATCAGCATGTATTATGAAGTTTCATTGATCTCCTGATACTGTAGGTCAACTCTACCAAAAGTTAATCAACTTTGGAGAAGTAAAGGGATGCTGATAGAGGAAAGTAAAATGCTAGTCTTGCTAACGAAACTTCCCGCAGGTCTACAAATTCAGATGTGTCTCTATTTCAATCTGCTTTACAGGAAAGCAGGCAGAATTTGGGTCTTGAGGCCAAAGGAAGCCTGAATCAGATCATTGATTCTCCAGGTCAACTTTGGTCAGACCCTATGCAAAGCTAAACTCAAGTAAAATCCAAAGGCTTTCAGAACCAGGGTATTCTTTCCATCTAAGGGAACACTGTATTGCACCCCGAAATATAGGCTAGAATTGAGCATTTTCATGTCAACTAGACTGGGAGATGGAAGCACCATATATATTAGCTATAGGGGGTGTCTCAATTCCCCATTGATCTTCCCTCTCCACAAATTTTCTTGACTCCTTTGCTGTGGAGCATTCGTTGTACAATACTAGAACTTCAAGAGTAGCACCATGGACAGCGACACTGCCGAGACCCACTAAAAAGATCCAATGCAAAAGATGGCTTCCAGGCCTGACACTTAAGCGCCTTCCAAACCAATTTTTCACTGATGCTGTTGAGTTGGTTGCTGGTACTGACAATGAGCAATGTTTTAGTTGGAGGGTGCTCTGATTAGTTGAAAACAGCAGGTCAGGAAGGCAGATTAGACTTCCTTCCTAGTTTTTTTTAAAAATGTAAATAATGTAAATGGTCACTCATCTCACTAAAGTTGTATCTACAGAAGATGGAGTTCCACTTTTGATGTTTTCCTGCTCCAACATTCCTCCCATTCATGGAAGAATTGGACTTTTCCACTAATTCCTTCTGTCTAAAGCCAGGTAGAAGACATTTCAAGCAGAGCAGGACTTCTCTAGCAAAATGAGGTCTTTTTTCCCTTTGGTAGACTGCCAGCTCTTTCTTCCTATGTTTGTTTTTTTATACTCCATCACTGTTTCCTTAGTCAGTTCCAGCCCAGTTAGGCAAGGAATTCTGTTGCTCTTCTGGTGTCCTAATTCTTTGTTTCTAGTTCTGTCCTCCCTCCTCCAGTACATACAGCCTAGAGTCATTGCTCAAAATGTAGAGATGCCACTTTTCCTCATTCAGTGTAAATTTGCAACTGGTCAAAGTAATATTTAGATTCATCCAAGTTCAAAGGATGGGACAAGTTACCCCTTCCTTAACCCAGGAATAGGATGGGAGGGTTGAGAGTGAAGTGTTTCTAAACCAGGCTAAAACCATGCCTATGGCTGACCCTCTTTTTCCCAGCACAAGAAAACATTTTAGCCAGCCCTTGATAAATTGGGGGAAAGCCGCTGTTTGTGGTTTTTAAAAAAACCCACATCTGGTAGGGAGTGAAGAACTAGTGCAAGTAACCTCTGTGAATGATAAATGCAGAAGTTTATGAATGAGCACCCTATGGAAAATTTCACCAACCATGCCTATGGATCTCATTTTTTTTCCTCCAAAGAAAGAGGTCCAACAGAATCACTTACCCAATGAACCTTGCCAGAATTGCTGTTAGCAAATAACTCACAACTTTATTATCTCCATAAATTAAAAAGCCAAATGGTACTATAGGAAGAAGAGGGGTGTAGAAGGAAGCAAGAAAAAGATGCACAGAGAAAGAAAACTTAGTGGGAAGCAAGAAAAACTTCTGCTGAAGAGGAGGAAGAAGCACAGGATGAGGCTGACTGGAACATTCTCCAGTTGCTTCTGTCTTCAAAGTGACTTTTCAGTGTTGTCCTGATGGAAGAAATAAGATACACATCTAGTGGGAAATAAAATGTGCTGATCCAGGTCTTGTGAATGTCCCAGTCAAAGCAGGAAAGCTCACTAATGGGCACGCTATCCTTTCCTGGTAACAAATCCTCTTCTTTTAATTCCTTTATACACTCTGAAAGCTAAGAGCTGGGGGAGGGAACGAGAGGGTGAACGCTGGGAGAAACTTTGCCAGGGAAAACCCAGAAGCTCAGGAGCAAGAAAGAAGATCCAAAATAGCCAAAGATCAACATTCATAAGTTACCAGAATTCTGCCCACTTTTTCTGGGTTAGGAAGCTAAATTATTTCCTGCTGCTTTGGAAACAGTAGAACCTGCTCTATTCCCTTCCTCCAATTCTGGCTGATGGGTGTATTTCTTTTCATTGTGTTTCCACCTCACCCTTTTTCATGTCATTGAAAAAGATTGTGATAAAAGTAGCTAGGCTATTGTCTTCTCTATAGCACAATGCCAGGTAAAATACACAAAAGAATCAACAGCATGGCAGAAAATTCCACTGAGATCATCCCATCACATTACACCAATTCTCCACGAACTGCACTGGCTCCCTATTGGTTTCCAGGTGCAATTCAAGGTGTTGGTTATTACCTTTAAAGCCCTACATGGCTCAGGGCCAGGTTATCTTCGAGACCGCCTTCTGCCGCATAGCTCCCAGCGACCGGTAAGATCCCACAGAGTTGGTCTCCTCTGGGTCCCGTCAGCTAAACAATGCCGGCTGGTGGGCCCATGGGGGAGGGCCTTCTCTGTGGCTGCCCCAGCTCTCTGGAACCAGTTACCTCCTGAGGTCCGGACCACCCCCACCCTATTGGCCTTCTAAAAAGCGGTGAAGACCTAGCTTTTCTGGCAGGCCTGGGGCCGTTGATCTCGCTCTTGTTATCTGGCGAGATCTGGCCATGAATGGCGTGAATGAGTTTTTAATGTTTTTAATTTTTAAATGTTTTTTATAATGATTTTTTAAAATGTATTGTGAGCCGCCCTGAGTCTTCGGAGAGGGGCAGCAATAAATTAAATTAAATTAAATTAAATTAAATTAAATTAAATTAAATTA
>WNWU01000013.1:4989439-5022709 GCA_012654045.1 Ptyas mucosa
TTAAATTAAATTAAATTAAATTAAATTAAATTAAATTAAATTAAATTCCCTAGAAACTTTCAATGTAAGCATCCCATCAAGAGAACATCTGGTTGTTGGGACTCATTCCTGAAGATCCCTTTTCATATTCCTCCTGGTCCTCTCATTCTCTGCCAATTAAAGAAACTGTCCAGGAGGAGGGGGACTTACCCCGAGAGGGTATATTAGGTGGCTTTGGTCTGAATCGAGACAGGTTCTCTCCATCTAGAGAGAGAAAGAGATACATGACATTAGGATTCTACATTTCACAGCTAAGGCTGAGGTTAGCTCAACAGGAAAAGACAGAAGTAGGTACTCAGAACTGTGATTATAAAATCACGGGCAAAAATAACCCCACTTCCATTATATGTGACTCCATCCCTCAGGCATTATTTTAATCTATTAGCTCACTTGTGCTTAAGTGAGCTAAATATATTAAAGTAATTTCTGAGGATGTTTTCTTCTGCAGGTTCTTAATATCAAGTAGATTATAAGGAGGACATTTCTATGAAAACTGTGACTCAAACAGAGCAGGTGAGAAGAAAAAAAGATTTGGACTTTCTGTTCATGGTCTCGCAGTGGCAAAATCTCAATGCATCCCCAGCCAGGTCAGAGCTACTCATTACAACTCTACCCATCTCTCATTTCAGCTTTTCAACTCACCTTCTGCTCCTTCAGGCCCCTCCGATCCTTCTGGATGGTCCTCCTCTCCAGCTTCACCACTTCCTTCTGGGATAATTCCTTCAGATTCAGTTTCCTCTCCAGAAACATCTGAGAGGGAAGCAGGGGGGGGAGGGGGAAGTAGGCATATGTGAAAATGACAAGCTTGTGTTATTCATCTATCTTGAATCTCTAAACACGGGTTTTCCAACATGCTTTCTGAATGTTATCATTATGTTGACAGACTTTTCAAAAATATGCTGCAGTTCCCCACATATGATGCATAATTCCTGTATAGGTTTTGTATAATTTCCTTCCTAAGTCATACATGTTCTAAATACATTTTTCAGAAAACAACTCTAAGCTACAAGCAAAAGGGAAACCAAATCCTTTAATCTTTCTGAGTAAAGAAAGTCCTTTAGTCTTAGTATAAATTTGTTCTCCAAATTAATATTCTAACTAGCTCAATAATATCCTTTCACAACAGGCAGGAATTCACTTTTAAGAGAGACTGTAATGCAAATTTACAAAAAATAAAGTTTAATGTAAAATAATTTTTTTATATTTTTCCCAAATACACCAGCACTAAGGATTTAAAGGTTACTGATCCATTTTTTGGATTTGCATAATATGCTAGTTTTATATCTTGTGCAAACATAGACATTAGGCTTTTAGCTGACTCAGGTATGTTGTCTGAATAAGTCACAAAATTCTTTATTGGGTGGATGTTGCTGTTGATTTTTGCACCATGAGCCAAATATGTATTTCCTTCAAACCCCAAACTATATCAATGTTGTGGGTTTGCAGAATTACTTGATTACACATCAGTCTTGTTTTCAAATGCCTGCTGTTTAACCACTGAATAGTCCAGACAATGACTTGTTATTTTATGCTATTTCTACTTAGGAGGATGAGGGATTTTGTTGAATCAAGTTCAGAATAGTTTGGGTCATTCTCTTTGAGATAATCTAAGTAATTCCATCTATCCCCATCCACCAATAATACTATGGCTTCTTCTTCTCCACTCTTCAAATACCCTTCATTGCAATGCCCCCTTACAAGTTTTTCCACCCTACATAGTTAAGAGTTAGGGTTTCAGCTCCTCAGTGTCAAATTCCTTCTTAGACAAGGGACATGTAAGTTAACGAAAAAAGTTAAACAGAATGGCACCCAAATGGACGAACAGCAGTGGATGCATCCTCTCCCTTCACTCCAGCAAGATGTTTCAGTCCAGCCACTCCTCACCTGTCTGAAATTCAATAGTTCTCAGCATTTCAGCAACGTGATCTATATTGAGAGAGAAATGGTCCATGTTTTCATAGCCAGACTCAGGCCGGCTACTCATGGATACCTTGGACATGTCTGTGATCCTGCAGAAAATAAGATGCATGATGAAATCTATCTGATGCATGTCTCTTTTCACCACAAAAAAAAAAAATAGAGATGGGAACCGGCAGTCGGCAGGAGAAGATTCCTTCCTCTCCAAAATGAGACAATAGTGTGAATGTGTTTGACTATTTTTGTCTCCTCCCTTCTTTGTCCATTCTGCTTCCAGCAAATAATGAATTAAATGGCTTCTAAAACTGTCCCCACCAAGATCCTGGAAAGTATTCATCCCAGCTGTGTATAGCATTTTTTGGGAACTGAGGAAAAGGCCAGGTATCATGACTTACTGCTGCCAATTGTGACTTCCATCAAAATGTTCTATAAATCCAAGTAAAGTTAAACTGAGGTAGGGAAGAAGCACAAGCAAGAGCTCTCTATTATTTCAAAACATATAAAGTATATGTTTATGTGTTTGTGTAGGATACAAATATTTGAAAGCTGTACGAAAATGCGTTTTCTGCTGTTGTTTTCATTGCTCTGTCCTATAGAGAAGTTGTGTAGTTTGATCTAAATACTAATTTACAGCAGCATCTTACTGAAAGCAAACAGAAGCTGTTTCTTCAGTTTTGGGCTTAATTTTAGTTGACAAAATCTATGTTGAGAAAGACTCCTGCGTGACTCGGAAACTGGCTTCCACAATTCTAAGCGTGGATATTATTTGGAATAACATTAACACATCAACCTGAAAAATCTACAGCACTGACTGTAATCCTGAATCCAGAAGGAATCCCATTGCTGTGGTTGCTTAAGAAAGAGAGGAAGATTCCAGTGAGCCTAAAATAACAAATCACAAATTTGTGGGTTTTGGAGAAACAGACACCAGCCTAACTGGGTCAAAGAACCGAGTGTGGATAAATCAGAAGTGAATCTCTGTTTAACTTTGCTGTTGATTAACCTGTTAACTATTTTTTCTTCATGTACATAATGTATGACACATCAGATTGGGTTGCAAATAGATGAGGAAGTGTATAAAATCTTGGACCTGTTTCTCAAGAGGGAAAACTATTTCTGTTGCAATATATTTGTCAGTGTACAACTGGGAGGGGATAATATGTAGTTTTGTTTTTCTGTCCATTTAACTCCCATTTTTAAAATGCTTTTGTCTAGTTTTGTTTTGACTTGGTTAATTTGGGGGGGGGGGGATTTTGTATTTTAATCTTCAGAATAAAATAAAAAATATGCAAGAAAAAGTGGATCGCTGCTATCTCCAGTGCTGCTGTTGAATGCCGGTTGGGCCACTGAAGGCTGATATTAAGGTTCAAGGCCTGGACCTTTGCTCCTGTTGCTTCTACTCACTTTTTGATCAGCTCCTTTGACTGCTGCAGGAAAGAAAGAGAGTATCTTCAGCATCAATGAAGCAGAAAACAACTATATCCCCAAGCTTTAAACCACTGAATCTTCCATGTTGCAAGCAGGGTTCTGCTTCTCTCCTCTCCTTACTTGTCCATCCTTAAGAAAGCTGACAGTATATCCTGCTTCTTGCTGATCGAACTGGCTCCAGGCTTACCCTGCTCCCCCACCCTGTCTTGTCACACCTGTATGCACCTGCAGATAGAGAGCCATCTGAGGTTCCTCCATGGACTGGATGGCTGACTCAACCAGCTTAGAGGAGACCTCAAGGTGGTCTCCATATTGCCGGATGAGCCCTCGCACCCTTTGGACTTTCTCCTCCTGCTCTCGTCCGATTTCTTGCAACAGCTCTTTTTTGCGTTCCTCCAGGATGCTGTACAAAGAGTCAAAGCGCAGGCAAAGATGCTGCTTCTGTCGCCGAGCATTATCCTGCCAGGGAGGGAATAGGTGAGCTATTATTTTAAAAGTACTATTTCCATCAGAGATTAAAGTTAATTAAATGACATAATGAGATCAATAAGTACTGCAGGTGTATGTTTCCATGCTTTTCCTCTTATTTGCTCTCAGAAGGCTCCAACTTTCATGTGGGAGAAAGAAGGAAGCTTAGAGGTAATCCTCAACTTATGACCACTGTTAGGAAATGGCTATTGTCTAACTAGTTGGTCAGGCAATATATAAACTATCAATATATGTTTTGACAAAATTAAATTGCTTTAAGACTGTATTGCATCATCCTGTATCCTGATTGGCTAAGCTCTGTAGTCAATGTACTTAAGGGGAAGCCTTAATCATGGCTTGTGGACACTACACCATTTTATCTGCTTATTTGCTGTTACTCTCTACCTGTTATCTCTGTATGATCACTGTTTGATGATTGCTACTTGTTGCTTTCTACTATTTATTGAATATTTTAATACTGACCTTGTTTCTGTTTGAAACTCAAGAAGAACTATTTCATTGTGTAATGACAACAACTGGTAAGAAGACTTTGGGCTTGGAATATCCCTGAATTGATATTTTAACTATCGCCTTATCTGTGTATGACTTGGATTGTTATTGGACTATGCTTTACTTTTTTCTAAAAAGTAAAAGACTACCACAACTCAGTGTGTCAGTATATTAACTGTGGTTATTCACTCTCAGCTGTTTTCATGTGCATATTCAAGGGGTTCTCTGCTCAATAACCCATAACATCAGTTGTGAGCCAAGAATATCCTTAATAACCACAATTGAGTCCAACATTTTCATTGCTAAGCAAGGCACTTGTTAAGTAAGCTACACTCCATTTTTCAACCTTTTTTGCTAAAGCGAATCACTGCAGTTGTTAAGTGAATAAATAATACCAGTTGCCAAGCACTTAAATTTTGACCATGTGGCAATGGGGATGCTCCATAACCAGTTGTAAGTCATTTTTTCAGTGCCATTGTAACTTTGAACAGTCACTAAATAAATAGTTGAGAGTCAAAGATTACCTGTATTGGCATAGCCTGCAGAAATAAACATTGCTTGAGAGCACCCCAAAAAACAAATTGAATGATTTTATGCTCACCTCAATAGTTTTACAGATCTCTTCCATCTGGGTGATGATGGCTTGGATACGGTCATTCCCTGCCACTAACATGGCAATGCCATCACTCAGCTCCCCCTGCAGAAATAGGAAGGCGAAACGTAATGGCTGGGCTCGCACTACTTAAGCCAATGCAGTGATGAAAACAGGTATTCATAAAGCCTGTCATTCCTTAGCAAATATACATTGCACAGTACTACTCCACTACTCCAAACTACAAACTCCTCAAATTCATTTGAGACTTGAAATGTTTCACTGGAAGATATACATAGAGGCTAGACTCTGAGGCTAAGCCTTGATGAGCCATAGACTCATAGGCTGCATGAAATTATCTTATGGCTCATCAGGGCTTAGTCTCAAAATCCATTTCCTCCAAAGTCTAGCCTCGATGTTGGTCTTCAAGAAGAGAGGAAGGCTACAGTGCAGTGCCTGTGGACATGTTTCTGCTTCTATTGCATGATGGTGCATCCAACATAATGACTAACCGATCAGATGGACTAATTCTAGGGAATCTAGATCAAGGAAGAGGATAATGCAAGTCATAAGGCAACTGAAAGCCCCACCCTGGATGGGCTCTTATCCAAGAAAACAAGGAAGTAGCATGGAAGGGAAGCAGCAGAGAAGAGGAAAAACCCCAATCAATGCTACCTGGGTGCTCATGATCCAGGCATTTTCTTCCAGACCCATAAACACACCTGATACACGAATAGGTCATTTGTGGTGCCAGCAATTCCCCTGTGTGACAGCTGACTTGGAAACCAACATTCTAAGCAGTAATATCAGGCCAGGATCCCAATGCTGTTGTTAAATTGGGCACCAGCATCTAACACATGTAACAGTGTCTCCCCCACAAGATTCTACACAACTCAAGTTTTTGCTCTAGTTGTCCAAAACAGAAACTATGAGTAGAAAGAAGACAGGATCTTCTTTCATTTCCGTTCTTCCTCTCCCACCACCACTCCTTGTACCTTTTGGCGCTTATAAATGTTGGTCAGAGGAGCCACTTCACAGTCTTTGTGGGCTCCAAAGACTTTGCACATAGAGCAGGTTGGAACCTCACAGTTCAAGCAGTATATGTTGATTTTTTCCTCTTCATGTTCTTCACACATCAGCTGCTGCTCTGTCTTGGCATGGAGAGGCCTGGCCACAGCATAAACAAGAGATTGAGAAAGATATTGAATCCCCAGAAAATGATCCACTCTGGCTCAAAAAACTTTCTATTTTTCTTAAGGTCATCATGTCAAAGGACAACAGATGTGCTCCTTTTTGAAATATAGTACAGCATGCCAAGAGGCCCAATTTTTATTTCCAAAGGAAAATATTTTAGCTCCTTGTGTTCCAAACAGAAGTTTAGGTAAAGGTGGGCAGCAAGGAAGCCTTAGGATTTGAGATGGAGATGGATTTCAGCTTGGTTCCATGAAAGACATGCAGTGACCAAGAGACAACCAAGCCTTTGGTTTTACCATCAACACCTAGCTATCGTGATCCTTCCTTTGGTTAATGATAGCAATGCAACATTAGTGTAACCAGCATATTTAATACCGTGTTTTCCCGAAAATAAGACCCTGTCTTATATTTTTTTGAACCCCAAAATAAGCGCTTGGCCTTATTTTCGGGGAGATCTTATTATTTTGGGGTATGTGGAACAAGATGGGGCTCCTCTTGCCATCTTACCTGATTTCCAGCTCTGTCTCCCTAACCCTAACCAGAGAAAATGGCGGGGACCAGCTGCGCATGTGTTTAAATATTTTCAGAGAGGGCTTAGTTTTGGGAATGGCTTATTTTTTGGGGGGGAATTATTTTTTGGGGGGGCTTATTTTAGTGCATGTGCTCAAAAGCCCGATTGGACTTATTATCAGGGGATGTCTTATTTTCGGGGGGAAACAGTAGCTTCATGTGATTCAAATTATTGATGAGATTAACCCAGTGGTGAAATCCAAATTTTTTTACTACCGGTTCTGTGGGCATGGCTTGGTGGGCGTGGTGTGGCTTGGTGGGCATGGCTTGGTGGGCATGGCTTGGTGGGCATGGCAGGGGAAGGATACTGCAAAATCCCCATTCCCTCCCCACTCCTGTGGAAACGATATTGCAAAATCTCCATTCCCATCCCACTCTGGGACCAGCCAGAGCTGGTATTTGTTGGTTCTCCAAACTGCTCAAAATTTCCGCTACTGGTTCTCCAGAAGCTGCTGGATTTCACCCCTGGATTAACCATTTTCTTGGTACTGTATTTAGATTAGGTTAAGCATTTAAAGAATTATATTCTTTTTAAGTGCATAAAGAAGACCAAGTCCCAAGGCAATTTTGAAAATCACAATGTCTGGGGAACAGAGTCTTTTTGAAGGAGCACCCACAAACATAGGCTCTCTTCTCCTCCCTGCCCAGCATTTTATGTAAGCCTCGTGGTAGGCAATGAGTTCCATTGAGGACATCGCAAACTAGATATATATGAAGGATTGGGGATGATATTACAGATCAGCAGCCAGAGGTTGAATTCTAGCCAGCAAAATATCTCTGGAGACAAAGAGATTGCCACTGTGGACAGCTGCTCCTCTTGAGTAAACTGCAGCAACTAAGATTTCTTCAGTTACCTCACAAATTGAGTGGCTGGGAATTGAGGGATTTCCACCAAGCTCAGAGCCACAATATAGTCTATATTATGGACACAAAGTTCTGCCAAAGCTCATTTCTTAAACATTTATGGAAATTGTGGTGGTTTTTTTTTACTGCTTTTCAACTATTAAGAACCTTCCAGTGGAAAGGTCTTATAACACGCACTGGGGGAGTTCTCTTTAATCCTCAGCAAAAAAAAGTTTGAAAGATAAACTTAAGAACATAAAAACTGTTTTTTATTGGGGGGGAGGGAGGGAGGGATAATCAGCAGAACAGTAATTAGAATGTTATACAGTGAATGGACTAAAGGTCCAGATGGATTTGAAATCAGATTTTGAAAATAGTTATCAGAATCCTTCCCATGAGAAAATACTGTTGTTTTACATTCTTAAAAGAAAATATGATAAGATGGGAACTTGAGGGACACTAGAGGAAACCAAAGGCAACTAAAGATTATAATTAAAGGAGAAGAATACTTCAGTTTGACTTACTAACATAGAATAGCAATAGCACTTATGTACCGCTTCATACTGCTTTTTCAGCCCTCTCTAAGCGGTTTACAGAGTCAGCATATTGCCCCCAACAATCTGGGTCCTCATTTTACCAACCTCGGAAGGATGGAAGGCTGAGGCAACCTTGAGCCTGGTGAGATTCGATCTGCCAAACTGCTGGCAGCCGGCGATCAGCAGAAGTAGCCTGCAGTACTGCACTCTAACCACTGTGCCACCATGGCTCAGAATGGAGTAAAATACAAAATAACATTAAACAGGATATTTTTGAACAATGGATGCAGAAGTTAATTTTAGAAGTGTCTATCAGTATAGATAGACTGTGTTCAGATATTAAGGAAAAGGAACAAGTTGTACTGAACAAGACTGAGATCGATCTGAAAGTGGATTTTAAAATAATTTTAAAATAATTCAAGAAAGATATGGAAAAATATTACATTAGATTTACAAATTAATTCAGTTTCTCAATAATTAAAAGGGATATACAAATGGGAATTTCTTATATTATGAGAAACAACAAAGAAAAAAAACAAGCCATAGGACATTGTCTGATGGGATTATAGATTAAGATTGTTAAAAGTAAAAGGAATGGAATATAGGGTTTTATTTGATCAAATTTAAAATAGATTTGTTATTTTTTTAATCTTTAATGGACTTCTGCTGACTAGGACTGACTGACAAGGTTTAAGGATATGGTAAGGTTTAAGGATATGTTTATAAATAAAATGGATTTATCTGATCAAGAGATAAATTGTCATTTCTGGTAATCCTTGGTGGACTTTTGCTAACCGAGACTGAATGATGAGGCCAAAGGATTTGTTATAGATATAAGATGAATTTTGGAATGAAGAGATTGTTTGTTGTGTTTTAAGAGAAGGTGATAAATTATTAAAATTGTTTATACTGATTATGACAAGAGGGGAAGGCACTTGTTTATATGTTTCTTTTTTCTTTGCTATATTCTTATTTTTTTTCTTTTTCTGCATTTTCTATTTTTTCACTCTTTTAAATTCTGGTAGTCAGTTTTTATAGAATTGTAATGCTTAATGAAATTATTAAAAAAAAGAAAGCCTTGTAATATGTCATTAACATGACGAAGGGTTGACAGAAGCGTGCCTTCATTTTTTCAAAAATATCCCATATTATGCTGTGTTATTATTACTGGTAGCTCCCTTTTTTGGAATAGTGTATGAAAGAGAAAATATGTTTGCAAAAGTGAGAGGAATATTTTGCTTGCCAGGAATGTGAGAGAAACCTAACCTTTAAACTGGTCTTGCCACCAGTGAGTATGAATACAGTAATCCAATAATAATGAAATACTATGCAAATAAAAGACTGAGAAATGGTATCAGTTATTAGCATACCTTTCTGAAAAACAAGTTCTAGCTTTGAGGAGATGGCTCTATCTAACTTTCGCAGACTTTGAACTCTGTTTTAGAAAGATCCAACAGTGTGTTAGATGTACTAGTTGACACACATCTGGATCAGTGGTGGGTTGCTCCCGGTTCGGTCCGGTCCGGTTCTTGCAAACCAGTAGCAAAAGCGGCGGGAGGCTCCGCCCACCCACCCGGATGTCATCATAAATTATCTGCTCATGTGCAGAAACTTCTGCGCATGTACAGAAGTGCGCACCTGTAAGCAAAGCAAGCACGCACACTCCCGTTGCAAACCGGTAGTAAAGGTAAGTAGAACCAACCCCTGATCTGGATGTATTAAGTAGAAAAATGCACATGAAAGCAAGAAAAACATTTAGGAAGGAAGATGATGAGAAAGTAGAAAGGATAAGACCTGAGAGGTCCAGGCAAGGATTCAATTTCTGACAGGTCTTCAAGGAGGAAAGAGAGTTGAAGTAATCAGAAGGAAAATTCTGGTTCTGCTTCTTCATTTGGAAAACAAAGATTTTGGAGCAACAGAAATGTGTGAGCACACATGCATGTCTTAGGTGCAGGATGACCAACCACCAAGTGTTGAAACAGAAATGATGGGAGTCTACATGTAACTTACCGAGTGGATTCTTGTTTGTAGATATCAATTATGTTTTCCACCAAAAGGTTGCGTTGCAAGCCATAAACTCCATGCCGGTCCAGCACCACTTCATGTCGACAGGATGGGCACCGGAATCGGCCTCCTGAGGACACTGAAGTGGATCCACGAGATTGCCACAGGGGGTTGGAGGCCTGGCAAGGAGGCGATGGGAAAGTTGAGATTTTTGCTGAGGTTCAGTATTGCTTACTTACCCATTTGTTAGAAACGTGGCTCTTCTAGGAAGCAGTAATAGAAACCCAGGAGGGCATTTTGAACTCCAATGACATTCCTCTGTCCCAGGACAGGTCATGCAAATTGGTCCCCTACCAGCTACTATTACAAGAGTTGGCAACTGCAGAGATCACTGCTATAGGCAGACTTTGGCAAAGGATTATTCCCAGCCATCCCATGTCCAACTTGCCAGAATAACTCACTATATCCATAGCACAGTAACTCATTCTCCAACTCACATATGAGTTCTAGGTTATATTCAGACAGCTGAATGATGGTCTAGTCTAGTGACTAAGAAGTGCAACAGTTAAATGGGACAACTCACTCCTCCAATAGAGGTCTTAAAATTTTGGATAAGATGCAGCCACTTGAAGAGAGAGCTCCTCTAAGTAATAAATAAATGTCTAAATTAAATAACATCCCATCTCCTCTCCATGGGCACTTTGCTCACTTTAATTTTAGCTGAATTTTAAATTTAAAATATCTATTTATTGCTTCAATGTTTTATATGGCATTTTTATTCATTGATTGTAAGCGGCTTAAAATCATCTTTGATGAGATGGGCAGCACATAAGATAAATAAAAATAAATAAATAAATAAATATAAAAACAAATAAACAAAAAGGAACATCCTGAGAAACATTTTAATGCAATTTTTATTTTCATTTTTTATATTTATGGGAGCTTTTGAAGAAATTTAATAAAATGTATTTTTTTAAAAAAAGAAAATCCTAGTCTGAAAATCACAACTGTTGTTGTTTACACTGAAAACTCTTGGACGCCATACCAGGCCTTCAGGAGTGAATTGGATTCTATAGACCAGTGATGGCTAACCTTTTTGCCATCACGTGCCAAAAGCAGGGGGAGCGCAGGGGGGTCACATGCAAGTGTGCCCACACCCATAATTCTATGTGCCCTGTCCCCCCATGCATCTGGGCCTTCCCTGCGCTCCCCCGCTTTTGGCATGCGAAAGCATGGTGGGCCCAGTAGAGCCGTTTTTCGCTCTCCCCAGGCTCCAGAGCCTTTCTAGGAGCCTGGGGAGGGTAAAAATGGCCTTCCCCATCCCCAGAGGCCCTCTGGAGGCTGGAAACAACATGTTTCCTGACTTCCAGTGGGCCCAGAAATGCTCGAAAATCAGCTGGCTGGCGTATGCATGCATGCCGGAGCTGAGCTCACGTACCCATCGATATGGCTCCGTGTGCCACCTGTGGCACCCGTGCCATAGGTTCGCCATCACGGCTATAGACTATCCTGCTCCAATATTAGAGCAAAGAGCATTGAAGTGAAACTTGAGCCAGGAAACAGATTTCTTTGGAACAAATGCATTGATTTGTCAACTTGAGGTCTGTAAGGATTTTTTTTAGGTAAAATGCATAGGACTCCATTTAATTCAAATTAATACATTTTCCTTCTGAGGGAAAGATATTGAAGAGTGCTGTAGGACTGTCTCCTGGGCAATATGCAATTCAATCTTTTTTTTTTATAAATTCATGTGTTGAGGGCCTATTTAAGTGCAAGGAAACTTTGTGTGGATTTTTCTTACTGTGAATGCTATAACAGGAACTGCCCTGGGGGGGGGGAGGAGAAAGCAGGTAGTCAATTCATTGTATTTTAACACAATGTAGTTAAAAGTGAATTATATTCAATTTTCCCTTGTTACATTAAAAAAGGAACATTCAGAAGATCTTTAACCTAGAGATTGAGCAAGAAGTTGTCATCAAAGCGGATCTTCACACAGATGAGAAGAACAGATGATACTAGGGAAACCAAAATTCTGATTCAAAGAGGTATCGCACAGACAAGGAATTAAGGTCCCAACCAACGGAGTGAAATTCACCAGATCTTTAAAGTACTGCATTTAGGTGCAAAGGAATAAAGTCATAAGAAAATGGGGATTTGGTTTATTTGTGGAGTGAACCCAACAAAAGTTAAAAATCTTACACGATATATTTTATTTGTGGCCTCTAGGTGGCACTAGTTATGCACAGGTTATTCTTCCTCTGCAGAGAAGCAACCTTACTCTCATTCTAATAAACATCACTTCTTTCCTTCTTACTTTTGTAAAAGTGCAAAACATGCACTTTTGTTAGTTTTGTTAAAGTCATTTTGTTTTGTGAACTTAAAGACTATATCTTGGTGTCTTGCCTTTAGGGATGGCCTAGGTTGCTTAGTTTTCTCAAAAAAGGATTTAATTCTTTAGCCTTAAAGGGATCCCACAACTCAGATGGTGTTGATGGGCATATACACAACAGGTTTTAAAGAATCAAGATTTAGATTTTCTAGAATTTGTCAAGAGAGATACAAAAATCCTAGCAATGATGGTAAGGATGGCTTTTCCTTACTAGAATCTAGCCATAAACAATGCCAGCTAACCTCTTTTTCTGTTGTGTCCATGTAATGTGGCTTTCATCTCACATACCGCCCATACTCAAGGCAGATTTAAATTGTTGTTTGCTGCTTAGAGTAGAGTGTTCCCTTTTAACTAAGGAAAAAAAGCCCTGGCTGTTGTACTGAGGGTACAATTGACTTGCAACCACAATTGGGACCATGATTGTTAAGTGAGTTCATTGAACATTATGACCTTGTTTGCCACGGTTAGTAGGCAAATCACTGCAGTTGTTAAATGAATTGCATGGCCATTAAGCAAATCCGGCTTCCCCCATTGACTTTGCTTGTTGGAAATCAACTGGGAAGGTGAGAAATGGTGATCACATGACCCTGTGATGCTGCAACCATTGTGAATAAAGTGTCCAAAGTTTGATTACATGACTATAGAGATGTTGCAAAGGTATAAGTGCAAGGACTGGTCATATGTCACTTTTTTCAGTGATTTGTAACTCTGAACAGTTTCTAAACAAATGTTTGTAAGCCTAGGGCAGAGGTGGGCTGCTGCTGGTTCGGGTGAACCAGTAGTTGTGACTCATGGGTGGGCCTGCCCCCCCTCCCGCCTTGGTGTTATTCCATCCTATATCGTCATGTTTTTTAAGCTGCACGCATGCACGGAAGGCCATACGCTTATGCAGAAGGCATGCACGCATTTTCAGTGCTGGGCAAACCAGTTGTTACAACTGGCAGCAGCCCCTCACTGGCCATTGCACAAAACATCCTAAATCTGATTTATCTTTAGAGATACAAGATGCCTTTAATCCTATACATAGCAGTTGAATCTGTTCAGATGGCTCTCAGTCTCTCCCAGTGAGCTACAGCAAGCTGTATTAATAAAAAACAGTACCGAACTCTGTTGGGATAGCAAACGCCAATCGTTAAGTACTAAGCCATCACTCCATCAACACAGTATTACTTCCTAAAGGGAGAGATAGCAGGAATCCTCCTCCTCCAACAATAGTAATATTTGCAGGAAAGCAATGGGCAAGCTTGCTCCATTTGCCAGGCTTGGCTCAAATCAAAGAATCATCAGCCAAGCATATTTCTTCTTGACGAAAATGATCGCTTCCAGGAGTTTTACAACTAAATACATACTGGACTCAGAACTGACATCAATTATCAGTGTCAAGCAGGGGTGAAATGCTCCTGGTTCGGACCGGATCGCCCGATCCGCTAGTGATGGTGGCCGGTGGTTCGGAGGACCGGTAGCAAAAATCCCTGCGCCGCCCCTCCATGACCAACTGAGCCACGCAATCATCAGAAATTGTTTTTTTACTTTTAGAAGCATTTTTTCTACAACCTCTTCCGCCGAAAAAATGCTTTTAAAAGTTTTTTTTTTAAAAAGCCTCTGATGATCACGCGGCTCAAGCTGGGATAGTCAGAGGCTTTTAAAAGTAAAAAAAAAAAGTTGGCCACGCCCACCATCACATTACCCATGCCCCCACCAAGCCACGCCCACAGAACCAGTAGTAACAAATTTTAGATTTCACCCCTGGTGTCAAGGCTGTTTTAAAACAAAATAAAGGCTCTCTGAGCTAGTGAAAAAATGTCTTTCAGTGTGTAAAGTAACTATAGTGTCTTCCCCTCTTAGATATTTAGAACTATTATCTTAGAAATCACTAAGTCTTAGATAGCTTTCCATTAGGAAGCCATCTGGTTTAGATCAGTCCAATTATGGAATCCCTGACAAATGCTTGTCTTCGTTGAAAGAGAGCCTATCGCTATGAAATAATTTACTAGAACATTTCTCCTCAGGTTGAGATAAAAATCTATGACATCATAACAACCATCCCATTACTTCAAAAGGCCTGCTCCATTTTCTGTGGTAAATCATTATACTATATTTGCAGACATTATAAATCTCCATATAGCCTTTTCTTCTCCAAGCTACTTAGCACTTTCCATCATTCTTTGTAGGACATAGTTTCCAGATAAACCACCTTTTCTTCTCCTCTGGAAGGACAACAGCTCGTTATGGTCTTATTTTCCGTTCTGCTGCTCTCTGGTAAAAGTGGCTGCATTTATAGGCTAGTTTTAAGGGTTAGTTTCTTGTGGGTTAGCAGGATACACAAACTTAATCCATCTGAGTGCAGTACTGTGTGAACCCAGAAAGGGAATTATAAATTTTTATCCTGTCTTTATTATTTTTACAAATAACTCAAGACGGCAAACCTATCCAACACACTATCTATCCTTCTATTTTCCCCACAACAACTCTGGGAGGTGAATTGGGTTGAGAAAAAATGACTGGCCCAAAGTCACCTAACTGGGTTTCGTGGCTAAGGCGTGACTTGAACCCAAGATGTCCTGCTTTTGAGCCTGGTGCCTTAACCACTAGACCAAACTGTCTCCAAGTTCAGCATAGTTGTATAAATGTAGTCAACATGTAACTAAATGAGACTGAAGATACTTCCTTTGGTTAAAACTTTCACTTCCCACCTCGTGTTACACTTTCTTTAGATCAAACTGCCAAACTGTGTAACAAAACAAGTGATACCTGCAGCGGCCTCCTATTTAGACAACTCACAAAAATCATCATACACAAATTCTACTTAAATCAGGAGGATATTTCCTCCATATATGTTCCATTTCATCATCCAGCTCCATTTCTGTCTTCTTTTTCCTATTAGCCATGTGAGTACAGGGTAAATGGGAATATCTCATTGTTAATGTCGCCAGAAGGTTGGAATGTATAGAAAATGTTCTATAGGAAGAGGCCTTTCATTGCATCAATTTTATTCCCCTCACTGATGATACATATAAAGGCAAAAGACCCCCTCCTCCTTCAGGCCTGCTTGTAATGGCCTCTCCAGGCTAATACGCCATCCTATCCTGAATCTCACACCCAGTCTCGTATTCCTCCCATTTTGGAGTGCCTGATCAACACAACACAATGTCTTTCCTATCCCCTGCCTTCCAAACCCTCCCTTAAACAACAAACACCTTGATACTTCAGTCCTTTTCCACGAAAACAAGATGTAATTGGCATTGCAATTATTCATACTTCCAAATTCTCTATTGCTCCTCCATCCCCCTCTCTCATGGGCCTTTTTAAGTTTTGGGAGGCAGATATTTTCCTTTATTTTTGTTACTCAAGAAGCGCAATGAATATTAATGGCTATCTATAAGCAGAGAATCCATCATAACATTTATTAGATAATTATCATAAACTCCTTCACTCAGAAATGGCTCAGATTTTAGAAAGGCATCACCCAGACAGACCTGAACCCCTTTCATGTTATGCTTATCCAGAGCATTGATTCCTGGGCTTCTTGCTCACCTGAAAGATGTCGTTGGCACACTTACGACAGAGGTTGTGTTGGCAGGGCAGGATGACCACTGGTTTGGTGAACATCTCCAAACAGATGGGGCAGATAAGCTGCTTCTCCAGGTTATCCATGCTTTGTGAAGTCCCCAGCATCGGCTTGAAGCCCACGGCAAAGTTCATCCCCGCAGCACCGATTCTTGCCCACTGCACACTCTAATGGGCTAGATGGATGACCCTCTCAGCCTTCCCTAGGTCTCAATGCCTGCCTTGCCAATCTCTGCTCTCTCTGCCTTGTTCTGCCTGCCTGCTCCAGCTCTCCTGCCTTGGCAGCGTAGCCTCTCTCCTTCCTGGCTTTTACGCCTCTTCCTGTTTTATTTCCACTTGGGGAATTTTCCTCCGTCCACCAAGCCTGCTTCTCTTTTTCTAGTTTGCCTGTCCAGATCTTGACTTCTGACATCATTCCCTGTCCTGAGCCTACAAGGCTATTCTTAGTAGGTCACATGACCCCAATGGAATCCCAGCTGCCATTTTTGTCTCAGTAAAGGGTGCGGGGGCAAAGCAACAGCTGTCAACGGGATCAGGTGACACTTAGTCACTACTCCACAACAAGCTATGACACTTTCAAAAGATGGCTGTCAGACTGGGGGGAAGCAGTCAGTGGCATACTCCTATGCTATATCCCAAACAGTAAGATTCAAGTATTGTTGGGGAAAAGAATTAAATCTTTTCACATATAGGATAAAAATAAAGACCTTCCACTAAAGTATAACTGGATGTTATGTAAGTGGCTGGAACCAGATAATTTGAATTGCAAGCGTCTACTAAGGAATAAAATGAATTCTCTTATTTGCATTTCTTCAGACAGGTTCCATGAAATATTACAAACTGAGTTTGCAATTATGAAGTCAAGGAATGCTGTGAATATGTAAGTGGCTGCTCAGTCTCTCTCTCTCTCGCTCTCTCTTTTTTTTTGCAAGCGCAATTAGGCTGTTGGCTTTTGGTTTGATTGTACTTGACACATTAAGCAGCATACTCTTCTCAACATTCAAAATGAATCATCAAAATATTAAAGAGAAACACGTAAAATTACAATAGACTTAAAGGTAACCTCCATAAATACTTTGCAAAATAAACAAGTCTTACAACTTTGTCATTCAAAGCAATTTATAGCCATTAGCCAAGGATACTTAAAAAGCCACTGCTTTGAATCACACCAACCAATCTTAACAACATTAATATCTAAACCAGCTTTGCAGATCCTGGAGCCTTCCAAACAGGATTTCCTGCAGTCAAAATCCAGATCTGGATGGTTTCCAACGGGGGGTTGGGGTGAGAAGGCTGCTTAAAAATAATTGGGATCTTTAGGATAAAGAAACAGAAATCAATATTGTGTGCTCTTACTCATTAAAATGGACCTTGTGTAGTTTGGGAGGAAAGTATTCTCTGCTAATTGCACAATAGTTTTAAGCTTCTATCTGAATAAACTTTTTACTGGGGAGACAACTGGAAAATTGGCTATATATTACTAATTATATTTCCCAAAGTTTTTATTACTAACTGGCTTAAATGTCAGCTGACTTCAATTGTAAAGCCTGACGGATGGATGGAATAAACATTTGAGTAATTATGTTTAGTATAGGATAATTTTATTTTTATATAGGTTTTCTTCTTTCCGCATATATTTTTTTTAAAAAAAACAAAACATTAATACCTATACAAACATTTGTTAATTGTCTCAGGTTGAAACACATCATTTCCATCCATTGTTACCCTCATCAGATGGATCATATTTCTCCAGGATTTCGGTTTTCCAGCCCTGCTAGTTATTATCCTTTTAAATGAAATGCCAAAAGATGGATTTGGTAGCTTCTGCAGGAAAAGCACTCACCCACTGACTGAATCCATCCCACTGAAATGGGATTAGAATACTTGGAAAGGCTTCTTAGAAAAGATTTGTATGGATTTAGTGCAGCAGCTAAAAGGCTTTCAGCTTACAACAGAAACAGAAGATTTTATCACAGATGTCCAGGATAGCACAAAAAAATCACCAATAATCACTATTAAACACCGCAGAATATTGGTGCAATGGACAGAGCCTGGAATATGCTTGGGTTATGCAAGAAAAAGCTAGAAATGTTTGCATTAAAATACATACATCGATTAAGATAATCTTAAAAGATTAATGTACAATTGAAACCAGTGGGTTTTTTTTTCTTTTGGGACTGATGGACAAAGGGTTGGAAAAGACATGGAACTTTATATATGCAGCAAGATTATTGTATGCATAAAGATGGGAAGAATTTGGCATCATCCCCAATGGAGGAATGGTCGGTAAAAATGATATAACTGACTTAAGTTCACTTCTTTGGTTAGGGAAAAAAAATATCTACAATTATTGCTAACTGGAAATCCCTTACAGACTTTTTGCATGAAATAGAAAAAATGGACATGATTTATGGTTTTGATGATTAAACAGAATAGATATAGAAAGAAGAGAGGTATGTTGTAACCACAGAGGTAAAGTTATAGCAATAGCACTTATATACTGCTTCACAGTGCTTTACAGCCTCTCTAAGCGTTTGCTTTACATTTTTTCTATGTGTTTTTTTCTTGCACCTCTCTTTGATTTCTTTTTCTTTCTTTATATTAGATTATGTTAGCATTTTCTATTCTTTAAAAGATTGTTAATAAAAAGATATATAAAACAAAACATTTTTTGGAATAGCTTGGACCTAGATCTGATTCTCAAAGCAAAAATGTCTGA
Source organism: Ptyas mucosa (assembly GCA_012654045.1). NCBI lineage: Eukaryota > Metazoa > Chordata > Lepidosauria > Squamata > Colubridae > Ptyas > Ptyas mucosa. The sequence continues at coordinate 5,008,216 of WNWU01000013.1, forward strand.
TTATATCTTCCTGACCCATTTATTATTCTCCCAACTGTGGAGAATAGTCACTTCTTAATACTTATTTTTCTGCTAAAGCAGGGAACCAAATTAGTTCCAAAATAATTATTCTTAAGTCATATAATACCATTAAGACTGAAGAGACTATGCAGTTTTTAGGCAAGGCTGGGTCAAGCATGTTAGGTTCTAGAATAGCGCACATTCGTAATTAAATTATAAAAACATACAATTTCAAAAGTTCAAGTTCCTGTACATACAGATACCCATTTGTTATACTTCTCTTGACAATAATTCAACCTCTGTGTCTACTCTATTGTCAAAGAGTTCATATGATGAAGATACATTCTTTGGAGCAGAATTTCTCAACTTGGCTATTTTTAAAAGTGTGGAATTCTGGGAGTTGAAGTTCACACATCTTAAAGTTGCCAAGGTTGAGAAACACTGCTCTGAGGCAATGAAACAAATTAGCTTCATCTCCTACGTGAGTGTCTTTTAAAATGATCTTGAAGTATTTAAAGAATAAAAGATGACTGCAGCAAAACAGGTCAGACATGGAAGAGTGGAAGTCAAACTTCTCCTCAGAAGCCTGAATTTTTACATACTGGTACTGGCTCACATATAATGGTTCCTGCTGCCATTATTTATCTGTTGTGGGCACCTTATTCCTCCCCAATGTGTGCAAGAGAGAAAGGGCCCTTACAACCTGTGATGTCTAATGACAAAAGATTTAAAAAAACCCAAAAACAAATTTTTGTTGTATCACTTGCTGATCTTATAGCTTATGACCATTCCTATCAGTTATGTACATTTTGATCTATAGCTAGGTATTTCTTGTAATTTGATTTAGAGCTCTTGATCATTTAAATATGGTTTTAAATATTGATTCTGTTTTCCAAGGTACCCCCCAACATTTATTCCTCTCTAGGGCCTAGTTATTTATAAAGATGTTGAATAGGATAGATCTAAGACAGAACTCAATATACTTCACACATTCCCATCCAAGTTAATGTGCAAATTAAATATTCATTGTTGGTATGGTTGCAAGGCCAGCTATTGATCCTTAAATAGCATAATACAGCCCACAAATATATTAAAAATAGTAATTTGTTGCTTGCCTTGTTCTACTAAAAAATTCCAGCATATGGGGAAAACTAGGATGTCCTTGAAGGGCCAAGCAGAGATTGCATGCAAAGTACATAAGACCTACCCCAATATTCCCAGGAATGTATCAATGAATACATCCTAAGGAAACATGAACAAAAAAACCCGGCTCTTTCCTTCAGAAATATTTAATTGTGCTGATAAAATCCTAACAATTTTTTTTTTTAAAATCACAGTGTGAAAAATGCCCTTGCCCAGTACTGCCCCACAGAAAAGGATTCGGGGCAGCTTAAGAGGCAGGATGCTACACAGCAACTAAAGCTCTCTGGAGCAGCAGTTCATCGTGGGAGATGATGGGCAACACCAACTTACCAGGCAGGCACTCCAAATCCCACCATACTTCACACTACACCCTGAAATGCAGCTTGGCACCAATGCATAGGTCAGAAAGGGCAGTCCCAGTTGCCAGGGGACAGCCCTAGCAGGGCAGTTTGCCTCCCTGGCACTGGGAGGCAGGGAGCCCAATATCCCCTCCTCCATCATGAGTTGGGCTTTGACAAGGGCACAATATGGCTGGCTTAAAAAGACAAAATACCAAGATTGGAAGGAGAAAGAATGACTGGGGATAAAACTGCTGGGCTGACAACATTCATCCATTTTCTTTTCCTTCATTGCTGTGGGAATATAGGCTAAACAAAGAAGTGTTCTGTTGCTGGAGAAGGGGAAGCTGTTCCTTGGGCCTAAAGAGGCGGAGCTAAAGTGTCTCTCTTTCCTTCAAACCAGCTCCTTGCAAGGTCTGAGTATGCCTGTGGCCATGTTCCCTGAGAAGATTTATGACTCTGAAGCAGGCATTCAGGCACCCTCACCAAAGTCACTGCACAGCATCACAACTGGAGAGGGAGCTCTTTGTCCAGAGTCCAAAGGATTGGTAATTCAGACCTGGGCAGGATGTCTCTGGAATGGTTGCTGGAATAGGAACTGTGCTGTGACTGGAAACCGAACTCTGATGGAGGGAAGAGAAAGTGAGGTTAGAAAAGAAGGAGCGAGATAGAACGCTTTAAAGCGAGTTTGCCTACTAGAATGGACAGGTGTTTGTACTTGGGCTTAAGAAATGTCTGCTGTTGGTCTGTGCACAGCACTCATGATCTGGAGAAAAGGGTGCCTCCTCTTCTTCTGAATAATCTCTTCCAGTGCTAACCAGTGGATCAGTCACCAAAACAGATGAGACAGAGAGAGAGCCAAAGCAACTACTGACATATAAAATAAGACAATTGTTCAGGGTGGCCTTAGCCGTAGAGACTTGTCTAGAGTAGCATTTCCGTCTAAGCAGATAACAATAATGCTACTAATGTGGAATGACTGCATCTGCTGCAGGTATTTTTGGCCATGGCTCGCCCCCCTTCTACTCTGCCCATCTCTACGTGCAGTCAGCTGCATCAATCCTCCAGATAAATCTCAGGCATGTAACTATCACTTTGTGAACTGGGCAACAACTAGTAAACTCAATCTATCCACATGGCCTTTGATTGGCAAGGGATTTGTTCTCTGAAAATGTATTGAACAAGCCCAGTCATTACAATAGTAAGTTTCTGAGTGTGTATCTTCTGGTTGTAGTACAGGTAGTCCTCAACTTACAACAGTTCATTTAGCAACCATTCAAAGTTACAACAGCACTGGAAAAAGTGACTTATGATCACTTTTCAAACTTATAACTGATGCAGCATCCCCATGGTAACGTGAACAAAACTCAGATTCTTGGCACCTGACTCACATTTATGACACTTGCAGTGTCCTGGGGTCATGTGATTCCCTTTTGCAGACAAGCAAAGTCAGTGCTGGATCCGGTTGTTTTGGCTAACTATCACCCAGTCTCCAACCTTCGTTTTATTGCAAAGGTTGTTGAGAGTGTGGTGGCACGGCAGCTTCCACAGTACCTGGATGAAGCTGTCTATCTAGACCCGCTCCAGTCCGGCTTCAGGCCTGGGCACAGCATGGAAATGGCATTGGTCGCATTGGTGGATGATCTCTGGAGGGCTCGGGATAGGGGTTGCTCCTCTATCCTGGTCCTGTTAGATCTCTTGGTGGCTTTTGATACCATCAACCATGGTACCATGTTGCGCTGGTTGGAGGGGTTGGGAGTGGGGGGCACCATTTTGCGGTAGTTCTCCTCCTACCTCTCTGACCGGTCGCAATCTGTGTTGGTGGGGGGAAGCGGTCGACCCCGAGCTGCGTTGTTTGTGGGGTGCCGCAAGGGTCGGTCGTCTTGCCCCTTCTGTTCAACATTTATGTAAAGCCGCTGGGTGAAACCATCCATGGCTTTGGGGTGGAGTTCCATCAGTACGCTGATGACACCCAGCTGTACATCTCCACCCCAAGCCACCCCATCGATGCCCTTGAAGTGATGTCCCAGTGCCTGGAGGCCGTGCGGGCCTGGATGGGGAGAAACAGGCTCCGACTCAACCCTTCCAAGACCGAATGGCTGTGGCTTCCGGCGTCCCAATATAGCCAACTGGTGCCATCGCTGGTTATCGGGGGCGAATCATTGGCCCCCACGGAGAGGGCTCGCAACTTGGGCGTCCTCCTGGATGCACGGCTGTCTTTAGAAGAGCATATGATGGCCGTGGCCAGGGGGGCTTTTTATCAGGTTCGCCTGATACACCAGTTGCGCCTTTTTCTGGATCAGGACTCCTTATGCACAGTCACTCACACCCTCGTTACTTCCCGACTGGACTACTGCAACTCTCTCTACATGGGGCTCCCCTTGAGGAGCACCCGGAGGGTCCAACTGGTCCAGAATGCGGCCACGCGGGGGATTATGGGAGCGACGGGGCGCTCCCATGTGACACCTCTCCTGCGCGAGCTGCACTGGCTCCCGGTGGTCTTCTGGGTGCGCTTCAAGGTGTTGGTGACCACCTTTAAAGCACTCCATGGCTTAGGGCTGGGGTATTTACGAGACTGTCTTCTGTTGCAAATAGCTTCCCACCAGCCAGTACGCTCACACAGAGAGGGCCTCCTCAGGGTGCCAATGTCGGCTGGCGACCCCCAGGGGGAGAGCCTTCTCTGTGGCGGCACCTGCCGTCTGGAACGACCTACCCCCAGAGATACACACTATACCAGACCTCCGGACCTTTTGCGGAGCCCTGAAAACTCATTTATTTCATCTAGCCGGGCTGGCTTGATCCCATCCTTCGGTTTTAATTTGAAATTGGTTTTAACTGGGTTGTTTTAAATTGTGAGCCGAAATTATTTAATATCTTTTAAACTGTTTTTAAATTTTGTATGCTACGTTTCATCTTGGCTGTTCACCGCCCTGAGTCCTGCTGTAGAAGGGCAGTATAAAAATCAAATAAAATCTAAAATCTAAAAAATGCTGAAGCCAGATTCACTTAACAACCGTGTTACTAACTTAACTGCAACGACTCATTTAACAACGGCGGCAAGAAAGGTCGTAAAATGGAGCAAATCTCACTTAACAAACATCTCATTTAGCAATGGAAATGTTGGGCTCAGCTGTGGCTCTAAGTTGAGGACTACCTGTATTAGTACAGAAAGCAGCAGAATTCCATTCCACAGCAGATTTTAACCCACCAGCTCTTCCCCAGATCAGTGACGTTCTGGAAAAAGCTCATCCTTGATGCAAAAAGATCCTAGATCTAGCCAAGGGTGTATTACATTTCAGATAACAGAGGGGGTTCCACTGAAGGGACTACTTCACAGTAGCAGATGATGGTGAGGAAAAGGGTCACAAACTCTAGTAGCAAAAAGCTTCTTTTAGACCCTTCTAAATCTAGACACCAGCTGCCCAAAGGCTCCTGTAGCTTCCCCATGGCTTTCCCACCACACACCAGTGATCGAGCCGTGCTTACAAGGTCATGGCTTGCGGGACTGATTCTCATCTGTGGTGTGCAATGTTGTATTTGCTGTTGGCTGCATTCGGATAGCATCGCCACCTAGGGAAGATAACATAGTCACTCAGCTTTGAAGCAGAGGAACAGGAGGAAAACACAGCCCTCAACATTCCATTAACAGTAATCATTTGTCTATGCTCGAGACCTGAGATTGGCTACCTTACAGGGGGAGGGGACCCGGAGGGGGGGGGGAGCGGGACTTTCAGGTTGATTATTATTTATTGTATGGAACACTCACATTACATTTTGATGCAAAAAACCACAAGAGATAAAAATATGAAACATAAAATCTAAAATATTATAAACGTATGTCTGGATTACAGATATAATTTTTTGCTTCATTTGTTGTAGCCAGAAAATCAGCAAAGTCTCCATTATAGGTTTTATTGTGGCACTCTGTCACTATGTTGGATAGACTGCTCCCCCGCACCCCGCTTTCGGCCTTGGTGGCCTCCTGCACCACCCTGCCGGCCAAAATGGGGCACAGGGGGCCTCGCGCCCCACCCCCATGCCCCGTTTTGGCTGGCAGAGTGCTGCAGGCCACCCAGGCCGAAAATGGGGCGGGGGGGGGCATGTGAGGACCCCCGTGCCCCATTTCGGCTGCCAGAGGCACCGCAGGCCGGTCCTTTACTATTTCCAGGCTGGCCTCGTGGCCCAGATTTAAGCAATAGCCTTGAGTTTGACACCCCTGATTTAGTCCAACCCTGTGCTATGTGTAGGAAAACCAATTAAACTATATTTGAGAGATGACTATCCAGCCTCTTCTTTAAAATATTCAGGGATGGCACACCCACAATGTCAGTAGCCAGAGTGTTGTCCTGTTGTACAGTTTTTACTCCCCCCAGATTTTTTTAAGTAAAAAAGAATATTTATCAACGCATTCTGAGGAGATGTAAAAAGTATGAACAAACCACATGAGGGTTTACATTGCATTCGTTACACCTCTGTCTTAATGCAGATACTTTTTGTGTCCTTCCTGTTCAAATCACTGAAAAAGTTTGGGTCAGCATTGTATGTCATTTTCAGTCATACAAAGCATAGTAGAATATTTCCCATTTTTCCTATTAAATCAGAAAACTAGCAGAAAACCCAGCAGAAAAAGATTATTGATTTCTTCCTGTCATTAATTGCAGAAGTTAAATAATTTCTGCCTAATAGGCCCAGCCAGCTAAATACTTGATCTCCTGGAGATCAGAAGCTAACAAGAAGTCAGTACTTGCAAGAGATCCCTGGAGACAGGAAATGAGGGAACAAAAGAGCAGAGTTCATGTCAACATGCTCTGTGCATGTGAAGAGACATACAGGCTGCATCTGACATACCCTAGAAATAGCAATAGCAATAGCACATAGACTTATATACCACTTCATAGGTCTTTACAGCCCTCTCTAAGCGGTTTACAGAGTCAGCATATTGTCCCCAACAATCTGGGTCCTCATTTTACCAACCTCGGAAGGATGGAAGGCTGAGTCAACCTTGAGCCTGATGAGATTTGAACTGCCAAATTGCAGGCAGCCAGTAGAATTAGCCTGCAGTACTGCATTCTAACCACTGCGCCATGGCGGCTCTGGGGAAGAAAGAGGTGCATATGCCAAAAACTCCACTAACATTTCTCTTGGCTCTGGGGGTCAGCAAGTGCATGAAACTGAAGTCCACCCTCATCCCAATATTTGCTCTAACAATCTCACCATTGTCTTCTGCACGGATCTGGGCCTCCAGGTCTTCGGGATTGACATACTTGTAGGACTCATCATCTTCAGGTGGGCGGCATTTCCCACAACAGAAGCAGCAGCAGCAGCAGCAACAGCAACATGTAAAGATGCCACAGCACGCTAATATTGTCTGGAAAAGGGGTGCAAATGACAAAATTAGCCTCCTCTTAAAAGTAGTCAATAACAGACACTCATTGTCAGAGCAATAGCTGGCAGAAAAAAAACAGCTGGAGAAAGGGGAAAAAACTGTCTGTTCCTCTTCTATGAGCCACCTACCTTGAACCAACACTTGGACATGAGGAAGTAATACTTCACACTTTCTTCCCCAAACTGCTCGGACACATAGAGTCCCATGGAGCCGTATTCATCATAAAGACGTCGCTTGTTCTCATCACTGAGAATTACATTGGCATTATTGATCTCCTTGAACTTCTCTGCTGCTTCTGGATTTTCAGGATTCTTATCTGGGTGATATTTCAAAGCCAGTTTCCTGGGGAAGAAAGGTGTGGGAATACATATTTAAGCCACATCAGCAAACATCCTCCACAGTGTTAATAGATTATGAGCCATCAAAGCTCAGGGAAGTCAACAGCTCCTTCTATAGTAAGTGCTATTGATTGGGCTCATAGTCTTTCCTTCTGTCTCCTAGTAAGACCAGTTACAGGTCACAGAAAGAGGCTCTAGAATCAAATGGCTTAGAAAAAAGTGTTGTGGGCAACAGCAGAATCCTCAAATACCATCAGCAGACAGGGTGACTCAGTTTTAGCAACTTGATCTTCCATGTGGACCACTGCAATGTCCTCAACATGAGGCTGCTCTTGAAGAGCATTTGGAAGCTTCAAGTGGTACAGAATGCAGCAGCACAAGTTATTCGGTGCATTCAACATCTATTTTCTGTGAACTGTATTGGTTGCCAGTGTGGTTTTTGGTGCAATTCCAGGTGCTGGTTGTCACCTTTTGGAATTAGGTTACTTGAGGGACCATCTCTCCCCAATGGTTTCTAGCTAACCAATCCTATTATGCAGGATGGGTATATTTAAGGTCCTTTTGGTTTCTTGGTGCATTTAATGATTATGTTATGTGATTTATTTTTGGTTGCTATGTATTCTAATTTTTGTACTATATACTTAATTTCTTTTTGATGCCTAGAGTCAGTTGGTAAGATGGGCAGCCATACAAACTGAATGGTTGGTACGGAGTAAATGTATGGAGTAAAATGAAGTAAAAAATAAATTTAAATAAACTTCCAGATGTATAGTCTTCAGTCCCAGAATTCTCACCAATGGCTGTGTTGGCTGTGGGAGTTGAACATATATGCCCTAGTTGAGAAACACTGATCTACCAGCTTAGTAGATCAATATGATCTACTAAGAGGACTCAGAGGCCTTTTATGGCTGTGATGTGTATGATTTGGAGGATGATTTTTAATTTATTTTTTTTATTTACAAATAATCCGCAATTTATGACAGCAATTGGGACCAGAATCTCAGTTGCAAAGCAAAACGGTTTTCAGAGAGACAATGGCCCACATGACTGCTTTGTTCAACGACCAAAATTCCCGCATTCCTGTTTTTTTCATTAAATAACTGCATGGTTCATTAAAGGGATTCCCAGGTAAGGAGTGCAGGGTGTTCAGGGGAGCAGGGAGGCCCTGGAAAGATCCGCTTGGGAGCTGAATATCTTTCCTGCCAAAAGCCAAGTAAGGTTTTCAGCCCTTGAGCAAAAAGACACTTACGTGCAGCCTGCACAGGTCTCGGCCACCTGGCTGAGGCACATCGCACTCCTTACCTTCCCACACTGACTCTCCATTCTCTGCATGGGTTTCAGCTGCTTCTGTCTCTGGGGGCTGCCTGAAAGAGCTGCCTGCCAAACGAATTAAGCTCGCCTCCAAGCATGGAAGGAAACTGAAAGACTGGGGCTGTTTCTGCACGCAGCTTAGGTATAACGTGTGCCATTCTAGGGGCACAGATAATTGGCTGGTGCTGCTGCATATTGCATCATCATACAGCTGATACCCCAGGACTACTAGATGAAAGACTACCCTGCAGAAGTCCAGCCTGTAGAATAATGTAACGTGTCCTAAAGTGTAATCCTTAATGAGTAGAATAGCAGAAAATGCATTTTCTGCACCCCAGAAACTTGATTTTTATTTAACACCTTAACCAAGAGTATGCTAGTCAATTTTGTAAATTGTAAATATGTAAAATGTAAATTCTAAAATGTAAATATACCCACAGATTTTAGCAATGCTAGCTTGCTAACGGGTTATCAGAGACCTCTGATGCTAGATGATGGAAGTTTCCCTGCTTGGCTTCTTTCTTGGGCACTTTCTCTCTTTGTGACTATCTGTTCATTGTTTTATATGCAGTTTTTTGGTTGCCTCTAACTATCAAAAGGACCAAAGCAAGGGGACTCCTGTGAAGTCAAACATCTTGGACATAAAGAAAGCCAACTTAAAACCCAATCCAAGTAACACAGAATAGGTACCCGACCTGTATGCTTTCTTGATGTCTTCTGGGGAAGCACCCTTTTCCAAGCCCAGGATGTGGTATAAGCTCTCTCCAGCCCGTGACATCTTCCTCTGTGGCCGGCCTCCTTCCGCCATCTTGTTCTAAATTAAGCAGCAACACAAAGGGCTGAGTTATAGCACAAAAAGGGTGTCATTGTAAAAGAAGAGAGTAAATGTCTATTGATCAGAATGTTTGTGCTACACAGGGGTGCAGATAACTGCTCTACATCCCACTGTACAGGAAGCAAAGAATCTGGGTAATATTCAGGGTATGCATCTTGTGCTGTGGCGAACTCTTGCTCATATCCTTTGCTTAAGGATTATATCTTAGTCTGCTAAAAGGATGAGAAAAGAAACCTTATTGCAACAGAACCTAATTCTGTGGCCCTTAGTAAACTGCCTTGGTATGAGGAGAAAAAATGGGGAATTGCCAAGTAAACAGAGAATAACAACAACAACTTTATTGTCATTGTACGTGTATACACAATATACCCATACAACGAAATTCCCTTAACACCCAAAAACCAGGTCCAACACACAAAACAATCCCCAAACACCCCCACCACCACCATAAATTCACCACCCAAACGTCCACAACAGACCAAGTAATGCTGTCCAACAGCTCACTGATGATGGCCCTTTAATTCATTGTTGAATGCAATTATAGCTCTGGGATAAAAACTATTCAGAAAACGTGTGGTCTGAGTTTTAATTGTTCTGTATCTTCTGCCAGAAGGCAACAGTCCAAAAAAGATTGTAAGCAGGATGGGAAGAAGATACCTTATTCACCAGAAAATGAAGAAAAATATGAAACAATAACCATGCCAGGTTTTGCTCTGCTGCTTGTACAAAGCAATGTAGGCCAACTGGAGGGAAGATATGTATGTTTTGCCCTCCCTCTTTGGTAAATAAAGACTTTGCCTTAAGTCACTGAACCTGTGAATTCTGAAACCCATTTCATTCAGCTATAAGAACAGAAACCTTCAATTCATTGCCTAATCATCAAATAAGGCTTCAGCTCTTCTTGATGCTTTGATGCTGCTTATTCGTAGAACCAATGACAAAACTGGGCAAGGTTAAGTTTTGGTTCTAGCCTTGGTCTTTCTGCCTCAGTTGAACTGGCTCAACGGAGAAACAATGACCTGGCCATCTGAATCAACAGAAGCACTGATCTGATTTATGGCAATGGTTATTATTTGGGGCCAAAATGGATATTGTTTCTTAACCCTGCAGGGCAGTGGCTCAGCTTTTCTCCAAGTACTGTCTTGCAGCTTCACCTGGTTTAAATCAGGATTTTCCTCTGAGCCCAGCCTCCCTGGTAGTACACAGCAAGGGCCTCCTGTTGTGCTACCAGGCCAGCAAAGTTAAGACAGCCTGAGCAGGCTCTGCAAGACTGAATGTCTTAGTCAGATTAATCCCCCAAAGGCTGAGTCATTCCATTTGAAATGCCAATGGAATGAGGCTGTTCTGCACCAGGTATAGGGTTGGGTGAGTTTTCTGCAATAGCCATTAGCCAGCACTGAATTCTGCTAGTAGTTCCTGGCCAACAGAACAGTAAACAATGAGTGTTTGCTGAACAGAAGTTGAGGAAAGTAAGATTCTATTATTTAACTTCCTAGGCAAGAGTTGCGGTATATGTGTCTAACAACTTTCAAGACATTTTGCTGGTTACCTTGTTTAATCAGTTTATCTAAAGTAGCTTGTTTCCTTTAATTTATGGGCCACAAAAATATTTATTCACAAGCAGAAATCTATTTATTTAACCAAACAGAAAGGTCCTGGGAAATAGGTATCCTTTCTTCTTCAAACCAAAGTTTGAGCCAACGTTATAAAATGTTGGTGCTCGGTTTTAAAAGCTTGTAGAGAGAAAATCAAGATCTGCAGGTTACAAGCTTTCCAACTGACTTCATTTTCCAGAACAGAAGAGCCTTGGATAGTACAGTGGTCTAAAGCCCTGTTATTAACATCAGCTGCCTGCAATTATTGCAGGTTCGAATCTCACCAAGGCTCAAGGTTGACTCAGCCTTCCATCCTTTCTAAGGTAGGTAAAATGAGGACCCAGATTGTGGGGGCAATAAGCTGACTTTGTATAAATATACAAAAGTATGAAGGCTATTGCTTAACGCACTGTAAGCCGCCCTGAGTCTCCGGAGAAGGGCGGCATATAAACCAAATTAAAAAAAAAACAGCTCCAGTTTCAAAACTCAAAGAAGGAAGTAATACACCTTTAGGTCCATCCTGTGTGTGTTTTCAACCTCAACAGCTTACTTTATCTTAACGACCCCTTTAAGAAAAGACACAGCACAACTCAAATTGCTCCCTGCCACCACAAACAAAAACACAACTAGCAATGTAACAAGGCATTCTCTGTTTGGAGACTTTAGTGTGTCCCGAACAGATACAATCAATCCTATCACTTGAGGGGTTCTCACTTGAGGATCATCATCCATCCTACTGCATGAGATCTCCACATAGGGCTATGGAGCTTCCTTCCTTCCTCCTCCTCCTCCTTTTTTATTCCAGACCAGTCAATATAAAGTAAATCTTACTGCCATCTACTAAAAATCCCATAGTTTTATTTAACAAAAGTATACATTACAGTAGATCACATTGGAGAGAACTTGTACAAATCCCCAAATGAGACATGTAAAAAGCTGCACTCAGTATTCGAAATGTTATTTCTGTAAAGCTGCCTAAATAAATAGAGGTGTCCTCAATAACAATTCAAAAAATTATGTTTGCATTCTGCATGCCAAAAACATTTCCTGTCTCCTGTTAAACAATTCACATTTACTCCTGGAGAAGGCCCTGTCTATTTAGGAAATAAAATAATCTACTTTCCGTATCTAGACTGAATTGCAAACTTAAGTTTCTAGCACTTAAAACAAATTTGCTAGGTTGCACCTAAACAATAGCAAGATCCCACTAAGTGGGGATTCTGCAAAAAAACAATATAGATTTTTTAAAACCCAAAACTGACAAACAGCAACCTCTCCAAAAGATATTTTCTTCCATTATTCCCTGTGTAAGATTACAAAGAATAGAAATAAGCACATCAGAAACCAATCTTCAATGATCTAAAAAGTGCCCAATTTACCTAATAAAGATGCTGAAAGATATCATGTTTGATAGCTGAATTTCTTAAAGGGACAAATTAACATAAAATAAAACATCTATCATTCTGTTATCAGCCCTCCTTAGTTTGGTAAGAAAAGGGGATGCACCAAAGCAGCCGAATCTTTATTTCCTTTCTTGCTGGCACTACCCAAAGGAATCAGACATTTCCATGATTAACCCGCTTGTTCAGGATATCCCAAATTGATTAGTTATTATGCAGCCTTTATAATTAAACTGCAATTAGCTTCTAAATTGTAATTACAGACCGGGAAAGGTTTATCCATTACACTGATAAAAATATGCAAAGTTCCCCATTTGCTACACCAACTCCATAGAGAGCTCCAATATTTTGGTTGCAAGATAGGCAATGGCTTGACTCATAATAGGTTGAAAATCGATGAGCTATAAAACCATTCTTCTTAAAGTAAATTATACAGCAATGGAAACTCTCGATGCCTATTCCTCCTGGACAACCTGCTTCCCGGCTCATTCTCCATGTCAAGAACTATTTAAATTATGCTCCGAGGCATAATTTATGGTACAGTTTTTCAAACTTATGTTCCATGGCATTTCCACTGGAGAATAAAGTAACAAAAAGAAAAGTTTACCAAAACAGGCAATTTTCTATCACAGGAGCTTTGCTTTTTGATCAGGAGTTCTGGAGTTTTTTGTTTTCCAAAACAGGTACCACAGTCTTTAAAAAAGAATTGGAAAACCCTTCATTTACCAGACTCTATTCTTCCGCCACCCGGTTATCTTAAACTTCTGTTGTTTGTAGCTTCAATAACTTTTGGTATCCGATTCCTGTTTTTATGCTCTGGCAGGTCGCCTTCCTCCTTGCATTTCATTTTCACAACATCTGACCTGTTAAATCCGTTCTTTCAGTGCCAAGTCATCGCGATAGAAATCAAGCAAATAAATAAACTTTTCATATCCGATTCCTGTTTTTTTATGCTCTGGCAGGGTCTCTTTGCACAGCACCAGAAATGTTGGGCTCAACTGTGGTCATAAATCGAGGACTACCTGCACCTTCCTCCTTGCATGGCACCATTTCATTTTCACAACATCTGAACCTGTTAAATCCGTTCTTTCAGCGCCAAGTCATTGCGATAGAAATCAAGCAAATAAATAAACTTTTCATATCCTATTCCTGTTTTTAATGCTCTGGCAGGTCTCCTTGCACGGCACCAGAAACGTTGGGCTCAATTGTGGTCATAAATCAAGGACTACCTGCATCTTACTCCGTTTCATTTTCACAACATCTGACCTGTTAAATCCGTTCTTTCAGCGCCAAGGTATTACGATAGAAATCAAGTAAATCAATCAATCAAATCAGTAGAAGCGGCATTTTCCCACTTTCGCTTTCGTCCGCCATAGGGTGGGGAAGCCACAATCCCTCAGTCCTACTACAAACCTGGGTTTCCTCCTGGGTTTCGCCCTGGATACGCCTCTCCTCTCTCCTCAGTCGCGTCCTTTAAAAACCTACTGTTACCTTTTACCTACAAGCCCAGAAGCCGCTATACCTTCACTCCTTCGTAAGGCGCTCGCTTAATCTCTTGGGCCTAACGCTGCCAGAAAATCCTATTATTTCCGCCCGTCAACCAAACCCCACGGATTTAGTTTGCAACTCCCTAAACTGCACGACCCGCGTCCCGCGGCGGACAAGGAGGGAAAATAAAATAATAATAATAATAAAACAAGTCCTCCTCCCTCCCGGAGATTCAGAGAAGGCCCAGCGGGACGCTCAAGCCACGTCTCCCTCCGCCACTCGCTGATTAGCAACCCCACCAACCCCACCCCGCGCGCGCGCCGGCCGGCCCTCGAGCCCACCTACCCGCTGGCTCGTTTCTTCCGCTCACGGAAAGCGACCGGCCCGACCGGCCTTCAAGGTGCTCAGTGCGCAAACGCGGAAGTGCTCGGATGAAAGACGTGCCAAGGTGTTGAGTTTGCGCGGCGGGAGAAATGTCATAGGCGCCCGGTAAGAAGCTCGCACGCTCTTCGTATAGCTGAGACTCAAGGGTGGGCAACCGTGGCCCTTTTACAACCTGTGGACTTCAACTCCCAGAATTCCTGAGACAGCCAAGCTGGGTCAGGAATTCTGGGAGTTGAAGTCCACAGGTTGTAAAAGGGCCACAGTTGCCCACCCCTG
>WNWU01000013.1:5026089-5074581 GCA_012654045.1 Ptyas mucosa
GCTCAGCTGGGATCGTCAGAGGCTTTTCAAAGCATTTTTTTCTGCAAACTCTTGGCCGAAGAGGTGGTAAAAAAAATGCTTTGAAAAGTCTCTGACGATCCCAGCTGAGCCGTGCAATCATCAGAGGCTTTGTTTTTTACTTTTAAAAGCATTTTTTCATTGGAAGCGGTTGTAGAAAAAATGCTTTTAAAAGTAAAAAGAAAAAACCTCCGATGATCGTGTGGCTCAGTTGGGCATGGGGGAGGGGGGCAGCGCAGGGATTTTTGCTACCGGTTCTCCAAACCACTCACCGCCATCGCTACCGGATCAGGCGATCCAGTCCGAACCGGGAGCATTTCATTCTTGATATAGGTATAGGCCTATACCGTAGAGGTAAGAGCAATTTAATATCCGTACTTCTCCATTTACTGCACTGGTAGAATGCCATTTGATCACATTGAGATCTCTCATACCTTACTAGAAAAGAATGAGTGGTGACCAATCTCTCTTCAAGATGCTTTGACATTTTTGCATGCCATTTGCTGACAAGACCATTTGTTTTACATCAGCAGGAACAAGTGGCATAACTGGGACATCTTGTAGGGTTATTTTGGCTTCTTTAGATTTTATGGACAAGATTCTTAGTAGTAGCAGCTCTGCTGCTGTGGGATGGACCTGTGCTGCTGTTGGCTTTTCAGGCAGCTAAGATGTGTGTGTTGAATTTGAGAGGTAGTAAGTACCTCAGTTTGGAAGCAAGCAAATGCAAGTAGACAAATAAGTACCACTTTGGTGGGAAAGTAGCAACTTTCTGTGTACCTTGTCGTATAGTCGTGCCAGCCACATGCTCACAGAAGCATCTTTGGACAATGCTGGCTCCCTCAGCTAGGAAATGGAGATGAGCACGGCACTCCAGAGTCAGACACAACTGGGCACAACTTTACCTTTTTTTAAACCTTAAATATCTGAGCATTTACTTCTGTCTTGAGAACAACAGTGATGAATCCCTCACCCCCTTTTGAAGACAGGTTTGAAAGTCTCTTTTTTTGCTTTGCTTTGAAAGTCTCTCTTTTTGAGGTCATAAAGACTGTATCTGTAAATAATCCTGAAGTGGACTGTTTTGGTCCTTTCCCAATTTGGATATGGAATTGAAAATATTTGTTGCTCCAATGAATTACCCGTCTGTCCTTGAATAGAGGGTATTGTTTTCCTGGCACTTCATACAATGATTTCCTTCTGGACCAAGAGGGTAGGGATTGGAGACATTGTTTTGCAATGGTTTTGTTCCTACTGAACAACAGATTCTGCCAATGCCAATCAACCAAGTGCTTGTATCCTTCTCTCCTCAGTTTACCACACCTTAAATATTGGCAGCAATATTAGACGACATAGAGCTAAGCTCAAGTCCTGGTCACTGGATAACAGTACACCTCCTCATCCAGGCACTAATTATAACTTGTAGCTCTTCTAAGATATTCTATAATTCAGTTGTATTGCATGATTTAATTATTATTCTGATACTATGATTCTTTCAATCTTTTTGTGAAATTAAATAGACTGAGCAAATAGGATGCAAATGACATCCCACGTATTTCACCTGAAAGACATCCAACTAAGAGATCCCAATTACAAAGAGATAAAGCCAAGTCGCGCTGTAAATATTTTAATATGGCATTTTAAAAAAAAAAGCAAGTCAGCTGAATACAGTACTGAAAAACAGATCAGGATAAGGGAATGCAGATTGGGGGCCTAATGTTAGGCCAGTAGCCACTTTTGGTTTGGAAGGCAAATGTAGCTCTGGCTTTCACTAATAGTAGTATTGACTTTAGGCGTAGAGCACTTGCCTCTAGCATGAGGTCCCTTATAGCAACACTATGGTCCCAAATGCTTGTGCAGTCACGAATTAGGGAGGACAAGTGCAATTTACACACAGCTGTCAAAGATCACGGGATCCTGAATAAGTCAGCATCAAATTATTTTAGAGAGGAACCCCAGGCCAACGTGCAGAAGCCTGCTTGCATTGCACATCAGCCAGTGAGGAAACATATATAAAAGGGCACAAGTAGCTCACCGGGTCAGTGAAAAAAATCCAATGGATTTGCAGGGATATACTTTCTTACAGCATCCTTGATAGGGGAACAAGATGCTGCTGAAGCTACACATGGAAGCTGGATGAAAGCAACCAGGTGACCCAAAGAGATCCTTTCGTGGAGCCTCCTGAAGTCAAATCCAGGAGAAAGGTCCCTGAAGGAAGAATGGAACCGGACGCCTTGGAAGCCTCCCAGAACAACGCCTCATCTCTCTTCCACTGCTTTCGCCTATGATGCTGCTGCCCACAGTGAAGTCACATTTCATACGAATTCTTATATTCTTTATACCATTTTATAATAAAGGTATTGCATTTAAAAAAAAAGAAAGCATGGGAAGCAGTACTACAGTGGAGTAAATGCCGCAATAAATACCAATAAATATGAAGGAGACTGTGAATGGGAAGGTAGTAGCAGCAGCAGCAGCAGCAGCAGCAATGTTTCCATTCGTTACTGTTATAAGTATTTATAGGTATTATAGCAGGAAGTGCTATCAAAATTGCACCACTGCTGAGAAGTCTAGTAAAGCTTGTAGTTATGAAAAGAAAGGACCAGGGCAATAGCATTATGCCTGTAGTCAAGCCAAGAAGAGACACCCAATACTCAAGAAATAAAGCCTTGTCCAGCAGAATCAGGTCAGCAATCCATGTCGTCATTCTCATACCAGGGGATGGTGGCATCTGTGCCAAAATAACGGTCTCCAAAGTTCCCTAATAAAACATGAATTACATGCTTGTAATAGATGCATTCTAGTCCATGGAAATACCCACAATACTGCATCAAACAAGTGTTAATCTTGCGGACTAGAGTGTCCTCACCTAAGACAAAATGATTGCTAAAGCAGCCAAATAAAATCACTTATCAAAACATGAACGCTACAGCTAGACAATGCCTGATCTATGCCATTCAGGCTCACCAAACCAGCCAGAGCAAAACAGAGTGTCAGAAAACCACAATGCCATGCTTACCAATGCCAGGGATGATGTGGAATTCCTCATTGACTCTCTTGTCCACAGCTGTGGTGATGATATGCACACGGGGAAAAGCATAAGCCACAGAATGGACTCCCATCTCTGCCATCAGCAGAGACAGTAAGAAGATCCTATCCTCTTGTACATCATGATCCTGTGGGATACAGCACTTGTGAGAAGTCCCTTTATGACTCCATCCAGACTGCAGGTCAAATTGTTTTCCAAACCCATTTTCAGTGACACCTTTAACCATCAATCTCATGTATGCAATCCATATTAACTGTATTCATCAATCTGTCTTGGCTTACAACATCAAGAACAGAAGAATTCCAACCAACCAACCACTCATCTCATGTAACAGGGCCTCAACATACCAATAGCACCCGAATGGCCATCATGGCAGCAGCTCCTGTAGACACAGTGCTATCCATCAGGATGACGTAGTCTTCACTGATCTCTTTGGGCAGCCTGAGATAATGCAGCTAGCAAGAGCAGAAAAGAATTCAGAAGAAGAAACTTATCCACAACTCGGCCCCATCTCAAAACTAGCTGACTCCCTCCCAAAAGACCCCGTTCCATTTTTTCACCTCAGGTTCCCCTGTGTCATGGTTGGTTTGGATGAGAATTTTCCCCAGGCGAATATCTTTGCAGACAGCTGTAAGCGCCTGCTCCATGGTCTCACCTGCTCTCAGGATGGAGATTCCAGTGATCTATAAAAGGGGAAAACAGCTTTCTTTCAAGATCCTTGTCAATAAGCAACCACTTAAATCTAATGCTGCAAAACACTGCTATGTGTATGTAACACAGTGACAGAGGCCTTGATTGCATGAAGGACATCCCAGCTGCATCTCCAGCAGCTACTAACCAAAGTAGACTTTTCTAAGCAAGACTTGCTGAAAGGCCTAATCTGTAGAAAACAGACTGATCTTCACCAGTTTAATGAAAAGAAGGACTGGGGTGACATGTTAGTGGTGTTCCAATATCTAAGGGGCTGCCACGAAGAAGGAGGAGTCAACCTACTCGCCAAAGCACCTGAAGGCAGGACAAGAAGCAATTCCTTGAAACTAATCAAGGAGAGAACCAACCTAGAACTAAGGAGACATTTCCTGACAAAACAATGAGTGGAACAACTTGCCTCCAGAAGTTGTAGGTGCTCCAACACTGGAAGTTTTTAAGAAGAGACTGGACAATCATTTGTATGAAATGGTATAGGGCAGTGATGGCGAACCTATGGCACACGTGCCAGAGGTGGCACACAGCGCCCTCTGTGGGCATGCAAGCCATTCCCCCAGCTCAGCTCTGCCACGCATGTGACCTGCCGGCCAGCTGGTCTTCGGGTCTCTGCTGCGAATGCGCAGGGGGCGGGGCATGCACGCCCACAGGGGTGGGGTGCATGCAGGGGGGGCGCATGAGCATTGCATTTTGGGGATTTGCGCACGCACATTCACACGCACGTGCACTTTGGGCACTCGGTCTGGAAAAGGTTCGCCATCACTGGTATAGGGTTTCCTGCTTGAGCAGGGGGTTGGATTGGAAGACCTTCAAGGTCCTTTCCAATGCTGTTAATCTATTATTATTCTATTAGTCTATTCACCACCTTTTCCTTATTCTGTCCTACAATGATACTACCCCTTTTGAGGCAATAAAAACAAAAAATCACTCACCCGCTGCCTGTGAAATCTCTTTCCATCATAAATTGTCCCCTGTGGTGTCTCTACAGTTACCGGCTGAAAAAGTCAAGACAATTGTCGGTAGGAGCAGTAGGAGCTGACAAGGCCAAATCGGCAACCACGCAAGGCTACTTGCTGAGGCATGCTTGAACCAAAAAACACAAGAATCACCCCGTATGCAGATAGAAGGTTAGATGGTCTGTGGCATCTGTGTTGGCAATTGTAAGATAAGTGTTTGTGTGGGAGAAGCACATACCTTGAGTGGTAGAAAGGAAAGGGCGTGTTCAATCAGCAGCCGCATGAGGCGCTTGGAATAGAATATGAATTCATCCCTGCTGGTGTCCTTGTTCCTGCAAAGCAAATAGAAGTAAAAGTAATATTATTCCATGCTAGGATTCCATCCCAGAAAACGTCTTTATCTAAAGCAAGCCTGTCCCCATTGACTTTTGACAGCTCTGAATTCGCCCATGAAACCCGTCTTTTCCTTAAGCAGCTCTCATGTTCCTCTGTAGCTGCTAAAACACAAACCGTTGGATTTTTCCCTCTCCAAAGGCCTATAGCAGGGATGGCTAACCTTTTTGTTGTCGTGTGCCAAAAGTTGGGGGAGCGTGGGGGGTCATGAGTACGGGTGCCCACATCCATAATTCAATGCACCCCACCCTCCCACACATGCGCACGTGACCCCCCCCCACTTCCCCCTGCTTTTGGCACGCAATGGCACAGTGGGCCTGGTAGGCCCGTTTTTCCCCCTCCCCAGGCTCCAGAGGCTTTCTAGGAGCCTGTGAAGGGAAAAACAGCCTTCCCCATCCCCCCGGAGACCTTCCGGAGGTCGGAAACAGCCAGTTTCCCAACTTCCAGTGGGACTGGGAGGCCTGAAAATCAGTTGGCTGGTGCACACATGCGCGCTGGAGCTGAGCTAGGGCAACACTCGCGTGCCCACCAATATGGCTCCGCGTGCCACCTGTGGCACCCGTGCCATAGGTTCGCCATCATGGGCCTATAGCCTGTCTCAGAGGCAAGCATACCCCCCCACACACACACTGATATATCTTGCCTAGTACCTGATAATAGTGTGCATCCCCCGAACCTGCGGTGTGCTCTCCAAGACACTTAAGGTTGTTGGCAATGGTTGTCCCTGATGAGCAGAGGCCAAGGCTGCTCTGTGCAAAAATAAGAATGATGAGTCACATGGAAGAAAAAAAACCAATGTCCCTGCTGGCCCTACAATAACAGCTCTGCATGCAAAACATCATTTCTGCTCATATGGTCCCTCCCTCCCCCCAACATTTGTGCACAAAGAAACAAAATTGGATCCAAAATAAATTCTGAATATTCAGGTTCCCTTCCCTGCTTCTAATAAGACAAATAGTGTAACCTAGGACGTGAAACTGCTTTTGAGCAATTAAAAATTGCTCTAACTTCACTCAGCAATTACAGCACACCAAAGTCTCCAATGCCCACTCTTGAAAGTCAGGCACAGCTAAGTTATCTTTCTACTACTGGATTAAAAAACAGGAGCACAGGAGCAGAAAGACACCCCCCCCCTGCCCCAGCCTTGCTCCATTCCCACCATCCCCTCAAAATGGAACACAGTACACAAGGAGAGGAAGGTGCAGCAGGAAATAGCCAAAGGAGACCAAGTGTCCTCACATATGCCAGCGTAGCTTCCTCTGATGCAGGTGCCCAGGCCCAGCAGGACAGAAGAGAGACAGATAGACAGAGTGCGTTAGGAGGGGCAACAAGGCAGCAGCTTCCTGCCTGAGACATGGGGCAGAGGAACAGCAGAACGCTCCCACAGTACCAAAACAGGGAGAGCAGCTGGGATCCAGTAGCTCACTGCAAGTAGTCTTAAAATGACTGAATGAACTTCCTCTTCTCCATCCCAACCTCGCTAGAAAGGCATACCATTTTGGTGTGCAAATTACACTTGTGGAAACGTGGCTGGAATGTAAAATGTATTGAAACCCCCATTCAATGCAGCCCCATATATTATTGTGTATATTATTATACACAAAACAATAGTGTTGGCAATAAATATTTCCTTGACATGGAGGAGAAAGTGAGACTATCAAGCAGCACCCTTCCTGAGAGCTCTACTTAGAAGTCCGATTCTAAAGAAAGACAGCAAAGATGAACTGTCAGTAAA
This sequence comes from Ptyas mucosa, assembly GCA_012654045.1. NCBI lineage: Eukaryota > Metazoa > Chordata > Lepidosauria > Squamata > Colubridae > Ptyas > Ptyas mucosa. The sequence continues at coordinate 5,032,940 of WNWU01000013.1, forward strand.
AAGAGCACAGATCTAACATGCTCTAGTGAGGTTCCAAAGCGGCCAGAGGTTTGCACATGCCCATTAGCGAATCTTCAGCCTAAACAATTGCCTGTATTGACCTCCTTGCCTATTCCCACCAGATACTGCCAGCAATTCTTCCCCAACACCCAGCTGCTCTCCCACTGGCTGGCTTGATGGGTGTCAGAGAACAATACTAAGATGAAGAAGGTGGGGGAGAGAAGAGAAGAGGAGGAAGGATCTAGCTCTATTTCTTTAAGGGTGCCACCATACCTGACTGTGATTTCACGCTGGGCGGTAGGAGGAGGAGCCCACACCGGGAGGCAGTATTACAAGGCAGGGAGTAGTGGGAAGTGAAACAAAACAGAACAGCCGGTCACTGCACACAGCAACATTTGCCCCAAGGCCAAGCCTAAAATAATAAAATGGTGGCGCCATTCTTCCCCATCTCCCTATTGCTTACTAATTTGGGGACAAAAACCATGTGGTAGGTGGGGCCATCGGGAGTGGAAGAATTCTAGGGACACCCATGAGCCATGGCCAGGAATTGGATGCCTGTCCAGGATATGGGAAAAGGGTAAGTTCTTGGCAGGGAGTGAATAATCCTTTGGGCTATAATAACAAAAAGCAGATACTGGGCAACAAGGAGGAGTAACCATGTGGGAATGGGGCTTTCTGCAGCAGTAATGTTTTCTCCCTCCCCAAGACTACTTCTCCTCACCTTTTCCAATTGGCTATGAACATGCTGAACAATCAAGTCCAGAGCCACAAAGTTCTCTCCACCTGGGGGGAAAAAAGGGAAGTTTGAAAAACCAAAGAGGTTCTGAAGTATGGATATCTGCACTTTACGTCAGGGGTCTCCAGCTGAGGAATTCTGGGAGTTGAAGTCCACAAGTCTTAAAAGTTGCCAAGGTTGGAGACCCCTGCTTTAGGTAATATTTCACCATTCCCATTCATAGCTCAATGGCAGGTCTCATCTTTTTTTAATTTCCTATATGCCATAAATCAACCAGTTTGGTTTTTTTTAACGCTCCTTTAAGGTCTTTAAGGTGCAAATGGTTCCCTTGGTCATAGAGATTAATATTTGTTTTTAACCTCGTTAGTTTTCAAACCTTTCATGAGAACCATTTTTGGTGTGGTGGCTAAGGTACTGGGCTAGAAACCAGGAGACTAAATTGTAGTCATATTTAGACATGAAACAGGCACTCTGCCTGTGTTCATACCCAAAATTCTTGAGTATCCTACAGTGAGTATTGGCACATAACACAGCCCAATGTTGCACCTTGAACAAATCAACAGCCATTCCTCTTCCTCCTCTCACCTCGAGGCACCACAATGTCTGCCGCTTGCATTGTAGGCTCAATGTATTGCTCAAAGGCTGGCTTCACAAATTTGCTGTACTGCTTGATGACACCTGCCACGTCCCGCCCACGTTCCATGATGTCCCGCTTCAACCGCCGCACAAGCCGGATATCTGAATCTGTGTCCACAAAAACTTTCATGTCCAGGAGCTGCAGAAGTTACAAGGAAGGGAAAAACTAGAGATACAGGCATCTGGCCAAAGCTTTATCTTAGAACTTATTCAAATGCCTGCATCTTTGAGGGACTCATGTTTACAAGTTGCTTCCCACAAATAAATGCATTTATGATACAAATTAAATAGGGAGCCCATCTACCCAAGTTGGTCCATGTCCTACTCATGTGTGTTATCTGTGCCCTGTTTAGTACCTGTAGAAGCTCCTTATTGGCAAATGACATGATACCTTCAAATACAATTACATTGGCCCCATAGATAGTTTTCTGCAAAGAAAAGAGAAATAATGTGTCAAAGCCAGGGAGAGAAATCAGAACCCAGAAGTAAGTCAGATCTAAGACACTGTTCCTGAAGTCAGTCAGTTTCCCTGAAGAAATCAGAGAAACGTCTTACTTACAAGGAACCAAGCTCAATTCCAATATGACGCCCTCCCTTTCACACTAAGTTCTTTCTTGTACCGCAAAACTCCACAATTTCAAATGTAATAGTTGCTAATGGAGTAGAGATACAGCCCTCAAATCAACTATGGAGACAAAAAAGCCTCTAGCAGCACCATTTTCATCCTGTGACTATCAGCTTTCAGGAAAGAGTGATAGTCATTTCTCCTAAACAAAAATGGAATAGTCCACTGTATTCCAGAAATATTATTTATTGGCCATCTTTCTTGTAGTGAATGAAATATATTCATCCTCAGACTGCTAACTTCCTCCATCTACAGACCCCCTATACTAGCAAGCAGGTGAAATAAGACTGATGAGCAGAAATATAATTCTATTAGCTGTCTTCAGTCCCCAAAATGAAATGGATCAGGCATTCAATGAATACTACATTACCATAAGCAAAAACAGCATAGCCTACTCCAGAGGGACTCAGAAAATCAACTAATGACATCAAAAAAACATTGGTGAGCTTTCTTTTCAGATCATATTATTCAGATAATATTCTATTCTTCTATTTTGATTTTAATTAGAAACTGATTTAGAAAAACTTGCATTTCAAAAACCAAGATGGAATTCATTTCGTGAACTAGAACAGAAAATACAAAGTGAGACATTCTGTGAATAGGTAAAGGTAAAGGTTCCCCTCGCACATATGTGCTAGTCGTTCCCGACTCTAGGGGGCGGTGCTCATCTCTGTTTCAAAGCTGAAGAGCCAGCGCTGTCCGAAGACGTCTCTGTAGTCATGTGGCCGGCATGACTAAATGCCAAAGGCGCACCAAACACTGTTACCTTCCCACCAAAAGTGGTCCTTATTTTTCTACTTGCATTTTTTACATGCTTTCGAACTGCTATGTTGGCAGAAGCTGGGACAAGTAACGGGAGCTCACTCCATTATGCGGCACTAGGGATTCGAACCACTGAACTGCCGACCTTTCGGTGTCTTAGCCACTGAGCCACCGCGTCCCTACTGTGCTACATACACCGTGTGTACACTGCATCCCTACTGTATTCTGTGAATACAGTTAGTCAAATGCAGTTTTCCTTCCAAAGGATCCTGCAGTATTTGAACCTCATCAGGCTCCAAAAGCAGAAATGTCTGCCAATTTAGGCAAACGTAGTAGCTAAGATAAAGAACATCTTTTTAATTTAAACACTGCATTATTTTCATCGACTGAAAGAAGTTGTAATGAAATAAATGGGAAGTGCACAAATAGTCCTTTTTATAAAAACAGGGCTAGAATCAGGTTGTATTATTTTTCCTGATGTGAGAAACTCCTTTTTCCCATAGCCAAAGAAACTAAACTGATAAGGTAGAGCAAGAATTTCTCAATCTCAGCAGTTTGAAAATGTGTGAAATGAATGGGGAATTCTAGGAGCTGAAGTCGAGTTCAGAAACATTGAGGCAGATCAATTTAATGTCTTTATGTAAAAAATATACAGTCATTTTAGAGAGATATTTCAGTTCCACGTTAGAATAGAAAACCTACCTCACGAATGAGGAATCTAAAGCTTCTACATGTGAACCACTCCTAGAAATTTTCGCTATTGGTGATCCTTGGAGCCATGATTCTGCACCTCTAGAGGAGCTTGGGTGACTTGCATCTGACCCATAACAACCCTTCCAACCAAAATTCTATGTATTTGTGCAGTTTTAGCCAATTACAGGATACCAGGTCACGAATACCTTATGGAGCTAATACAGCCTAACAGAAAAGAGTGGAGGGGAAGCCTTTTAATTTCTAAAAATTGCTAAGAATAGCGGGACATCCTCCTGCATCTACATACCCACTCCTTGCTTCGGCTATGTGTGGTAAAATCATAAACAGGAACTTTAACGCTCTTGCCCTCTTTCAGCTTCTGTAGGACACTGATGAGCAGGTCAAAATCAAAGGCATCAGGATGGTCAAAGTTGTATTCATTACAAGCAGCTTGCTCTTGCTGTTCTTTGTTCAGCACCTGGAAGAGCACCAGAGACATCAGAAAACAGGGAAGAGAGCAGATTGGATCAATACTGTAGAGGTGGTTTCCTAGACTTCAATTTTCTCACTTCTTCCCATCTCTGCCTTTGAGAGGGGTGGAGTTGAGGGAGTTGGGCCAAGATATTTTAACCAGCCCACCTTGTAGAAGCTATCCATGGAGAGGAGCACCACCCAAGGCACATCTAGTGCTTCAATGATTTTGTTGGCCACTGTAGTCTTGCCAGACGCACTGCCACCACACAAGCCTGGGAAAGACGAAAACACCACTAACGCAAGCTAACGAGAAGAGGACAATCTGGAGGAACCGCCCTAAGACCTCTTATTCTTTACTGTCTAGTGTGCCTGGATTTCCAATGATCTCCACTTCATCCTCCCTAGTGGGAAAGAAGCCAGCATGCAGATCTCACCAACAGCCTTACTCAAGAGTGGCAAGCATAGATGTGGCCCACATAGCACATTACAACTAAACCCAGCAGGCGTGGTACTACCAATATGGGCAAAACCAGCAGAGTACCCGATTTAAATACATTTTTAAAAAAAACCTTATTTCAGTGTAATACTCTCATCCTATGCAAGAAGCTGCAACTTTTCAAGGAGGGAGGGGAAATACGGTACAGAAAATTAGAAACCAGTAGGGAAACTGGCACTTCCAGTTGTCAGCTCCCAGTTGCTGGATAAATTTCGTAAGGATTTTCAAGCAGACCCCCCCCCCCCCCCCCCCATCCAACAGGACAAAAGAAGCAGCCACCGATTCCCCTACCAATGACAAAGGCTTCTTTGAAAGGAGTGCCAGTCTCGTTGTACCAGGGCGGCCGCCCAGCCGTGTAGATGGTGCGCTTGCTGGTCCGAAGCAGCGGCGGCTCCGTTTTCGACTGGCTGGTGGTCCTTTTCCGTGGGGAAAGCGCCGGCGTGAGCGGCAAGCGGCCGACAAGGCTGTTGAGGGCGGCTCCTCTGCTCCCGCTGAGCCGGAGGGGAAAAAACCGACACATTGTTAGGGAAGACTATCTCGCCCCCGCCCGACAAAAGAAAGCATGCACGGTGCAGCTTCTCCTGCAACTTCATCCCAGCCACCTGCAACCCGCGCCACCCTGTCATGCCCCAAGCATCCGGGGCTCCGCTCCCAACGTGTCTCTCCGAGCTTAGGAAGAGCTACTAAGCAATGCAACGAGAGGCGGAAGAAGGACGTGGCCGTGACTGGGGAGAGGAAATTTTAAACCGGGAGGTGGCGGACGGGACTTTCCAAAGGGAGGCGGACAAGGGACGGCACCGAACTCGCCCGGGATCCGCCTGCGATGCCCGCCTGCGCTCGCTCTACCCGCGCTTGATTCCTCCTCACCTGCTGCGCCGCGCAGCCGGAACAGCTTCCTCGACCACGCCGTCCGCAGACGCCATCTCGGCCACGCTCCCGCCAGTCCTCTGCCTGCAGCCGCGCAGCTTGCCGGGAGAACGCCGAGGCGTGGCTCGCCTTTTTTGGCACTGCCGACGCCGCCCCTGCACTGCGAAACGTCAAGGCCCAGGAAGATCATAGAGAAGAAAAGACGAGAGAGAGAGAGAGAGAGGAGGAGAGGGAGGGAGGGAGGGGCGGATCTTATTGTCGAGGCTCCGAGCTTTCCCCCTTGGGGAAGCCATTTTCCGGATCCGTGAGGAGCGGCAGGACGCTCGTTGTGGAGGGGGGATTGAAATAAAATGACCCTTTTTCATCTGCCACTATCTGAGTGACAGCCAAAATGAACACCTAGGCACACGGTGTAACTTTCATCGTCCGCTTCGTCTAATAATTCACGGAATAAGCATTTTTTAAAAAGTGTAATGTCACAGCTAGGTGTTAAAAGGGAGGGGGAAGAAGGCATGTCTCAGAGAGGTATGAAAGAGGGAAGGGAAGGGAGAGAAGGTTATCCGTCGTGACAGCCATAAGTGATGTAGTTATCAGTAAAATAAGAAATAGTACAGTGGTAGTACAGTGTAGTACAGTGGTTTAAAGCACCCTGTTATTAACATCTATTAACATCTGCTGCTTGCAATTACTGCAAGTTCGAATCCCACCAGGCTCAAGGTTGACTCAGCCTTCCATCCTTTCTAAGGTGGGTAAAATGAGGACCCGGTTTGTGGGGGCAATAAGCTGACTGTATAAATATACAAAAGTATGGAGGCTATTGCTTAACGCACTGTAAGCCGCCCTGAGTCTCCGGAGAAGGGCGGCATATAAATCAAATTAAAATTAAATTAAAATTAATTCACCATTCTCTCCATTTTAACTGCTTTCCTGAAAGGCGGGATTGTGCCATCCAAATCTCCATTGGAAAAATGTCCCATATGGTAGTTGCTAGGGGAAATTATAAATTAGGGGAAAATATAAATGTCCCCTCTCTCCCCTGATTATTTGAGGCAGATAGTCCTGCAGGTACCTGGGTGCTAAGCTAGATAGAGTTATAAGAGAGTTGTAACTTTGACTTTGGGTTTTATAGATTAGATTGATAGCTCTTTATAGAAATGACTTGTTCATATTACTATGGAAAAACAAAAAGCTGCAATTTGATGATAATTATATACATTTCTAACGATGTAACTAAGGCTATTTCCCTGCTGGCAACTTAAGGTATCTTCATCCAGTCATATAGAGCAATGTTGGTGAACCTTTTCAGCACCAAGTGCCAAAAGGGGAGCACACGCATGCGCTGGGGGGTGCGCCATAAACCAGAAGAACAGCTCTCTAGTGCATACGTGTGGGAGCGCCGCAAAACGGAAGAGCAGTTCCCCAACAGGCATGTGTGCACCAGGAAGCTGAGTTTCCGGCGTGTGCATGCGCACCGTCAACTTGGTGTTCTGGTTTGTGGCGTGCATGCGCACACGAAGACAGCTGGCCGGTGCACATGCGCATTGAAGAAACTGGAAGAAACCGGCGCACATGTACACACCGGAACCCAGAAGAGCAACGGGCGACAGCTGGCGTGCCTGGAGAGATGGCTCTTCATGCCACTTCTGGCACACATGCCATAGGTTCACCATCACAGATATAGAGTGTTATAAAGTCTCCCCTCATTTTGGCACAACAACAAAGTATTCTTTCAAACATTGAATCACTCATGGGAGAATGTCCTAAGTTACACAACATTTAAACTAACATCAAGCAAATGTGTTAGGGCACTGTTTCTCTACCTCAGCAACTTTAGGATGTGTCATCTCCCAGAATCCCTCAGCCAGCACTGCATTATGGAATAGCACAGTGTATGATCCTATCCAATATCATTTTTGTTAATGTTTCAATTGATTAAAAGAAAAGATACTTTTGGAAAAATCATGTTCATTCTTCTTAAGCAAGACTTGAGCTTCCATATCATTACATACTAACCACGATGAAACAGGGCAAGACCTATCTAAGTCCAGTGGTTTGATTCTCACATTGGCCAACCAAATTATCTCTGGAGTACCTGCAAGCAGCAGACTGAGATATATCCCTATCCACCAATTGTTTCCTTGCAATTAATTGTTTAAGACAGAAGTGTCAAACTCAAGTCGTCACGTCATCATCATGTGACGTATTGGGACTTTTTTCCCCTTTGCTAAACCAGGAGTGGGCATGGCCAGCATGTGACACATCCAGCCCACGGGCCATGAGTTTGACACCCCTGGTTTAAGGCATGCTGACCTCAAACTAGAGTCAAATTGAATTTTCAGTACCAATAATTAGTCCATCTATATTCCTAGATAAAATTTTTTATAAAAATTATATTCCTGGGAACAGTTTCAAAACATTCTAAATCTAAAGGTTGGTGAGCGAAAATTTTTTCCTTCCTGGATACAATTCCAATTTTCTTTCAGCAAAGCTTATTTCTCTGGATGTCTAATTGCCATTTTATATCATTCTCATGCACTGTCTTGAGGAGCTGGACATTGAAGGCGCAGCTTTGTTTTTGTTTTATTCCTATCTCAAAGGTTATTTCCTGAACATTGTCTTGAATATTATGGCTGATTTCCATTTATTGAACTGTTAAGTGTCACAAGGTTTATTTCTATCCTCCATATTTTTAATAGTGAAATGAAGTTGTTAAGATTGATTGGGATCCTAATGGTGCTGTTCAAAAGACAACTGGACTTTTTTTGTTTTTTCTTTGAAAATGAGAAGCCAAACATTTTCAAGGAAACAAACAAAAAAGCCCAGTTGCCTTCTGAAAAACACATTTGGGACAACCATGATCTGTTGGATGCTTCTCAACATTTTCATTTATTTTGGCAAAACTATATTGCTTACACATATTTTTTCAAATTAAATTCAAGGTGCTTGCTTTGACATACAAATCTCTAAAGAGATTGGAGGTTTTTTTTTCTAGAAGTGGCTTTTCCTATACCTGATGAACAAAAATCTTCCGAAGATTTCTTCTACGTGCCAATCCAGAAGGAGGCTTAGCTAGAATTTACAAAGATAATGAACTTCTTGGTAAATGCTTGCAAACCATTTGGACTTGCAACTGCTAGCCTCCCCACTGATTTTGATTCTTGGAAAATGGCAAGAAGTTGTGAGATAGTTATTGCTTAATGAACCACTATCCTCACTTAATTTGCTTAATGGTAGCACAGAAACTGCAGGGATTGTCATTTGTAAGCAAAGCGATCACACAACACTGCACTTTAGGACTGTGTTGTTTAGCAATGGAAATATCTGTCTCAAATGCTGTTGTCCTGTAGTCCTGCCTTAGGCACAAAGCCAGTTGTGTAATCTTGGGCCTGTTACTCTCTCACAGGCCTAGGAAGGACGCAGTGACAAACCACTTCTGAAATCTTGCAACAAAACTGCAATGACTTGTACATGCAGTCACCAGGAGTCAGCACTGACTTGAAGGCACAGCCAGCATCTGGCATCTAATCAGTTTTTCTGCCTAGTTTTATGCTTTGAATATATTGAAATAAGTTATTATTCCTCTAATGTTGAAGCCGATTAGGTAGACATCTCTAATTTTCACACTAGTGACAACCATTTTGTAAACAAGGGACAGATGGTACTAGAATGAGTCTTCATCTTCGAGGTTGGTAAACCAGTAGCCACATGTTTACTGACTCAGAAAAATAGGAGTGGGGGTGAGATCCAGAGAAGAAGACATAATTTCAAGGATAAAAGAGGTTCTTGCAGAAGGAATTGGGCTTTGGAGGATAAACCGATTTGCATTCATACTGTTGCAAATTCAGAATGGAGTGAAGAACTTTTGTTGTGAATGGTTTGATCATCAACGTAGATGAATCTTTGGGTCTGTGATTGAAGAGCCTGGTGGCGCAGCAGACTAAAGCACTTTTATTAACTGTTATTAACATCAAGCTGCCTGCAATTACTGCAAGTTCAAATCTCACCAGGCTCAAGGTTGACTCAGCCTTCCATCCTTTCTAAGGTCGGTAAAATGAGGACTCAGATTGTGGGGGCAATAAGCTGACTTTGTATAAATATACAAAAGTATGAAGGCTATTGCTTAACGCATTGTAAGCTGCCCTGAGTCTCCGGAGAAGGACAGCATATAAATCAATTTTTTTAAAAAAAGGATTCAATGTGTTATGAGAAGGTTAAAGTAAAGAAAAGATACAATGCAAATACAATTATTAGGTTTTGCATTGGTCTGATTAAGTGTATTATCTGAAGCTAGTCACTAGATATGATTTTTTTGAGGACCAATTAAGATTAATAAACACTGATTGGCAACATTTTTAATACTGTATTAAAAAAGCATTTCTGGACAAAAATATTTACCATATCATACATATTCAAAGCACATTCAAATCCTTTTGTCTAGCAACCGAGTGCTATTGTTATTAATGGTATTCTATTAAGTATTTACCTATGCTTAATACCTATACATAAAGTACCAGGAAAAAAAATACAAGAGGTCACATCACTCTCAGGTACAATGCCTGGTGGGGGAAACTTGATCTTTAATACTAGGGGATGGGTGATGCTATTCTAAAGTTCACTTTGGCGGTCACTGTATAATGAACTTAAAGAAATCAATAACAGTATTTCATCTGAGCAAGATCATCGTAATGGAACAAATCAGTGGGTTCTTCCTCGAAGTCAGATTAGCGTGCTTTTTTCCATCTTTCATTCAAAAGAAAACTATATCGGCATAAATTGCCGTGCCTCAGAATCTTTACTGCACCTCAGCACCAAGCCAGGTAATGTTTCTTGACTCACATAATTTAATTTCACAGTAGCAATTGATAGATTCACTGCTTGTCCTCTACCCTCCAACCCTGCAATACTTGCCAAAGGGAAAACCAGTCATTAATTGCTCCCTTCAATGTATGACAGGGTAACATTGAGGGTTCAACTCTTTAAAAAATTTATCTAGCTTTAAGAAATTAGTTACTGTCTGGTGCTTCTGATAGGACTCCTGGGATTTCACTGATTACTGTATTTATTTATTTTTTGAGCGTTGGTTTTGGCCAATTCAAGGCATACTATATACACTGCTCAAAAAAATAAAGGGAACACAAGCAGAAGACATCCGAGATCTGAATGAATGAAATAGCCTTATTAAATACTTTGTTCATTACATACAGTAGTTTTGTGTTCCCTTTAGTTGTTTGAGCAGTGTATAAACTACTGTATGTAAAGAACAAAGTATTTCATAAGGCTATTTCATTCATTCAGATCTCGGATGTCTTCTGCTTGTGTTCCCTTTATTTTTTTGAGCAGTATATATTTGATGCATTATATTTTGAGATGGATGGCCATATAAATTTGATAAATAATAAAATGCTCCCATCTCTTAATTTACCCACAACAATCTTCTGAGATGGGTTAGGCTGAGGAAGCATGACTGGCCCAAAATCACCCAGCTGACTGCTGCCAATGATAGATTCCTGATAGTTTTATTCATATGATAGTCCAATCAGAAAAATAGAAGATGAATATATTTGTTCTGAATGCCACCCTGCCACCCCACCACCCCAAAAGCCCTACTGATTGTAAAGCATAGGAAGCTCTCAGTGTTTTCTGGATCTTTGATTTTGGTCAGGAAAATAGCCCTCACCCATCCACTCACATTTTGCATCTCTGTGTATGCCTCAAACACTCTTCACACTTTACTTTCTCCAGCTTTCATATGTTAGACACCCCCCCACACACACCAAAGAGCTGAATTCCTTGGTGTTAGATGTATCTTGGAGTTTGATATTGTAGTGCAAAGAGATCAAGGCTAGATCTCCAGGCTCTCCTACCCAAAGCTAAAAGGGGCATAGGACTACAGTGTTCAGTAACTAGACAGGTTGAAGGCATTTCTGCCACAGTCTTGGCTATTTATATTTGAAGGATTGTCTCTTTCCAATTACATCTGCCCATCCCATTAGGTCTAGCAGAAAAGGTAAGTTGCAGGTCCCATCTGTTAAAGAGTTACATTTGATGAGACGCAGGAGATGGACCTTCTCTGCCATAGCACGTACCCTGTAAAACGTCATTCTCCCCATCTACTATGGTCTACTACCATCCTTAGTAACCTTCCAGAAGTCCCTCAAAACATTGCTGTGTCAACAGGATTGGGGGTCTCGAGGAAGTGGTGAATTGATGAGATGGTTAACACAGTATATTCTCTGCTATCTTTTTAATAATATTGATGGTTTTTAAATTATGGATTTTTAAAAAGGTTGTTCTTTCTTTGGTTTGATTTTATTGTATGCCACCCAGAGTCACATTTGTGAGATAGGCAGCCATATAAATATTAAATAAATGCATAAATAAGAGCTGAACATGTCTCTGTCCATGGCTTCAACACCCTCAAGTTCATCCCTGAAACATCCTAAACCATGGAAGGTTTTGTGTTGGGAGAAGAAGGGAAAACAGCGTTCCAGAGTGGAAAAACTAAACGCAACTCTTGACTGACTCTGCAGCTGGCTAAGAATGAGGAGGCGGCAACATCACAAGGATGGGTCCCTCAGAAATTTTTAGTAAAGTCTCTTTGTGTCATAGTAGACAGGACACAATGAACCCAGTAAGTGAATTGAGATGTTTTTAATTTAATATATAACAGAATAATAGAATTGGAAGGGACTGTGGAGGTCTTCTAGTCTAGTGCCCTGTCCAAGCAGGAAACCCTATACATTTTTGGATAAATAGTTATCCAATCTCTTCTTAAAAACCTCCAGTGTTGGAGCATCAACAACTTCTGGAGGCAAGTCGTTCTAATTAATTGTTCTAATTGTCAGGTAATTTCCCCTTCTAGGTTGATTCTCTCTCCTTGATTAGTTTCCATCCATTGCTTCTTGTCTTGCCTTCTGGTGCTTTGGAGAATACGTTGACCCCCTCTCTTCTTTGTGGCAGCCCCTTAGATATTGGAACTCTGTTATCATGTCATCCCTAGCCCTAGACTTTTTTATTTTAACTGATTCATTCATGTTTTGATTCTTCTTGCAAACATCATGATTAATTTACTTGGGCTTTTGTTTGATATCTCTGGATCTATATTTCTGTCATTTGTCAGTTGTTTACTTAGAAAGTGCTCAGCCATCCTGACATTTGTTACTTTAAATACATAATTGTTAAAGTGTATTTTAAATATGTAAAACTCCATGAGTTATCTATCTGGTATCTGGCAGGTTTTATCCATGCAGAAGGGAGAATAACTTTAATCTAAATCTGTCAATAGATCTTTCTGTAGAACTCAGCATTGACTGAGTTGCATTGCCTGGGTAGATCTGTCACTATTGTCCAAAGTTTGGAAACTGTTCCCTGCCTTCTGCTGTCCTGTGTTGATCTTTCCCAAATGAATTATTACCCGCAGCCGGTTTGTATATTAAAAAGCATTTTGGAAGCCTTCCTCCAATAAGATTAGGCAGCCATCCATGAATGGGTGTGAACTATAATTTTGAACTGAAATACTCTCCTCCTTTGCTTTATGCTTATTTTGTCTTTACAGTATGCTGACTATTGTTTGGAACAAGACAGAGTAATTCTATTATCCATTAAAGGAGCAGGCATCATGTAATAAGAAGGAGCTTGCATCAACATAAATTGATTTGGTAGTCCAACATTCCTTTAATATCCCATGTAACCAGTGTAATGGATATAAGTTTTGCCCTTCATTTATATCAGAATTAACTTTGCTCCTTTTATTGTATTCAATTCTTCCTTCCTAATTTCAGTGTTCAAATGAATGCAGACACAAATCAGGGGAATATTTAAAGTGGATAATTTCAAGGGATTTTTAAAAATACAATACATTTTATTTTAGTATTTTCACATTTATGAGAAGGCAGATGCAACATAAAAATATGTCTACTTGGATAGTATCTTTGATTACAAACCAGATATTTTCAGCAAGCTTTCTGGATATAAATAATAGAAAAATCTAAAAGATCACCTATTAAGATGGGTGTTTGTAAGAGAGCAATCCAGACATTGGCATCTTAAATGCAGGTGTTTAGAATGGGTTTATTTAATTTTTTCCCCTAGCGTTCTCTATCATTGGGATAAATATTTCTTAGTTATTTTAAACTAGGATCCCATGAATCCCAATAAAAGTGCTCCTGAAAATATTTATCTTTCTCTTACACAGCTTTTCACAAAAACATTGAATGAAACCCAGTCAAATACTACTGCTTAGGTATTGAACTTTAAAATCCTGAATTCCAATTCCAAAGTCACGGACAGAAAACATTCAGGGATAAGAGAAAAATACCAAATATAATATTGTCAAATTTGGTGGAATAGTTTACCTATATCAAATTATATCACTACAGAAGATATGTGACTAGATATGGTAAAATGGCCAGATGTTTAAAGGCTTCAAATTAATTAGATGAAATATATAATTGCAATCGATTTGCTAAAGCACAAAGAATATAATTACCAGGCGTTCCCCTTGTGTCACTAATACTCTATGTCAGACCTGGAAGCCATCTTTTGAATTGGAAAAGAGTTTCAAAGAATAAGATATCAAGGAGGTTTCAATAACTGGAGAAATGAATTGTTATTATCTTTTTTAGGAAGCTTATAGTCTAAGATACAATTTTATCATATAACCAGCATATATATCAATTTATTTTGCAATGTAAAAATTAGGTATTTTATGAAAATGTTGCATAAATATAAATACAAGTAGATTACTGATATTTTTTTAAAAAATTAAATTTCTAGGTAAATGTAAACTACTACTAATATCAGTATATAAAATAACTATAGGAACCACAACAGATTCTCCAGGGAGCTGCTCCCCATTAGATATAAAAATATCCAAAAGTATTAAAAAAAACAAAAAGAGGTACATTTCCTTGATAAAAGTATTCCCAGACTGAACAACAGTCTTGAATTAATTTAATATCCCTAACAAATGTTAGGACAAAAAAATTAATATCACTTCTGAAATTATATCATAGGCTTCAACAATATTTTAAGTTAAAATATATATAAATTATGTTCTATCTTTTATCAGCAAAAGCATGGAAATTTCTCATGGTCTCTCAGGGGGAAAAGATTATCTGAAACTCACTTGTAAGGAACAAGATCTGTGTCTAGAAACATTTATGGAAAAGAGGAATTAAACTAAAATGGTTTAAATAGATAGGGGTTTATTTAACTAACGGTATGATTTTTATCACCCCTTTGAAAGGAGTTGGGTTAAATTATTCTTTTACAGATGGACTATAATTGTTTATGCTTGTGGTTTTTTATTCATTAACAAATAAAAAGTGTTACAGATCAAAACCCTACGTTATTCGATCGCAAGAAAAAAAAAGACTCGCTTTAAAAGCGGCAGGGCATTCCTCTTTGGAGAAATCTCTTTTCGCTCTTTTCCTCATTTATAAAGAATGATTATCCGATGGCGACGGACGTCGGGTTTCCCCAGGTAGGGAAGAGGACAAAGGCTGCTGTGCTGAAGCCGAGCCCCGCCGGTTGCAATCCAGAGCCGGGCTTCCCGTCTCCTTCGCTCTCCCCGGCGCAGGGAGCCACAATGGCTTTCGTGCCAAAGACAATGCGCTCGTTCTCCGAGACGCGTCTGCAACCCAGTCGCCCGTGACCGCAGCAGAGGTGGCCCGGGATCGTTCGCGCCACACGGGCTCTGGAAAGGCCTCCCCGCCCTGGCCAGCCAGGTCTCCAGGCGCTCGGGCTTCCTCGCTTGCGGCTGTTCTCCTAGTCCCCAGCGGCCTTTGGCTCTCTCCAATGTGAAGTCTCTTTTAGACGGGCGGCCTTTAAAAAAAAGCCCCTTATTGCAGGAATCTTCCTGGCAACTTGCCCAGCACGGCCGCTCCTGAAGCGCAATCGGACTGAGGGTTGTAGATCCCGGAGAGGAATCAGCCGAAAGTCCTTAAAAGCCTTGGGTTTGGGCATCGCTGCCCGGAGATGTCCAAAGGTTGCTGTCTGCCAAGCTGGGTCAACTTTCAGCGGCTGGTCCTGTTTGAGTCCCAACCTTGAAGGAGGATCGGCCTCTTTGGGGGGGGGGGCGGTGTAGAGAAATGCGGGACCGGTCTGACATAAAAATCGCTGTAGAAAAAGGAAACCGTCTTTCCTGCCTGCTATCATGGGGTGCGGTGGCATAATGCGATCTTCCTGGTTTTTGCATCTACTGAACCTCTGGATTTGCTGAAAGCCTTGCTCGAACCATTAAAAAAAACATTACACACACTAGATTCGCACCACACGCCAAGTGCCGACGACGACGATAAATAATTAAAAAATAAATAAAAATAACTGGCTTATGCCAATCAAGTTCAACATATTGTGCCAGTAAGGCTGCTAAGTCTTTCCTGGACCGGGTTAAGCCTGTTGTGGGAATGCAGCCACCCAGGAGGCATCGACTGCTCAGCGCGGCTGCCTCACCAAAGGAGGACTCCGGTCAGTGGAAGATTTCTTGGTCCATTAATTCGACCAGCTAACGGAGCGATGCCTTCCGAGAAAGAGATCGCGCCATCTCCCCACAGCAGCCATGCAGAACTGGGGGGGAGGCTTAACCGAAGCACAACGGCCCCCTGATTTCCAGGCCCTCCCCACCGCCACAGCCCCACCGCTTCTTCCGTCAATGGCTTCGGTTGCGGTACCACACTGCTGCCTTTCCGTCAGCAAACCCTTCTCTGCCGCGCCCGTCTGGTCCTCGCCTGAGTCCGATCTTTTCAGAAACGAGAGGGCTCGTCAAATCATCTCGGCCCTAAGTGCCAGCAACCGCTCAGCAACTTCCCAGCAAGATCGGCTGGCTCTATTTGCGGCAAGAATCCTTTACTCACCTCGGATGCTCGGCTCTTCTTCCAGCGCTTGGCGTTCCTGCTCAGCCGTCCGACGCTCCAAGTCCTGGAAGAAGGGCTTCGTGGCTCCGAGCGGAATGACAGGCTTGATGGATATCCTGCTCGTGGGTGCCCGATGATCCGTGCCCCTTGTTCGCAGCTGGGAAGGGAGACCACCGAGCAACTTTGCGTCTGCCAGCACCCCCAGTGCCAAAATGCTCCCTTCATCTCAGCCTTCCTCCAGAGAGCAAACGAAGCCTTGCTCATCCACCGCCCGTCCTTCTCGCGTCCCACCGTAACCGACCCAGCTGGGAGGGCTTCCGGATCGTCTAAGCTGGAAGTAGAGGACCCAAGAAGACTCATGGGGAAGAGAAGCCCAGCCGGGCAGCTCTGTTTCCTGGAGAGGAAGGGCTACTGCCCCAGCCGCCTGGTGCAGAGAACCGCAGAAACGATCCTGGAGTACTTGTAAATATGCAGAGACGTTACAGAAACAAAAGCAGGTTTAAACCCCCGAAATAGAAACGAGTTTCACCCTAATTCACTGGAGTGTCAGAGGTAGGAAGGGCAAATGCAGTCAAGCTTTCGTGACTCTGTTACTATCATCTACTACTCTATAGTTCTAGTCAAACTTGTGCAGACGGTTTCCTGTCTTGGTCTACCTCGCAGGGCTGACACCCGGAATCCATAGAGGCAAGAGAAGTTGAATCCATAAGGAACTTCCGGCGAATTCCTCTTTGGCTCAGGGAAAACTCTCGCTTTGTGAACGTGAAGAAATCCCGATCCCCTTGATTAATCTAGTATACAAAATGTGATCGGCTTCTTACTCCCCAGAGCGACCGTCGGTTTTCAACTCGCCCTATCTCTTCCCTTGGCTCTTCCTTCGACAGCGACCTATAGTGGGTCTCGTTGCGGTTCCAATGAAAGTGAGAAGACACGTATGTTAATAGCTAATCCTATCCAGCCGGCACTCCTCGTGTTCTCCGCTATTTTGGGGGGAAGACGGCGGCCGCGGCATCGACTTTCCCCATCCCATCATCCCTCTAAGAGAGGCGGCCGTCCGTCGCCGAGGAAAGGCTGCGATGTTGTTTTGCATCTGGAGGGCTGCATCCACCTGGGGATCGGGGAATGGCTTTAAAGGCTCTCCGTGCGGTCCTTCGGCTGAATCGAACAGGAGCGCTTTTCCAGGGAAGCCTTTTCGCAGCCGGGCTGGTCTCGTTCTGTAGAGGAGTCGACACGATATTGCTCGGCTTTGCCCCACAAACCGCGGAAGGTCGGCTTAGACGAGAGTCCGAACGCTCCCCGGGGGCAGGAAGGCACCGAGTGGTGCCAACCCGGGTCGGAAACTTCCTCCGCTTCCCCGATCGCTCGTTCTGGCAGGCTCGGTGGAGATCACCTGCGCTAGATGGGAAACGGCAGGTCCGGAGTGGGGGGGGGGGGGCGAGCAGAGGACTGCCTGCAGGGGGAGGAGTTTGCGGGCGTTGGGCGGGGCCAGCCCCAGCCCTCCTTTCCACCCACCTGTGTCTGCTGTAGTCCGGACCTCTCGAGGGCGAAAACAGCGGCAGCAGAAGCCCAAGCCAGAAGAGCTGTCGTTGAGGGGCCCGTCAAGTTCAGCCCGCCTGCAGCCCACCTTCCTGGCGATGGAGCCCCCTACTTTAGCCAGTGGGGACCCCTCCGAGACCGCCCGCCTGGTGGGCAGCCAAAGCAGCCGCAGCTCCAGTAGTCTTCGCCTGAAGAGGTGAGGCAGCCCTTCCCCTTCTGCCCCCCCTCCCCCGATTCTCCTCCCCCGCTATTCCCCCCACCTACCCCTGCCGAGTCCTGCCCTGCCAGAGAGCCCTGGACTCCGCTGGGGACCATCTGAGCCAAGCCCTTGCTCTTTAGGCAGGCCCGGAGTTCTCTGAAGGACGTTCGGGGAAGCCTCGCTCCCTCGGGAGGGTCGTGATTTCCAACAAGCGGCCGGTTATCGAAGCTTGGCTTCCTCCTGTCCCCCTCCCGCCCCGTGCGTGCATCGCCCTCCCTCTGAGCCCCCTCCTCTCTCTTCCAGCCTCTACGGTGCGGTTGGTCCCCTCCGCTTTTCCTCGACGGCTAAAGACAACTTTGCTCGCCTAGAGCTTTTTTCTCTCTTGCCGCGGCAGCTGACTCCCCCCCCCCCCCTTCCTTGTTCTCTTTCCTCTCCTCCTCTGAGATCCCTGCAGCCCTCGGAAACCAGGACGTGCTTTTCTATTCCAATCCCCCCCCTCCTCCTCCCCCTTGATGGCTTCCTACTTGTAGGATGCAGAAGAAGGGAGCGTCATTTCATTACAGGTGGGAGAAGAACTGGTCCAGGCAGTGAGAAGGGAAGAGATCGAGGGAGGAGGGCTTTGGAGATGAAGGCTGCTTTGGGTGGATGTTTTGGTCTGCAGCTTGCCTTTCCCTTTCCCCCCCTGCCTGCCTTTTCTCTGCTTCCTAGTGTGCCCCCCCCCCCCCGGAAAGGCAGGGGTAAAATGAATCTGCTCCTAGTGTGGGGTCTAGAAGCTCCAAGGGGCCTTTTCTTGCTGTTGCTGCAGTAATGCCCCCTCATTCTTCCTGCCCTTTTGGGCTGCTGCACCAAAAGCAGTTGATTATTGCTCAGTGGAACCGGCAGTAGGGTGGGTGGGAGGAAGGAATGGATTCTCTTTGCCAGTCACTTCAGTGGACAAGACCCCCCTTTCAAAAAATCTCACCTAAGATTTTGGCAGGCACAGCTCCAGAACTGAGCTGCTGACTGAGCTGGGGGTGAGGGTGAGGGTGGGGGAGGAAAGGAGGAATCCTGTTTGCATGCTGCTCTGTTACAGAAGAGGAACCACTGACTAGCTGGACCAGCTGAAAGGACCCGTTTTCTGAATCACACAATACTACATAGAAGCATAAAGGGGCTATATTTGCATAATACACTAAGACTGCACAAAACAAAAACAAAAGCAACATTAACATCAAGTTTAAAGTAACCAAGCTCCATAGGTTGCACAAATGCAGTCATTCTCTTTTAATTCAATCTGCTTCAGCTACTGTAAACACAGTCCTTCAGTATAACTACTTTGGAATGGCAGGATACTGGAAAGGCTTGCAGGGATAAATTTGGGGAGGAGGTTAGTGAGTTGGACCTTTACTTGTTATCCCTTCTTTTGCTGTTCTGGTTGCTCCTTTGACAGGCGGGGTGGCTGCTTAGCTTTCTACCCATCTGCCTCCATATTTCTGTTGGATGCCAGGCACAGCTGAGCAGTGGGCTGGTAAAGTCTGCTCTCTGGGACTGTCACTGTTTCCCTTCTGCCTTCTTATGTCGCTTGCATATGAGGAGGGGGCAGGCACTTGAACCCAACAACAACCTTCATCCTTTCTTCAGATTTGCCGGGCCTAGTCAGAGAAAAAAGCTCTGAAGGTCATTGGGGTCATTGGGGTCAATTGTCCCGGAAGGACAGGACCATCTCTTCCATCTCCTCAGTGAATCTCATTTGGAGGCATCAAAATGGACTGTGGCTCAGGCTGAGGAGGCAAATTGTGTAGGCCACATCGCACACATGGACATTTTCTGTTTTCAGGGTGTTCTGAGGAAAACTCTATGGATTTCTAAATCTTTGAATAGCTAATGCCATTTTTGTAACTTCCTGCCTCAAAGTAGGGGCAAGTTGACTGGTTGGGTTTCAACAGTAATGACTACAGGGAGCCACAAAAAAGGAAGCTCTACAAAACATGACGGTAATGGTTTGTACACTGAACTACCAGCTACCCAACCCCTTTAGGGGAGACAGCCACTATGATTCCATGATATAAAATTCATTATTTTCCCATTGTTATAAGCTATGCAGAACATAGTTGGAGGAGACGGAAGCAGCCGGTTTGACCGAGATACATAGTCATTGGAGGCCTCCATCCCTCACACGGAGCATCACTGGAGAGGTTCCAGCTGCTTCTTTGTTGGCTGATAGTTAATGCTGTCTATCTCCTATTTATATTTGATTCCCACTCTTTGCACTTCCTCAGTTTCTCCGTGCCCTTTTCTTCCAATGAAACACCCAGATCCACCCCAGGCTCCCTTTCACTGGAGGAGAAGAGGGGGGTTTAGCTGCCTGTTGAGCTGCACACAGACCCACCTGCAGTTGGAAAGAACCCATTAGGAACCTAGGATTTCCTGCAAAAAGTAACATTGACTTTCTGCCTTCTTTTCTCTCTTCCAGTTGTACTAAAATCCCAGACTGGATGTGCTCCCTTCTACTGGGGGAAAATGTTGAATATTTTCTATCCCTTATGGATGTCTTGAACCACTGACATAATTGCAACATAATGTGACCAATTTGCAAGGCACGGCCTTTAATTAGATGCTGAGAAGTTATGCTTCACAGCTCTCATCCCGATTAACGCATAGGGCCTATTGGATAATTAGAGTCTAGGCACATGCTAGCATTGGATATGTTGGGGGGGGGGTTGAAAAAAGTTTTTTTAAAAACAACAATGTCTACAAGTGTAGCTCCCCTTGATTATCACCTCAAATAATATTTTTTCTTTCCCTCCTCCATACACAATTATATGAATTTTTCACAGGTCATGCTTAACCTAATCAGGTAACTTCAAGGGCTACATTTAATTACTTCTAACCTTGGTTAATTTGTTGTTAAAACTCCCTGGGCATTAAATTGTGAACTCAGCCAACTGAGCTCAGTTATGGTCCAATATATGAGGCCGTCCCCAAAAATAAGTTAATTCAGGAACAGGTTAATTGGTGCATTTCTTTATTTGAATTTATTACATCCAGGTAGCTATGAGGAAAACTTAGGCACTATGTACTTCTACTTTTTGGCTACAGACACACAACCAACAATGGAATTCATCTACTGTATGCGTGTATGTGAACCCTAAATTAGCAAATTTTAAGTTTAAATTTAAGCGGAACTTAAAAATAAACAAACGCTGTCACGCACAAAACTAACCAAAACTAATCCTATTAAACCCTATCCTATTTTGTTTAATATGCTGCTGCAGCTGATGCCAGGTCTTTAGCTGGCCTTAGAGAAACAGGAAGGCCTTGCTAGTTACCTGCCAGTTATTCATTTTTTGGATATGTTATTCATTTCGCAATGAACTGGGACGGGGGTGGGGTTCGTCTTTTAACTTCAGCTAATATGGACCGAAACCGGCGATGGAGCTTTTCCAATCCCCAAGCCAGGCTTCTTCTGCCTGTTGGATGTTCAGCTTCGATGAAAAAGGAGCTCTCTTGTGCAGGAGTATGGAGCACAACTGGGCTAACCCACCACTGAGATTTCTGAGCATTTGTGACTGCGAGGATAGGATTTGAACCTGGACTTCCAGCTCCCTTCACTAGGCCACTCTGCCCACGAACGCAGGCCCTGGGCCCTACTGGGCCCATGAAAACTTCCAACCCTGAGCTGCGAAGCCTGAGGGAACGAAAGGGACGATCTTGCTCCAAGGTTACTCAGGGAGGAGGCCTCTTCTGAAGTATAATTATCTGAAATAATCTGAGGGAATGGGATCAATTAAAAAAAAATTAAGATCAAATGACAAGATTCATTTCAGTATTTCTCCACAGATTCCCTGCTATTGGACCATGACAATGGGGGGCAAAAGAGGTGAAGGAAAAAATGTGCCTGCTGAAGGGCAAGAAGCCCCCAGCAACCAATACAAGCAGGATAGTTTTGGTCTTTGTTGCTGATCTGTGTCCCAGCTCCCTTTAAAGCAAGGCTGTCCAAACTTGGGAACTTTAAGACTTGTGGACTTCAACTCCCAGAATTCCCCAGCAGGCCATGCTGGCTGGGGAATTCTGGGAGTTGAAGTCCACAAGTTGAAATCCACAAGTTGAAATCCACATGCTGGCTGTGGAATTCTGGGAATTGAAGTCCACAAGTCTTAAAGTTCCCAAGTTTGGAGACCCCTGCTTTAAAGTGTATGTGTACAGCATGTGCCTCCATGTTAGTGTTGACTCCTAGTGACTGCCTGGATTAGTCCCTGCAGTTTTCTTGGAACATTTTCTGAAGTTGTTTGCCATTGCCTGCTTGAAAGTGATCAGCTCAAAGTCACCCATTTGGCTTTGTGCCCAAGCACTGGATCTAGCCTGGTACCTTAACCTCTACAAACTGGTTCTCTCCCTCTAAAATCCTGGGCAAACAAATCCTAGCAGATACTATGCCTTGAGTCTAATTTCTTTAGTTGTTTTAACAACGGAGAAAATGCTCCTTTAATTTGTTCCAGTTTAAGATTACTGTCTCGCTGAGAAGAAAAGAAAGCAAAGTTATAGGGACAGGGCAAAAAGAAAGAGGAAAGAAATTGCATACTAAACATATTTTCATCCTCCTCAATGCAAGTAAAGGAGTTGGAGCTAACCCAAAGCCTACCCTAAGAGTCAACAAGAAGAAAGTGGGGAGGGGTGGGAGAAGGGCCCAACTAACATTAACTGAATCAGGTCTACCTAAGCCTGGGCAGAAGACACTCTCTACTGACATGATGCGAATATGCTGTTGGAGATAATCCAAAACCTATCTGAGCTACACATCTTCTAATTCGTGATTTCTAAGTGACACACCTGAAATGTAGTGAATCTTCTGACCGCATAGGTATTATGAGATGAGATCCCTCAGATGTTACCCCTTAGTACAGGAGCATGTGAGTTGCAGTTCCTTACTTAGGTTCCCTAGAACTTCCTGTGGCATGAAAGTGATTGGGTAGAGTAGACAGAGGAATGCAAAATGTGTGGTTTCTGATAAGGATTGGCTTGAGTCCTTCCACGCCCTCTTGACTGCTCAGGTAGCCTGCTGGTGAAGCATGTCCAGCTGAGAGTTTTGCTGGAGGCTTGCTTGCATCTGCTCCTGAGTCAAACAAACTATCTTTAAAAGAGCCCTTGCCATATGCAGCTGCCATGGCAAAACCTCATGAGATGTATTGGGGATTTTCATCTCTTGTTGGGGCACAGAACTTGAGTTGGCTCAAAATTGATAGAAGATGCTCAGTGCTTACTGAGCCATCCCTTGCTATTAATTATCCATCTGGGTGACTGAAATGTATTATTAGCATCTGTTTTCACTGGCTGAGTGCTTATGAAAGACACTGCCAAGTTCCAAATAAATATAGGGTGGTGAATATCGGAGCTGAGTTATACTTGTGTTATATCACTGTTTCTGTAAGAATCGGGCCAAAATCATTCCATGTTATTCAGTATTCTGCCTCCTGCAGTGGTCAGGCTAATATCTCCAAGGGACTCACAAATAGGGCAGGAAGTCAAGAACCCTTCCTCACTCTTTGTTCCTTGAAAGCAACTCATATCCAAGGGCAAATTTGCTGTGCTCAGAAACCAGTTCAGTAAAGATCTAAGATGCAAGCACACATTTCATAAATATTAATAGTATTTATTTTTTGTTGTAGATTAGTATAGTGATCAAACCTAATCCATTTGGTTAGTTTAATATAACTAACTAACTAATATATTGTGTGAACTCACCAAATTGGATTAACTGAGAAGTAGGGATTAGCAAATTGCAATCATTACCATAACTGTCACAATTAGTTTTAGACTGCATTAAAAATATGTTGTTGATAGACTCCTCCTTGGTCACTCCACTGTCAAAGATGGATGGTCAGGAAGGTCAGTCTCAGTAAATTTGTTCCTGGTGTGCATCCATCTCCTTCCTAATTGGTTCAATTTGCTTGGTACCTTAACTAGGGCAGATCAAGATCTAATATAGTTTGTAGAACATTATAACTTATAAACTTGTTGTATATGTATCTGTGGATGGAGGGAGGAAGGAAAGCGGGTAGTATGTTATTCAAACCTACCCTTTTAGCTAGTTTATTTCATGTATTATACAATCTCATAAAATAAGTTAATTCTATCAACAGGTTAACCTGTGCAACCAATAATAATACATTTCAGTCACCCAGATGAATAATTATGCATTGCTCATTTGTTTATGGTTTGTTCTTGGTTTTAATTGACACAGCTATTTCTCCATAAAACCAAAATGTGAACATGTATCTTTACTGTTCTCACCAGAATCCAGTGGGCTGCACCTTCATGATTTCTGCTCAAGCCTTTTATCATATTTTCCTTGCTATTTTTCTATTCTTGCTGGATATTGGATTAACACCATTGCAACATTGGAGGGAGCAGGAATTGACGTCGACTGCTGGCATCAGGGTTCCTTGGTACTCTTTGAGCTTGCTTGTTTTCTTCCAGACGTTTCATGTCAACCCTGAGCTACAAATATTCTCCTTTATTAGTACTTCTGGCATCTGACCATTCTTCTGATGGCCCAATACTTTTTCAGTTTGTTTGCAGGTTCTCAAGATGTCTTTCCCAACCTGCCCTCAGAAAATGGCCATGCAGATATATCCATGGTGGGTCTCAAGATGGAGCCATGTGTGGTCCCCCACTGTCATCTTATGCCATGCTCCACCACTCAAAGTCAACAGAAACGTCAGGCTCAGAGGAAACTCAGCATTGCCTGTCTGGTCTGCTTTCTATTCATGGTTGGAGAAGTTATAGGTCAGTTTTGTCAGAAAGATATAATAGATCTGCCCTATTTATTAATTTATTAATCATCTACATTCATCTAAACACACTTAACCTGGTTGTTGAATTAACTCTGTTTCTGGATTCATCCAACTCATTAAACCATAAACTGACTAAAAGGCTTCTGTCCATGTCACACACGAAGTGATATACAATAAAACATGATTATCTTATCATCAACCAGTTTTACAAGTTGTGCACATACTTATGCTAGGTTTTAATTACTCTGTCTCCATCAATGCTTTTAAAATCCCCACGGGTCTGTCTGTTTGCTTTCCAGGTGGATACCTGGCACATAGCCTGGCCATCATGACAGATGCAGCCCACCTATTGACAGATATGGGCAGCATGGGTGTCAGCCTCTTTTCACTCTGGGTTTCTACTCGCCCAGCCACCAAAACCATGAGCTTCGGCTGGCACCGCTCAGGTAGGTTCTTTCAATGGCTGACCAATGAAAACATTCCTATAGTATCTCACCTCCCAACATTCAAACAGGTTAGAACCCTTCTCTGACATTAGCAGAAAGCTGAAGTATGTTTTTTACACTGGAAGCTAGAGCCCTTCTCCACAAATTGACACACAATCTAGAATAATTTGTTTAGATTTAACCAGAGTCATGGAGAGATGGTTGCATTAATAAGCAGCTACACATGGCTTTCAGCACATGTCCTGAGAATTAAGATTACAATTTTGTCTGAAGAGATTAGAGAGAACATTAGTATAACTGAATTGGCCTTTTACAGGAAATGGATGGAATGTACATTTCTAGAAAACTCTAAAAGATTTGTTCTTGAAAAAGTCCTTAGACAACATGACATTTGTCCCTGATTTCATTTGTGCTACATCTGAGGGCTATTCACACCAACCTGTGCCTGTTTTTCATTGACAAAATGAATGAATGCTGAAAGATAATCCTTCTGATCTTGTGGTATAAGATTTTCCTCTGATCAGAGTCTTTTTTAAAGATTGGTATTGGTTTGGGACAGAATATTTGCTCTATTCCTTCCTTCTCATGATAGCCTGTGCTAAGGTAACTCCATCTTATCTACTGAAGTGAATAGTCTAGCATATATTTACATTTATTTGTTTTACTTCCTTGAACAATAATAGAAATCTATTTGAAACATACTGCCCTCCCATGTGTGGGGTCTGAGATTATTGTCCCCTTCTTAAAAAATACATGTCAATACAGTGTCTCAATATATGCAATTACGGTACTCACTTCTCTGTGAATGCTTTTTTCCCTATTGTCTGCTTTTCTGTTTTCTGACAAAATAATTACATCAGTTAAAATAAAAAACAGCATTTGAACATACTGTGAGACATCTTCAAAACATAACTTTGTGTGAAAGACTAGAAGGAAGGAATTTCTTCTCCCTTTGAACCATTGCAAAGTAGTGTGAGGGCAAAACGCTTAGAAAAAACGAAATATAGCTATGTGCACTGTGATTAAGGTCTCTGGAGATATTATAGGACCTACAGCATTGCTGAATTTGTATGTGGCAATAATTCTTACAATGTTTTAAAGTTTGGGGTCCTCTCCCCTAGCCTAAGGTTTAGGCTTAGCGTTTAAGTGCTTATCTGAATGCTGCATGCAGAGAACTCCAAGAGGGAAGGGAGTAAGGAAGCAGAATGGCTGACTGAAGATAAAAGAAGATTTATGTACCTGTTTACCTTTTTAATCTTTGATGACAATCAAAAGGTTTCTTTGGATTTGCAGGGGACTTGTGGAGTCTCTTTTGATGCAGAGAATCAGGTGCAAAACTAAACAAGAATATTCTTCAGCATCCATTTTCAGGGCTGCCTATTTTGAAGATTTGATCTGGTATCTGTGAGGTATACTTGTCCATTGCCTAAGACTTCCCTACGGTTTGCTTTTCCATCCCTTCCTTCAACTTTACTCTGGGTACTCTGATGGCAGTTAGAAGCCCAAAGAACTTCTAGGGACGGATAGGCATATCATCTTTGATGAGGAAAGGGAGGAAGGCAAGAGACTCATTATCAGAGCTGCTGAATTCCTTTGATCTGCTCACAAGATCATTACCATCAGTTACCCTACAGTTTGGTTATTTGTAATTAAGTAATTATTACTTTGTTTTTATTTACAATTGTATAAATTACTTATTGAGAACCAGTTGGTTAAGACATCAGGTTAAAAACAGGAGACTGTGAGTTGTAGCCTTGCCTCAGGAACAAAATATCAATGGATATTCTCATTCTGGTCATGGTTGTTCCAAAAGTGCCTTTTTTCCCCAAATGACAACTGGACTTTCTTGTTTTTTCCTTTGAAAACTTTCGCTTCTCATCCAATAAGCTTCTTTAGTTCTGAAGGGACAAAGGCTCACAGCTAGATGGATGACCTTGGACCAATCACTTTCTCTTAGCCCTAGGAAGGAGGCAATTTCTGAAAAACCTTGCCACAAAAACTGCAGGGACTTCTCCAAGTAATCTCCAAGAATCAGTCATGATTGAAGAGAAGAAGGAAAAAGGCTTACCTACTGTATAAGCTGCTTGAGAGACTCGTTATCCTGAAAGGCAAGATTTAAAATGAATAAATTTAACTTGAAGAAAAGTGATTTCTACTTTATCTCACATCAACTTTATAGGCTGAAGAAGATGGATGGGCTCAATTTAACCCAATTAGATTTATAATAAATATTATTTCTCCACTATTCCCCACTCTTGTGTCAGTACAAAACAATGACACCATAAACTTGGCTTCCTCACCAATCCATTTTCTATTTCTGTTATCTCTATTTCTATTTATCAAATTTAAAAACCATCCATCTCAGAGAGTGACTCTATTATGGCAATAGTCAATTCTGAAATATGCTGCCCAATTTTGGGAGTGTGGCTATTATAGGCCCTCAGAATTATTTTCTCCTCAGGTTTTTATAGTTCCTTTTTGGCATATCATCTACTAACTCATGTGGCATGGATAGGGTAGATCTGGTGTCACTGTGCCCTATTGCAGTTTGGGGACTCTGTAGTAGCTTCTCTAAAATTACTAATAACTGCTTCTTTGAGTTATTGCAAGTATATAATTATATCAGTGATAGTATCTAGATAACTTATTTTCTCTTGGTTTGTTTTTTCTTATTGCCTTTGATTTTTCCAACTATCAGGATTTTCTCCAGTATGAGAAAGGTTTTTTCACATTGTGTTATCTGTTTCAACATTAACTTTCTTAATCTGTGTCCAGCGTTGAGTCTGATTTTACCACAATACTGTGGTATTGAATGATATGTTCTTGCTACTCAAAGTATTCCCAATCGATTTTTATAGCTTTCATAGCCATATCACTGGAGAGCTATGGGCTTGATAATGCAAACTTGTTATCTCTTCACATTAATATTTTGCCTAAACTTGTCTTTTCCCCAAGGAGGTTATATCTCTTGATTTCATGGCTATAGTCAGCATCTCTGTACATTTTTGAGCCTAGGAAAATAATATGCTATTACTTCAGCTTCTTCTCCATTTTCATTGTGTTAGCATTGCCTCTTGACAAAATCTTAGGAGTTTCTTATATTGAGCATTGAGACAGCTTTTGCGTTTCTTTTTTTCATCTTTAACAAGAGATTTAAAGAAGAGATGTCTTCCTCATTACAAGACCTCAAGGTATCATTAACATTTCTAATGCTGTTGATGTTTCTCCCAACAATTTGAATTTCAATTTCTATTGCAGCTGGTCCAGCATTTGTCATGATATATTCTGCATGAAAATTAAATAAAATATAGTACTTGGTACACTCCTTTCTCCATTATTCCAATATTGAATCATTTACTTGCACCTTATTCTATTTTAATTGTTACTGCCTAATCATCAAATAAATTCTGAAATAGCCAAGTGAGATGGCTGAATACATCTATATTTTTAAAATCTATATATACATTTTGTTATGGACTGTGCAGTTAAAAGCCTGAACATAATAAAAATGCCAAAATGGTTATCTTTTTGGAGCTCCTTTGCCTTTTTTGCTATCTATCAGTTATTATCAGTGTAAACTCAAGTACCCCTGCCTCTTCTGAATTATACATCTGGCAGTTCTCGTTCCATATATTGTTGAAACTCAGATTTCAAATCTTGAACATTACCTAATAAATGCAATTGTTCACTAAATACAACTGATTAGAGAATGTAAGGTTAAAGAGGAAAATCACAACACAAAGCTGTTTAAATCTTCGACTATGGGTAGTAATGAAATGAGTGGTCATTTTTATACTTGTGATTATTATACTGGTAGCATCACCCAGCCATTGTAGAAATGATATAAAGCCTGTCTACTTCACTGTTATTTTGACATTGTGACTAGGTGACACTAAAATATCATGCAAAATTAATGATCTGTAACTATAAGGAGAGCATGGCAATTGTCAGGGCACTATAAAACATTTCTAAATGCAAGTAGGGAAAGAGCCACTGTGAAAATTTAAATTAGCCTGTAGATTCTCCCCAAATTTTCTCCAAATAATTTTGAACAGAGCCAAGATGAGATCTAGGTTTTGCCCTTTTAGTGTGCAATTAATGCCAGTCTGCATTACTATTCCCCTTACAGAAGAACAGGAAGACAATTGTCAAGATAGTCAGGGAACCTGAACAGCAGCTTTCTTTTTTCTCACAGAAACCCTGGGTGCCTTGGCTTCTGTCTTCTCTATCTGGATCGTTACAGGAGTGCTGGTCTACTTAGCTTCAGCCCGCATAATTAGCAACGACTATGAGATTGAAGCTTCTGTGATGCTGGGCACTTCAGCCTGTGCAGTGGGAGTGAACATCATGTAAGGATTATTAGGATGGGGAAAATATTTGAATATTAACTCTGAGGAGGTAATTTTAATTATACAGGTAGAGTGTCTATGTGGGACCAATTAAGCAAACTAACTTCTATTGCAAGCTGTCAACCATATACTTCCACTGATTGCATGTTGAAGGGGTCTGTTATAAGCAGACAGGTCCTGTTTGTGGCCTTAAGAAATTTGTTCTACTTCTCTTTAAGATGCCACTGTATTTGAAGAGTTTTGTTGATATTTTCAGAATTATTTGGCTGGTTTGATTGAAAATAAACTTCTACTTCAGGTGATCTTTTGATCGGATTATGCTAGAATCCACTTCCCTTCACTGGTCATCTTTACAAAATGACTTTTCCCAAAGCTGTTGCTTTTTAATCCTTCAAAGTGCTGGAGATTATGTGGAAACCATTGCTGATCCTATCAGGCAGGATTCTATCTAGCCTATCTGTCTTCCTGTAGAGCAATTCAAATGTGCATATTTGAAAAATTTCCTATTTTGCTTGGTTGCCCTAAAAGCACTGATTAGGAGATGCCCTTAACGATCTATACCAGTGATGGCTAACCTTTTTGCCGTCGCGTGCCAAAAGTGGGGGGAGCGCGGAGGGTTTGTGTGTGTGTGCGCCCACACCAATAATTCAATGCGCCCTGTCCCCCTGCACATGTGTGACACCCCCCCCCGCGCGCTCCCTCTGCTTTTGGCCCGGTAGGCCCTTTTTTTGCCCTCCCCAGGCTCCAGAGGCTTTCTAGGAGCCTGGGGAGGGTGAAAACTGCCTTCCCCATCTCTCCACCCTCTGGAGGCTGGAAACAGCCTGTTTTGTGATGGTGGGCCCGGAAGGGCCGAAAATCAGGTGGCCGGACGCACATGCTTGCTGGAGCTGAGCTAGGGCAACACTCACATGCCCACAGATACGGCTCCGCGTGCCAGCTGTGGCACCCGTGCCATAGGTTCGCCATCACGGATCTATACTATAGCTGCTATATTTTGGCTATGATTATTTTGTAATTATATCACCACTATGAATATGATATATGTGCTAGTCCAATTGTCTGTACCGATTGGTGAAGGAATAGGAACTTTGGGTAGAAGAGGGTTTGCTGTGATGGAGGGAATTTTTAGAATTGTTTGGTGAGAAATAGAGACAAAGATGACCCTTGTCTCTATTGAAATTCTCCACAGCATGGCCTACCTTCTGCATCAGTCAGGCTCTGCACACAGTCATGGATTCAGCACAAGAGGCTATGAACAGATTGAGGACAGCCCTCGTGGCCCCTCCATTCCCACCCATGACAACACCAGTGTCCGAGCGGCTTTTGTACATGTGGTGGGGGATCTACTTCAAAGCATTGGGGTCTTTGTTGCTGCCACTGTCATCTATTTCAAGGTATGAAGGATCAGGGTATGACACTTATTTAATACAATACATCGTTTCTCTTGTTCTCTAAATGAAGACCTCCCTTATGAGCATTTCCCTCCATTACTTCTACTTTCCCCCCAGCCTGAGGCAGTAGTTGTGCAGAAAAGTAAATGTGGCATCTCAGCACAACTAAAGTCACTAAGGAGATAAATACTGTGAATAAACAGCTGATGGAAGAAGTAGCTCTTCCTCACACATTGCAAAAGAAATTATGGTTAGGCTGGATATCTTTGCCCTAATGGTGGGTCTGATTGGGAGATCAAGCTTGGGGAAACAGCAGGTGTCTGAACAAGACACATTTTTCTTCCAAAAGAAAAGAAGCATTGCCTTTAAAAGTAAAAAAAAAATGCCTCTGATGATCGCACAGCTCAGCTGGGATCTTCAGAGCCTTTTAAAAGCATTTTTTTACAACCTCTTCAGCTCAGCTGGGCATGTGGGAGGGGGGGGAGGCAGGGATTTTTGCTACCGGTTCTTCGAACCACCCGCCACCATTGCTACTGGATCGGGTGATCCGGTCCGAACTGGGAGCATTTCACCGCTAAGGTGGACCCAGAAACTTCTAGAATTATACTCATTGTCATATAATGGCAATGCTTTCTCTGTGTGTGTAGAGGACACTTTTGGAATTTTAAAGTACTCCCACAAAATGCACATCCATGATTGGCTGGCTGGTAACAGAATATCAAATTGCAGGAAAGAAATCTAGAAGAAAACAACCTTACGAATGAATTTAATGATGGATGTGTGTTTAAAGAGAGCAAAATATTTTTAACCAGAATTAAAAATAACCATAAAACAAAATTTAAATATAGCATAGAAAACCCGGTTACCTTCAGAGGAATTGTCTGTGCTAAGTTTAGGCCTACTGTACTCTATCTGGGCTACCAGTCCATCAGAATGGCAGCTATTTAATGGTCATATGATTTTTTTATAGCTCAGATATAACAATGTTAACAAGGATCAAAATATATAAACATTCTACTGAGAACCTTGGCTATAAAAAAAGGGGGATTGTGTGACTACTTGTCCTTTTCCTTTACAAAACAAACTCAGGGGTTGAGAATTGGGAAATAAGTACCAGGATGCTTCATACTATCTGCCATTCCCTCTCCTTTTTTGCAGCCCCAATGTAAGATTGCTGACCCAGTGAGTACTTTCCTCTTCTCAGTCTTTGTGCTGGGCTCCACTTTAACCATCCTTCGTGATGTCTTTCGAGTACTGATGGAAGGTAAGTTGCCTTTCACAGCTGCAAGGGGGCTACATTACAGGGGGACGGACATTGTTAAAATAATTCTACAATGATTCTTGCAGATAATCTGTTTTATTATAGGAAGTTATTAATTAACAATGGTTTATGTATACTTAACAGTGTAAGTGGATGGTATAAATGCATTTAAAGCTATGGGCAATGATGGCAAGAGCAAAGGAATTTTCCTTTGTACATTGAACACAAGTACATTGAGGAAGAAAATAATGATACAAATCTCTTTAGTTATGTATATCAAAAAGTGAAGAAATGAGAAACCACCAGAGGAACTGCTCATAAGTTGGCCTTCAGATATCTTGCCTCAAGTGGCAAATGTTTAGAAATAAACTGTTAAGACTTTTGAAATAAAAAAATAACCTAGACAGAGTCTGTCTTGATCAAAGTAATAAGATGAAGAAATTATCTTGATTATGGTGATTAACTACCTACAGTTAGTTACCATACGATAAGTGGGATAATTTCCAGTGAGATGTATAACAAAACACTGCATCTATGCTGCACACAATCCAATTGAAATGCTCCACTTTAGAGCTCTTGGCAATTAGTCCTCCTACTGCAAGATGTTATAGGCTGCAAAAAAATCAAACCAGCAGTCTATTCCTGCTTCCTGTTTTTTTTAATTTTCCACCTGGCATTTGACATTCTGAGGTACCAAAGGATATTCAGTCCTTGCTGTGCTGTTCTTTAGTTGGTTTGTCCATTTAAATATCTCCGGAGAGTCTCAGTCATCCAGGTCATAGTTGTTTCAAAGGTGCTTTTTGGCAACTGGACTGTTTTTTCCTTGAGGAAGAAGAACAAAATGTTTTGTTTCTTATCCAAAAAACTTCATCAATTGTGATGGCGGCGGGGACAGGAATAGAAAGATAGGTACTGACAGTTGAGACTGCCCATTTAAATAAAAAAAATCCTTTATCCTTCTGCAAACCTTGAAGTTTCTCAAGGGCTCATTTTACATTTGTCCTGATTTGGCTCAAATCCTGTTTACCCTTGCCACTCATGTTTGCACTTAGAAGGCATTGGTTTGATTGATTGGTTAGGTGCCATCAAGTCAGTGTCGACTCTTAGCAACCACATAGATAGGTTTTCTCCATAATGATCTGTCCCTAGCCTGATTTTTCAGGTTTTCCAGTGGTGCACCCATAACTGAGTCCATCTGGATTGCAGATGGCATAATTACAGCTAAAAATTCTGAAAGCATTATGCAATTTACTGGAAATGGCCAAGACCCTATATCAGGGTAAGGGAGGCTCACATATGGCTTGGGGTTTTTTTAATAAAAAGTTTTTTTTTATTTTTTAAACAAACAAACAAACAATACATCATTAATCATTCAGTGTGTCATCTGGGTACATATTTTGTGTCCTCTACTTCCTCCTCCATCATTTTCTTACTATATTTCTATCATACCTTTAAAATAAAAACAACCAAACATATGGCTTGGGTTTCAAGGAAACACTAAGAGTTTGACTATTAGCCATGGCTTTTTTCAAACTGCAGTAATAAACCAGGAATTGTATAATGACTTTTAGATTAGTAACAGCATCAATGTCCCTCTGTTCAGGAATAGCGTTTTTAGATAAAAAGACCATCACAAATGATGATACCCCACTGGAATGCTTTCCCAACATATACTTATGATTACCATAGTTAGAACATGCAAGCTGTTTACGGGAGTTCTGTTAAAATATGTATGAGCCACAATTTTTAAAATACGAGCAATGGCATACCTGAGGCTTATTATGCTGTCCAAACCTATGCAGCCAGCATTAGTTCATGGAAACTAGAATTTGAAACAAAGATTTCTAATATCCACAATTCAGCAATGCTGGATGCTCAGAGTCTCAGGTAACTACCGGTACTTGTCTTTGATAAAAGAGCCACATAGAATCAGGCGTGTGTTTTAGATAGTATCATTCACACTTTTCTTCTTCTTCTTCTTCTTCTTCTTCTTCTTCTTCTTCTTCTTATTATTATTATTATTATTATTATTATTATTATTATTATTATTATTATTATTTAAATTTATATGCTGCCCTTCTCCCGTAGGAATCGGGGCGGTGCACAGAATAAAACATATAACAATAAAAATCCTAAAAACAACCAATAAAACCCCAAACAGAATAAAATCTCGTAGCAGATCAGGGAAGTTCATTAATCACTTATTCAGTTTTAATCATTCACACACTCATTAATGTGAAGCCAACCTAAGTTGGACTTACTCAACAAATTTTAACTAAAGCAAAGCTGTGTGCAGCTTGTATATATAGAAAGTGGTTATGGTCTCCATGGGAGGGGGGGGGCGAGCAGAATTGGAAAGTGATTTTTCTGATCAAGGCAAAAAAATAAAATAATGTACCAGGTATACTAGTCCTCTCAAATTTCAGTGCAGAAATAAATGGAACTGTGTTTTCTCAAGACTGGTTTTGGAATAATGTCTCCGTGCTGAGCTGTACAGTTGATGTGACACAGGGGTGGGTTCTACTTACCTTTACTACCGGTTCGCAACGGGAGCGTGCTTCACTTATGCGTGTGCGTGCGCTTCTGCGCATGCGCAGATCGTACCTTATGACGTCTGGGCGGTGCCTCCCGCCGCTTTTACTACCTGTTCTCAAGAACCGGACAGAACCGCGAGCAACCCACCACTGATGTGACAGTGCTTTCCTTAGCTTAGGGGGAAATTGCGTAGAACAGGGGTTCCCAAACTTGGCTGCTTTAAGACTTGTGGACTTCAACTCCCACAAGCAGCTTTGCTGGCTGGAGAATTCTGGGAGTTGAAGTCCACAAGTCTTAAAGCAGCCAAGTTTGGGAACCCCTGGCGTAGAAGATACCTCTCTTCTTCTGCATCTTGTGGCTTCCTCCCAGGATCTGTACATAAAATGACTGCTTTATGGTAGGTTTGGATTACATAAGAGGCAGTCACTTTGCACAATTCAAGCAGGGATCAGAGGCTTCTAAATGGGGGTTTAATTGGGCCCAGTTAAATGTGTGCCTTCTTCTCTGTCCTTCAGGGACACCACGCGGTGTGGAGTTCCAAGCAGTGAAGGACACCCTGCTCTCTGTCAAAGGTGTGAAGCAGGTCCACAATCTGCACCTTTGGGCTTTAACGCTCAGCCATCATGTTGTGGCTGTACACTTAGCTGTTGGTAAGTACTTATTCCCCTCCATTCTGAGCAGCTGTAGATCATGCAGGAAATCTGCAGTGTTTCATGGGCTTTCAGACTTGGCTTATAAGGAGCATACAGGCTTAAAAATAGACAGATTGTGGCAGAATCACATTTCTGGACCCTGGAAAGATAGAGTGGAAGAAACCTCATTTTTTTAAAAAAAAAGGCATGACCAAGAATACACTGGACAGAACAGGAGTGGGTTCTACTTACCTTTACTACTGGTTCGCAACGGGGCCGTGTGTGTGTGCTCGCTTCACTTGTGCGCTCTCTTCTGCGCAGAAGCATTTTGATGACGTCGGAGTTGATGGGTGGAGCCTCCCACCGGTTTTACTACCGGTTCTATAGAACCGGTGCGAACCGGGGGCAACCCACCACTGGGACAGAGCCTTTAAGATTTTATTTTCTCCTAGTGTGGGTGGTAGCGGTAGTGTTATTGCTACTATTGTCATTACCTCCAGGAAAACCAAATATCTTAAGAGATTCTTTTTCAAGTTTTGAAACTATCTCAAATCTTGTTTGCAGATGTGTAAGGCCCTCATTTCACCTTTAAAACTTTCAACACCCCGCCCCCCCCTTGGTAGTTCCTGGCCTTATAAATGGAGCCCTTTACTGTATATTTTATCCCAAGCCTGTGGTGTCCTTGAGCTTTTTCAGAAAATTGCCTTTTGTAGTCTTACTTGGAGATGCAGAGGATTGAACTCGGGATGTCAAATAGGATCTCTGCTACTGTGACCTGGGAACTACAAATAGTAGCTTTTATTTCCCCTGTAGGGGAATGCATGAGATAGACTGAGCCAGTTTACAACTGACCCAACTTCGACCTTTGCTTTCAGAATCTGATGCTGACACGGAGGTTGTGCTACAAGAAGCCACAGCTCTGCTACAAAGCAAGTTTGGCTTCTTCTCATGCACCATTCAGGTGGAGCACTACCTGGATGACATGGTCACCTGCCACCAATGCCAGGACCCACAGGACTAAGGGGAAAGTGCTACCCTGCCTCCTTTTCTCTTCTCTTCAACTGCCAGTCCCAGGAGGTGCCTGGAAATCCAGGGCCAGAAGCAGGGACCAGCCATTCACAGCAAAAGCCTCCTCCCAATGCATGTTTAACCAGCATATGCAGGAAATGGCAGAGCACCAGGGATAATTGTCTGCCCAGCCAAGGAAGTCTCCATGGAAGAGTTGCTGGTGGTTGAGCATCGTTCCAAGCTCAGCCTTGCCTCTTCATACTGCATTCCAGTCATGTGGGGCCACAACTGTTTCCCATGTTCATTTGCTAATTGTATTGATGTACAAATCCAACAGAAATGGGGATCTGGTGGCAAGGCCTTTAAACATCTTTGCTCGGAGATGAAAAGCAATCATTTTTTTCAATCTGGGTAGGTTGGTGCTTGTTCAGGGCTTTTATTGTGACCATCTCTGTGTTTGCATGTGCTACAGGAGTTAACAAAAACTTTTCAAAATGAATGTGAATGATGAAAGCATGGGTGGAGCAACATTATTCCACTCCACCACCTATTGTGACTAATACCGCAAAAGTAGAGCAAGCCCAATTTTGCCTGCAGAACAAAGGAGCAACAAAATTAGTCACAAAACTGTCTTATGTCCCAATGTTCTCACCATCTCACCCCAGCTGAAGTTATCTTTATTCCTTTTCCTGGAGAAAAGTTGGTATTTGCACAGCTTTGCTGTCTAAACCAACCTATAAAAAGTCAGTTCTCATGGAAGTCAATCTCAACTCCTGGTGACTCCATGGATCCATCTGTATCATTTTCTTAGCCACAGTATAGAAATGTCTGTTTTCTTTCAGGATTTTTTTTTCATGTTCTCTATGGTATTCACAGGAAGTTTCTCATCTAAATAACGAACAGAACTGACCTCAAAACCTATGCACAGATGACAGCTAGGATGCTGTATTCGCTTACAGATTATGGTGACCCAAGCCTCACTTGAAGGAACAAAAGGGTAGATTCTCAAAACTATTCTATTGGATTGTTCTATTGATCTGAACAAGAAAAATAGGAATTAAGTGCAGACTGGTGATAATATAATATTAATATACCAAATGAAAGAATGTCTGAAGAACCATTTGACTTGGAAGACTACAATTACTATCCATTTTTAAGATTCAGGGGAGATTGTGGGGGGAATGGAAAAAAATATTAAGGTCATTGCAGCTGCTTTTTAACAGGCAGGCACATCTCAGCAGCAAGGGTACAGATAATTCAGTGAAATCACCTACCCCCAGGCTCCATCTAGCATGACAGAGTAAAGTAGCTGGTTAGTTGAGAATGTTTACTTTAGTCCCCATGGCAGCTTGTTTTTTCTGCAAAGTAGCTCAAGGTACCCATGTGTTCTCCAGGCAGCTACCACTAGAGCTTCTCTTGAACCTCCAAAAACCTTGCTGAAGAGACCAACCCTCCCTCCCTCCCTCCCATAGTCCAAAGTTAAAGCAAATTGCAGGATATATTAATATTGAAAGGATGTCAATATTCTATTCTCAACCTAATAGTGGAGTCTAAAAGTATCCTTTTGATTGCTCACTAGCAATTAATATCAGAAATGTACTCTTTCCGATACCGGTGGTTAAAGAAGTTAAAGCTGCTCCTCACAGCTGCTGTTCCAGAGGCCAAGTAAAGGGCCCCAAAATCTTAGTGACCAATAGAAAAAGCTTTCTGCTACTGCTATCTGAACTTGTTTCCACACTACCACCATATGCTCAGGCCCAAGTCATTTTTGCATTCACAATTTGAGTCTATTATTTTGTGTTGTATATTTCTGTGTAGTGTATGTATATTTTTTTACTGTACAGTGTTTTTTACAGCGTGTCCAGATGGTATTTTAACTATTTTAATTCAATGCTGAAAATATCTGCGATTCCAATAAAGTAACCTGCTCAACCACACCAGGCTAGTTTACTGGGGCGTGGAAAAAACATGTCAGTTGTGCAAGCAGGGGATTGAAGGAAAGGGGATGGTCAAACAAACCCTAAGAGGTGTAGTTTTGGCTCAGAGGTCTTAAAACAGCTTGTGTGAATGTACTCTATTGCTGACTCGTCTCTTTATGCTAGCTAGAGGAACTATAACAGGCAAGATGGTAAAGCAGAGTCAGAAGATCCATATCACGTGAGTTGGCAAAGATGAGATTTTCCAGAATTTAGTGGTGGTAGGGGGAAAGAGATCAATTTTATTAAATACTCAAAGAGTTCAAATAGCCTTTTTACTCAGTTTTCCACAAGAGTGAAAATTACGGGCAACCACTAAAAGTTGCAGCGTAGTTGAAGAGTCTCTATACAATTTAGAAATACCTAATTTGTGGTTTGAAAGAAGTCCTTGGTGTTGACAGCTGATGGAGGAATGTGAGTAGCATTTGTCATGGAAGACAGATTAAGGACATGGATTGAGTCTTGTCCAAGATCTCCTTAGAAACAATATACTACAAACGTGCAATTTACCACGATAAAGGAAATAGTACAAATTTACTCTTTAAAACTAAAACAGATTCCTAAGAGTATCTAAAATGCGCTACTCTTAACTAATTTCGAAGACAAAGATGCACATAGGCTTATCAATCGCACTGATGATGTCACCTAGTTAGGTAATGAAACATCTGCAAGCAAGCAGCCAAGCTCAGAGAGCACCAAGGACTCCTTAGGCTTATTTCCTTATTTATCACCACAGGAGGAGGAAGGGGGCATGTGAAGCCCTTTCCAAAGAAAGAAAGAGCTTTTACAAATCAAAACACATTTTAATAATGGTTAAGACAACAAAATGGCTCAATGTGAGCAAAATTATTGTCACCAACAAGACTGGGAGAAGCAGGATGAGCAACGGGGCAAGAAAGTCTTGTTGATGCTTTAATCAGAGCAGATCTAGGTTTCAGGAAACTCTCCAGGTCTATGCAGGAAGAATATGGGGTACTATTCCACCAGACTAGCTAGAGGGAGATCAAATCCCTCCTTCCTTCTGAACTTTTTGCCATGCAGGAGAATCTCAGGAGAGAGCTCAAAGAGAGAAGTATCACCACATGGCAGAGATACAGCAGGATGGACTATTCCTCGTCACTGCCCTTTCTCCCACAACA
Organism: Ptyas mucosa; assembly: GCA_012654045.1. Lineage (NCBI taxonomy): Eukaryota > Metazoa > Chordata > Lepidosauria > Squamata > Colubridae > Ptyas > Ptyas mucosa. Next base: position 5,072,330 of record WNWU01000013.1, read on the forward strand.
GGAGCTGACTTCCGGTGCTGCTAGAAGCTCCAGTATATTCCACTCATCTGGCCAAACCCTGCCTTTGTCATTCTCTTCAGCTTATCTGTTTCCATATGGCCAACATCCTCTTGTAATTTCATGTTTGGTTGTGTTCTGTATATTCTGATAATTCCAGGATTCTCACAAAAGGCCTTCAATTTGCCAGCCATGTATGCTGATGCCCCAAACTGAGCTGCCCCGGGTGATATTCAGCTGACAGCACTGTGCACCGCAGATGAGATGGTTGTGGGGCAGTCAGTCTGTCTCTCTGAATCAAACATGGAATTGAAATGGGCCTGGCAGTCAAGGAGAAGCTTGTGGCCGCGGGGAAAAACCAATGCCTGAACACAGTGAAGTCGCACAAGGCCAGACTGACCACCAGACGCTACCCAACTATGGCTGTCAAGGTTTGGGCTGAAGCGCACCTGCCAAGAAAAGAAACAGAAGGGTGAAGATGACATTAACCATTAACCCACCCATCTCCATCCAGATCTCTCTCTCTCACAAAGCTTCAGAGAGGATGGGGGAGCCACAGTTTGACACAAAAGAAGAGATACTGTCAAGTAGCATTTGTTTTTCTTTCCTCTCAAGTTGTACAGTCTTTTTCCCTTTTATGTTTACCTTATGTACAGTCTCTAGCTGCATCCGGCCCAGGACAGCTCCTTCTTTTACTTCTTTTGGCATGCGTTTCAGGGGCTTCTGCCTAAAGAGGCTCTTGAAAGATGTCTAGGAAGGACAGGGAAAATAAGAATTAAAAGCAGGCCTGGGTAGATCAAGAAAATGAAGCGCTTCATCCATTAAGGCTTTTTGATTACAGTTGTCAAGTAGTGATTTATTGGCTTGGGATGGAGCCTTATCACTCTGAAACACACCACAGAATGGGCCTGATACAAGCAATGCTACATAGAAATTGGAAGTGGGAACTCTGCATCTTGATGTTAGTACAGGGAGGAGAGTGGAATAATTATAACCACAGTTTCTGCTGCCTTTGTTAGCATTCAATATATTCAGTGCCAGATCCACATCAATAGTTATCTCTGGTCAGATAGATAAAGGGTCCTGCCTGGAATATTTATGAAGCTGAAATGGGCCCCTCTGTTCCCATGTTGTAACTGCTATTGTCCTTGAACCAAAATTCTGGTATTTCCAAGCCCTCACCAAATCAGCATCCTGGAAGAGAATGAAATTCTGGGCTACCGATTCATTGCACGTTTTGCCCACTGCCTGTGGCTTCTCACAGGTTGTTGCCTCTGTTGCAATCTTGTTAAGTGGGTCATTGGGCTGTAAAACTGCTTTGCAGATGAGCTGAAGACATGAAGAGAAATGGTGTTAAGGATAAGAGACAAGAAATGTTGCATTCCAGTCAATGGTTTAACACAGAGGACAAGTGCAATGACAATTAAGAAGCAGTGATACAAAGCCTAAACCTAGATATTGAGCAGCTGAAGAAATTGATCTGACCCAAACGTTCAGAGACCATAAATCTCTTTGCTACTATGACTGAAGTTCTCATTGTCATTAAATCCAGGGAAGGGTGTGTCTTTTTTTGGTTCATTCATATGCATTCATTTGTTTTCTCAAGTCTCAAAGGCATTACAAATCTAGTATTTGTGATTTGGAGCACAGAACTGAACTTCTTCACATCCCCAAATTATGTGCCCTTAATTTTCTCAGGAAACTAAATACTCACACTATTAATATCAACCAAGCTATTTCTGTTTTTCTTTCTCCTTTTCAAAACTAATAAGAGAATATGCTTCTACCCAAACAACATGCTTCTCCTGGAAGACATTCCTCACTTTGCACAACTGGCTACAGTTAATGCATCAATAAGCTTCCCTTTCCTCCACTCAGATCCAACTTGGATCTAGAGCCGTAATGGCGAACCTATGGCACGTTTGCCACAGGTGGCATGCGTAGCTATATCAATGGGCATGCCAGCTCAGCTCTGGTGTGCATGTGCGTGCTGGCCAGCTGATTTTCGGGCCTTCTGGGCCCACCAGAAGTAGGGAAACAGGCTGTTTCCTGCCTCCGGAGGGCCTGGGGTGGGGTAGGCCTGTTTTTCTTCCTCACCTGGCTACAGATCTTCTCTATGCATCTGGGGAGGGCGAAAACAGCTTTCCCCACCCCCTCGGAGGCCCTGCGGAGGCTGAAACGGCCCATTTCCCAACTCCCGGTTGGACAGGAAGTGATGTTTTTTGCTGTCCCCAGCCTCCAGAGACTCCAAGAGA
>WNWU01000013.1:5074981-5095110 GCA_012654045.1 Ptyas mucosa
TCCTGTCCAACCGGGAGTTGGGAAATGGGCCGTTTCAGGCCTCCGAGGGGATGGGGAAGGCTGTTTTCGCCCTCCCCAGATGCATAGAGAAGATCTGAAGCCAGGTGAAAAAGAAAAACAGGCCTACAGGGCCATCGCATGCCAGGAGTGGGAGGGTGGTGGTGGTGGGGTTGCGCTTGCAGGGCGGGGTGCATAGAATTATGGGTGTGGGCATACGCGTGTGCGAACCTCCCCTGCCCTCCCTCTCCTGGCACGCGATGGCAAAATGGTTACCCATCACTGATCTAGAGAGTTGACAGAGGGGTCCATTTTTGTTTTCTACCCTGTTTGGTTGGAGATGAAGCTTGTGGGCCTGCACAGCCTTCCCATTACTCAAGTGGCAGCAAAACCTACAAATCGACGGTCTGATGGCCTCTTGACATTTTGTGGGTTGACTGAAAGATCAGGCATCACTGCAGCCACCAATTCCCCTGCGATATCACCAGCAGCCACTGTGTTCAGCCAATCAGATCCAGAGATACTCTGCAAAAAGGATAGAATCATGAGCCTCATTTCCACCTTTCAATGACCCTGGGATAGGCCATACACTATATCCCCTCCTCCTTTACTTGTGGATGCATAACTTACCCATACGGTGCCTTTGCGAGGGAGCACAAAATAAGCTCGAAAGTCACGATAGCCAGCATCCAAATAGTGAATCCCACCTAGTCCATATCTGCAGCATAGAAATGTAAGAAAAATGCATGACACCTGGATATATTTCCAAGTTACTGTAGCACAAATTCTGACACTTGCAATAAAGAGCAGCATTAACGTTGCCATAGACAGTAATACAACACGTTAGGGAACAATAGTGCCATTTGATCTGCAGTATAAGATTCCTGAATGAGAAATATAATTGGCAAAGTGGAAAAACTGTTTGTCCAGTTCTCTGGATTTGCTGTTTCCTCTATTGCTGCTTAAGCTTTTAGTGTAAGAAGAAATGAAATTGAGAGTTGAGAGATCTGAATGCTGGAATCTTATATCTGAAAACCCATCACAGTCTCATCTAACTCCTGGTTACCTGTCCACTGCTCAGAATCTTTCCTGCATGATGTATAATTCAACTTAGACCTTGACATTTAAGATGTGTCCCAAAATAGTTTAAAGGACCAGGTGAATTGCTACTGCGATAGGTAAATCTATTCTGCATTATTTAGCAAATGGCCCAAGGCCCTCATAGTTTCCAAGTTATGAGCCCAAACCAAATTGGGCATATGTAAAAATATCAAAACGTTACAAGCTAGAATGTGACACTAGAGCAGTGGATGTTGAGTTGGAGGATTATTCAAGTCACCTCTTCTTGGGAAATCGCATTTTGTGAGAACAGAGCAGCTATTTATCGCATCAGAGAAGATTTGAAAGTCAGTAAGTTGTCATATTTCCTAAGGATGTGCCAGATTCTACAGTAAACATGCTAAACATCAAGAAATCAAGGCCAATGTCATATAAATCAGTTCCAAAATGAAGCATTTAATTTTCTTCTAAGTGAAATATAAACAGAGTGGGATGTTATTATTCAAATAGTCAAGAGGAAAAGAACTGAAAGTAGTTAGGATGAGAAAGTCTCGGGTCAGGTTCAGAAAAAGCCAGAATGGTTTGATAGGACTGGTCATCTGGAGAATCCAGCAATGACTGATACTTCGGTAATCAGAATGCCAAAGAACAATATGACAGTAGGGTGACATTTCAGATTGTTTTGCAAATGGATCAAAGGGTAATTTAGAACTGAAAATGGTAATGAATTAAACAAGCCATGACCCCTTATTGAATCTTGATTTGATTTAAAATAATAAGAGAAGTGGGACACATGAGGATTTGGTTAATGCAAGTTTTTAAAAGACTTCATGAACTGATTGATAATTCTATCTACTCTTTCTCTATCCTCAAGGAACCCAAACTGTGTTAAGTCCATCTATCTGATACTCTGCAGAAGCAAACTCACATCAACTTTGGTAACAAGGCAAATTGGAATTGGGATACTTAACAGTTAGTCCATTATTTTAAGAATAACAGGGTATACACACACTCACGAGGCATAGCAGCTATCTTGTGCAACTGTGATCCCACTGTAGGGTAGCAGCCAGGCAATCTCTGTGCTCAAGTAACGCTTGATACTGTTGATAGGTTCATGCAGTCGGCGCAAGTCCCAAAATTTGATTTTGCGATCATTGCCTGTAGTCACCACGAAATTGCTAGGAATAAAACAGGCAGGCCAGAGCTCACTGGCAGAACACATCTGACACAGAAGTCCCAGATCCCTGGCAGAAATATCCGTCAAACTACACCAAGTAAAAGCTTTGGCCCAAGACTGTGACCCAACGACAAACAGCATGTACAGTGAGAGAGCTGTCTGGTCCAATCTGCATCCATAAATTTTGTGGGGACGTGAGAAGGAAAAAAGCATGCCCAGGATGGTCAGAAAGGAGCCAGAAACTGAGAGACTAGTTCTCATCAGTCAAGTGATATTTCACATCCTTCCCACCTGTTTGCTTTGCACCACTGGATGTTGCTCACAGCATGGTCATGGGCCAGGAAGCAACGGAACGGATACAGTTTGAGGGAGCCATCAGGCTGGCGTACCCTTTGTAACAGAGACTTGGTGAGCAGATTCCACAGAGCCACTGTACCTGAGGAGATGGGATTACAGGCATTATGCTAGATTTGTGAACCAATATAATTATAATTCTTCCCCAACTTCTCTAGATTTATTCCATTCCAAGGATTTTCCGCCCCTCTTACCATCATAGAAACCTGCAGCCAAATGCTCATGTGGCTTGGTTGGCATCCAGGCCAAGCTGAAACACTGCCCACATTCGGAGGAATTCCCAGCCTGAATGGAGCCTACCTGCAAAGTGGCCACATACTGGACCTGTAGAGAACAAGATAAGGCTAATATTAAGAAAAGACAATACCAAGCCATGGTAATCACTTATTATAAATGCATAAAATTCCATAACTAATTTCACACATCTCATTTTCAATGTTACAAGTAATGGGAAAAAAGCCAATTTGGTTTATCTGAGGCCTTAGAGAACTAATGTCAATCAGAATAAATAAAGTTGCTAGATATCAAAGAGTAGAAAGTGGGCTTTAGCAATATCTTACATTAACTTCTTGGGTGGGCTGGGGGAATGAAAATGAGCTATTTTCAGAGCATTTTTTTTTGAAAGTATTTATACAAGTATCTAATGAGAAAGGATTCAGATTTGGGAAGCCTTCAAAATTGCTTTGATAAATGGGAATCTGAAGGATCCATCTTGGAACTCAATACAGTATATATCCTGCTTTTAAATGATTTTTTCCCCCAAGGAAATAATAGAAGATACCTTGCAGATGACATGCCGAGGGGAAGGTCCACCTAGAAGAGAGGACAATCAAATAGTAGCAGAAATATCTATACCTCATTCTGCATTTTCTCTTTGAATGTAATTGGACAAGGGGAGATATCCAGGCAGAAAGGTGGGGGAGAAGGGAAAAGTTAACTAGATGCTTTGGGCGCAAAAAACCAGATTTGGCTTTGCTACGCTGTAATCATTTGGCTTTAGTAAAGTGTACTTTCACTAATGATGGAGTCGAGTCTTTCTTTCCAAAATGACCAAATTGGGATAGCCGACAGTGCTACTCACAACTCAACTTGCATAAAACTTACACACAACAGTGGAACCATTATTCCTCCTAAATTCTGACTTGCAAAGTTAAAGAGCCTTGGTAGTACAGTGGACTAAAGCACCCTGTTATTAAAACCAGCTGCCTGCAATTATTGCAGGTTCGAATCTCACCAGGCTCAAGGTTGACTCAGCCTTCCATCCTTTCTAAGGTAGGTAAATTGAGGACCCAGTTTGTGGGGGCAATAAGATGACTTTGTATAAATATACAAAAGTATGAAGGCTCTTGCTTAGTACATTGTAAGCCGCCCTGAGTCTCCAGAGAAGGGCAGCATATATATATATAAAAAAAGTATAATAGTTCCTTAAATAAAAACCTATCAAAGCATCAATGTAAATTTATTTAATTAGATTTATTTATTTATTTATTTTTATTTATTTAATTAGATTTTTATACTGCCCTTCTCCAATCGGACTCAGGGCGGTGAACAGCCAGGTAAAAACATAGTACACAAAAGTTAAAATAATTTTAAAAATAATTAAATAAGATTTGGCCCATAATTTAAGAACATTTCAATTAAAATCAATTTCAACTTTAAAACCGACATGGAATCAGGCCAGCCCGGCTAGCTGAAAAAAATAAGTTTTAAGGCCCTGACGAAAAGTCCAGAGGTCTGGGATCACTCGTATCTCTGGGGGTAGATCGTTCCAGAGGGTAGGTGCCGCCACAGAGAAGGCTCTCCCCCTGGGGGTCGCCAGTCAACATTGTCTGGCCGACGGCACCCTAAGGAGGCCCTCTCTGTGGGAGCGAACTGGCCGGTGGGAGGCTATTGATGGCAGAAGGCGGTCCTGTAAGTACCCCGGCCCTAAGCCATGGAGTGCTTTAAAGGTGGTCACCAACACCTTGAAGCGTACCCGGAAGTCCACTGGAAGCCAATGCAGCTCGCGCAGGAGAGGCATCACACGGGAGCGCCCCATCGCTCCCATAATCTCCCGCGCAGCCGCATTCTGCAGCAGTTGGAGCCTCCGGGTGCACCCCGGGGAGCCCCATGTAGAAATTAACAAGATCTCTCAATTAAGCTAATCGAATAGAGTAGCTAAGGCTGTTTGTAAGGCAGTTTCCATAGAAAAAGCTCGGTTCCAACTAATTAATCATTCCTAGTTTTGTCTAGCATATAAGGATGGTATGCTTTGATTGAAGGTGAGGCTTGCAAGGCCATGACTTTTTTGTGGGGTGTTCATTGATATGGTTTTGATATTTATTAAGAATAGTTAGGTTTTTCTTGTTTTTTTAATTAGATATACAGAATGAGGATAGTTTTCTTAGAACACAGCAAAAGTAACGAGGCTGCTATTAAAATGTTTTGGAGAACCATGGTGCAGAATGCTACAATTTTATTACTGAATGGAACACAAAGAATCACATTACACTTATTATCTGGTAACTGCTCCTATTGTCTATTTGACTTCAAGCCTACTTCAAAATACTACTGGCTTACAAGACTCTTGGGCCTAGAATTTTGATAAAATATTGTTTTGATGTAGTCATGCATAGATTTTGAGGAGCGGCAGGGGGAATGCCCAAGGCATGATTGATAGGCAGCATCTGGGAGGGCTGTACCCAAGCAAGAGCTGTGTGTTGTGCTGCCCTCACTGTAAGACAAGCATCTTCCAGAGTTCAAATAAAAGATAAGGTTTGTTTCAATGTGTTTTGCCACAGATAGAGTTATTCATACAGAGTTGTGTATGTATGTATGTATGTATGTATGTATGTATGTATGTATATATATATATATATATTCTAATCACTGATGTTCTGAATCTCTAATTCTGTAAAATCACTTTTGTTTTTTAATGAAGAATAGTAAATAAATAAATTAGTAATAATTTATTAGTACTAAGTAATAAATGGGTATGTCAGTCAGTTGTTCATCTTTAGAATTGTTTTTACTAATCACAGGGACAAATGGAAAAATAGAAGATTAGTGCAACAAAATGACTGTGTGTTTCTTTCAGCATAATCTGATACCAAGGAATGGAAAAAAAAGGAGTAGAATCCAAACTCAACTCTCTTGGGACTAATTTCCCACTATCATCGTTGAAAAGGTCAGTGCTGCACACCCAGTCCTCATGATCATCAATCATTCTTGCAGACAGATGTAATTACAAGCACCATTAATTGATATGGTTGACTAAGCACACAGCTTGCGCACCCTGCACCAGGCCCCAAAATGCATGTATGGACGTGGAGTAGCCTTTGTTGCCCAGACAGCTCCCTGCCCTGCATGCGAGAACAAAAATGACCATACATCTCCTCAGGAATAACAAAAGCTAAATTAGGACTTTTTTTCAACAGAGCTGTAAAGATTATTTCAACAAAAAGGACTGATTTTTTAGAAAGAACAAGATCATAATTAGAAACCCACAACTTTGACTTAGCGTGTTGAGACAATCTAGTCTAGTGAAATGGGAAAGATATAGGTCAGTGATGGCTAACCTTTTTGCCGTCATGTGCCAAAAGTGGAGGTCATGCTGGGGGGTCGCGTGGGCGTGTGCCCAAACCCATAATTCAATGCCCCCCATGCCCCCCCACATGCATGCAATGGCAAAAAGGTTAGCGGTGGGCCCGGTAAGACCGTTTTTCGCCCTCCCCAGGCTCCAGAGGCTTTCTTGGAGCCTGGGGAGGGCGAAAAACGGCCTTCCCCACCCCCCAGAGGCCCTCCGGAGGCCAGAAACAGCCCATTTCCCAACTTCCAGTAGACCCGGGAGGCCTGAAAACTGGCTTTTGCACATATGCGCGCTGGAACTGACCTAGGGCAACACTCATGTGCCCACAGATATGGCTTCGCATGCCACCTGTGGCACACGTGCCATAGGTTCACCATCATGGATATTATCAGACAGTGTTGCACTTCAGATTAAGATGCTGCAAATCTCCTCATGATCATTTGAAGAAAAGCATTTAGCTTTCCTTACATGGTTTTAGCTCTGTATTTCCCTGGACTAAAATTTGAATGAGTTCTCTAGGCAAAGAGTGCTAGTAATATGAAAATAAGACTTTATGGGAAGCACATGGCTATTTCCTAAGGCACCACAGAAAATAATCTCTCTCACAATTGATGGTAGGACAAAGCCTCTCGTAATCATTAATTCTAACTCTTCTTCCAATCATTTAACTTGGATAGAACACCTGGTCTTTCTAATAGTACCCCTCCTTTCCTGTTTGGGTGAGACATCCTGAACAGACAACATCCAACAATGCAGGTACCTGCCTGTCTTCTTCCCATTTTTTACAGCTATTCCTACCTGTTACCTGTGTTCTTCGGTAGGCATTCAAGTCTTCCACATGGGGAAGACTGTACAGCAACACCTTGCCACTAGAAAAGGCTACAGCCAGTAGTCCCAACCGACTCATGTGAGGGAGCTGCATGGGATATAAACCAAAGTGAAAGATAATTATACTTCACGTCCCATTTGGGAAGCTTCCACTTCCACCAGCCACAAATATGGAAGAACTGAACTGAAGAGTCATTTAAGTGCAAGCTTCCACTTTAAAGCACCTGTAACAGACTGAAGTACACCCAGCAAAGAGGGTTTCAATGATTCCCTCAATAATAGGTTCTATCAATAGGTAGAATAATGTTTTATGTAACATTCAACAAAAAGCTTCCTTCATATAACGTAAGACTATCTGAATCCTCATGCTTAGACAATAGAGAACATGTCATACCCTTCTTCTGAGTGACATTCCTTCAACTTCTTGGGTGAAGAATATAGACTCTGTTAAAATTTCACTGTAATTTTCAGCTTGATTCTTTAATTTATCAAGATCTTTTTGAACTTGGCTTTTGTTTTTGGTGAAATTATCTGTTAACATCTATTGTATCTCACCCTGTTTTGTATCATTTGTGAATCTGATAATAATTTTGACAGAGAGAGAATGCTTAATAAAATATTGAATATTCTAATCCTGCATATATCGTGAGTATCTAAAGTCTAGGCAAACTTTTGGCCCAGACAATCTCTTGGCCCCAATTCTCACCTTGCGCTGAGTGATAGGGGGTTCCCAAGCTCCACTGGGACAAAATTTCATGTCCCAAATACAACCATGATCAGTGGCAATTGCATATGCAAGTCCTGGCTTGGTAACAGACCTGGAAAAAAGAATGCAGGAAAAAAATTCAAAGCCTTTGGGTCATTCTTCCAGGTCACAGTATATGCACAATTCTTTTGCATATTCCCCAGTGCAGAAGATACAAGGACCTTTCAAGATTAGGCTGAAAGGATAATTAAGTGGCGATTCTTCTGCACCTTGGCTACTCCTGGTTTATTAGATGTGTCTTGCTCCTTCTTGTACTATCTCATAAAGCAAATATAACACATCTGAAAGGCAGAAAATCGGCTCTACGGGAAGCAGGGTGGATAAAAATCGATTTTTTAAAAAAGATCAAAATCTGATTTTTTAAATTTAATCTGTTTTTTTTAATTTTTATCAAATTTATTTTACTAAAATGCTTTTGAAGTAAAAATCTATCTAAAGAAAGTTTCCTATTAAAGATGCATTAATAATTTAGCTTATTCAGCATGAAATGGAACTTAGTTATGTAGCATGAGGCTGTATATTCTGCAATATTGGGAGTGTCGGTGAGTCAACAGCTGGTCAGAGGAGGAGCTGCTGCAGGACAAAGATGACGGTTGCTCTTTAAAAATTATGATTTAAATCGACTTGATTTAAATCAAGCCTTTTTACTAGTGATTTAAATTGTGATTTAAATCAAATCAAATCAAATCCACCCTGACGGGAAGCAATGTATCTTAATACAGCTGTTCTCTGCCCATAAAACCCTAGTTCAGGAAACTCCCTAATGATATGCCCCAATTTAATTGCTAGTGATGTTGGAATCTGAGTTAATACAGCCACAACTCCTACTGCACTGCTCAACCCTCAGCTACAATGCAAGATACAAGGCCTCCATAGAAATGAAAATTATGTTTTTACAACAGACACAAAGTTTGCTTACAACTCACCCTTTGTCTTCCTGGATAGGTCCAAGCTCCCAGAGCTGAAGCAGAGCTGGTCCTGTATGGATTTGTGACAAAGAATGCTGAACATTCATGCTGGGATTGCAGTAGATAGCCACATACTGGGATGCTACAGAGCCTTCGGGGGTTGGGCACCATTCCAAAGCCCAGACAGGACCCCCAACAAAGAAAGTCATGTCTAAGCGGTCCTCGTGAGGTTGCAAGGCATTAAACCTACCAGGTAGGAAAAGAAAGGAACCATTGCATAATAGCTGACCTTGCAAGCAGCATCTAACATTTAAAAGTTTACTGGATACTTTGGAAGGAAAAAAAGACATCACTGTGGCTTAAATCATAGAGATGATAACATTCTTCAGCGAGATGGAACAAAGAATTGTTATAATTGATGTAAAGCAAGCATGGGAAATCTCAGGTACCCCATCCATCTCATGGGGCTTCAAAGTAAGGTTCCTCCCCCTTAACTGCCCCCATCGGTCATTTCCTCAGAGATTCCCTAAATGTAATATGTCCCATGAACTTTTCCTCATGGACAAAACTAGTTGCAGAAACACACACCTGTTAATCCGGTACAAGACACTGCTTTCTTGCAAACCTTCTCTCTTGATAGAGAAGAGTGGGGACTTGGGCTCAGCAGGAAGGAATTTATCTGCTTCACTTTGGAAGATGATAAAGAACAGAATGGAAGCTCATTTGATGTTCACTTTGTTACAAGAAATCAGTAGCATTTAAATCCCTGAAAGCAGACTAGGATGCAAAGATTTCTTCTGGGCAGGGGGATACACAGAATCTTTCTGGTGGCAATATTTTTTATTTTGCCATGCTGTCTTACGTGCTATGCTGCATTGATGTAGTACACAGGTGTCAAACTCGCGGCGTTTGACACGTGATGTTTTGTGACATTTTTCCCCTTGGCAGAGCTAGGGTGGGCATGGCTTGTGCAGGATGCATCCAGCCCGCGGGCCACCAGTTTGACACCCTTGATGTAGAGAAAATGATCACCTCTCTCTTAAAAGTTTAAGGAATTACCAGGACTACAGATTAGTATGGAAATGTAAGAGATGACAGGAAAGTCGAACTAAACATTCCAAGACAAATACAACATGTTTCTGTATTATACCTAAGAAACTAAATGGACATATGAATGAAATCACCAGGATTGAGTCAATTTAAAGGAGTCTTTATCATTTATAGGCACATATGTCCTTTAATTATCTATCTGTTTCTAGATATGTCACATTTTATTCTTTTGCCAGAAGGCCACTCACCTCTCTGAGAGAAAAACCCACTTCTGGGCAGAGGGAATCCACTCTGGAAACTCCCAGTGGGAATGGTGCTGCTCACGTCTAAGGGACAAAGGAAGTATAACTGCATCACAGAAATGATATAATAATAAAACAGTACAACAACCAAGCTGTCTGTGGTTTGATTGAATACTATAGGGGCACAGCAAAGTGAGAAAGCACACTCAGTAAGTATTGGATACATTGAGTCTTTTGAACTTGCATCAATCTGAATGCTCAAAAATAGGAGTACTTTGGAAGATGTTGCAACAAACAACTTAGTGCTTACATTTTCTTCTGAATTTCTCCCATTAGTCAAACAAGATATAAAACTTGGACTAAAAGGGGAAGGAACTGGTTTTTTGCTAAGTGTTTTTTCAGTGAAGAAAGGATTTGGCAATTGTCATCTCTGAAACATTTATTTGGCATGGTCTAATCTTTACCCAACTATCTAGTAAAGTGCCAAGAAGTTGCATCCTTCCCTGAAGGAACACAGATCTCACAGAACCCAGTCCCTTCCAAGTATTTCAAGCTTTCCTAAACAAAGCCAACACAGGCAAAACTAGTATATCTCTGTCTTGCGCACATACACTTTGTCATAAAAGTCTTGACTCTTGCAAATCAGCAACTGAATTGTCATATTTCTCTTTCTGAGATTTTAAAACATGTTGTCAAAATTAAAACGAATTTAATTTTGGTCCTGGTGACCAACCCAGATTGGATCTTAAAAGGAATTAGCTTGGGTTTTTTTCTTGGATCTCTCTTCAAGATCCTTCTGTCAGCCCTGGAGGATTTCTTTGGATCTTCAGGGCTGCCACACTTAGTGCTGTGGGAAATTGGGAGTGGGGATTGCATAGAGTTGTAGGGATATCTAGCCATAATAACATTTTTTTCTCTGGGAGTCAAGGACATTCAGCCTGCATCTGGAGTGGCGTGACTGGGAGGAATCTCCAGTTGGGACGGTGCATTGATTGGACCATGTGATGGACTCGTGGGTGCAGGGGAAGGGACTTGGACTTTCTTTTGGGTGGGGAAAACCTGGAAGCTTTCAGATTCGGGTTTTCCCAGATGTGCTAATATGACATCTCTAATAAAATGGAACTCTGAGGAACTTCTAGCCTTGGAGTCTTCTTCCGTTGGGGGTGTTACTTGGAACCCTGACATTAACCCGAATCTTCTTTAAAACCTCAACCAGTTTCCCGACTTCTGGGGCGCTGTCTGGGGTCCTGAGCCCTGAGTGCTGACCCAACACCGGCGTGAAGACTCAGGGAAGATGACACCTTCATTATCTTCATGTCTATTTAAATGAAGGATACACTTTAGACCCTATGTTCACTTTTTATCACAGGCTAAATTCACCTTCAAAGAGATTTTTAAAGCATTACCACCCGTGGTCAAACTTGGCTCAACATTTTTATTTCCTCAAAGAAGTAGCATCTCTTGACTCACTTAGGCAAGCTATTTTTTCATGAACTAACGTGGTTCTGCTTCTAACAAGCCGGCCAGGCTTGAACATCCAGAGGCCTCATTATCATTGCCCAATCCACACTCATTTAGACTTAAACTACAAGATATGGTAATTGCTGGGGAGCTCATTCTTTAAAACAGTGACAGTAGGTACTCAAAAGCAATCACGTGTACTTCAGCCAGCCAGAACTAGTTGAAGCACTGAACTTTCAGGAAACAAAACAATGCAGCAGAACCTTGCCTTTCCTCCCTCCAACCACATTCCTGTTCCTCAATTCTCCCAATCATTGAGGGAAGTCTAATACTCACAAGCGGTGAGTGATGGAGAGACACTTCCATATAGGGCCCATCATGGAATTGTACAAGCCATTGGAACCAAATTCTCGGCGCTGAGGTTTGGACCTCTATGGGAAAAAAGGAAGTCAAAAACAGAGGCCCCAAAGCCCACCCTCCCAAATTCTGGCAACAAGAATCTCAGCCAACTGATTCCAAAAGAGCAGGGCTTTTTCTTCAGGTGGTGTTCCCTCCAACATACCACCAGGTGAAAAATTCAATCCCCCCAGAAATACAATGAAGCCATCTCAGATTTGGGTTACCACTGGTTTGCATGAGCTGGACTCCCTCTCAGACTTCATAGCCTCATTCATCACTAGGTCATAATGCTCTTCCTCCTCCTCCTCCTGCAGAAAACTTTCTTCTGAGGGGACAAAGTCCACATCTTCTTCATTTTCCAATTTCTGTTCTTTTGGCTTGCGGCCTCGTCGTTTTTTAATGGGCTCCTCAGTTTTAGGGGTATCCTTTGGGGTTTCATTGCAAGGAGGAGCCTGGTAAGCAGATGACAGTTCTTCAGCCAGTTCCTGTAGATACAGAAGGGCTCTTGGAAAGAGGAAGGGAGGAGAATGTAAGTTCATGAACTGAGCTGTTGTTAAAAATCAGCTCCATTCTAATGTCTTAAGGACAGGAACAGATATAATCTTCATTTCCAAATCTCCAAAAGAATAGTGGTGGATAGGACAGAATCATAGGCATCAAGCTCCTTGGCATAACAAATTCACTTACTCTGTACCTCTTACAAGTACCCAAAAGAGGAAAAGTTCTTCAAACACAGTTGACAATTTTATTGCTGAATTTGATAATGACTAACAAATAGAGGTGGTCGGGGTTTTCAATGCTGATTGGCCTGTCTTTGTTTTATACATTTTGATTCAATAATCATCTGATTAACATTTGTTATACTAATTATTAGTATAATTTGTTATAACTACTGATATTTACAGACCCCTCACATCCTGGACATAAATTGTTTCAACTCTTACCCTTAAAATGACGCTATAGAGCACTGCACACCAGAACAACTAGACACAAGAAGAGTTTTTTCCCGAATGCCATCACTCTGCTAAACAAATAATTCCCTCAACACTGTCAAACTATTCACATTAGGCTGCATTACTACTGCTATTAGTCTTCTCATCGTTCCTATTGCCCATCTCCTCCCACCTATGACTGTATGACTGTAACTTGTTGCTGTATCCTTACGATTTATATTGTTTCCTAGTATGATTTGATTGCTTATTTGTACCCTTTGACTATCATTAAGTGTTGTACCTTATGATTCTTGATGAATGCATCTTGTCTTTTTATGTACACTGAGAGCATATGCACCAAAGACAAATTCCTTGTGTGTCCAATCACACTTGACCAATAAATAATTCTATTCTATTCTGTATGTTCCAGCAGGGTGTTTTTTTAAAGAAAAGCAAGCTAGTTATTTCTACCCTAAAATAACTGTATAACACATATGCTTTACCCAGCAGAATTCAGTGATAGGTTCCTTCTCTCACTTACGCTTTAGCTGCACGGCGCTTTGGTCGTCCACCAGGCATGGTCTCAAGAGAATCAAGGTTCTCATTGCTAGATAACGACTTCTGCTGGCAAAGGGACTCGGATGACTGACTGTCCAGTCCTTGAGCTAGCCTCAGTAACAGGAGCTCTTCTTTGGACTTGCGTCCTCGCTTCTTTGGCACTTTAACAGGAAGAGAGGAGCCATTCTCAGATGGCCCGGGGCCTTCACTTGGTCCCTTGGGAATGGAATCTTTGCGGACAGAGACTTTCTTTCGGGGTTTCCGCCCACGGGAATGCTTCTTTATGCCTGGGATAGCTGACGGAACCTCTTTCGAAAGAGTGGAAACTGGAACTGGGGAAGGACATGGTTCATCTGCTTGGAAAGAAAGAAAAAAAGTATTGTCTTAGATGCCCTCCTATGCTGAAGATACAATGGGCCAGCTTGAAACACAACTTAATTGTTATCATCCTCTATTTCTTATGCAGCAGGACCCACTGCAAAATCCTGTAACTGCTTCCAGATCATCCTGCACCCCGACATACTCCTCGGCTATATTCCATACTTCAAAATTTTTGGCCTTGCAGACAATCTCCAAATCATCTTAAGAACTTGGTGAGCTCAGTTCCACAGACCCTTCTTTTCATTCTAATGGGCCAAAATGCATTTGAAGAAACTGAAGATATCCAAGCTTTCTTGATGCTTTGCAGACCAGATTTCTCTTTAGATTTTCTCTAGCTCTGAGGTATGTACACTATTGAAGAATGAAATGTGGTACGTTCATTCCCGTTCAAGTGAAATGGAAATCAAGGCTGTAATGTCCTCAATGTCATTGGCTGGTGCTATGGCTTCCCTGTTCCCCGTCAACCCTTACTTTATATCTAATGAAGTTCCCAATACCAAAAAGAGGTTTCTTTACTCATGCAGAAAGAAAAAAGGAAAAAAATGAGTTGTTTTAGTTTGCATTTCTTTAAAATAAAGTCATATTACACTTGCCAAGACAATGCAGCCAAAAATGCATCTGAAAACATACCAAGCATTTCGACGTGACCTATCTCTCCTTCCTGTCCCCTCAGCTGCTTAGGAAGCAGTTCTTCTTCCAAGTCTTCTAGATGTCTTTTCTTGCAGCAAGAGCTTTGCTGCTCTGGCCACTCTTCTTGAAGACAGGTTTCCACACCAGGGGCAACTGCTGGTTCTGTGTTGCTTAAACCTATATCTGCTGACCCCAATCCTTCCACTACTGTATTATTCTGCCCATCCCAGTGAGGTTTTCTCAAGCAAGATGCTGTGCACAGAGTCTGACTGATACTTCCATCTTGTTGGTCTATGGCTTCCCTCACTATTCCCATGTCACAGCTTGGTGTGAGACAAGGTTCCATGAAGACACCACAACTCTTCAGACAGGTGCCACTCTTTTCATCTTGCACATCGCTTGGTCTGCAAAAATAGGATGAGAAAAGCAAAAAAATAAAAAAAACAGATGAGGGAAATCCTTGTTACTCATGCGAAGATAAAAAAAATTGCAGCACCCTCAAAATCAGTATCAAAAATAGCTAAAAATGGAATAGAATCTCATCTGAAACTTAATGAATGTCTCAATTAGTAAGAACATCATAAGGCAAAATAATATACAAGTTGACAATCATTCCATTTATGTAAAAAAAGCCCATATAAATATATATTTTGGCAATTGGTACAAGGACAAAAGAAATGGAAGTAGCCTGGCTTTCAAACCCTATGAATAGAAATTGAGACAGTCACACAGTAGAGGTAAATTGTGGTTCCAATAACAAATAAAGTTTTATTATTTTAAAATACCATAAACACAGTTATGGTGATGAGTTCATAAAGATTTACCGTATTTTTCAGAGTATAAGACGCACTGGAGTATAAGACACAGTTTAGTTTTTGGGGAGGAAAGTAGGAAAAAAAATCTGCCTATCAGGTATTCATCTGGCTAGCGTCCTTAGTCTGGTCAGCTTCAGCACATTAGTTTGCTGGTTTTTATCCCCTGCTTGGGGATAAAAAACAGCTTCTAAAGCACAACTGATCTTTGGAGAGAGAAGCAATGAGAAAAGCAGGCAAGCCACGGAGATCGCTGTTCACTCACTAGCACCTCATTAGGGCTGAAAAAAAGCTTCGAAAAAGCTACATTTGGAGTATAAGACGCACCCAAATTTTCAGCCTCTTTTAAGAGGGGAAAAAAGTGTGTCTTATACTCTGAAAAATACGGTATGTGTATTATACAATATGTCAGCGTGTGGGGTTTTAGGAAATATGATTAAATTCAGGATTATTGTTCTGGCTAAAAGCAGCATAGCATAAGCACTGCATATTTTGTAGCTATATTATTTGTACAATTATATACTTTTAAAAGACTCAAAGTCAATAATCATAGAATCATATTATTTAAATCCAATAATATAATGAAAACAGAACACTTTTAAACCATTGATTTAAATGAGAGAAGTTCAGTGTAATCAAGTAAAAGTAAATAAAATGGTTTCATTTTAAAACATACAGAAAATGTATCAGTTACATTTTTTCCTGTAAGGAGTTGGACAAAGATGAAGCTATCACCAAAAGGATTTATTGCATGCATTCAAGAACAAGCAACACTTAGTTGGCGTCATATCTGCAAAACCTAAATCATTTTTTCCTTCCATATCCAGGCTGCTGTATAGCCTTAATAGCTACAATTTAAAAATAATTAATAGAAGATGGAGGGATTAAAATATTTGATAGTTTAGAGAAATTGACTGAAAATAATAGAATAAAATGGATAAATGCAATGTTCTTCACCAATTAACAGAATACAAGTATAGAACAATGGATTGCCCAGCATACTTGTGAAAAGTACTTTTTAATTGTAGATGACCAAAAACTACCAATGAATCCACAATGTAGCATGGAGGCAAAATTAATCATAACTTCTGACTGGATCAACAGAAATAGATTTCCCAAATTCAGTATCTAATAGTTCCACAATACTCTCCAGTAACAAAACTCCAATTTACTTGTGGGTATTATACTTTAAAAACATTTTGGCTAACTCAAATAGTTTCAGAAAAGGACAAAAAGAAAACTAGGGAAGAAAGCTTGAGGAATTACTGTAGATACTTTAACCATGAAAAACAAGAGAGGGAATAAAATATCGCTTTTCTACAAATGTGGCATAGAAGGTGATAATTATTTCTTTTATATTATCCCAGAAAGAAGGACATAGAATAACAGTTAAGTTATGAGAAGGCAGATTCTCATTGAATTTGGGGGGGGGGGGGAGAGTTCCTAACCGTAAAAGTAGGTTGACAGTGGAACTAATGACTAAAAGTGAGCTTTGTTTAGTTGAATCTGCTAAAGCATAAGCTGACTAGCCTTTATCATAGGTGCTTTATTTGGATTCTTGTGCTAAGCAAGGGGCTGGAGTTGATTATTTAAATCAATGCTTTCAAATAAATGAAAACAGGCTGCTGAAAGAGAAATGTAATGTACACTGTTATCAGATACAGGTATATAGAATATGGTATCATATTATGTCCATAATGAAAGATTGCGCTACTTGCCGAATGCTTTTAGAGCAGAGTTCAAATGTTGCTTTCTACAGCTTGAAATAATTGCAAATCTATCTCCTTATTAAGAACAGCAGAAGTATCTTAAAGATGTCCATGCTTTCAGGGGCTCTTTATCAGATTTACTTGGTCTTCTCTTGAATTACTCTAAAGCTATGGAATGCATCTCTGTAGGAATTGTACTTGCTGTCAGTTTCTGTTTAGGGGTAAACAGCTAAGACTTTTGAGCAGGTTTTTCAATGAGTACTGCTAATAATTTCAATAGTTTTGATCAATGCATTGTTATAAATTGTTAACCGCTTGAATAACATGGGTAAAAACGGGAGCTGAAAGAAGTGTAATATTATTAATTATATTATTTTATCAGAGTCTTTGGATACTCCAGGACAATACAATCCAGTAATAATGAAATTAAAATATATTATTTAAAATATGTAATTTTCTTCATAATTCAGTTATGAACTGCATAGGCCAACTGCAATTGGCCTGACTGGCCATCCCGAGGGCAGCAGCTAAGAGTCTACTTCTGGAAAGCAAAGAGGAGTGAAGTTGGGAAGAGCTGCTTGTCCATAGCAGGATCAGCTCTTTGGGCTAGCTAGCCTTCTTAGGAAATTACCCAGTGACGCCAATTTGTGAATCAACATGACGGTGTATGTTATTGATCAATCTTTTTTATTTTATACATTTTAAAATAGACACTGTGGATGTTTTAGCTATTCTGTATATCATGTAAAAATTCAAGAGTCATACTTGACTGTAGTAAGACAGAAATGTAGTAAATAAAAGGACTTGCAGGGCTTTTGTTAATAGTTTTGAGGCTATCCTATTGCCGAACGCTGCTGCTAAAAAATCCATGGTTCTGCCGTTAAAAGAGGCAGCTGCTTTTTCCAAAAAAAATAATCATTTAGATTTTTTTGCATTTGGCTTGAAAAAATCTATGTTAAGCCACGTTTCAACAGTATTCTAAATTGCAACATTTGATTTTTCATTCGGCTTGAAAAATCTATGTTAAGCCACGTTTCAACAGTAGTCTAAATTGCTGAACATCCTCCAATTCTGCCAGTTTCAAAATCTCTGGGCAATTTTGTTTAGTCCCTGTGGTTTCTTGGCTTTTGCAATGCTTTGAATGATTGTTTTATAAAACCCTTTCCCCACCACGATCATCTGCAAGGCTTTAAAGTGGATAAAACGGAGGGAGAGTTGCCATCTGCTTGTAGTAGAGGAAAAAAGCACGACTTTAAATCATCAAAAGGGCGGAGAAGCGTCCATTGCACAGCCGGGACTCGACCCAGATCTTTCCTCCACCCAAAGGCGCTGGCGCGGAGGATATTTTTTTTTTCCTCTCCAGAGGCGGAAATTGAGTTTTCGCACTTAAGAGGCGGGGAGCGGGGGTGGGGGCTCCAGGGAAAGAATGTCTTTTGGACTGCCTTTTGTTCCCTTCTTTCACGCCTTTACGGCGGTTTCACGCCCTTACGGCGGTGACAACAAGGGACCGCATCGTTGGGCAGCCACCCCTCCCCGCCGTGACGAGCGAAAGGCTCCTCAAAGGTGGCCTGCCAGATGCAGGCGGCCTCAGCCTCACCTTGTTCTCCCCGCATGGAAACCGGTGTCTGGCCGGAGCAGCAAAGATGGCGGACGCTACAAGGATAATAGCGATGACCCCCCCAAGCTCTGGCGTCACTTCCGGTACCTGGTCCTTTTTCCCTCAGCTGGTGACGAAAACATTTAGGCTCCGCCCCCCCTTTGCCTGAACTCTGGAATCAAGAGGAAATTTTGCGCCGCGATGTACTTTGGGAAATGCCGCTGTCGGAGTATTGGAGGGCGCTAGGGCCCAGAAGAGATTACAGTACAGTAGTCATTCGTGGGATGTTGAGGTCTCCTCTTAGTGATGGGTGTCCATTTCGCCAAGATTGCCTGTTGGCGGATGCGGCTTTGTTTTGCTCTCCGTTTCTTCTGTTGGCTTTGGTTTTTCCAAGCATCAGGATTTTCTCCAGAGACTCCTGCTTCTCCTTATCTGCCCAAAAGGTTTAAGTTTCATCTTCCTTATCAGTACAGTACTGCAGGGGTCTCCAACCTTGGCAACTTGAAGACTTCAACTCCCAGAATTCCTCAGCCAGCAAAGCTGGCTGAGGAATTCTGGGAGTTGAAGTCCACAAGTCTTCAAGTTGCCAAGGTTGGAGACCCTTCAGTATTAATTGACAAGTTGATTTAGTGACCGAACAACGGTTCATTTAGTGACCGTTCAAAGTTACAAGGGCACTGAAAAAAAGTGACTTATAATCGCTTTTCACACCTGCGACCTGTTGTCTCCAATTCAGGTCTGAGCCTGGTGCCGAAGCCAATGATGGACGCCAGACACTAGGTGCAGGTTTTCTGATTGCTTTTTATTGGAGTACTCCAAGGAAAAGGGCTCCTGGCTAAAATGCCAAGAACCAAGAACAAAGGATTAAGAAAGCTTTATACATTTTCACTAAAAGAGAAGGCGGGACAAGGCGAGATAATAAGAAATATCATCTAATAAACATTTTAGTAATAATTCTACAATATGTTCTATTGGTCTCTAGCTGTCCCTATTCCTTAGTCTTGACTAATGAATGCCAATAAAACACATTTTATTGGCTGCAGGCCATCTGTATTCCTAATTTTTAGCTGAGGCCTGCAAGTTTTCTAACTTGTTACTTTTATCAGCTTTCTAACTACCCAGAATTGTTACAAATTTACACATGCATATTTCCTGTAGATAAACATTCCTTGTTCTTGCCAGACACACTCCGCAATTACAGGCTTCCTGATTTACTTTCAAGTGTGTGTCATGACGTGGCTTTATTTTAGCATACAGCCCATCAGACCGTTACAGCATCCCCATGGTCATGTGATCAAAATTCAGATAATTGGCAACTGGTTCATATTTATGACAGTTGGAGTGTTCTGGGGTCATATGATCAGCTTTTGCGACCTTCTGACAAGCAAAATCAATAGGAAATCCAGATTTGCTTAACAACCATGTTACTAACTTAACAAATGAAACGATTCACTTAACTGTGGCAACAAGTCGTAAAATGGGGCAAATTCACTTAATAAATGTTTCACTTAGCAACATAAATTTTGGGCTCAATTGTGGTCGTAACTTGAGGACAACACTAGATTTAGAAAGAACAATTGGCAATATGAATTGTTAATGAATATTTTGAATAGTCTGTCTCAATCTTGAAAAGCTGGATGAAGCAAATTATCTTTGTTAGGATTCTATATGGTATATATAATGTTGAACCAGTTGTCCAGG
>WNWU01000013.1:5105016-5145436 GCA_012654045.1 Ptyas mucosa
TGGACTTCAACTCCCAGAATGCCCCAGCCAGCTTTGCTGGCTGGGGCATTCTGGGAGTTGAAGTCCACCAAAAGTCGCCAAGGTTGGAGACCCCTGGCTTAAGTTATACGTGCCACAAACGATCTGTGGGTGAGGTGGGAAGGGGGGCGGTTCAGCTCCTTTATTCAAAATGGGGGGGGGGGGATTCCGAACGGTGGAGGTAAACTGAACCTGGGCAAGACTGAGGCATTTTCGCTTTCAATATTATTTCCCTCTCTGGCCAGCACTTGGTCTTTCCTGGGTCAGACCATCCACAGAGAGGGCCGGGGGATGACCGGTGGCCAAAAAAAAAAGGTGTGTGTGTGTGTGTGTGTGAGAGAGAGAGAGGCGAGTTTTCTCCGGTCCTCCTCCTTCCGTTCCGCCCACAGTGGTGCCTCCCTCCCTCTCTCTCTCCGCCCGCAAGATGGCGGCTACGTCGGAGTCCAGTTCCGGCCCGAGTCGAAGGTAGCAGCGGCGGCGGCGGCGACGACAGCAGCTGCAGACGGAGGTGGAAGCGGCCATGCACTTCTCCATCCCCGAGACCGAGACCCGCGCTGGGGATGGCGGCAGCGCTGCGGCCTACGTGGCGAGTGTCACAAGCCCCTGGAGGCGGGGCGCAGAGTTCCCCGGGCTCCCTCCCTCCCCCCTCTTGGGATTAACATCTGGAAAGGGCATCGAAGTGCGATTTTGCACCCTGGGCGACTCGCTCTGGTGCCTTTCGGCTGCTTCTCTGCAGCAACTGCAGGCGCCTTCGGGCTCGTCAGGGAGAACCCGGAGTGGGCGGAGTGGGGTGGGAAGAGCGGCCGGTTGGAATGGGTGGCTTCGCTTCTCCGCCGCAAAAACTCTGCTCAGTCTAGCTCTCCCTCCCCGCTGAGTCTTGAAGCCAGATAACAACAGGCGCCAGGATGGGCCCCCGGTTAGCGATGAAATCCAGCAGGTTCTGACAGGTTCTGGAGAACCGGTAGCGGAAATTTTGAGTAGTTCGGAGAACCGGCAAATACCACCTCTGGCTGGCCTCAGAGTGGGGTGGGAATAGGGATTTTGCAGTATCTTTCCACCAGGAGTGGGTAGGGAATGAGGATTTTGCAGTATCCTTCCCCCAGGAGTGGGGAGGGAATGAGGATTTTGCAATATCCTTCCCCAGAAGTGGGGAATGGAGATTTTGCAATATCCTTCCTCTGCCACGCCCACCGAGCCACACCACGCCCACAGAACCGATAGTAAAAAAAATTGTATGTCACCACTGGCCCTGGGGAAGTTGTAGCCGCTGGCTGTGAGGCAGCCACGACCCAGATCTCGATCTTCTCTCTTTCCAACTCAAATCATATATATATATATGACTTAGGACTCCCCAAGGAGGATGCAAAGGCCATAACAAGAAGAAAAATGGGAAGGAAGTACAGTAGAGGCATTTTGGCACTGAAGAGCACTTCTTTCAGTTAGAGTCTCTCCTTGAATTATTTTGGGTTTTTTTTTCATGGTTAAAAAGGCTTTGGGCATTTCAAAACAATTCATCTTTTGTTTCTGTTTAAAAGACTTTGTGTGTTTCAAAGACAGTCTTTTGGCATTCCTTGCATAACCAGAAATTATGGCTTCTATAACTACTCCTGGGTACTAAGTCCAGGAGCAAATGTAGATATCCCTTCATTGTAGGTGCAATTCGTCTTTTCTTTCTGTTTGATACAGAAAGGGTACTTTGAATAAAGTGCAAAGCTATAGCACTCAATAAATGGGCTCATACATCTTATCGATACCCACTTCTTCATCTTAAGGCTTGCAGTTTATAGTACGCTTATAAGTACCATGTTATCAAATCGTGGTTACAAAATTTAGTTTAAATGTTATTGAAAGGCATATCTATTTCAGGCCTAGATGTTCCTTTGCTAAGGTTTATAACTTCTGCTTCATGCAGATTTTTTGTGTTGGATGGTGGACAACCTAAGAGACTGTTTTTGTTTCAGTACCTGCAACTTTTTCTCATTTTAGGCAATCACCTCCCCTTGTAGAAATAAGGAGTAGTATTAATGCCTTATAATTGATTCTTAAAGACCAGAAAGGGATTAGTGAAATCTTAGTTTAGAAGATCTGTTCCTTCTTTGAATCTTCATGCGGCTATGGAATTAGCACTATGCGACTCATACCAGATAGTCTGTTTCCCTGTTGCATCTCTGGGAATGGGGTAGCTTAAGGGCTTTCTCATAAACAGATTCCCTAATGGTGCTTTTTCCTTCTGTCCCCAACAGGCCTACAGCATTCATGTCAATGGTGTTCTGCACTGCCAGGTGCGATACAGCCAGCTGCTTGGTTTGCATGAACAGGTGAGGCATGGAGGCATGTATGTAAGAAATTGCCAGAATTGCTCCTTTGTGGAAAGCTAGCAGTATTTCACTAAAAGCCTTTCTACTAGAGTAGTGTTTTATTAATTCAATTAATGTATGTAACTAAGAAAGGCAGCTTGGTCAAGTGGTTAAGAACCGGGCTAGAAACCAGGATATTGTTAGTTGTAGTCCCATTTTAGGCATGAAAGTTAGCTGGGTAGGGTGACCTTGGGTCATTCTCTTTCTCTCTCTCAACCCACAACATCAGGCTTGGGCGTTGGTCAATTTCTGTCATAGTCAATGGTACAGCCACATGTTGATTTGAAAAAAGGAAAAATTACACTTGCAGAAAAACACTAGAAAGAAAAAATGGGTGTATATATCTCATTACCAAAATTCTGGTAGTAGCAAAATGGGGTTTTGCTGCCTAAAGATGAACTCTGCTTTTCTTTCTGCAGCTAAGGAAGGAATATGGAGCTAATGTGGTACCAGCCTTTCCTCCAAAAAAGATTTTCACCCTCACCCCAGTGGAAGTGGAGCAGCGGCGGGAACAACTAGAAAAATATATGCAAGCTGGTAAGTTTTGTTGGGCAAATCAAGGAAAAATAGCATGCATGCATTTGCAAGCAGGTGTTCTCTATGCACAGGGAGTGAGCTTTGGCTGAACGCAAAAAAGCTGATGGTGCCTTCTGTTTATTTATTTAAAATATTTATATAGCCACCCATCCTGTATCAAACTCTTGAGTGCTCACAATCAAAGAATGAAACTTATTTACAATAAAATATTAAAACCGTATTAAAAAAGCTGATATTATTTCTGTTATTAATCCATAGTACGACAGGACCCCTTGCTGGGAGGTAGTGAGATCTTCAATAGCTTTCTGAGAAAAGCCCAGCAGGTAAGGAGATGGATAAATGCCGAGTGCAAAGTATATGCGAGGTGGAGAAAATGATTGGAGTCTTGTGTATTTCCAGGAAACCCAGCAGATCCCAACTGAAGAGGTACAACTAGATGTGCTCTTATCCAATGGGCAGAAGGTGAAAGTCACAATTCTTACCTCAGACCAAACAGAAGATGTTCTGGAGGTAAGGCTTTCCCAGAAATAAGAATGGCTCATGCTGAGAAAGAAATGGAGGAGAGATTATATGCCCATAGTACTTTCATTCCTTTTCTTACAGTAAGACTTAGTGTGACAGATTACTTTATTCCAAGAACTAATGGCCTGTACCAAGAAACCCCCCTGTAGTGGCAATATTTAATGTAGCCTTTCCTTAAGTTGCTGTTAAGAAAAAAGAATGCAGTATCTGACTTATCTTTCTATTGTTTGTAGGCTGTGGCCTTGAAGTTGGACTTGCCGGAGGATTTGATTGGCTACTTTCATCTCTTCCTTGTGCGCGAAGCCAAGGACGGAGCATTTTCCTGTGAGTTAACCTCTTGCTGCACTTTCTATAATGGCAGAGAAAAACCATTGCCTGCCAGGAAAGGCAGGCAGGCATGTATGTTTCTGTCTGTGTGTCTAGGGATAAGTTTGAGGCGTGTTGTATGGTGAACTGTCATCTTTTACAGTCATCCGGAAATTGCAGGAATTCGAGCTTCCTTATGTATCAGTCACCAGCCTCCGCAACCCTGAATACAAGATTCTGCTGCGCAAGAGGTAAAAAATGTGCAAAGGGTAGGAGTCAATATAATCAATCCCACCCAAATAATAGTTGAGTGAAGACCCATTAATGGCTTGCCTCTGCCATCTTTTTCCTCTTCCTCCACCCCAGCTACTGGGACTCTGCCTTTGATGATGATGTCATGGAGCAGCGGGTAGGACTAAATCTGCTATACGCCCAGGTCAGGCACTAAGGTTGAGTGACAGGGAGGAAGATGGGAGGTGGGCAAGCAAGCAGCAGCATTTCCTTCTCCTCCTCTATTTCTGTTTCCTCACAGACAGTTGCAGATATTGAGCGGGGCTGGATCCTTGCCAATAAGGAACAGCACCGTCAGCTTAAATCTTTACAGGAAAAAGTCTCTAAAAAAGAGGTAAGTTTCCATTTTTCCTTTATCTATGCAGCATGAGTCAATCTACATTACCTTGTTTCATTCCCAGCTAGCTGTAATGAAATTTATACATCCAAAAATCACAAGCTTCCCTGTGAATGTTCTCTCTTTTGTTATAGTTCATCCGCTTGGCACAAACCCTCAAGTATTATGGCTATCTCAAATTTGACCCTTGTATTACGGATTTCCCTGAGAAAGGCTGTCATGTCATTGTTGGAGCAGGCAATAGTGAACTGAATTTCCAAGTCAAGCTGCCCAATGACCAGATCAAGGAAGGGAGTTTCAAAGTGACACGAATGCGTTGTTGGCGAGTTACTTCCTCGGTGAGCTAACACATAAATCAGATTGTGTCTCTGCCTTGTGGAGGATGGCCTGTTCTGCTTTGAGGGAGGGAGTACTTTCTCTGTGTCTCCCTTCTGCCTGGGAATTTCTTAGAGGCTGGAGAAGAAGCGTTGTTACTTGCAGGCAAACCAAGAGTTTTCCAGCCTCAATATCCCCCTCCACTGTTTCATTAATAAGCAACAATTAGACTGCTCTTTTTTTAGGTCCCTGTGCACAATGGGACATCAGGCACAAGTTCTGGCAAGTCAGAGGTGAAATTGGAACTAGCTTTTGAGTACCTAATGAGCAAGGACCGACTGCAGTGGGTCACCATCACCAGTCCACAGGTAGGATGTGTGTGCGTGGGGGTGGGGGTGTTATATCCTGGATTAATTCTTAAATTTTGAACTTTGAAACTAGTAAATTGCATGAGTATCTGATCTACTACCCCACTCAATGCAGATTCCTTTACTGATCTAATCTATTCTCCTTACAAATAATGCACTTCGAATATCACAGATGGAAACAAGCTCAATTTTATTCTTATTTGCTTCCCAATCATAACTCCAGTATCAAATTTGTTTTTTTTTCCTACCCTAAGTTTACAAAATCAAGGCTCCGTCAGTTGGGATAATACTGCAGAGAAGTAAGAACATTTCTCTCTCATATCTTAGGCTATAATGTTGAGCATCTGCTTGCAGTCCATGGTGGATGAGCTGATGGTGAAGAAATCTGGAGGAAGCATACGTAAGGTGAGACTCAGGTTCCTTATCCCTTTGGTGGAGATGGCTAGGTTAAATTTGTTTCCTGGTCATGTACAAAAGCAGTATGTTAGGACAGGTGCCTCCCAGCATCTCGATACTCTCCTTTCATAGATGTTCCGCAGACGAACCATTGGAGCCTTACAGCGTTCAGATAGTCAGCAAGCAGTGAAATCACCTCCTCTTTTGGTAGGTAGATCCTGTCATCTCTGCTTCTTCCTTTTCCCTTCAATTGGTTTTTCTCCTTTAACATACCTGTGTGTTTTGCTAGGATTCCCCTGATGGTAGTAGGGACCCTATTACAAAAGTCTCGGTGAGTAATTACTCCTGTTATCCTTATGAAAAAACATGATCTACCATGGCATGGCTCTTGCTAATTTGCACCTCTTCTCTCCCTTATCCAGAGCAAATTGGGCTCTGTCAGCTTACGGGCCATCAGCCATTCCAGCTCTTCAAATGACATTGGGGCGAATGATTTCCATGGAAACTATGCCTTTGAGGGCATTGGTGATGAGGACCTTTAAATGTCCTGCTTTGCCCAAAAGATCTTTGTGGAATGTATGACCTGCTTGCAGGTTGATCTTGATGTGCCTCAGCCCCCCGCTGGCTGTGCGTCCTTTGCCAGAGTCTCTGTCTGCAGAGGCAATTTACAGAGCTGACTAGTAAGCTTCAGCTTCATACATGCCAAACTAGGGTAGAGTGGACATTTGCACAAAGAGCAAACACAACTCTGATGCTCACAGTAGACTTTTAACTATAACCGCTAGACTTGTAATCTTGTTTATCTACCTGCTGTTTACATTTGAACATTAACAAATGTTTGTGACAATGATTAAATAAACCATGATTGGAAATAAATCCTGTGAGCCCTTCTCTCTACTGCATCCAATTTCCTGCTCCAACATCTTGGCACTAGAGCCACGTACTCAGGCAAAAATGATAAGGTAACGGTTATGGACACAGCGGAGGCCACATTACTGAAACCATATTATGTGTTTTCCTCTCCTGCTGAAAATAAGATGGCGAAAAGAGGGCATACAGTATGCCTGCCGTAAACATGCTCACACAGGCCAGTTCAGCAGTAGCACAACTGCACTGTGATCAGGTTTGCCAGTTAGTCTCCAGCTGCTCTTGCCAGCCAAAATAAAGCCAGATAAGAAAACAGTTTAATGCATTAATACACCATATAAATTACACAGATTCAAGCAGCAACCACAATTAAAGGACTAGAGAGGGGAGGCACAAAAAAGACAAAAGAGGACAAAGGAGCTCCTCTCTGCAGGTTTCAGCTGTCCCACAGAGCAACAGTTTCAGAGAATGGTCTGCAGAGCAGATGCCTTTTTCTTCCTATGGACAGAAGCACTGGATAGGGCCAGGCCCCCGAGGTGCTTCTCAGCAAAGGAAATAATACTTTCTTAAAAAGTAAGGTGGTACTGCTGCTCCTGCAAGTACATACAGTTCCTTCTCCTGCACATCCCAGTCAATCTTTTACATAGGCTTGACAGCAGGCAACTATAATGAGAGTCGGAAGCTCAAGGAGTCTTTCAGCATCGTTAGGTCAGGCTACTGTCTGGACCAGGCCCTCCTTCCTCTGCCAGGCCCTGCCCGTGCACCTTCTGGTGACGCTTGTAATTGTCCCAGTGGCCAGTAGTGTAGGGGCAGATGCGGCACTGAAAGGGCTTTTCACCTGTATGCCGCAGCATGTGGCGCTTGAGGTTCATGCTCTGGTTGCATGAATATGGGCAGAGACGGCAGCGGAAAGGCTTGTCCCCCGAATGGATGCGTCCATGGCGCTTGAGGTTGGCAAGATTGCCACAGGCATATGGGCATAGGGGGCACTTGTAGGGCTTTTCACCAGTGTGCACCCGCTGGTGCCGCTTGAGGTTGTCCAGATGGGCTGAGGCATATGGACAGAGCGCACAGGCAAAGGGCTTCTCTCCACTGTGTGTCTTCATATGACGGGCCAGATGGTTAGGATAGGTGGTAATAAAAGGGCATAACTGGCAGGAGAAGCCTTTTGGTGAGGCTGGTTCAGCCCCCAGCACTGCCAGGCTGCAACGCCCACATACTGGCTCACCCAAGCCTTCGTCAGCTTGTAGCACCAATCCACATGCCCTGCACGTGAACGGGAAGAGCAGCTCAGGAAGAACCGTATTAGAGTCTTCCGCCTGCAGAAATGGGGAGCTAGGCAGCAATGGTGGTGGCTCTGTGGAAGAAAAATAGCAATAAGCAGAAATGCTCTAAACAGATACTACTGGAACCACATGAAACTTACTTCCTTCACTGTCATACAGAGCGCAGACCAATTTGCATAATCCTCTATCCTTAACTCTTGATGTACTACAAGCCCAATGTAGAATACTGCTGTTACAATTGAAATTTGAGGAGGGGCAACCAAACCCCTAGAGAGTAAGGGTCAGTACACTTCCGTGGCACACAAATTCCGTGCTCCTGTTTAGGCTAATAAATGCATACCAATGTGGCAGACACAAAGAATCTCTATCAGGCTGCAGATCCTCAACTCTGCTAGACTCCAAAAGCTGCTGAGAACTATCGGTGTATCAAGATTTGTAAAGTTTTTCCCTCTTCCCTCCCCACTGAAAGTTTTATGTATATTCCCTCCCTTTTGCAAGGCTATGAATTCTACCTTGCCATTTCCATCATGTACCTGTCTCCTGATCTGCAATGGGTGGTCCCTCCATTTCTGCCTCCGATTCCCCCTGGATCCCCGCGCTGTGGTGCTGGAGGGAATTCCCCTGGACACAGTGGCAGCTGCAGGAGCTACAGCGCACTGGACGTTCCTGGCCATGGACCCGCTGGTGTCTCTTGAGGTTGCCAAGGCTGCTGCAAGCGAAGGGGCAGGTGGGGCAGTGGTAGGGCTTCTCACCAGTGTGGGTTCGCAAATGGCGTGTCAGGTTAACCAGCTGAGCTGAGGCATACGGGCAATGCGGACAGCGGTAAGGTTTCTCGCCATTGTGAGTCTTCATGTGCCGCTTGAGGTGGCTGGAGTAGTGTGAGGCAAAGGGGCACAGTTGGCAGGAAAAGACTACACGCCCCTTAGGGGAGCCTTCCTCATCCCCTACCTCAGAGGGGCAGCAGGGAGTAGAACCAGGACTAGGCAGGCCACAATGCTGGCAAGCCCGGCCCGGCCCTTCATTCTCTCCATCTTCGTCCTGGGCCTGGCACAGAGACGGGAGATCCTCATCACTCAGCGTGTAAGCTGGCAGTCCAGGTGTCCCCCCGAGGGAGTCTGCAGCACACAAGGAGGGGACATCAGGTGGGCAGCTGTGGGAATCCTCACTTTGTCCTCTCCCTCGCCTGCTGGTACAATAGGGGGTTACCATGTGTAGGGGAGGCTAAACTCCAGGACCCTTTTCCTCCTAACTAAAATCCTTGCCATCACTTACAAGCCTTTCTATTAGCTACAGGTCCCTCTGCTGGGGATGCTCTGCCTGGTACTAAACACACCCAACTTTCCCACTCAAGAAAAGATGACACCCAAAGAAGCACTGAAGAAGTAAGAAGATGGTGGAGAGACTTGTGCTGGCTTGGCATCCTAGACCCGCTGACTAGATCCAATTTCTGGCAACTCGAAATGGGAGGATCCAAGAGGCCCTTTCTTTTTCCTAGCCACAACTCCCCGCCACCCCTCCTCCTCCTCCCACCCAAACCCCACCCCCCAATCTTACACCCCACCATCCCTTATTCCGATTCGCCCAAGCGAGGACCCGAACCCACCTTCGGAGTCCTTTTCGAAGGCCAGAATCGGAGCGCTGCTGTCCTCTTCGTCCTCCAGGGACAGGGACAGCTCCTGCTTTAAGAGGAAGCTGGCTTGCGGCGCCGGGCTCTCCTCTCTTGACGGCTCGGCCGGAGCACCAGGAACGTCCACTACAATAGACAGAGCAGAATGCGGCCGTATGAGAATCGGGGTCCCCCCACCCAGCTAATGCTCCGCAGAAACCGCTTGGCGTCGCCCAGACATCCCCAACGGCGTCGCCCTGCCTTCCTTTCGAAGGGGAGGGCGAATTAATTGCCCCAATTCTGGCCGCAGCCAACCCATCGAACGAGGAAGGACTCCGAAGCGGCGGGACTCCTCCCTTTGCCCAGCACAGCGGTCAGCTTAGACCAGGAGTCGGGGAGTCCATCGCCCAGAAGCCCCAACAGGCCGGAGCCTCGGGGCAGGGAGAGAGACACACACAGAGAGAGACGGAACAGACGGAGCCCCCCGCCGCCCAGACATCAAACGAGGCGGACGGAGATGCGGCACAGCGTCCCCGGGGTGAGCCCGGCAACCCGGCGCTGACCTTTGACGGGCTGCGGGTGGCGCTGCTTCCGGCGGGGCATCTTGCCCCGCAGCACGGGGGGTTGGGAGCGGCTCCAGCCCTGGATACCTTCCCCCCTCCTGGCCGCTCGGCCTGGATTGCCACCGGTGAAGCCGCTTCTTCCTTCGCGACGCCCCGACAGCCGCCGCTCCTCCGGCGCTCCCGCCCATCCGCGGGGCGGACGGCAGAATAGCCAACGCTTCCGGCTCCGGTCTTTCTCGTGCTGCATGACGGGATGTGGAGTCTTTTCCTCTGAACTACAAAGGGCAAGAAAGGCCGCAAGAAGCCTGACACCCTTCCCCCCCCCCCCCCATTCACTCTAATAATTAGATCCATCTTTATAAACCTATCTTCCGAGATTTCTGCGAAGATGTGACAATTGGTTCTACAAATAACTGCAGCTTAATTGGGCGTTTATTTTAAATTTCTCTCTGCCATCATTGGATAGTGGTATCTTCCTGCTGCTCCATTTTTTTCCCCCCGAACGAGGATTTCAGCAAATCTGTAATGGAATAGCTCATTCTAAGTCCTGTCTGCCAAAATATTTTAATAAAAAAAGAACATATTAAAATCTTTCCAGAAAAGTATTGTAAAGCTAATACTTTTTAAAATGAAAACATGGAACTTAATGAAGCCTGAAGAGTGCCTCTAAATTAAACAAGCAAACGGAACCCATGGTGTGAATGGGTTTTAATTTTTAAATGTTTTATAATGGTTTTTTTTTAGTACATTGTAAGCCGCCCTGAGTCTTCGGAGAAAGGCGGCATATAAATTGAATTAATAAATAATAAAAATTCCCTAATCATTTGAATGAAGTCTTAGTTGCCTCAACTGGCACTGGCAACTTTTAAAAATGTAAAGCAAGCATTATATTTATATTTATCTTGAACATAAACAGTACACTGTAAAAGAGCAAATAGCTTTACTTTGCAACACTGTTGCCACTGCTACGTTTTGGCCAAGGTGGAGTCAATTATAGAAAACCAGTTTGGTGTAATGGTTAAGGGGCTGGCCTAGAAACCAGGATATGGTGAGTTCTAGTCCTGCCTTAGGCATGAAAAACCAGTTGGGTGACTTTGGGCCAGTCATTGTGTTTCAGCCCAACTCACCTCACAGGGTTGTTGGGAAAAGAGGAAGAGGAAGGAGTACTGGTATATATACTGCCCTGAATTGCATATATAAAAAAGGTGGAGTAAAAATCTAAAAAAAGAAAATGAGGGCAACAAGAATAGCCATTTCTCTTCTCTTCTCCTCATTCCCCTGAAATGCATGAAGTTTATTGCACATTGCAATTTCTATCTTTAGAAATGCACCTGTATTAGGACTGTGAGAACTGCACAAATCTGGATGACCAACAATACATGGCAGCACAGAATTAGTCCTCAATCTCTTTCTTGTCCTCTCATAGTCATCTTTTTGTGTATGTGTTCCGCTTTTTCTATTCAGAATAACAAAATAACAAGAGTTGAAAGGGGACCTTGGGGGTCTTCTAGTCCAACCCACTGCTTAAGCAGGAAAACCTGTAACATTTCAGACAAACGGTTGCCTAATCTTTTCTTAAAAGCATCCAGTATTCAAATATCTCTTGGTATTCCTTCCCATACTGTATCAACAAAAAAAGCTAGAAATAAGTGCTATGGATAAAATTCCTTCAAAGCTCCCATCTATATATGAGCTACACAGAGAAATAATAGCAATTCCTCTTATCATCTTCCCAAAAGCAGAGCTGAGAATGTCCTATAGAAGACAATGGAAAGTTTAGTAGAGTTATGCTTCATACATATAACTATGCAGGTACATCTTAACCACATATTCACAGAACACAGAGCATATAGAACATAACAGTCCTTCTATTTAGGACAAATAACATTCTGCTTGAAGACAGCAATAGCAATAAGACTTAATATACTGCTTCACAGTGTTTATCAGCCCTCTCTAAGCGATTTACAGAGTCAGCATATTGCCCTCCAAAATCTGGGTCCGTGTTAATTTAATAGAAGCTACTGTGCTAATTTCATGGATGGATGGATGGATGGATGGATGGATAGATGGATGGATAGAGAGAGAGAGAGAGAGAGACAGACAGACAGACAGACAAACAAACAGACAGACAATACGTAGAGGTTTGTATGTATTTAGCTTTTATAAAACGGATATTTATCCAGATTAGAAGCCAAGCTAATGAGTTTTTATAAAACAAGACTTTTCCCTCCAGATTGATTCTTAAAAGATAATGGTACATTGGTCACTTTCCAGTTCTTTGCTATATAAGGAATATACAATTGATTATGTACCAAAAAAATGTACCAAGAGCCTGGTGGCACAGCAGACTAAACTGCTGCTGTTAAAGTAGCACTTAGCTGCCAGCTGCCTGCAATTACTGCGAGTTCAATTCTCGCCAGGCTCAAGGTTGACTCAGCCTTCCATCCTTTCAAGGTAGGTAAAATGAGGACCCAGTTTGTGGGGGCAATAAGCTGACTTTGTATAAAATAGAACACCACTCGAGGGGGTCAAAAAGCCCTACTAAGCTGGTATATACAAAAGTATGAAGGCTATTACTTAATGCATTGTAAGCCGCCCTGAGTCTTTGGAGAAGGGCGGCATATATAAATCAAACTAATTAATAAATAAATTTTAAAAAGCCAATCTAGTCTCTTAGCAACTGCCCCAAAGGTGCTTTCCAAAAGGTGACTAGATTTTCTTGGTTTTTTTCCTTGAAAAGTTTCACTTCTCACCTAAAAAGTTTCTTCACTTCTGAAGCTTCTTGGATGAGACACAAAATGTTTTCAAGGGAAAAAAAAACAAGAAAGTGCAGTTGCCCTTTGGAAAGCATCTTTGGGACAGCCATGACCTGGATGATTGAGAATCTCCATAGACCCTTAGCAACTAGATCAGAGGTCTTCAAACTTAGCAGCTTTAAGACTTGTGGACTTCAACTCCCACAAGCAGCCATGCTGGCTGGAGAATTCTGGGAGTTGAAGTCCATAAGTCTTAAAGCTGCCAAGTTTGAAGACCTCTGAACTAGATAGATAGATTAACCTGGTCTTCTAATAGTGTACCCATCATCATTGTAGCTGAGTCCATCCACCTTGCTGCTAGTCAATCACAGTACGATACTCCAGGTAAAACCCCAATTAAACAATCCAAATAATCATTCAGAGAGAACTTTCTATCAGACACTGGTTATAGTAGGGTAGTATGGGTGCAGTGTTCTTTTAAAAATGAAATGGGGAAATTTACATCTGTAGTTTATAAGTGAAATTATGATTGAATCTGAAAAAGAAAGTGTAGGCCGTTATTATAAATAGCAGTGTCTGACTGCAGTATGGATTCTATAAATATTTAAAAAATTATAATAGGGCAAGAAATAATGTATTTTTAAACTAATCATTTTCCTTTTAAATACAACTGTGGGGGGAAAGTTCTCCATATAACCCATGTTAGCCTAATAAGTATGGACTTTACATTAAAGAGGAGCTCAAGTAGAAACATGAGAAGTGGGCATGGGGAATCCAGATTGGTTAAACATGACTTTCAAAGAAAAAGTCCTAATTGTAAACAGGAGCAACAGCAGGAAGCCCAACAAGCCATACATAACATCAGAGGACCAGGGCTATTTTTTGGTTCCCCATTTTGGAAAGTATACTATATTGATAACTGTTAGAAGTGTATTATTTTTCTCATGCATAGGTGTTAATGGAATTGTTGCGGGGGGAGGAGATAAAATATAAAACATAAAAATGAGTACAGGGTTTTTGTTTTCAAACATTTATTTTTTTGATACCTATTGCAAAGTCATGGCAATTACATATTCACACCCAGAGGAATTATGAAAATAATTAAAACAGTGTGGAGGGGGGCATTAACCTGTCATACAAACGTTAAACAACACCCATGTATAATGGCTAACATAAACTGTGCAGGATTGAATAGTTCTTGTATGGAAGAATTGCAGGCTATCAATTACTACACTGCAAATTATTATACTACATCATATGATTTATAATTCATTTATATTAAAAACTATGTGGATTGGATATCTCCAAGCAACAGTGTTGACGGATTATTGCCAAGCAACCATGGAAAAACTGAACTATTATAGACTCCCACAAGTTATTTTAGACCTGGACAGAATAAATGGGGATTTTATGAAAGAGTTTGCAAAAAATACAAATGCTTTTTTTTCCTACTGAGTCCAGGCTTCCAATCTTTTGTTTTGGCAAGAGTTAATTTGAGTTCTCCTTGACTAATTTGAAATGTATAGCAATTAAGAAGGCACAAATGTGTAGCAATTAAAAAGGCACAAATGTATAGCAATAGAACAGCAAGGCACATGCTGTTCAGTTGTGGGGCATTTACTTTTAGATAAAATAATACAGTGCTTCTAAAGATAGGTACTGTATTACAATTTGGGAAGCCCCAATAATGAACATATGGGCAGATATGCTTTCAAGGTAGAGCACCAAAAGCAATATAGGGGAGAAAAAAACTCTGCAATTGTCATAGATCCAGGAGAAATGGCCTAAACAAAGCTTTGCTATTTATTTTATTTTATTTTATTTTATTTTATTTTATTTTATTTTATTTTATTTTATATTTTATTTTATTTTATTTTATTTTATTTTATTTTATTTTATTTTATTTATGCCGCCCTTCTCCGAAGACTCAGGGCGGCTTACAATGCGTTAAGCAATAGCCTTCATACTTTTGTATATTTTATACAAAGTCAGCTTATTGCCCCCACAAACCGGGTCCTCATTTTACCCACCTTAGAAAGGATGGAAGGCTGAGACAACCTTGAGCCTGGTGAGATTAGAACTCGCAGTAATTGCAGGCAGCTGGATGTTAAATGCTGCCTTAGTAGGAGGCATTAGCCTGCTACGCCACTCAGGCTCCTGCTAGATTGTGTAAATACTATGAAGAATGATATTGCTAAGTCTCTTAATTAAAAACAGTTAGTCTCTGCTACAAAACCCATGAAAGTTGTTACACATACTATTTTATATTGAAATCATTTTATTGCAGTACAAACAAAAATAAAGCATTTATATCTTAGAACCAGTCGTGGGTTGCCCCTGGTTCGGACCGGTTCGCAAGAACCAGTAGTAAAACTGGCAGGAGGCTCCGCCACTGGCCCGGATGTCATCAAAGTTCATCTGTGCATGCGGGCACGATGCGAACCAGTAGTAAAGGTAAGTAGAACCCATCCCTGCTTAGAACATAAGCTTTATGCAACAGCCTGTAGAAAGGACTCTTATTGATTTATATAGTGATATCATTATATATCAAGTAACCAAAAGGGAATAGTATAGTAGACTATATTAACTATGTATAAGCCAATTAATTAATCAATTATGTATATTAATACCAGTATACAGTCACTAACATATTGTGACTATATTATGTGAAGACCCAGCTCCCTTAAGAAATCCATAATGGTGCAAAAGGTGGAAGGAAAAAGAAGAAGAGAATGACTTATAGGAAGCTGGATGGATGCAATTATAGGAGTGAGGAGTACATTGCGGGAAGACAATGAAAGGCCAAGTGGAGAAGGTCTATCAGTTAAGAGTCAACACTGATTTGATGGCATATAATCAATTAATCAGTATTATCATCAATGCATAATTCCAGGGCAGATTTTCAACTATTCTGATCCTGCAAAGGCAGCTTTTTGGTTAATTCGTTTCTCTGTAATTTTTTTTATTGTGATGCTCAGAATTAAAGGTAATTGTCAATTTGTAAATACCCATTTTTAAATGCTTTCATCCTTCAATATTTATCGTGTGTAATGGGCAGATGGAATAACTGAGGAACTGGAGGAAGAGCTATAACCAAGACAATGGTCAGATAAAAGAAATCTGAGTCCAGGGCAGAAATGTAATTTGAGAAAGCATCTCAGACATGACTATCTCATGATGTGGGGAGACCAGCTCATGATGTGGGAGGAGTACTTTCAAGATTCTGTTATTACAGGTAGTCCTCAACTTACAACAGTTCATTTAATGACCATTTGAAGTTACAACGGCACTGAAAAAAGTGACCATTTTTCACACTTATGACCATTGCAACCTCCCCAATATCACATGATCAAAATTCAGAAGCTTGGCAAATGACTCATGTTTATGATGGTTGCAGTGTCCTGGGCAGTGGTGAAATCTAAAATTTGTTACTACCGGTTCTGTGGGCGTGGCTTGGGGGGGTAATGTGACTGGGTGGGCGTGGCCATTTTTTTTTACTTTTAAAACCATTTTTTCTACAACCTCTTCAGCGAAGAGGTTGTAAAAAATGCTTTCAAAAGGCTCTGATGATCCCAGCTGAGTTGCCTGATCGGCAGAGGCTTTTTTAAAAAATCTTTGCTGATCAGGCAACTCAGCTTGGATCATCAGAGGCATTTAAAAGAAAAAAAGGGTTTTGAGCCGCGTGATCATCAGAGGCTTTTTTTTTTACTTTTAAAAGCATTTTTTGGCCGAGGAGGTTGTAGAAAAAATGCTTTTAAAAGTTTTAAAAAAGCCTCTGATGATTGCGCTAGGCATGGGGGGGAGGCAGGGATTTTTGCTACCGGTTCTCCGAACCACCCACCTCCATCACTACCAGATCGGGTGATCCAGTCTGAACCGGGAGCATTTCACCCCTGGTCCGGGGGTCATGTGATCACCTTTTGCGATCTTCTGACAAGCAAAGTCAATAGGGAAGCCAGATTCACTTAACCACCATATTACTAAGTTAACAACTGCAGTGATTCACTTAACAACTGTTGCAAGAATGGTAGTAAAATGGGTCAAAATTCATTTAACAATTGTGTTGCTTAACAACAGAAATGTTGGGCTCAATTGTGGTCGTAGGTCAAGGACTACCTATGTAATCTTATGATAAAAGAGTACTGTATTAACTTGCATGTCTTCCGTTTCCAAGTTTGGGTTCTCTTGGAGGGCTGCCATCAAGAGAATATTAATCAAAAGGACAAGAACATATGCCTGTTACTTGATTTACCATTTTCTCTGGGGATGTTTGTTCCTGACTGGATATTCCCTGCTCTTCTTATTCCTCCCTGCCCTCTGTGATTGATACAAAAATTGTTTCATCGCCTTTTTGATCATGTAATGGTATGTGGGAATGACTTTTGGAAAGAGGAGGAAGAGCCACAGACATTCATCATGCAAAAGATATTCTAGCCTGACTAGGTGGCTCAGTGGCTACGACACTGAGCTTGTCGATCAGAAAAGTCAACAGGTCAGCGATTCG
Source organism: Ptyas mucosa (assembly GCA_012654045.1). Lineage (NCBI taxonomy): Eukaryota > Metazoa > Chordata > Lepidosauria > Squamata > Colubridae > Ptyas > Ptyas mucosa. The sequence continues at coordinate 5,122,046 of WNWU01000013.1, forward strand.
AATCCCTAGTACAGGTTTCCTGCGTGAGCAGGGGTTTGGACCAGAGGTGAAATCCAGCAGGTTCTAACAGGTTCTTGAAAACCGGTAGCGGAAATTTTGAGTAGTTCGTAAAACCGGCAAATACCACTTCTGGCTGGCCCCAGAGTGGGGTGGGAATGGGGATTTTGCAGTATCCTTCCCCTGAAGTGGGGTGGGAATGGAGATTTTGCAATATCCTGCCCTTGCCACGCCCACCAAGCCACACCCACAGAACTGGTAGGGAAAAAATTTGGATTTCACCCCTGGGTTGGACTAGATGACCTCCAAAGTCCCTTCCAACTGTGTTACTGTTACTGCTTAGTCCACAGAAGTAGAAGATGTGTGAGAAGTGTTTCAGAAGGAACCCTCCCTAATTTTCCAAAGAGTAAAAGGGAAGAAGGGGAAGAATACTTTCAGATTTGCAAGATTCTTGTCATGAAACCTTACAATAAAGATAGAACTAGTGTGCATTGTTGTGCCTTTTGTCTGGGCTACCTCAAAAGGGTAACAGATCATAGTACGGTCAGCCTGGATCTGTTCTAACCATTATCTGCAAATATTCTCTATTATGCTTATTAGTTAACAATGCTTAGAGCTTTTAATTACATTAGAAAACGTGTTATCAGATTATTGCTGATTTTTTTTGCCACCACAAACTAACATGGCTGTCCTCCTACAATGTCTTTTAGTGAAGATAATTAAGTACTGTGACTCCCACAGGTTTCCTCCTTGCATTTCAGCCCTGGAATTGAAACTCCCCCCACAACATTTTCCTGCTTGTGTTTCCACTGAATTTCTCCTACACATGCCTTTAGTGGAAAAAGCAAACTAAATAACCACTAACTTCTAGATGATGATGATGGCGGTGGTGATTTATATGCCACCTGATTCCCAGCAACTCTTACCAATGAATAAAATATAACAATAAAATGTTTCTAAAGGGTAATCATGGGAAAACATAGAACATAAAAAGTCTAAATGTCAGATATTCACAGCTGCCAGATGCCCAGGACAGAAGAGCAAAATCAAATCAAAACAAAACAAAATAGAAACAGTTTTAGCAATAATTGAGAAAAGACAGTTGCAGCTGCTAATTTTAATAATCTTTCTCTGGATAGAGACAGGTACTATAATGAAATGCGAGATCTTTTGCCTATTAGAGGTGAGAGGGTTTAACACCATAAGTTTTCATACTTTAAATTCCCAATGGATGTTCCTAGAACTCAGGAGTCTACAAATTCCGAAGAAATTATGGTTTTCTTCACACCTAAATTCTTGTAAGTTATCAGGGGAAAAGATGTAGCAATCTCTCTCTCCCCCCCCCTCTCTCTCTCTCCCTCCCTCCCTCCCTCCCTCTATCAGAGATGGGTTTCAGCAGGTTCTGACCAGTTCTGGAGAACCAGTAGCAGAAATTTTGAGTAGTTCAGAGAACCGGTAGTAAACATTCTGACTGACCCTGCCCCCATCTATTCTCTGCCTCCCAAGTCCCAGCTGATGGGGAGGAAATGTGGATTTTGCCATAACCTTCCCCTGGATTGGGGAGGCAATGGAGATCTTACAGGATCCTTCCCTTGCCATGCCCACCAAGCCACGCCCACCAAGCTATGCCACGCCCACCAAGCCATACCCAGAGAACCAGCAGTAAAAATTTTTGAAACCCACCACTGCTATCTCTCTCTCTCTCTCTCTCTCTATGTCATTCCTTCATCTGGCATCCTGAAAATTTATTCTATTTTAAAAATACATAATATTTATGTATTTTTTAAATTGAATAAATGTTCAGGATGTCAGATTAAGGAATGACATAGGCTAAACTGTATGCAAGTGTGAATCCTAGCTGGTGTTCTCCAAAGGTTTTAATTATGATGTAGCAAAAGGCTGGGAATTTCTGCGTAAGAACTGGATTATATGTACAATAATTTTAGACACAAGGCTGAATTCTAACATCCAAGTCTAGTTCTTCACATGGGGCCTTCCCACATATCTTCCTGTAAGTTTCTTCCAAGTGGCTTATTAATGAATGGCATATCAGGAATAGAAAAGCAGATTGTAGCTTCTTTAGAATCAATGTTGACAATATTTAACATTTTTCGCACTGGAGTAACACATTTATTCATGCACTAACCTCATTATCACACACTGAAGTCCCTTGGATTTGCACAAATAAAGAGGAGTTTGGGAGCTTCTGGCTTTCAGCGTATTCATTAGCAACTTAAATTCCAGAATTTCATGTCCATATTTTCCTTTACAAAGGTATTAATATGCACTATGACCATTGACTTCATTCCAGCACTATCTGCTAACAGGGAGTATCTGTAACCTTTGTACTAGACCAGTGTTTGTCAACCTCCACAATTTTAAAATGTGTGGACTTCAACTCCCAGAATTCCTCAACATGTTAGGAGTATTAGACAATTAATTCACCATGCTGTTTTCATGTTTGTCAGAAAACCAGCAGTTTTCAACAACGAAGAAGACTCACAGGTCTTGAAGATCAAAATTTCTGAAGGAGGGTATACAGCAAGTTATCTGCTGTATACCCTCCAAAGCTGTATTTCTTGCTCACAGAAAACAATATGTTTAGCATGTAGTAAGGACTTAACTCTAATTTTAGCACGCAGTGAGAACTTTGTTATCTTTTTAAAGCCACAATCTGGTTGGTTAGTTTGGATAGTGAATGACTTATGAAGACGACAATAGTTTGTTCATCCAGTCTGAGACTTTAGCACAGTCTTTCTCAACTCACCCTGGCAACTTTTAAGATATGTGGAATGGATCTCAACAGCCAGAGTTGAAGTCCACATTATGTTAAAATTGCCAAGGTTGAGAAACACTAATTTCAACATATTATGGGAGGTCAGCTACAGTCATGTAAAAAGTAGCACCAATGTTTTTCATTCCATAACTAAAAAATCTCTTTAAGGACCCCTGAGGTTACAAAGAGAGGCTAAATCCATAAACAGGGAAAGACTCTTAGAACATAGAATAATAGGGTAGGGAGGGACCTTGGAGGTTTTCTGTCCAACCCCTGTTCAAGCAGGAGACCTTACTATTCCAGACAAATGGCTGTCCAGCCTCTTCTTTAAAACCTCCAGTAATGGAGCATCCACAACTTCTGGAGATTATTCATTCCACCGATTAACTGTTCTCACAGTCAGGACATTTCTCCTCAGTTCTAAGTTGGATTTCTCTTTAATGATCTTCCAACCAATATTTCTTGTCCTGCCTTCAGGTACTTTGGAAAATAGGCCCACCGTTTCTTCTCTGTGAGACCCCCTCAAGTACTAGAAGACTGCTATCATATCCCATTTATTCAAGGTGTTGGTTATTACCTTTAAAGCCCTACATGGCTCAGGGACAGGTTATCTTCGAGACCGTCTTCTACCGCATAGCTCCCAACCACTGGTGAGATCCCACAGAGTTGGCCTCCTCCGGTCCCGTCAGCTAAACAACGTTGCCTGGCGGGTCCACAGGGGAGGGCCTTCTCTGTGGCTGCCCCAGCTCTCTGGAATCAACTACATCCTGAACCCAGGACCGCTCCCACCCTACTGGCCTTCTGGAAAATGGTGAAAACCTGGCTTTTCCGGCAGGCTTGGGGCCGTTGATCTCACCACTGCAATCTTGTGAGATCCGGCCATGAGCGGTGTGTGTGGGTTTTTTAAACGTCTCTCATTGTATATTGTTCATACTGTCTTTGTTGTAAGCCGCCCAGAGTCCTCGGAGAGTTGGGCGGCATAGAAATATGAATAATAAATAAATAAATTTAGTCTTTCTCTTTGCTAGACTAGACATACCTAGTTCTCTTAATTTTTAATTTCATGGTTTAGCCTCTACACCCCTTAGCATCTTTGTTACTCTTCCCTGCACTTTTTCTAGCGTCTCAATATCTTTTTTGTATCGGGGTGACCAGAATTGGACGCAGCATTCCAAATGTTGTCTCACCAGTGCAGCATAAAGCGGTACAAACTATCCCTCTGTTGTTGCAACCACGGACCGCATTCGTTTTTTGGGCAGCTGCAGCACCCTGCTCAGTCATGCTTAAGCGGCGATCTATTAGGACACCTAGATCCCTCTCGCCCATTGCTCCTGTTGAGCCAGGTACCACTTATTCGATACCTGCGCAATTGTTTTTTTCTTGTCTAATGGGTAGGACGTTACTTTTTCTCACCCCCTGGGATTGCATTTCGTTGGATGGGGGTGGGTGGGGGACCCCGCTGTTCAAGTCCCGTCTCAAGGTCTTTCTGAATCTTGAGTCTCTGTGCGACTTCGATGGGCTTTTTTCTGCTTTCACCCCGGTGTGACGATTCAGTGTTTTTCGCACAAAGGGGCAGGAGGGAAAAAGTTAGGAAGAACGAGCAGGAATCGCAAGGCTCTCCTTTTTGGTTTCGCTCCGTCTTCCTGGAGAGGACTACACTTCCCAGGCTGCCGAGCGGGGTGGGGGTGGGGGTGGGAGGCGAGTGCGCTAAAGCGAGAGCCAAGAGGTGGCGACACCGCGGGGCAGAAGCGAATCAGGCGCAGAGCCCGCCTTTCGCTGGCCGTTCCAAGGACAAGCTGGCCGAAGGGCTAGCTGGGTATCCTTGGGGTAAGCTCGCCGGCTCCGCAATAGCCCTGCGAATAGCCCCCTTCGTTCCCGCGCGCCGCAATTTTGGGGGGGGGGGGTGTTTCGGTCCAAGCCCAGGAAAAGCGGGCTTGCCTTGGACCCTTTTGCGCCCTTGCTGGCTTCTCTCCTGCCCTCCTGGAAGGGAATTGAGAGGCGTCGCGGAGCAGGAGGCAGCCGATGATGGCCAAGCGCAGCTGAAAAGAAGGGAGACCGCGGCCGATCGGAGACCGATCTGCACCTGGGGATGGAGGTGGAGGCCCTTCGGCCGCCGCTTCTCCGGCCTTTCTGCGGGTTGAGCAGCGCGATGGGCTGAGCGCCTCCGCCCGACTCAGCGCATCTTCCGCCCAGATGAAGCGACCCAGGGTGGGCCCTTCCTCTCTCGGCGTCATGAGCCTCTTTGGACGGAAACCCCAAACGATGTCGGAACCGCTGGGGGAGCCGGAGGGGCCCCCCTTAGACCGCGCCGAGGAGACCCGGGTCGCCTTAATGCTTCCAGAGGAGGAGAAGGAACAGGAGGACCTCGTCGAGTGCCCGCTCTGCCTTCTGGCCCAGCCCGCGGCGGCCTTCCCCGCGCTCTCCGCCTGTGCCCACCTATCTTGCCTCACTTGTTTGCAGCAGTATTTGCGCATCGAGATCAGCGAGAGCCGCGTCCAGCTGGCCTGTCCGCACTGTCCGGCTCTCTTACAACCGGCCGAGATCCACCAGCTGCTGCCTGAGGCCGGCCTGCGCGACAAATACGAAGAGTACCTGCTGAGACGCCTGTTAGTCGCCGACCCTGGCACGCGTTGGTGCCCGGCCCCTGATTGCAGGTGGGGTGCAGGCTGGCTCAGAGGCCTTGTGGCGGGGCAGGAGGGGAAACACTGAACAGGTGCAGAAATCTGATTCTCTACTAGACTAGAGAATCTCTACTAGACTAGAGAAATGCTTCAGACTGAGCTGGGTTAAGGGACCCTGGTGCTCCCTCTTTTAAGTGCTTTCAAAAAGTGCCTTCAAAAAGCATGTCCAATCTTCTTACCAAATTGATCCGTTTCCTGGGCTAAAAGCGTGAACTGGCATCTTACATCAGGCTAAGTCACCCAAAACAAACATAAAAACCGAAATTACTTAACCACATTTTAAATGGATCCAAGTTAGCGGGTTGTGTGAATGTACATGTTCCTGGTGTGTTGGCTTACGATATTTGCTTCTGTTTATTGTCAACTTTATATGGGCAACCCCCTGGTAAGTCCATCCACAGTGCTTAAATATGTTGAGTGCATAACAGCCAGAGAGGGAGAAGAGGTTTTGCATTAAATTGAAATTGAGCCTGCAGGAAAGAGTAAACGGTTTGCTGGAGAAAAGACGCAGTGGGGTTACCGGTAATATATGGCAAGATGGTTGAGATTGGGCAGCTATTGTTGACCTCCTTTTCTCAATTAGTTCATTTATTCAGTTTCTGCACCAACTTTCCCTTTCCAGCTGCAGACAGATCTGGGTCTAAAAATTGGCATCCTGGATGGTGGTGGGACTGATGCAGAGATGCAGAGCTCATTGAGAGAGGGCATCACTTGAATCTGCAGACGATTTCAATTTCAAAACATTGGTGTTAGAGCACAGTGACTTGACTTGGAAGACATTTTAATAAATTGGCCTGTTAATGTAAGACTGGATTGGAGGTCCAGTTCTAAATAGTGATTTCATCTACATGGTAGATTTAAGTGAAAACTTCAATGGGAACCTGAAGTTGTGGATCCCAAATAAATGAGGGTATCCAGAGAGACCCTGTACCTGCTTGTTCCATAGTTGCCACTCCTACTTTAGCCAGCAAATCTGTTTTCCTGAGATCAGATTTTTTTTCGTTCTCTCCTGCCATTCTCCTGGCTTCACTTTTCTCCTTCACATCTTACCGGGATGTGTTCCTTCTTTATGAAGACACAATTGCAAGTGCACTTACTGCGCTGTTAGGCACTGATTGCATTTGATTTGATGCAGGTAGCTGGTTAGGCATTTAAATGAACTGTTCTGTTGCCCCTCTGCAACAGTGTTTTAAAAATTAAAAAAAAACTTCTTTGCAACCTTGCTTATTTAGGTATTGGGGAGAACAAGTCATAAGGCTTTCTTGATAGATCTGCTTTGTCAGCCCCTAAGGTGATAGGATAGAAAAGCTTGATTAAAAACTGGAAATGCTGAAGCTAAGTGAACCACTACAGAGGCAAATCCCATTGATGTCAGAAAAAGTATTTACAGACCATGCTCACTCTTGCAGATAATTTCTGTCTGGTGATTCCCAGCCATGTAACATTCATCTGTCTCTCAACTGATAAAAAGATACGGTGCTATGCAGAATGGAAATGTTACATAGAGTTGGTGGCAAGACTGTGGCTGCCATCATAAAACTCTTAATTCTAAAAGTAGTTTTAAGTTGTAGGAAGTGGATTGAATGGGAAAGTGAATTGTGCTAGCTCCTAATAGGCTTCCAGGTGCAACTCAAAATGCTGGTTGTTACTTATAAAGCATTTTGTAGTAGTGGCCAAGATAATTGAAGGACCACTTTTTCCAGTTGTTGTTACTACTCTATAGGTGGTCCTTGCATAGCTACCAGTCATTCAGCAACTCTTTGAACTTATAATGGTACTGAACAACTGGTCCTCGTCACCAATCTGGTGCTCATACTCAGCTTGTAATGGTGTGTTGCAAGGGTGCCTAGGAAACAATCAGAGAAGACAGAGTGGCTTAACAGTCAGAGGAAGGAAGGACAACATTTAGGAAGGACATATCCTAGTTGATCCGATGGCTAAAAATGGTGCCAGGAAATTTGTACCCTTAGATTAACAAGATTCTCTTAATGTAGCAGCATAATAAAATAGAATTAGCTCATCTGGTCATATTTCCTGTCTGGTTTACCTGGGAGGGCTGACACAGCAATAGAAGGATAGCAGTGCAATCACAAGATTCAAGCACTTGGTGACCAATCTGTAATTAACGGTCGTAGTGTCCCACAACTACTATATGATTCGAGACATTCCCTGCCAGTTTCCCACTAGCAAAGTCAGGCATGTGAGGTCCTCCCTTAACATCCTTCATGGTCCTTGCTTACCAGTGGCAACAAGGATTGCCAGAACTGTTGCTAAGTGTTGTGGTCACATGACATCACATTTTATGACTCTCAATTAGCAACAGAAATTCTGGTCCCAATTATTCTCATTAACTGAGGACTAGCTATATTGATATCTGGCAGGAGGAACAAGTTACAGGACTCCTGAATTAAAAAATGCCATCTTGTGAGACCCAGAAAATAACACCTTTTCAATCATGGTTTTTGCCTTCTGGAACACCTTTACCAGAGATCTAATTGGCCTCAACCTGCTGGCCTTTCGGAAATTGTTGAAGACCCTGGCTGTTTACCCTGGCTGTTTGCCCTGGCATTGGAGGTCAGGAAGTTAGCAAAACTCAGGTGGTTTGTTATTACTCTGAGATTTTTATTTTCAGCTGCCATTTCCTATTTGTTTAGATTTGTACTGTTTTAGTTTTAATCCTTAAACTCACAAGAGTCGCTTGGACAAGAAAGGCAGCCTTATAAATTAATAAAATAAATAAAATAAATAATAAAAGGCCAAATGTCAAAGCTTAAAGAATCAGTAGGGTATAGTGGTTAATGTATTGAACCGGCACTAAGGAAACCCTGATTCTAGTTCATCTTTAGCCTGGGAAACTTACTAAATAAATTTGGACCAGTTTCTTTTTCAGCCCAATCTAACTCACAAGATGGTTGTTACAGGAAAATTGGAGGAGCACACTGTATGTTGCTTTCAGCTGCTGAAAGATCAGATGTAAATATAAATAAAAATGTATAAGAAGGACTAGGGGAGACATGATAGCAGTGTTCCAATATCTCAGGGGCTGCCACAAAGAAGAGGGAGTCAAACTATTATCTAAAGCACCTGAGGGCAGGACATGAAGCTATGGGTGGAAACTAATCAAGGAGAGAAGCAACCTAGAATTAAGGAGAAATTTCCTGACAATTAGAACAATCAATCAGTGGAACAACTTGCCTCCTGGAGTTGTGAATGCTCCAATACTGCAAGTTTTTAAGAAGATGTTGGATAATCATTTGTCTGAAGTGGTGTAGGGTTTCCTACCTAAGCAGGGGGTTGGACTAGAAAACCTCCAAGGTCTCTTCCAACTCTACTATTCTATTCTATTCTATTCTAAAAATAAAGCTTGAATTAGGAGAATGAATTCTGTGAGCGCTATTGAGTTCTTGAGTTGATGTTCCTGCTTTTTTTCCCCCTTCTTCCTCCAGTTATGCTGTAATTGCATATGGCTGTGCTGAATGCCCCCGGCTTGTTTGTGGTCGTCAGGATTGCAAGACAGAATTTTGCTATCATTGCCGGCAGCCCTGGCACCCCAATTCCTCCTGTGAGCAGGCCTGGCGGGAGTGGAAGCAACAGAGCCCTTTGGGAGCTGTGGAACTCTCCACGCAATTGATCTGGAAAGAGGAAGCAGCCCACAGTGAGTTGAGGCAATGGTACCTCTTTGCCTTCTCTCAGCACTGGGTTTCTTCCTTGCCTGTATCTTTTCTGTCAGGACCCTCCTATCTCTGCCCCTAAATACATCTGTTGGGGCCTTGATCAGCTGCATTAGCTTAAGCCCCGTTTTCTTCTTTTTGCTTTCCATAGATCCCGACACCATCAAGGTCTGTCCCCGCTGTGGTGCCTTCATCATGAAGATCAACGATGGGAGCTGTAACCGTATGAACTGCACTGTCTGTGGCTGCCTTTTCTGCTGGCTCTGCATGCAAGAAATCACGGATGTGCATTTTCTCAGGTGTTGCAAGGAAATGGGAGTGGGCCTGGCCACTCCAGGCTTTTATTCTTATCCATTAGGACTTTCAGGGAATGGAGCTGCAGATCAAAGGCTTGGTAGAGATGGAAATAAACTATGAGAGCTCAAAGAAGCACTTTGAATAGTATGGATTAGATGATGAGCTTGCAATCTCATACCTACTTATGGGGGAGTAAGCCTCACTAAATTAAATTATATACATATATAGGCATGGATAAGATGAGCCACTGAAGGCAAAGAATGTTTTATGATTGACTTAGAATCCAGGGCACCATTTATTTATACAGACATACCATTTTAAAAATAAAAATATTATAAACATAGAGTAAGAGGTTAATTTATCTCTAACTGTTGTAAAAGAAAATCGGAAGTCATTTCTTTATACTTATTATCTCCTGCACTTTTGGCTTAGTTCTTATTTCCCTTCTTTTTTCTTCTCTTTTTCTTCTCAATGCCTTAGTTTTTAATCTTTCATCTTACAATTTTAATAAAATGAATATAAAGTTATGTTTATAAATATACCATACATTAAACTTACCTATCGCTATTGTACCATAGAAAGTCGCATAGTGACATAGACATTTACAACAAAGTTGAGTATATCAAAAACAGTCAAGCGGATAACAACTTTAATAGAATTCTGAGAACAAATAAATAAACTACTGGCAGCAGGTTAAGAATATTTTATGAACTAAGAATTTCAGAAAGCCTTGAACTTCTGAAATAATAGCTTTATACTTCTCTCTAGATGAGTGAGATCCACATCTTGTACATACTGAATGCAAAGAGATTGGGCTACATCAAGTCCAGTGGAGGTTAGGGAGCAACAGTAGTAGATTTCACAAGTGTGTTTAATTCTGGGAAAGGGACTTTGGTTTTTAAAAGTTCAATCCAACTTCCTGATTTTTGAGCTCCAAAAACCGCTTTGGAAATGCATTGTAGCATGCCCTGCGTTAACTAACAGGAAAACTTAAGGGTATCTGCAGTTTGTACTTTTGAATGTCCCCGTTTTCATAACAGATTCCTGTTTTCTCCTCAGTCCTTCTGGCTGCACCTTTTGGGGAAAGAAGCCCTGGTCTCGAACCCGGAAGCTCCTATGGCAGCTGGGCATGGTGTTGGGTGCCCCAATGGTGATCTCAATTGTTGCTGGCATTGCAGTGCCGGTCATTACCCTGGGCATACCCATTTACACAGGGAAGAAGGTAAGGAGACTTGTATGGAGGCCATGACATTTCATAATCACAGAGGCCCCTAAAATGTGCACAGGATGGTCTTGTTGGTTCAGGGGAAATGCAGCTCAGGCCAAATTAAAAAGTAGTTTTTTCTGGGGATCTCTTATTCTTTCTTTCCTTTTCCTCCAGGTTTTGAGCCATGGGCGGAAGAGCAAACTGTCAGGCTGCCAGCAGTGTCTTTCTGTTGCCAGCAGCATTCTCCTCTCTCTCTTTGTGTCCCCTGTCATCACAGCTGTCACTGTTGGTAAGAGCCACAAGGAGACCGAGATGGGAGGGTGCGTGTGGATCCACAAGGGTTTTTTTGCTTTCTTACTGAAAGGGAAATCTTCTGCCCTTCGTGAATTGCATGGCTGCATGAACAGTCCTTGAACAGAGGTGGTTCTTATAACAGGCTCTTTGCCTGCAGGGGTGGGCGTGCCCCTGATGCTCACCTACGTGTATGGGGTCGTGGTACTCTCTCTGTGCCGGAATCGCTGGGGGTGTGGAAGCTCCCGAAAGAAAGCTGGGGAGCTCAGCACAATGGAACTGGAGAACCTCGCCAAATGTACGTGAGTTGTTGTGAGTTGTGCTGAAGTCAGAGAGGCAAAGTAGTTTAGTCCAGGGGAGGGATGCATCACAAGTGGCTCTCATTTAATATATTCTTGCTTTGCCCTTTAAGCCTCCTTCCATAAAATAATTTATTATTCTAATTTTGCCATTAGAAAGTTGATGTCTCGCTTTGAAGTGTGTGAGAAGAGTCTACAATGGCAGATACAGCAGTCCATTGTTTCTGAACCTGCATGGCTTGGGATTATATATAGGTTCCAATAGTATTACATTGGAACAATATCTTAAGTTTTGCAGCCATTCTGGTAATGGAATATCTCGCTTGGTTTTGTTTATGGAAGAACGCTGTCATGTCAGTTTGATGAGTTATGTTACAGCTTCCTATTTGGGCTTCAGGTGGTCTGTTCCTATAAAATGTAGTTATCAGTGAAGGAAAGCCACCCAGCTCTCAATTCTTTGACATTATTTGCCTATGTTTTTTTATATAGTTGGTAGTATTCGGTACTATTTCAGAAATGTCATAGTGTAATTCCCATTGACAGCTGATGGCTTTGTGTGAAAACCAATTTAACTGATCCATTTGATTACACAGCAAGGATTCTTAAAATGCCATTTTTTCTAATTGTCCCAGAAAACTCAGAAGTGATTCTCTTTTTAATTATTTCAAATAATCAAAGAATGTCTCAGGAATTCCCCTAACTTTTGCATTTCTCCCTTTGTATAATAGCTACAGATACGAGTATCTCATACTCGTATTGTCTCCAATTGCTAAAAGATATGAATAGTAACAAAATGGGAAATACCACAACAGAGCAGCTTTCTAAAACTGACATTTAATATTCAGAATTTATGAGCTTTTTAAAAACTGTGTGACAATAAACCCTTTTGTTCCTCTTTTTTGTTTTAGTACCATTTGAAAATTTTGTTCAATCTCTGCACTTGCAGACAGTATTCTATTAGGTTATTCCCATTAGGTTTCACGGGATCAACATTTCCATTAAGGAAACCTTGCAGAGGCTACCTAGATATGTGAAGATATTTCTTGATGCCAAGAAAGGGGATGCTGCCATGTTTACTTTCTTTCTTTCTTCATACCAGTGAACGAACTGCTGGCTGTGCTGCCTGCCCCCATGGTGCCTGAGAAGGGGGCTTCTGCTTCCATCCCCCATTCAAGTAACAGCCAACATGAAGAGCCATGCCAAAAAGATCGGAAAAGCGAATCTGCCAGCACTGTAGCCTTGGCAGGCAGCATGCTGAGTGAACCTCAAGAAACTTCTCACAGGTCAGTCTAGTGGACTTGGAAGGGTTGGCGGGTGCCCCAAGCAAAGTTACTCCCTATAAGTAATCTCTGGATGGAACGGAAGAGCGGGGAAGGAAGACCTATCGAACAAGCAGTGTTGGCTCAGCTCTGCTTTATTGGGCTGTTGCACCTCCAGTTTGGGAGAGGCTCCATCTCACTGCTACCTCCAGTTTGTCGGTCATGGCAGACATCCTCATTTCTTTTTTCAGTTCAGAAACAATACAGTAGCGCAGAGGGAAGAAACACAAAAACATATACTCTTCTTCTTCCCAGTTTGTCTTATAGTGCAATATTGTGAATGATAACTCTCTACCCTGTTTTTCTGACCCATATTCCACCTGGTTTACAAGTAGCGCTGTTCTTCTCCTGTGCAGGGATGGCTTGAATATGGTGGAAGTGGAAGTGGAGATTGAAACTCAGCCACAGGCTGCTGGTGAGCACAGTCTCTGCAGTGCTGCATCAGGCCACAGCTTTTCAGCAGATTCGCTCGCCTATACAAGTGATGGCTGCAGTTTGGCAGGAGTGATGACAGAGTAAAGCAACTTAGCACACAGAAGCAACCATGGACTGAAGATCCAAGCTCTCCTAGCTTGAAAGCCAAGTCTGTCTACAGCCCATGCAGAATTCATCACTGCTCACTTCTGTTACCCAAACACTTGGCATCTTTTAGCCCCCATTCTGCCTTCCACTTGATTAAGACCTTTGGTGCTTCAAGATAATAAATAGCAGCTATCAGAGGAGTCTAATGGATCCTCCCTTTTTAATATGTAGGGATGGAACTCCATGCGTTACCTACTTAGGTGGTGGGAAGAAGTCTTGTCAGATGAGGCTAAACTGCTGAACAACCACTGAGAGAACAAGTGTGAGGCCAGATTCACATTAAAGGAGGCTTGGGAAACCTCTCATCATCCAGATGTTGAATTACAACTTCAAGCATCACTCATAATTGGCCATACAGATTAGATTTCCTGAATCGTAGATTTCCTACCTCTGATTAAATGATTTTAAGTAACCACTTTGAGCAGAGTACTTGTGGAGGTGAAAGCACTGATCTAAATAGGCCAGAGTTTCAGTTGTGATAAAATAGCTACATATGTTAATCTTCTGGATGAAGATTGAGATTTCGGGAAACCGGAAAACCTTCAAGTGAAAGCTTAATGCCAATTTCAGAGAATCAAAGAAAGGGCGTATGGGTAGGAGGAAAAAGGATGCACATGTAGCCAAGCTAGAACTTATGAGAGATTCTGGACTACATTGTGGATTACTTTATAACAAGTCCCAAGGAGACTTGCTATTAAAGCCGTTATTATAAAATAAGCTCCTATGAAATTCCTGAAACCTTAAAACATGCTAGTTTTATCTGAGTGATCACTTAAGGAATTCCTCAAAAATCTACTGGAACAGCAGCACTTAAAGTAGCAAGTAATTAAAGATTACTTAAATTTTCACCTCAATATTGAAACCAAAGAAGGACCTTCAATGTCTGGTAGTATTATGATCCTATATTCCATAGGAATGAGGCAAAAAAGGTTGAAAATCAACTTTGGGTTAGCCTTATACAAATCTATGGTGTAAGAACAATAGATGCAACAAAATGGGAAAAGGCGGTTATAAAAAAAGCATCTTGGGAAAAAAGGCAAACTGCTGGAAGAGGTATTCCAGTGACATCTGCAATTTTGGCTCATTTGCGGGAGTCTAAAATAATGGTGCCCAACTTGTTTTCATGTTTCGGGAGTTTCAAGGGTGGTAATGGTAGCCAAAGATTTGTCTCTCAAAGGCTTCCAATTCCCATTTTTTTTCCAAGTTCAAATTGAAATTTATGACTGTAAAATAAGAGTGCTATATTTCATGGCCTACAGGGTTGCACTCAAGTCTTAATAAAAACCATGCGGCTAAATTTAGGTTTCCCTATACTCAGAGAAAAGAATCCTATTTTTCTACCAAAAACCCCCAAAACTGAATTGGGGCATCGGTCTTTTCCTGGGGAAATCATAAGGGTTTAGAAGTTTAAAAGTTTCCACGAACAAGACAAGGTGTGGTTGGTCCTAATTTGCTTGGGCAGAATAAGACCTCGCAAATCATAGGCATGAAACTCACAGTGGGAAAGGATTTGGAATTGGGAAGAAACTGGAATGAGCAAGAAAAGGGAAGAGACAACAGAATCAACGAATTACATAATAGTTCAGTTCATCTTACTTCCCTCACAATTTTACAAAAGTACACAGTCACTGATAAAGAGTTTTAGTTTTTAGTTTGAAAAAAATCTCAGTTGAAAATGAATGACACAGAGTTGGGGCTTGGTAGCCATGGGGTGGATGGGGGGGTATGGCAATCAGTCCCACAAATTAAAAAAAAAAAGTGGAGGCCTTAAATAGAACTGCAGCTCTGAAATCTCCACAATGTAAAACTGCTTCCTGCCAACAGAAAAATCACAGGCACGGAAATGGCAACAACCATACAGAGACGCTGCAGTGGTCTCTCCGTGTGTGTGTGTGTGTGTGTGTGTGTGTGTGTGTGTTTGTGTCTGTGTGTGAGACAGAGTGTTTGAGCAGGTAGACTGCCTTCTGGGCTTTGGTCAGATTATGACCCTCCCTGCCATTCACTCTTTGGAATGGTTTCAAAGACCAATGGGACCCACCCTGAATCCCTTTTCCCCCTCCAAATAATAAAGACAAAATGGGCCTCCCTAAGGATAAAAAAAGCCTAAAACAGGCATCAAAAGTTCAGCTTTGTTTAGAAAACAAGAGTCCAGGGAGAGCACGGGCAATTCCCTACCCAACTTGGCTGCTAGTCCTGTCGGGCCTTCTTGCTAGAACCCTCTTCTGTGGGGCTAGTTGTTGTGCTATCCTCCAGTTTCCGTTTGCTGCTCTCGGCAGGGGAGCCTTGATTGATGTGTGGTTTAAAAGAGATGATGATACAAGTCATGTTGTCACAGCCTGTTCCGTCACCAGATGTGTCAGGAGCCAAACAACGATCTAGGAGCTGTTTAGACAAAAATTAGAGAATGAATTCAGCATGAAATTCAGCTTCTGCCATATACTCATTAAACCCGAAGAACAGAGAAATATCAGGCAATAGTCTGATGGTTTCAGTAGCCTGAAAATAGACGTGCAGGAAGGAACCTTTGTGTAAACCAAACAAGATTTGTTAGAAGTGGACTACAAACCTAATGATTACCCAGTAATGTTTTTCAGTTCCTGAAGATAATTTGTTATCAAGACAGGTGACTGCTCCCCGGGCTAAATCAATTGGGACCCAGTCAGTAAACAGTGCATGCCTGGTGCATTCCGAGATCTAGTCCGTCTTAGGTGTTTTCAAAGAAAAACTTTTTAGAGCCCCAAAGAGATTGTTTCTCCTGGCAATCTTACTATATCAAATAGAACTCTCATCTTGTAGCCTAAAAAAAACATCTACTAAACCTGAGTTGAATCCCCCCCCATATACTATAGAAATATTCCTATACTTAATTTCAACTGTCACGTCTCCCAGTCTCCAACTCACTTCTTCTACTATAGATGAAAGAGATCGCAACTCTCCATCTTCACCCTTCTGTGTGATCTTGGATTGAACAAAATCCACAACCTCTTGGCTGCTCATGACATTCCTGGATTAGGAGCAAAAGAGAGAGATCATGAAAAATAAATGGAAGATTAAGTTACAATTACATCAACCTGCCCTCAGCGTTGCAATTATAGTCCCTTCCAGTTCTTGACTTGGTACAAGTTATCAGCACTCTCTACCTCCCAAGTATATGGAAAGAAATTAAGCTTCAGCTGAGTACCATAGCAAGGATTCTTGTCTACCCCAAAGCTCAATTTCCACCTACCAGATGCCATCACAGGCAATGACCATAAAATCATGGTCATCGTTGATTGTCAGCACCTTGATATCTGGCAGCGCTGAGATCATCTGTTCTTCTGGGGGCAAATTCTTGTTACGTTTATAGAAATGATCTCCTAAGATACAAAAATGATCAAGAGATTTATTGGAGGGTTCACTGTCCTAGAGAAAAGTGCAGCAACAAGGAGAAAGCTGGGCTATGCTCAGTAACTGAAAAAAATACCCCCCACCCCGGTTAAGTAACAGAACATTCAAGACATTTCTGAAACACAAATACACCTTTGATGTATCAGTTTTTTTAGTTAACTTCTGGTTTGTATGAAGCTAGCTACACATGCCATTTCTTCCAAATCAAGCAGTTGGGATTCACTTCCATGACAGATCAAGTCAAACTGGTTTAATAACAAATATTCATTGAGGAGATTCTAGAATTTGAGCTTCATGCTCCCATAGACAAACCAAAAAAAATAAAGTAAATCCTCCTGAAAATAACTCCCCCAAATGTGGGTGGGCGGCCTAAAAGACCCATTTAATCTAGTCCCCAAACTTCATGGCTTCGTGGCCTGGTGGGGGAAATGATCCATGCAAGTGTTGGGCTGGTGCTTGTGTGCTAGCCCACCGTTCACGTGTGTTGAGTTGCATGCACGTGTCAGTCTGCTGCTCATGCGAGATGGGCTGCATGAGTGCAAACCAGCCATGGCTCAGTAATAGGCTGTGGCCTAGGGGTTGGGGACCCCTGATCTAGAATATCATATCTACAACATTTAAGCCACTTTTAGGATTAATTAAAGGATTCACTATTGGCAACAAATTCTTGCTTCACTCTACATTCCACATTCACATATTATGCTATATTTTTTTGGCCAAGTCACAGTTGGCATCAACCATATGTACCATGTTTAAAACCTATTCTTGTGAATGGGCATGTTCACAATTAAGCCAGCTTTAAAGTTAGCATGGACCTAAGTTCCTAATTGTTGCTGGAACATTCAATAGGAAAAGTTGTCAGTCCTTTGAGTTTTCAAAAGCTGGTTTTTGACAACTGTTGAAAATGAATCCCATTAGTGCAAGGTTTGATTTGCAAACAAGAAGCATTATAATCTATTTTTCGATTGTTCTATTTTCTTTATACTATGACATAACTCCATTTCCTTTTTAGTTAAGGCACTTCAATAGTTCCAGGTCAGATGACTGAGGAAATAGCTTCCTTTTTCAGAGAAAAGGAGGCTGCAAACTGAAAGATTGCATGTGTGATGTTTTCGTCATTTGAAGGCTGAGTCGGAGATTTGGTGTTCATTGTCACTAGTGGCTATTGCCGTATAACTCTAGCACATGGATACCTGTTTACTCACCAATTGCTCTGGAGAGATTGAGGCCACCATTTACCCGACCATCCATGGTTACTTTTCCACCAGCATTCTTTATTCTGGCCGATTCCACCTCATCTTCGGGTTTATGATCATAGGACATATCCACAGCCTTTCCACCTTCAGACACCACACACCGGGAATCTCCAGCATTGGCTACTATTAGCTGCTTGCCTCTGATAAGTGCTACTACCGCCGTTGTGCCGCTGTCTGAGCCAGGCTGGAGAGTAAGAGAACTGTGAGGAGAGCCCATGCTGAAGCACAAGACTTACTGAAAGAGTGGGCCTCAAACCAGGGTAAGAGCAAAAGAAGCTCAGCAAATCTCAGTAAGGACCACTGTGCCCCTATTCCTTCCCCACTTTCTTCACAAACACTGACCTTTTCTTTGCCCTCCATTCCTGGGAGCATCATGTCTTCATCATCTTCCTCTTCTGCTTCTTCAGTATCATATTCTTCTTCCTCACTGCTGTAGCTATCCTCATCCTCACTGCATTCCTAATCAAAATGTAATACATCCACCCGTAACAGAAATAAAATGGACCCCATGGCTCTAGCTGCTGTCCTGCATGCAGGACCTGGGGTACCTTCCTCTTAGCCTTCATCTGTAAAGAAGACTAAGTTCTGCTTTTTCAGCTCAGCTATGGAAGGACAAAATGCCCCTCCCCCCACTGCCCAAATGATGATGGTACCTCACTATCATCGTCTTCCTCCTCTTCTGCATCCTCTGATTCATCCTCACTGTCCTCAAAGAACATTGACTTGATCACTTGCTGGCTCTTGCTTGCAGACGAGCAGGATGGCTCCATCTCACCACTGGCAGGAGATGCTCCCTCAGCTGTCTTTTTTTGGCAAGTAGCAGCATCCCCTCCACCAGCCGCATCTGGACCATGGGAGGTACTGATGGTCTCAGAGCACAATTTGCCATTTTTCTCCTCTTCTTCACCCTCTTTATGACGCCTTGAGGGCTCCTCCACATCTACTTCACCATTCAAACTTGGCTCCCGGGCATCCTCCTGGGTTACATCTTTGCCTGGTGGGCCCAGCTTGCCCTTGACACAGTTTTGCCCATATCGAGTCAGAAGCTCCTCAATGGTCATTGCAGCCTCCTCATGCAGCAAGGCAGTCTCCTCATTGTCCACTGCATGGGAGCATTGGGGGAGAAAGTGCAGCCAGTCTCAATGTCACAGTTACCTACCTTTTTAAATAGCTCAGGAAAGTCATTTATTATGACTAAAGGAACAGAGTTTTACACATATGACATCAATCTACCTACTAAAATACAGATGGAATCATTTTTCTCATTACAAATTGCCGGTCCTAAGGTCACATATCACTATAACTGGGCCCAACACTACTTTTCCTAACCATATAAACTGTTTTTATCAAGCTGCAACTGTTTGGGGTGTGTAAGTGCAAACATGATGCTGGTTTACAATTCCCTTTACCCCAATCACCAGCAATGCTGGCTTAGAACTGTTAGTTCTCCACCTCTGGTTTTGTCTAGGATCTTTCTTAAAGTTGGCATAGTCAATTACATCAAACTTAATACAACATAGGGAATGTGATCTAAGACATCCTTTCACTTTAGGCATTTAATCTCAGTTATATACAAGGTTGATATAAGAGCTCCCCTTCTGGTACTTGGCTTTTGCCTCTGATCTGCACTGGACTGCAAGTTGCTGCTTCACTCACCATCATCTTCATCTGCCACTTTCATCTCTTTCTCATCACCCTCATCTCGAGACCGCCCTGACATCAGTGCTAATTCCTTGATCACTTCTTCCATTGTTAACTTGGCATCAATGGCCAAAAAAGCATCTTCAAGTGCCTAATAAGAAAAAATAAAGGAGGATTTCTTTGTGACCACCATTAATATTAGAAACTATTGAAATAGCAACTTAGTCAAGATGTAGGATACAGTTTTTAATAGCTCCAATAAACAGGTTAATACTACACCGCACCACAATTGATACCAGTGGACAAAAAGATTTCTGTCACTTTCTCTTTCATTGTTGCACAAAAAATAGTCAATTTCTAACCAGAATTGGCTTCATATTTATGCTAAACTCTAGTTTTTAAGAAGCAATTTAGATTTTTTACAACATAGTCAAAGAAAATATCTTAAAAGGATCAAGATGCCAAAGATTGGGGAAAGATGGAATGGAATCATGAAACAAAATCCTTCACAGAATTAGCTGTACTTCTTTGGTGTACTCTTCTATAGTTTCGGAAGATAGCCTTTCTATTTTACCTTTTGTAGTTTGCCTTCTTTATATGCTTTCTGATCCTTGATGATCTCTGGCAGGTATTTGGCACAATACAGGGCTACCTCTTCTCCTACAGCAAAGAGGCCAACAGTTAGAAACTAACAGTCTCTTGTTTCATCTCACAAGTAACCTCATGTTTGTTTCAGAGAAAATATGTATTAGCATTCCCAAGCTGAACAAATTGGGTAGCACCGAAATAACTCAAAGACCCATTTATTAGGCACACAGGATTGAGTTAGGACCCCAGCATTGACAAATCCATCATTTACAAAATCCAGAGAGGTTAATCAGGCAGACCATCAAAACTCCCTACAAAGGCAATGTTGTAATAATACAGGTAGTCCTTGACTTAGAACAGTTCGTTCAAAGTTACGGCACTGAAAAAAGTGACTTATGATCATTTTTCAATTACCACCTTTCCAGTATCCCCATGATCACGTGATCAAAATTCAGATGCTTGGCAACTGGTTCGTATTTATGACCGTTGCTGTGCCCCAAGAACATGTGATCCCCTTTTGCGACCTTCTGACAAGCAATGTCAATGGGGAAGCCAGATTCTCTTAACAACCGGGTTACTAACTTATCAACTGAAGCAATTCCCTTAACAACTGAGGCAAGAAAGGCCGTAGAATGGGGCAAAATTTGCTTTACAAAGGTCTCACTTAACAACAGAAAATTTTGAGTCTAATTGTGGTGGTAAGTTAAGGACTAGCTGTAAACTGGTCACCCTAGTCAGTTTCAATTAGAAACATATGAATGTGGTGTAAGGATCCACAAGACAGCCTTCTCAAAAGGCCCGGTCCCAACAGATGTCCTTAAACGAGTGGGCACTTTTCTTATTGGGTAACCCTTACCTCCATGACCATCGTATACAGAGAACATTGCAGTCTCACTGTCTAAATCGGGAATGCAGTTGTGAGCATCCTGAAAAAGAGAAGGATGGGTGAAGGGGGAAAACAGCGACTACAGCGGACCAAGCTCTGGAAACTCCCAGCAGTTTCAGGCCAAGAAAGCAGGCAGATAAAACAAGCGCAGCGGTCCTCCGCAGCCTGCCGGTTCCACTGGGGCACCGAACTATCAACAGCTCCGCCAGTGTAGGGGACTCCATGACGGGGGGTGTCCCTAGCCGTTAGCCCTGAGAATAATCAGAGCGCTTTTCCCATTGAAAGCCGCCATAAGAAACGAGGCTGCGGCCTCCCGTAAGGCAGAATCACCCAGCAAGACACCGTTCTCCCGCCCTCAGTCCCTCCGTCCCGCCCTCACCTCCATGGAGACCCGCCAGCCCTGCATGGCGCTGTAGCCGAAGTGAAGCGGGCGCGGCCCAATTCCGACGCCATCCCCGGAGCTCTTGGCCGTGCTGGGCTGCGACAGGTAGGCACCCATGGCAAGGCAGGCGCGGGCCCCACCGAGCCGAAGAAGGAAGAGCGGCAAAGACTGAAAGCGAACGACAGAGGGAAGGCGATTTGAGGACCGGAAACAGACACCATAGAGTCCCCGCCGAGGAACCACGGGAACCGGATGTGAGGCCGATGAATGATAGGAAGAAAAAAAAAAAGGAAGACGTTTCCGAGCAGAGCGGTTGCTAGAGAGGGCGAGGGAAATAGAAGGCCGTGGCTGGACAGAAGGGAATGAATGAGAGAGTGGGAGGGGAGGAAACCGGACGGGATATTGCAAAATCATAGACTATGAGGAAGAAAGGGCGTACCGCTGGTTGCCCAGCAATTAAGGGGGGGAACGCCTGGAAGGTATTTTATTTCCATTTACTGAAGTGGTACTGTTTGCAAGTACTGCATTTCCTACGCGAGTCCACGGTACTGAATATTCTGCGGGGATTCTCAGTCATTCAGGTCATGGTTGTCCCAAAGGTGCTTTTTTCAAAATAGTACTGAATACAGAGCCACTTCCATCAGGGGGAACAGGAGGCAGTGGCATAGTCTATCTAGTATCAAGATGGTAATTTGTCAGATTGCTTAACAGGCATTACATTATGTATTTAAGGGAGCTGTACGCTAAAAAGAGAAGGGTTAAAAATGAAGGATTCCCTATATTAGGGAAATGGCAGTTACAAGCTATGAAAATTATATAGTCACATTTACTAATAAACTATTTTAAGGCAACAAATATAATTTGAAAGAAAATATGTGCTCAAAATCATTTGGAATCGAAAATCAAACAGCCAATAAATACCTTTACACAACTTTATGTGCACTTATATTAGAAGAGTATGTGCAATTGTGTCCACTATAACTCAAAAAGGATATTGTAGAGTTAGGGTAATAAAATGTGATGGAGTGGTTAAGATAGTCATGAAGAAAATCTGTGGCTGCTAGGAGTTGACAGCAATTTAATGGCAAATACTTATAATAAAAAATGGAGACTCAAGTTCAAATCTACAGTCAATTGTGGAAACTGACTGGGTGATTTTAGGCCAGGGGTGTCAAACTCGATTTCATTGAGGGCTGCATAAGGGTTGTGTTTGACTTCAGGGGACTGGGGTGGATGTGGCCAGCTCGACATCACTCCTGTTGAGGGCGCCTGTGGTGGCCCGAGCGCTCTGCCAGGGAAAACAGTACTCAGGAGCCCATTTTTGCTGGCAGAAGCACCGTGGGCCAGTCTTTTGCTGTTTACAGGGTGACCCCATGGGCCAGATCTAAGTACCACACGGGCCGGATCCAGCCCCCAGGCCTTGAGTTTGACCCCCCTGCTTTAGGGTGTACACTTGTAGCAATCAAACCAGTTTTGATTGGCTTTAGATAGGGATTGCACAAATTCATGATATTGCCTATTAACCAAAATGACAACCACCAGCTGGGGATAATGTATATCTCAGTACCAGCACCTGGAGAATTAGAAGCTTAATTAGGAAAGTTCTGATATACTAACTTATTTAGTTCACACCTCAGATAAACGCATACATCAAGGTTTGTGTAGTTTTCGTCCAATGCCAGAAAAACTATGATTTAGTTAGTCAACTATGATTCAGTGTACCATGACTATGTTCAGCTGTTAATTCGTGGGTAAGTTTTCTGCTCCGTTACCAATGTTCAAAACTTTTATCAAGGGCTGTTTCTTCCCGATTCAGAAACTCTATACACAATCAGAGGGAGCTTTTCTAGCCATGTATGTGATCAGCGGCATTTCAATGATGAATCTAAGACAGGGGTCTCCATCCTTGGCAACTTTAAGCCTGGAGGACTTCAGCTCCCAGAATTCCCCAGCCAGCAAAGCTGATGATGAACATAAGACAGGGGTCTCCAACCTTGGCCACTTTAAGCCTGGAGGACTTCAACTCCCAGAATTCCCCAGCCAGCAAAGCTGACGATGACTCTAAGACAGGGGTCTCCAACCTTGGCCACTTTAAGCCTGGAGGACTTCAACTCCCAGAATTCCCCAGCCA
>WNWU01000013.1:5145836-5224593 GCA_012654045.1 Ptyas mucosa
ATTTAGTCGGCTTCAGGTTGTGAGCTGTGGCGGAGGTTGGCCTGCGCCCCGGTGAGTTCTGCTTTTTGGGGCTGCCGGGTTGTCGTGGCTGGGGACAGCGGTCTCCCGTCGCCGGGGTGATAGCCATGGACGCGCCGAGGCCTTGTCGCGCCGGGTTGGCGGAGCGTGAGGGGCCGGCGGTTCCCCCGTTTGCCCCGCGCGCTGGGGGGACGGGCCTGCGTAACTCTGGCGGAAGCGCGTCGTCCTGGTGCTGCGTCACGAACGGCCTCCGCCCCGCCTGCCCTCCTGTTGCGAGAAGTCTCTCTTCTCTTCCAACGTGTAGGTCGCCTCCTCCGTCGCGGCGATGTCCGAGGGCGAAACCAAGCAAGTATCCGGCAATATCGGTTCCGACCAGAAACCCGAGGCTGTGTCTGCGGGATCCGGCATGACCTCCCTTTCGCCGCCGCTAGCGACGGCAACTCAAGAGGAGGAGGAAGAGGAGGAAGAAGAGGACGAGTCCGAAGACGAGTCCGAAATCTTGGAGGAATCACCTTGCGGGCGTTGGCAGAAGAGGCGGGAAGAGGTAGGTGACCGAAGCCTCTGCGTTGCGTCCCCCCACCGTCTCTGGCTAGCTCGAAGCTGGCCCCTTTCGGAGGCCTTGCACAAAAGAGAGCAATCCTGAGGGAGGCTGGGGCTGTAGAAAAAGTTCCCTTCCCCCAGAGCTCTGGGTGTCTCGTTCTGGGATCCGCGCTTCAGAGGTTTGTAGATGGAACAGCTGTCAAAAGACCGTGAAGGGGGCCAGTTGGGACATATAGTGTGGAAGTTGAGATTTGACTAGTCATAAGTGGTTTTTAGGACTCAAGACAATTGCCCCTTTTTCCATAGATCTGGAAGAGTCAAGACAGGAGAAGTAGTAGTTATTTTTTAAATATTGTGGTAGGTTTGGGGTGAAGTGCCTCTCTATAATCAAGGTATTCCAGACAGCATTTCAATCTGATATTTTCTTGTTTAGGAATCTGAGGCTTTTGCCTTTATGTAAATGCTTGCATGTCTAGCTAGCTGTCAATTGTCTGTTTTGATTGCTTAGGATGTCTTTTTCCAACCTTACCAATCGATAATGGGACTTGAATTAAGGAATTTGACTGAAAATTATGTGCTTTCCTTGTGTGTCCAATCACACTTGGCCAATAAAGAATTCTATTCTATTCTATTCTTTACAGCTGTTATAAAGAAACTCTTTTTGCTGAAAGACAAAAACAGTTTTTAAAGACATCCTGAGAAATTTATTGAGGTTTTATTACTTATTTTGCTGTTTTTGTTTCATTGTTCTCCCCAGATGATTTTCAAAGTGACTGCCAATACAAAATAAACACTTGAAATTTCAGAATCAAAGTCATAGAAACTGATTTTAATGCCATGATTGTAGATTGTAGTCCCGGAAGCCTCCCTTTTTTTTAAACTGTTGCCAAGAAAACAGCACAAACAGGTCCATGAAATCACCAGAAGTTTGAGTTTGACTTGAAGGGGATTTTAATTGAAGACATGACTAAAAAGAAAAACCTTCACTCCAGTCCTGAAAGGAATATGATCTGGCCACAGCTCCAAGAATGTGTAGTCTATACTAGCATGGGAATAATGTATGCCTGGCAATTGTTGAATGGTCTTTAAGTAATATATAGCTCTGGATATGATCCTGTCTTCAGTTTTCTGATGTGGATTCAGTCCTTTAGAACCAATGGTTTTATTCTGTTTCCTTGACTGAAACTTGCTTTGGGTGTGTTCTGAGGAAGTGTCCTCTTCCTTGATATTTTAAATATAGGACAATATCTCTTGCTATTAAGGAAGTTATATATGAGTTAGAAGATATTTTGGATAATTTTAGGTGATTTAACTTGGCAGATTAATAAGATCATAGCTTTATATTGAAGATTTTAGAATTGCCTTTTGAATAGAGGCTGTTTCCCATTTTGTGAAAACATGAAAACACTAATGTGTTGCTGTCCTGAATGTTCTGAAGTCTAGAGTGTTGGGATAATGGCTTATTTGGCTAGGGGAAAAAATAGCGATCATTGCTGATTTTGAGGAGAGATTGACTTAGCCGGGCTAGCTTAGATAAGTACAATGTTATTCTATTCTGTGAATTGAAAGTCTTGATTTAGTTGTCCTGATGGTTTATTTTCAATAAGCTGTCATGAAGATTGAATGCTATTAGCCCCTATTTCAAAAATTTTGCTGTGCGGGACTCTTGGCTAATTCTGGATTCTCTTCTCTTTAATTCAACCCTAAATCCAGTGTAGGATGCATTTGAAAGACTTTCCTTTAAGTATGCAAGTCCATAAACCTTTAGATATGCTCAATACAGAAAGACAAGCTTCTCCCTTCTTCTCACTGTTACTAAAATAAAAGAAAACACAATCTATGCTATGGAGTTTTCTGTCAGAAAATGTACTGATGGTGACTACTGATGAACTAAGCCTGGGCTGGATGGCCTTTTGTTGATCAGGGATTTAGCATTGGGAAGAAGCTGAAGACTCGCAAGTGGGTAGGAGCACAATACAACTAGTTTTGGAAGGAGTTTTTCTTTTTATAAACAAATACATATTTGTACAGTACAGTATTTTTTTCAAAACAGAAAATTATACCTTGAATTTGCAACAGTCACCCCAGAGGAACCCGAAGGCCAGAAAAAGAAGGCTGTAGATCTATTGCTTCTGGTTTAGACTATTAATGGCTACTAACCATTATGGATGCATATATCTTTATTATGAATAATATATTTGACAATATCAGTTAAGAACATGAAAAGGAGACGGCTTTTATATTTTCCTACTTGTGAACTATACATAGATATTGATATACCATAGCAGCTTTATTAAGATTTTCAATTTCTTTTCATCTTAAAAAGTTAAGACTAATATGCTCTTTAGTAACATTGGAAGGGGAATCAAGTTAGCTTCCTTTACAGATCCTCTTTGTAGCCTTTGTTTAACACTCTTTATTTCCTCCTCTCTTGTGCTCCATAACTGAGTGTAGTGTTTTGTCCGGTATTGAGCTTTGGTTGCTTTGTCTTTTGCCTTGTTTTCTTCCTCCTTTCTTAAAATAGATTTGCTAAAGCCTGCTAACCATGCCACCAGCACTTTAGCTGGATGATTTTGTATTGCTGGTTTTCTGTACACATTTTTGACTCAGCACTTTAACATCCTCTGCTGTTTGCAGCTGTTCTCTAGGTCATGCCATTGTTTGATCTCACTTTTCCCCATCCCCCTGTCTTTCAGGAGCAGTGTATACTTTTAAATATCTCTGAGATCATAATGAGGTTGACTCTTGGCTTGGTAATGATGTGTGTGACTCGTTGGTTTGACCCACAAGATGATTTGGCTACACATCAAGAAAAGGGAGGGGCAACAAAGAAACATGTGATTCCCTAACATGGGTGGTTGTGTAATTTTTGTTATACTGCCTTACCTAAGATTTCAGGAATCACTGGACTAGAATAGTTATGCTAGGAAATGTTTTTTTAATGACTTCTTTTAGTTCTGGGAGCTGTACTGAATGTGTTGGTAATATCATTGGAGGGGTCAGAGCAAACTTTTTGTCTCTTGTGCTCCTGCCCCTTAATACAACACATGCATTCTTACTTGAAATTTAATACATATATTTTAGTACTCTTTTAAAAAGGAAAATCATTTCTCTATACTGTAATTTTGGTTTTTTTTATCCACTGAATTTTGGCAACTTCAACTTGTGGGGTTAAGACTACAGGCTGCCTTTTCTTGGATTTAACCATTATAAAGAAAGTAGGAATTTGAAGAACTGGTACTGGAAGCTTGAACTTAGAAGAATTGAGAATTATAAACCTTAAGAATAGGTGCTACTCTGAGCTTTAGAATTAAAGTCAAGGGAATGCTAAAAATAAGAGTGGCTTAGAAACACAATAATGCTAAGAAGACTTCTGTCATAGGCACAGTTCTCCTCCAGCAACTCTGTGATGGCAGAATTTACTTTCCTTCCATATTCAGAAAATCTCAAGCATGGGTAGAATAAGAGACTCGAGTTGGTAAGAAATGTAGAGGTCTTTATATTGAAGTGAAATGCAGGTGATTTAGGATCAAAACTAGAAATATTGTTAAGGTACAACTATTGTTTACTGAACAAATTACAGTTGACTGGATCTGTACAATATATACAGCGTGGTTTAATCAAAATTAGTTTACTAGTTCACAGCGCATCTTGATCTTGAGTTATAATCTCTCTTTAATTTAAGGTGTTATATGAGCCCATTAATTGAATTCAAATATGGAGTTAGTTACCAGTTTACAGATTCAAAGATGGATTGGACAAATTCATGACTGATCGAGCTATGATGGGCAGCAGAAATCAATAATTTACGGATGTATCTGTTGACCATGATGACACATGGAAGACTGTGATGTGGAATGTAAGAGGAGAAGTTGGTAAAGATTGTGAAAAAAATCTTCGATACTTTAAAAAAGAGAGAAGGTAGTTTAGTCACCTGTCTAGTACAAGAATCCCTGACATAATCTGACAGATATAGCATGTGTCTGGCGAAGATGAATCTGAAGATAGTCTGTTCAATTATTGAACAGCTCTTCATTTTGGGATATTTTCTTGATCTTCAGTTAAAATGTGTTTTCTTGTAATTTAAACCCATTTTAAAAAAACCTGTCTAAAGCTGTGTTCAGCCTGATGCAGATAGCAAGCTAGTAATATACAGGTAGACCTTGCTTAACAATTGCCCAGTCTAGCAATCTTTGAAGTTATGAGGGTGTTAAAAAGTAATTTTATGACCAGTCCTTGCATTTATAACCATTGTAGCATCCCTGGGGTCACATGGTTGACATATGGGAGCTTCACAACCAGTTTATGTCTTTTCTCACATAAACCAAAACTCTTTACCTTCCATTGTCTTCCCACAGTTCCTCATAAGCTATAAGTCGTTCTCCCTACTTTGTTATTTGGAAGTGAGAATTTGATATATTAAAACAAATGTAACAGTAAGTTGAACGTGGTGGAATTGGGTGTTAAGTTATATAGTGAAACAAGAAATAGGACCAAGAATAAATGGGTATTGAATGAATATGATGAGTGACCATTATGAAAAGACATTGAGATGAGGATGACTGGGGATCAGATTGCACAAAAGTATGAAAAATGAGTGAATGGATTAAGAGACGAGGAAGTTCAATAGATGATATGTTGGATAGTGTTGATGGGATTCTGAAAAAGTGCATAGGCAAAATAACACAGACAGTATGATGTGGAGTATAGACATGGTGGAAACACGGATGGTTTGCATAGATTTAAAATTATGGAAAAATACAGTAAATTGTGTTCATTTAAATTAATTCTAGCTATGCTGGCTTTTGTGTTTTCCCATCTTTTTAAAAATTTCTTTGGCATACTATATATTCCATTTTGATCCTGAAAGAAAATAGTGTGATGTATATATCTGTAGTGGGTAACCATCCATCCATCCATCTTTAGTGTTTCTAGATCCCCCATCTTCCTCAAGGAGGGAGACAAATTCTAGTTGTGGAGGAGCAACAGAGGTGTACATTTATCATGTCCTGCTTTTTATCTTATTAAATTCATCTGTTTATTTGTTTTGTGAGATTCATCTGGATAGCTTTTGGTCAGATCCAACAGGATTCCTCTTACATTTTTAGGTCAAATAGCAATAATTTGCAGATACAGCAACCTTTCTAGCCTGCCTGAAATTTGGCTTTTATTTTTGTTTATTTCCATCTAGGTTAATCAACGCAATGTTCCTGGAATTGATAGTGCCTATTTGGCAATGGATACAGAAGAAGGTGTGGAGGTGGTTTGGAATGAAGTCCAGTTCTCTGAACGCAAGAATTTTAAGCTTCAAGAGGTTGGTGAAACTGGAATGAAGATTTGTGAAAAGGCAGACAAGATATCTGTTGTATGAGGGCTCAAATTTTGGTGTGACTATGAATAAGTTTCTTGAAATCAAGCAGACAAGGAGAATGAAGAGAGTAGGATTATTTTCTATTGCTGGCTAGTCTTGCTTGCTTGACTTAAATTTAACCAATGCCTCCATCTTGCAGCCTGGGAGTAAATGTGGATGAAAAGCTGTGTGTAAAGTAAATGAGCCCAGTTTCAGGCTGTGTTGAAACTCTGCTAATGGCATTTTCTTTTTCTTGAGTTGTTTACACTACTTTGCTTTGCTGCTGCTGCAGGAAAAGGTCAAAGCTGTCTTTGACAACCTGATCCAGTTGGAGCACCTGAACATTGTGAAATTCCATAAATACTGGGCAGATGTGAAAGAAAATAAAGCCAGGGTAAGTAGAATTGTGTGTAATTGTCATTTATCTTAGTGTGGAAAAATATGAAGCACCAGCAATTGATAACTTCCACTATTACTAGGTTATCTTCATTACGGAATACATGTCCTCTGGTAGCCTGAAGCAATTTTTGAAGAAAACGAAGAAGAACCACAAGACCATGAATGAAAAGGTAACTTCTTCCCAACCTTGTACTCTCTTCCCAACTCCCTAAATTGTTTGTGCTATTCTTTTGTTTTTGTCTGTGTGTCTGTAGCCCTTGGCCAAGGTACTGTTGCTTCCCTTTCTGCCAAAGACCATGAGGGGAAAAAATGGCTATCTAGCTCATAACTATTTAGTAAGTCTGATTCCTGCCTGAGAGTCCTGAGCTAATCCATCTAATTCTGGAGCAAAATAAAAGGAAACCAGCTGTGATTTGCAAATCAAGAGTGCCCAGAAGTAAGGAGAATAGAAATGGCACTGGAGAGACACCAAATGATGACTTAGTTTTGCAGGAGATGCTGAAAGCTTTTTGGTGATATTTCATTTGTATTGCAGGCCTGGAAGCGTTGGTGCACCCAAATCCTCTCTGCCCTCAGGTATGTGCCTTTACATATTTGAAAGGGAGGATGGTCTTGGGCACAATGATTACACTTTTTCAGAGGCTCAGTGGAATATCTCTCTCTATATTTATTTATTGTATAAGAAAGGTTTTTGGAGAAAGTAAAGGGAAGAGTCTTGCTTCTTTTATTGCTTACTTTGGTTTTCAGAGCCTCCAAGGTACTATACGATATGGTTTCAGCAGCACAGTAAAGTTTTCTTTAGAAAGCTCAACAACAACAACAAAAAAAGACTTGGATTTCAAACAGAAACTCTCAGTACAACTTTACGTTCTTTGGATACCAGAAATAATAGAAATGAGGAAGACATTATTTTTCTGTTACTAAAAAATACATTTTCCTTGTACCTGCAAACTGATTTTTCAAACTATGCATTTGTATATCTGGTAGCTGTGATTCACCTCTGTTGTGTTGCTGTTCCAGTTACCTTCACTCCTGTGATCCTCCTATCATTCATGGAAACTTGACTTGTGATACCATCTTCATCCAGCACAATGGACTTATTAAGATTGGATCAGGTGAGGCTTTTGTGGAATTAGTTTGTGATTTAATGTATGCTACAATTCATTCTTGGCTTGCTTTGTTCCCTGACATTGGTTCAAGCTTTATATTAGTCCAAGGAAATCTCTAGGGCTTGGAGCATATATTGTTATGTCTGTATAGCAGGACTCTGTGTTGCAACTGGTGCCTCTACCTTACATCTGTTGTTGTTGACCTCTTGGAAACTTCCTGGACCTTTTGCCACTTGCAGGCTGCTCTATCCTCTTTTTGTAGAGTCTCTGTTTACTCCTTTGCAGGCAGAAAACTCTCCTGTCAACTCATTTTTATCTCTGTCATTCAAACATTTGGAAGCTTGGGGATGCTGCTTGTTCTTGGCTGCTTCCAAGCCAATCTTACACTTGAACACACTGATTCATCAGAATTGTAGGGGAAAGCAGGATGGGCAGAGCTCTTTGTTTCGCTTCTTCTTGAGCTGTCAGTTTTTTGTGGCCAGTCTTAGTGAGCTGTTAGTAAATAAGCAAAGTATCGCTGTTGGCTGCTCCATTTTTCACAAATATATGCTTAGCATTTCATCTCATTTTTTTTTTGTGCTGCTTATGTCCTATTCAATGAATTATGCCGGTTTAATTCATGAAAATTCTCAAGATTACTTTTGAAGCTTATGGGACAGTATTAATCATGATTTAACCATGGTCATGTTAATGCCACAATTAAATTGATAAAAACATAGTTTCTGGATAGTCAATTGTGGGGAAAAACAAAACTCATACAAACATAATAGTTGTGTTGGAACAAATCAAAGATCTCAGAAACCCATAATTCTGTTTCCCCAATCGCCAACTTAGATGCCAGAGGGAAGTCCATAAGTTGGATAATATGAGCACTTTATTTCTCATATTACTTTATTTATTTATTACATTTATATATCCTGCCACACTCCCATTAAACTCTCAGAAATTAGTGATTAATATACATCATGTTTTTTATGTAAATATGCTGCCCCAGTATCCAAAATAATATAATGCTGTCATATTTAGTAACTGTTAAAAGCTTTATTCCTCATACATTTATCTGATTACCTTTAATGCCATAAGAATAGGTAGTTGTTACTACCTCATAGCATCCTTTCAAACTTCAATTTCCAGGTATTTGGAGGGGGGACATAATGACTATATTGGAATCAAATTCCTCATAATATAAAGTATTAATAATAATATTTTATGATGTGAGTGTCTTTGGGTTTAATGCAGAATGGATCAAGTAAATAAAACCCCCTCAAAGCTTGCAAAATCCAAGTAAAATGGAAATATACATACATATTATATATATATATATATATATATATATATATATATATATATATGTATGTATGTACACACACGCATACTATACACACACACTCCATGAATCAAGCATCAGTAGTAAAATGAACATGGTTCTTGAAATGAGTTATTGTATTAACTGATCTTAGTGTCAGTCTTAATTACATGAGACGTATCTTCTTGAAAGAAGTGGAAATTGGAACAACTCAGGCCTCCAAATAACAAAACCGTAGTTCCAAGAGAGATGTAATAGAACAGTTCTTCAAAAAAATAAAGATTTCTAATTCTGAAATTAATCTTCTTACTATGGATAAAATTAATTGAGAGAAAGACCTTGTAATTGTTTCCTTGCCTTTTGAGATAGAGGAAGAATCTTTACTGGATTAAAAAGTTACTGATTTTGCAATTAGGTTCACAGACATCTATCACTGCATCTGAAGGACATTTTTGTAGTAATTATCTTCTATTAGGATTACTACACAATTAAACCCAAGAAGTGAACATAAAACAAACCTAGCTCAACACTGTTTGAATAGAGGGTCATGTTAACTGGCCATCTCTTACGGAAGAACAAAACTAGAACACTAGCCACTATGTGTAGTTTGTATTGTGTCTTGATGGAGAGTTCTGTAGATCTGAGGAAAAGGTGCATGGATTAGAATCTGCATGTTCTGAACAGGTAATTCACATGAGTTGAGAATAAGCAGACTGAGCAGAGTTTGCTTTGCAGTGACTAATGGCAGCTTAAATAAATTGACATGCAGCTATCCTAAGTAGCTTTGTGAGTGCTGTGCTTCCAGGACTGCTTTTCCCTGGGAATAAGGAATAATTCTGTATGTTTGTCCCAGAACTCTTGTGTGAAGCTAGAATTCTTAAAATAGCTATTTGAAATAAGCACTTGCTTTTTCATTTCTTTCCTCAGCATCCTAATAAAATTATTAAAAATACTATAATGATGAAAAATTGATTACAGCTGGTAATGATATATGCCACTGAAATCTCATTAAATATTTTGAAAGGAAATTTAATGCACTCACCTTTTGCCTCTTTGATGGAATGTTGAGAAGGAAAGCAAGCAGAAACATGTCACGTTCAGAAATGAGGAAGACTTCCTGCAAGAACTCCATTGAAGAATAGGGAGGAGAAGGAAGCTAGGGTGCTGAATGGCAGGAAAAGTAACCCATCCTGCATGGAACCGTCTCGAGTTAACTAAAGGATTACACTTAGCTTCCCTAGCTGCTTTATAGAAGCATAAGAGTACAATAGTGGGTGAATGAGGATCTAATTCTATCTTTGTCCTAATTTATTAAGAAATAGTGTTCGATTCTTTCTCTCCCCCTTAAAACAAATTTTGTTTCTTTGAATATTAGAGTTCTTCCCATTCTTCCAATCTTCGTTCTGCCTTTTCTTCCTCTTCCCCATTCTATTATCATAGTTCAGGCAAATGCATCCCAGTAGGTTTCCAAACTCAGCAACATCAGAGGCTACCCTTGAGGCGTCCAGAGACAGTGCTACAGAGGTGACGTTGGAGAAATTGAATAGCTAACTCAGAGGACAAGCTCTCAGTGAGGTGTAGTCCAAAAGGGAGGGAGAAGGAAAATGGTTGGAATGTAACTTAGAAAATCTCTGATAGGGATTTACCAGGTAGAGAGTAGCAATTCATTGAATATATCCTTTCCTTGGGAATAGTTGGAAGAATACTAAAATATTTAAAAATCCACATTTATTTTTGAAAATCGAAAGGCTTGGAGATAGATGAACAGCATTTTTTTCTAACCAACCACCCAGAGGTATTGTATCCTATGCGAAAGAAATGCAAGAAAGGCTTTCTGTTTTCAGGCAGATTCTCCATCTGAACCTTTTCTCTTTTCCTCCTCCAAGGAAAGACACTTGGCCAGTGATCTAGGGCATGTCAAATTTTTCAACTTTCAATTTCCAAACATTAGGGGTGCTCAAAAGTTGTGACACGCCTTGGGGATTGTAAAGATATTTTGGCTACTTTAATATAATTTAGATGTGCTTGGTAAGTAACTACACAAATATCAAAACTTTAACATTTTGTTTGTTTCATTGGCCACCCAACAGCAAGTCAAGAGAAAGAGTGGGTAGTGGTAGAGGGCGGAAAGATGGCTCTGGACTAAGAAGTGGATTCTGAGAAGTAGAAGATAATTTGCAGTTGATGGATGGCCAAATGTAGGTGGTATATTTGGCTCCTGTCTCACTTCACGTGGAGACTGTGTACCCAAAACAGCTGAGCACTGACCTCCTTTGTGGATTTTTATAGAGGTTCAGGATAAAAAAAACCTTCACTCTGCCCTGATGAGACAAACACAGTCTGTCCCATTGCTACAGGAGGTACAGTGGCTTAGCTGAAAGGCTGGCTCTTCCATCAATTCTTGAGTTTTATTTCCTGCTGATGGGCTGCCTCTCTCTCTTTTTCTTTCTCTTTTGCCAACAGTCTTTCATAGGATTTTTGCTAATGGTGAGCAAATCTCTCTGCTCTGTGATGTGACTGTGACTTTCTAAAAATAATAGTAATAATAATATATATATACACATAAATGGCATCATATATATATATATATATGTATTATATACAAAAGCTCCTTTTTCCCTTCAGTGTCCCTTGCTTATGACTCTAGTATAGTTGCGCCTGCCCTTGGCTCTTGGTTGGAGAGGAGTCTTGCCCTTCTCTCTCATTTCTGGTCTGTGTTTTCTCTGCTGTCCTGCTGCATGCTTCCTCCTGCATGTGAACTGCTCTTGTCTGAGGAGCGGCTGCTACCTCCTTCCCTTGCGGCTATGATTGGGATTTTGCTTGCTGCTTGCTTGTGGCCTGAGCTGTGGCCAACTGTTTATAGGGATAATGGGTGAGGCTTATAAGAGTGCTAAAATGTTATCCAGTTTAGTGACATATGTTGAGTTCCTTTTGGGGTTTCTAGTTGAATCAGAAAATTAGGCTCTGCTTTGAATGCTCTTATTTTGGAACTATTCAATTCCCTTCAGCTATAGAAGGATCCCTTGGGGATTTGCTTGCCTTCCCTATCCCAGTGCTAGGTATAACAGGTAAGCAGGCCT
The DNA here is from genome assembly GCA_012654045.1 of Ptyas mucosa. NCBI lineage: Eukaryota > Metazoa > Chordata > Lepidosauria > Squamata > Colubridae > Ptyas > Ptyas mucosa. Next base: position 5,157,639 of record WNWU01000013.1, read on the forward strand.
TTCTGTTTATGGCAGAGTAGAGTGATTGAAACAGAAGAATAAGACAGGTTGCCAGGAAAGAGCATCTAGAGAAGATGAACCGGTGAAACTTTAGCCAAGTCTGGCAAAACGAAGCCTTGAGGACTGATTAAAAGAAAGAAAAAGCTTGGATGGAAGAGAGATGCTGATGATGAGACTGTGACTTTGAGTTTCCAGCTGAGAGAAACCCTTGGGATAATTGTGTGTCCAACAGTAATGAGGACTGAAACAAACCTTGTACCAAGTTCATGTGGTCCTTGGTCTAGAAGTTCAGAAGATTGCAAAAAACAGATGCCATACACTGCTGAGAGGAGAGTGATGGCTGCCAAATGGAGGCAGCATGTGAAAAGGAGTACTATTCTTCTGCTTAAGCTGGGCATATGATAGGACGAAGATGGAATTACTTCCATTTTATTATCTGGATTTACACATCGTGCTAAGCGATAATATAGTTTATTTTAGACTTCCTGAATCCAGTTGTAGCTTAATCCTTAATCAGTAACAAAATGAGATATGGTGAACCTAGCTTACATTTATTAAAATAAATAGCATATTTACAATACCTTATTATATTTATTTTATTAAATAAATGTATATGGCCACCCAACTCACACGCAGTGACTTTGAGCAGCTTACAACATTAAAAATCCACAATCATTTATTAGTCTCTAAGCAGTGTTAAGAGATGGAGTTTTAGTCTGTTGAGCAAGGGTGAAATCCAGCAGGTTCTGACAGGTTCTGGAAAACTGGTAGCAGAAATTTTGAGCAGTTTGGAGAACTGGCAGCGGAAATTTTGAGTAGTTCAGAGAACAGGCAATTATCACCTCTGGCTGGCCTCAGAGTGGGATGGGAATGGGGATTTTGCAGTATCCTTCCCCTGCCACACCCATCAAGACACGCCCACCAAGACACGCCCACAGAACTGGTAGTAAAGAAATTTGGATTTCACCACTGCTGTTGAGAACATAGTTACATTGTACATATTTAACTATTGGCATACTGAAAAACTCCAGTAGTCTTATTAATTTAAAACTGTATGTAAACCTTAGCATTAATGAACAGATAGTTATGAAACTAATAATTTTATAGAAATAAATTGAAACATGAGTATAACAAATTAAAGAATTATAATAGTATTAATGAAGTTTAGTACATGAAAGTTTATACCAAAATAACTGTAATGCCCTACAGTACTATACTTATTTAACAAGTAGAATCCACTGGAGTTGGGCAGCTAATAAATTCAAATTATTAGCAAGCAATTAATATAATAAATAACAATAATTGTAATAATATGGGGAAAATGAGTTATTTTCATTATTATTTATATCCATCTCTATTTTGGTAAACAATATAGTACATACTATATTACATACTATATACATAGAATGCATATTTCTAACACTGATCACTGGTAGGAGCTACATTTATGGTTTCTCATTCTGAAAAGTTTTATTTAATGAGGACCTAAAATGGGTTGCCTGGTAAAACGCTTTTTCAACTTGTTTTCAAGCACTTACCAGATTTTTGGTTGATCCAGAAAGTATATGGATGTACAGAAAGCAACATATTTGCAGGAAAATTTCAGACAGGAGCAAATATCTTGGAAATACTTTATTAGAGAGTAGACTTTGAAGTTAAGCTAAAGGTAATATATTTTTAATTTGTTTGACTGCAGTAGTGTTGCTACTAGATCAATTTTTTTCTTGGCTGTGGTTTAAGGTATACAGGCTCAGTCTGGTCCTGCTAGCATTTTTTTCTGCTTGGGGGAAATAGTTGTTCGGGGTCCTTGGTGCTCTCTGAACTTGGCATATCAACAGGCACATACAGATAAACAACATCTACATACCATTCAAAAGAGACAATCAAAAAGTGAAAAAGGAAACCAAAAAACCCAAAACATCTCCTCATCAACAATCAACACCCAGATGAACAGAGATAATACCAAGATTACACCAATAATGAAGTAACTTGGACAAAAACACTAACAGTAAACAATACCTTAATCAAGGAACCACCAAGACCACACCTACCAAAACTTACAGGGCAAGCCACTAGTATATAAAATGGGAGCATACGCCACTCCCTTGTAGTATTGATGATATTACCTAGTTTGGTAATTAAATGTCTTCAAGAAAACCACAAGCTCAGAGCACCAAGGACTCCACAGTTCAACTCTGAGCTACAAATACTCTCTTCCATCGGAAGTCGTTGTCCTTTCTCATTAGTCTGAAGCACCCTCTGCCGCTTGATTTCCACATGCTGGTTTTCTGTTATGTCAATAGGGTCTAACAGCTGTTGAGAACTGGTGTTTTCAGGCTATTCCTCTTGCTTATCAAAAGGCGAGGCATGAACTAAAATCTCTTAACACTGCTTAAATAGGGTGAATTAGCTTGCACCGTCCTTGAGCCTAAGACTGGATTTGTACAATACATGTATCTTAGTTAATAAATTAACCCATTTCCTGGATCTATGTAATATAAATAACAGTAAACTAAATACACAGACTAAGTTTGCAGAATATCTAAGCCACACATAAAAAAGCAAAAAAAGTCAAGCTTTGTACATTGTGTAAAGGCATCCACTAGGTCTTTAATTGAGCTAATTAATATTGGAAGAACATAGCAGACAAACAGTTCTCTATGGTTAATTCGCTGGCTTAGGTTTTTTCTTTCTTTTTTTTATGTCAGCCGAAGTTATACCCTGTCCGCAGTGGATCTTTGTTGGTTTCCAAATTTTCTCAGGATGATTTTTGTATCTTGGCTATAATGAGGCTTGTTGTGCCAGGAGCTTCTTAAGAATTGGTGGTAGTCATTCACTGACCGCTTTGTTTATTTTTATTTACTGGTCAATTTAGGGACTGTTTTAATAAGCAAGTTAAATATATTTTAAAAGAAATTATAAATGTTCAGGTGCTGCCAGAAGCATTGCTTTGTTTGCGGTATCAACTGAGAAAGTTGTGAAAAAAATAGGGGGTAAGTGCTGTTGAACAATTGGGCATGTTACTGGGAAGTTGCTTTCTTTGCATAAGATTGCAAGGTGATGGGTAAAGTACCAGCATTTTGGGATTTACTTTGAGCTTTGCCTGCATCTGTGCCTGCCTGGAAAAATAGTGGCTTGGTGCAACTATCCAAAATAAAAAAATGTTAGGGAGAATGGGCTCTTTTACTTTCATCAACGGACAAAACCTGCTTACCTATTCTAATAGCGTGTGTGTGTATATGCGTGTACACATACGGAATCTAGTTTCTTCTCATGTCCGTTTCTTTAGAAAGATCAGATGATTGCTTTGCTTGGCTTTGAGTTGATGCAGAAAAGACCTGGGTTTTCTGGAAGAGAATGTAGGCATCCCTTCTTTTTGCTTCTGAGTTCGCTTATGATGTGGTGCTGCCTGAAAGCTGGGGAGGCCGGACAAGAGCAGTGCTTCTTTGTTTGGGGTTCCTTGCAGAGATGAACTAGATGGAAGCTGCCTCAAGTCCCATACACCAGAAAGGAAAGGGAGACATGGGCTCTGATCTCCTACAATTCTCTTCTCTTATAGTTGCCCCAGATACCATCAACAATCATGTGAAGACATGTCGTGAGGAGCAGAAGAACCTGCATTTCTTTGCTCCAGAGTATGGCGGTACGAATACGAGGGTATTGGGACCTGCAGTTCTGTATTAACTGCAGAAAAAGTGTTCAGTCTGTTCTCTCTGCCTTAGAGATAGCTTCTGATTATTATTTTTTGTTCCAGAAGTTGCACATGTGACTACAGCAGTGGACATCTACTCCTTTGGAATGTGTGCATTAGAGGTAAGGTGGCAATTAATATATGAAGGTGTCAGCCCCACCTGTACATGTTAAGACTTATCTGGCAAATTGGACTGTGCTTTATCTTCCTTCTTATGCAGGTAGTTCTTGGTTAACAACCATTTATTCAGTGATCGTTTGAATTTACAATGGTGCAGAATGGAAAGACTTAGGCCCAGTCTTAGATGTTGTGGCCATCGCAGCATCCCTTGGAATAGTGTGATTTTAATTTGGGTGCTTGGCAATTGCCTCGCAATTTTGACAGCTGCAGCATCCTATGGTCATGCGATTGCCATTTGCAACCTTCGCTGTCAGCTTCCCATGGCCATAGTCAGTCAGGAAGCTGGCAGGAGATTGCAAGTGGTGGTCATGTGATGTTCCACCTAATGTTTGCTTAATATCTACAGCTAGAGCTGCTGTATTAAATTGGCACAGTCACATGACATTGCCCATTACAACACACACACACCCTTTTTTTTAAAATTCTTATTTATATGCCTCCCTTCTCCGGAGACTCAGGGTGGCTTACAATGCGTTAAGCAATAGCCTTCATACTTTTGTATATTTATACAAAGTCAGCTTATTGCCCCCACAAACTGGGTCTTCATTTTACCTACCTTAGAAAGGATGGAAGGCTGAGTCAACCTTGAGCCTGGTGAGATTCAAACTTACAGTAATTGCAGACAGCTGGTGTTAATCATAATGCTTTTAGTCTGCAGCTTTTAGTCTGCTGAGCCACCAGGCCCTTGCTTGTTCCCAATCATTGTGTCAGGATTCCAAGTAGCACCCCCAACAGAATCAAGGAGTTCACATTGTTGTTAATCTGAACTACCTGTACTTCAGTGAATCATTTACCTGAGCTTCTTCCAAATACATTTTTTGGGACTTACAGAATGTTTTAGCCTTCTTTGTGTAGAAATTTTCTGTATTTCTATCAAGGTCATCTTCCTCACTCAACAAAGAAGATGTGGGGATAGTTTTTGTTATAACTTCAGGGTTTGGAGAACAGGCCTAAAGAGGGTTCCATTATTTTTTTCTCTTGTTCTCTTCCAATTAAGATTGTTTCTAAATTCCTTATATAATTTGAATCCTGATAGGCTCTTGTCTGAAGGAATATTATGACTCATAAAATTAAATGGTTGAAATTAAAGCAATTTCTTTGTTGATAGTAAAAATCTAGTGGAAAGATAAAAATAGGGGTATTGCTTGGGTTCACATATAGGGTGATGAGAAAAAAAATTCTGTGGTGGCTGATGAAATTTTCTGATAAAAGGTGCACCTCTCTGACGATTTAAAGATATCACCCATTGACATCTGTTTCTGTACTGATAGATGGCAGTGCTAGAGATCCAGGGAAATGGTGAATCTTCCTATGTGCCACAAGAAGCTATTAACAATGCCATCCAATTGCTAGAGGATCCATTACAACGAGTAAGAAAAGACTCAATTCTTTTCCTTGCTTTCCTTTTCCATTCTTTTTCCAGCTCTCAGGATTAGCACAAAATTTAGTCTCCTTTTTCCTTTCTAGGAGTTTATTCAGAAGTGCCTGGAGCCACAACCTAGCAAACGACCCACAGCTCGTGAGCTTCTCTTCCATCAGGCTTTGTTTGAAGTACCCTCTCTGAAACTTTTGGCAGCCCATTGCATTGTGGGCCATCAGCGTGAGTATAGCCAACAGAAGTCTGCGGACTACTGCTAAGAGCAAACCCCTTCTCTAGTGTATAAAAATAATATTTTGTATGAAATGAATGTGTAGCTCAGTAACTAATGCTTCATAATATATCCAGAAATACCCCGAAATGAAATTACAAAGCAGAAAAATTCAAATCTACTAAAAGGAGGCAGCCAAGATGAACAGAGAAGTCCATAATAGCTTTCTTTGTATGTAAACAAGATTGATCAGCCTGACAAATGATTTTTGGATGCTCTTACATGTCTTCTAGTGCCTCCTAATAGTCAGACATTAGCAACCTACTTTCTCAAGATTGAGTTTCCATTATCATAATAGATAAATGAGGGAGATGTATGGATCTGAAATATGAAAAACATATACATAAATGTGGATGGACTTCAGTCCAGCTCTCTTCATTTGGATAGTAGTAAAAAGCCCCAACACAAAAAATATTAAATACATTATCTAAAATAATATGCTTGTTGGGGGGAGGGGGGAAGAGACATTGTAGTTTATCTCTAGAGTATCATTTTGCATGGAGAGGGTCCCAGGTTAATTCCGGATAATGATTTCAGTTAAAAGGATTAAATTAGCTAGGGTAATGTCTATTACCTCAGCGAGATCGACCTCTTCCTGAGAATATAAAATAGGCTGATAGTAGGGTATTTTATAACTACTATATGTGCAATTTTATAAATCTTCCTGTTGCACATGTCTACCCGTCTTTTATTTTTTGTTTGTATCCTGCCTTTATTATTTTTACAAATAAACTCAAGGTGGTAACATATCCAACACAACTTCCTTCTCCTATTTCCCTCACAACAACAACCCTGAGGTGGGTTGGACTGAGATAGCGAGATTGACCCAAAGTCATTCAGCTGACTTTCATTTTTTTTCTAAACTAAAAATAGTTTGTTTTTGTAGAAGGTTACATTGCTATCAGTATTAATGCAGTTTTTGGTACAAAATTAAAATCTTTATAACCATTTAGTTTCCCTCAGTATATGTGTGATGTTAAAATTGTACCAACATTTAGAATTATGCATCCAGTTTGAATTTAACATGTTCATTCCTCATGTGGACATCTTTTTAGAACATAATTTTAAAGTCTGCTTAAGTTTTCATGATACTGAATAGTTAGATCTCCACCTACAAATTATTTTCATTCCATCATTCCATTTATATTTTATTTCTTTTAAAATTTCTATGGCACATGTACAGCATTCTGGATAGCCATGCTTCTTTTTTCCTCTCTTTCTTCAAGAGCATGGTTAATCCTTTGCTGTATTTCTTAAATCTGTTTTTTTAATCTCCTTTTTTAAAAAACTCTTCAGGGGAACCATGGAAAGCATGTTTAGGAAACTCACTAGTTAAAACAGTGGGTTAGTAAAGGAAAAATAGTGTAATGTTTACCTTTTATTTTGTGATAGACATGATCCCTGAGAATGCACTTGAAGAAATGACCAAGAACTTGGACATGAGTGCTGTACTGGCTGAAATCAACCATGCTGACCGCGATGGTGTCCGTATGATGTGAGTTTGAATAGTTGGGAACTGATGGGGGAGAGAGAGCTTTGAGGTGAAGTGTTGAATTTTGGAATTGAGTTTCTCTGGTTCTATGCAATGAACTGAGGTCAGCAGAATATTAGATGGAATGGGAAGCAATTGACAATTGGCTCATTAAAGGGTGGATGTACTTTATGCTGTAAAAATTAAATTGGTGCTCTGCCTTGTCCTAGATTCTCACAGTCCCCAGCGCTGGAACTAGACAAATTCTTGGAAGATGTGAGGTATGCTCCTTTCTCCTATAATGACTCTCATGGCATTCTATTACTGAAGCTAGCTAATGTCCTGGCCAAGCCAACCTGGCCACTTTGTTATTAGTTCACTGAATTAGCAGGCAATACATACAGTTGAGTTATTCCATTTGTGGTTCCACAGAAATGGAATCTATCCACTTACTGCCTTTGGCCTGCCCCGACCTCAGCAGCCACAGCAGGAGGTGGTGAAATCTCCCATTGCCCCCCCATCAGTAAAGACTCCAACACCAGAGCCAGCAGAAGTGGAGACTCGCAAAGTGAGTAGCTGGTCCCTAATCCGCATCTCCTTGGCTGATAATAGCAAAGCCTAGCCTTATCACACTCCTTTGTCATTTCCAGGTGCTGTTGATGCAGTGCAACATTGAATCAGTGGAGGAGGGTGTGAAGCACCATGTATGTATCTGCCTCAAGCTGGGTGACTTATACCAGTCTAGGGCTTCCATTTGCCTACAATGGCCTATTCCCTTTTGGGGCAGAATTCTACCTAGTGTTGGAGATGAAAATGCAATTTCCTTTTTTCTTCTATGCCCCACCTTTCATTCAGTTGACACTGCTGCTGAAACTGGAAGACAAATTGAATCGGCACTTGAGCTGTGACCTACTGCCCAGTAAGTCCGTGTTCTTCTCTTCTCTTCTTTTCTTTTTCATCTTAAGAGAACATGCCAATTCTCTCATTTTCCTTCCTTAGGTGACAATATTCAGGAACTGGCAGCTGAATTGGTTCAGTTAGGATTCATCAGTGAGGTAAGTTTCAGTCCTGTTCACCGAAAGACTTATTTTCTTCTCTTTCTGGGGAACTTCATTGGAGCCAGTAAGAGTATAGGGGACAGGTTTTCTTACAGTGTTTTTCCCCCCCATTGTTTTGTAGGCTGATCAAAGCCGTCTTAGCTGTTTACTTGAAGAGGCATTCAACAAGTTCTTCTACTCACGGAATGGGGCACTGGCAGCTGTCACTGTATCATCATAATGGCCATCTTGCTGCTAGCAGGTGTACCTGCTCTGCATCTGTGTAGGGTACTACTCTAAGCCGCTGCCACCACCGTTGCCAGCTTGGATGTGCCTCCCGCATGTGTTATAGCCAGGTCCTGCAGACAATCGCTGCCAGTCTTAAAGGCAGGGGGGCAAGGTGTGGGGGGGAGGGCTGTGTGCCTTGTCAGTATTATTTTCCCTGTGGCCAATGGCCTTCCTTCCCTGTCCCTCTTTTTGGGCTCACATGCATGGAGTTTTCTTTTGCTTGAATTGTACAAAGGTTTTTTTTTTTGCACAGCACAGATGTCTGTCTTGTTATTTAAAAGGGTGGGGGGGGGACGGAGAAGTTAAGTTCTACCCCATCCCATGCTGGCCCTCCACATTACACATGCACTCTCTAGCCCCACAGTCACTGCCTTATCCCCTCCAGATGGACTCTTCTCCTCCCCACAGTTGCTTCATGCACCAGCCTTGCTTCCAGTATCCTTGGCTGCATCTATTGTGTGGTGTGAGGGTTCCATCTGGTCAATAGAGGAAGTAGATAGGAAGTTCCAGTTCAGATAGCAGGTGGCAATGTTAAACCATCTTTTCCTTTAGGATATTATCTAATGCCTGCAGGCTTGGGGCCAGTTTATCAGAGAAATTCAACCCTTCCTGTGCTGGAGCTGTTCCAAGTGTCATTTCTGTTCCTATTTTTAATAAATTGTTTTGTAAATAATTAACTGCAACCTGTTTGTGATTGGAATCTGGGAATCGGAATCACAGAGTTAAAAGGAGCCACTTAGTGCATTCTCCTGCTCATTGGGAAAGGGCAAAAGTGGTTGGTATTGGGCTGTTTGTACTCCTGAAACTTCTTGATCTCTGCTTTCATATTTTTAAAGGTATGATCTCATCCCCTGACTGCATCTAGGTTGAATCCGAACCTCATTTTGGCTTCTGCTTATTCACCAAAAAATTGCTCACAGCTTTTGCTTTAGAAAGAAAAATGCTCCCTTGGTTTCTGAGAACTATGTTCAATAGCAAACATTATTACTTTTTGGGTTGTGTGTGTTTTCTGAGTTTGTTTGGGTTTTTTTGCAGTCATTTTATGTCTAGGTAACATCTGGAAAAGATCCTAGTACTAAGATTTTATGTAGGCTATATGAAGAACTTCCAGTGTTAACAATTCTGTGTTGAACAGGAAAAAAACCTTCCATAGTGTTGAGTTGATTGCTTTTACGAATGAAGGCAAATATATGTTTTCCAGGACAATTGCAAGATCTAATCTGGGTCCGTCACTGGAACCAGAGGTTTAGTCTTCCGAGCTTTCAGATTCATGTTAGAGCCCATCCTTGGGGAACTTCTGTCTATATGCTATGTGCTTTGAGCTATTCTGTTTCCTATTTATGTGGTGCTTTCCTATTGGTTGATTGGTATGTTGATGGCTGGCGATTGGTTGATGTTTCCTTGTGCTGCCAAATCCTCAGCTCCTAAGTACTTGATTACTTTTATCTTATGCAGTTCCTGATGCAGATAAAAGGTACTTATAATTCTATCTATCTAATGGTGAATAAACAGACTGTAAGTTGCAGGCTCTTGCTCCCTTTTAATGTACAGCATTACATGGGTTGCATCAGTCAGCTGAATTTGACTTGGGGACCAGGTGTCAGCTCCTTACCTGTATCATTCTGTTTAATTGGAATTTCAAAGGTAAGAAAAGAAGCTTCTTTCTAGTGTAAGAGGCTTAGGAGTATTGCATCAGCACTTGGTATGCAGAACAGTTTGAATTTAAGTGACTTCAAGATTGAAAGAGCGAGTTTAAGTGTTGTAAGGTTGGCGCACATGGTCAAATTGGAATGAAAAAATGAATTTTGAATGTAAACACTTGCGCTGAATTCAGACTTGTTCTACATAGCATGATAATCACTGCTTTCTAAATGAAATGGGTGAAGTATTTAAACATGGGGGAAAGTAATTATTGCATTCTGCACCTTGAAACTACAGAAAAGCCTTAACTCTCATTAACACATCATTATTCTCCAACCACCTACAACCACTAGGAAGCACTTTGTTGCCATGTTAAGAATAGCACAATGACAGTACTCACTTAGTAATTTGAAACTTTCTGAAGGATAAACTGGCCTCACCAGGAGGCATAAACACCTGTTGTGGGGACTAAACAAAGTTACAGATAAGGCTTCCAATGCCTGACTTAAAATAATTGATCAAGAAAATGATGTAGCTTCAGCTAAGCAGCTCACAGTTCTTTCATAGCTTGGAAGTTGTTAAGATCTGAATAGTGAGGAGCAGGTTTGGACTCAATCCAAGCAACACTGTGGGTATGGATTCCAAGTTCTTTTATTTCCAATAGCTTTCCAGCTTTAGATCTGGATGGTATTGCACTTCCCCAGAGGGAAAAACTATGTCATCTGAAGCTCTTTCTAAATTTGCATCTCTTAAGAAGCCATGCCAGAAGGACCCTTACTTGTGTTATGTCTTTGCATTTACCTTCCCACTGCAACTCATGGTGCTGGTTGATTCTACATGGCTTTGATTGATTGATCAAATCATTTTTGACTCCTAATGACCACATTTTCCCTGACAACCCATGCCTGTTTTTTCTGAACTCCCAAAGGTGCATTCATCAATACTGTAACTGAGTCCATTGACCTTGCTACTGGTCATCAGCTTCTCTTTCCTTCCACCTTTCTCAGAGATGGATCTTCTCCAGAGTTAGATCTTTGTATAGTATGTCAAAATTAGGACAATTTGTACAAGTGAGAACTCTTGGTTGATTTGTTCGATGATCCATTGGTTTGTTTTCTTGGCCACCATTTTCTCAGGAATCTTCTCTAACATCAAAGTTCAAATTCTTCCTATCTTGATTCTTCAACGTTCTGCTTTCAGTTCCACAGGGAATGGAACACAGGGAGTGACATAGGGAATACCATGTCCTGTACAAGTTTGATCTTTCTATATATGGACACAGCATGACTACGTGGCTTAGGGCATGGATAAGCTACACCACCACCTTTCTAATTGTATTTGCCTATATTGTAAAGTCTAGTAGGATTGGCATTCTACATGACCCATCAATAAAATAATGTCCATCTGAGAACTTCAAGAAATGTGTCTTTGTGTTCTTCCTGCCCTTTGGAACAGCATTCCCGATACCTGCATGGTGCCAATTTTCTTGTCCTTTAGGGAAGCTTTAAAATCTTGTTTTTCCAACGGGCCATGGGCCTGGGCAATTTGTAAGGTAGCATCAGAAATGTGATATTTTAATTTTTTATTCCCTGAAAGTCTTTTTCTTTCATTTTTATTATTGGTTTAACCTCTTTTAATTCCTGCATGGTATATATTACTACAATTACAGTTATTACAGTTTTAATTATAGGTGTTTCTGTTTTCAAGTCAAGTTAGAAGTCTCTGAATTGAACTCAACTCTGGATGTCTTCATGAATTCATTCACTAATGCATTCTTGAAGGATGATTTTTTTTTAAAAAAAAATCCAAGTTAGCTCAAGCCTTGAAATGTCTCAGTGGCCTCCACTCCAAGTACCAAACAGATTTGACACTGCTTGGCTTTTAGATAATATATACAGTCTTTAAAATAGTCTTCCTCATCTAATGCCTTTAAATCCATTGGAATAAAACAGCTCACACTAGCCAAATGATTACAGATTGGAGGCAGTTTCCTATTGGCTCCATTTGAAATGCAATCCTGTGCCAAAGTGAGCTTTGTTCCAATGCAGCATGACCATTATAATCCAATTTTCCACAGCCTCCCCTTTCATACTGTTATCTTTTGTCACCTCCCTTGAGTTTCTGTCTCTAGAGTTGCAGGACATTTGACATAACGGATAATAAATGCCACATCAATTAAAGAAGGCAGACAATATCATTATATAAACAAGATATTTAATATGGGAGAATAAATATCTAAAGGGGGTTGAAGACTTAAGGAAATGCTCGGGCTGAGTTGGTCACTGGAAGGAGAAACTGGTGCTGGGCAGCCCTCCACACCACTGGCTGATGAATTTGAGAACATCCTGGCAGGGGGGGCTGTGTGACATCTGCAAGGAAGGCATGAGTAAAACTAGGGCTGAGATCAGAGTTGATAGATTTAGGCTACAGGGCAAGCTTGCCTACTTTTCTTGCCCTGTGCCCTCTTCTACTTATGATTGCTAGCTTGCTTTCTTATACCTTCATTCTCTTCCTCACCTTGACTGCCATCAAAAACTTGTTCCAGCTTTCCTTGTTTGCCTCTTTGCCAGGACACTTGAATTCCACTTTATTTCTTAGTACAGGATAGCCTGATTAGGGAGAAGGAAAACAAAACATATTAAAAGGACACAAAGAGGGTCTCACATATTGTAAAACTCAGCTGAAGGAGCAGGTTCCTGCCCAGGAAATAATTTCTCTCTTCAAATTCTGGCAAACACAAAATCTTTCTATGTATTCTGTTGAACCTCAGGGTAGCTTCTTGATCATACTAGAGATTAATTTGGACTATTTTAAATATAGAATGCCTTAATCCTCAATTTAAGATCACAACTGAGTCCCAAATTCCTATTGCTAAACAAGACAGCTGTTGAGTTTTACCCCATGCTACAATCCTTCTTGCCACAGTTGTTAAGTGAATCTGGCTTCCTCATTGTCTTTGCTTTTCAGAAGGTTGCAAAAAAATGATCTATTGTCTTGGGATACTGCAACTGTCATAAATACGGATCAGTTTCCAAGTATCTGTATTTTGACCACGTGTCCATGGGGGATGCTGCAATGGTCGAGTGTGAAAAAAGGTTGTAAGTCACTTTTTACAGTGCTGTTCAAACTTCGAATGGTCACTAAATGAAGTGTTGTAAGTTGAGGACTAGCTGTATATGCCCTTATAGCCTTAGTATATACATATGCTATAGTATATGGTATAGCACAAAGTTATATCAGACATGAAACAAATTATATCAGACATGACTAATGAACCAGTTTGGTGTAATGGTTAAGACATCAAACAAAGTTATATCAGACATGAGCTTAAGAAAATGGACTCCATCCAATCCAGTTGAAACATTTAGGAATGTCCTGATGAAATTCTCTCCATGTTGTGAAATTCATGGGGTGTGAATAAGGTCTGTCAGGCCTTCTCCGTGGTTACTCGCATGTTCTGGAATTCACCTCTCCCCTAAACTATACATGGTGCCTTGTGTTTTATTATTTTACTCTACTATATCTTTGATTTGAAAGATTGTGAGTAATCCTGATAGTTAGAGATTATTTCATTCTGAATGCCATAATTGTTTGTCTTGTTTTTATTGCCTATCATAAAGCAATGAACTATTTTAAAAAAGAGAAGTAGAGTAGTTGCAGGTAACTATAAATGGACTTATGGATTCAACCAGGACAAATTAGCTTTCTTTAGTGAAGAAACTTCATCACTAGTCAGAACTGTGGATGTGATTTTAAAAATATGAAATGCTTAAAATGATTATCTTTCAAGGTAAAAACTTACAAGTTAAAATGTACAGAAGTAAATGCTAAAATATAAATATAGTAGGCAAAACAAAATATTGAATAGTGATAAATGTCTTTAGTTAAAAGAATGGTATATTAAAAGAAATCAAATGCAGAGTAGAAGTTAAGTTAAACATTCTTCTGAACGTAAACAAAACAGTACCATATATTTTTCTGTCAGGAGTTTGGAAGAAGAGGGACTTTCTAAATAACAACAGGACAATTTAAAATACTTTTTCTCTCCTTATTCTCCCACAGTGGATGAGAATAGGGTCTGAAAAAATGGACAAATTTATATTGGGGTGGGGAAGAGACACCATTTGAAAACCTTGTGGAGGGAAGATGGGATATGTTCCGTTATAGCTTCAGCGATGCTGAAATGCCACGCTGCTCTGCTCACCTGTGATAAGGCAGGGCAAGGAGCGCACACCTGTGCTCGCTGCTACCAGAGAAGCTTCGTAAGTATCACGTTCATCTTGTGGCAGTACCTGTTCCAACCGCTGATCCATGGAGACAGTGAGAACCCAGTCACGGATCTCCTCACGCTGGTCTTCCTAGCACAGATAAGACATATAACACTCAGAATGAATGAAAAGTGGCAGCAGTAGTAATACTTGGGATGGGTGGTGGAAGTGTATGAGTCAACTGGACTGGGAATCAGGCAATACTATCTCCCCTGCTCAAAATAGAAATGGATTGAAATTGCGCATGCATACGAGAACACACTCACTGAGATATGTGGCTTAGCAGGCAGTGGCACTTCAAAAGGGATATCTGTATTCTGGAAGTCTGAGTGGTCTAGAGCATCAAGGGAGCCCTCTTCAATTGCCTAGGAGAGCAAATAACATCAGAAAGAACAAACATGGAATCCTTTTCCCTCCCCACCACTCTCAAGAGTCCCAGATAAAACTCACATCAGTTAAATCAAGGAAACGGTTTAGGAAGATAAAAGCCATGTTCTGCCAACCAACACCCTGCAAAGATGAAAGAGAAGGATGAACTATCTTTCCCAGTTCTCTGCCAAAAGTCAAAACTGATTTCAGTTCAACATGGCAAGTGTGTTCAAATGTTTTCAAGCTAAGATTGCTGGACTTTTGAGTAGCATATTGGAAATCATGCTCCACAAAAGTAGTACTATTTTTTTAAAATGTTTAATTAGAATCAAAGGAGACAGATAATCACTCTCTCACATTTATCTGTGGGATTAGATGAAGAGTTGAAAATCTAATGTTCTCATTCAATGGTAATCTGTAGAATAGATGCAACTATAAAGCCGGGAAAACATAATATGAACAATAAAGACTTTTTTTGTAAGACCTGTATAAGTCACTGATTGGGAAACTTAGAGACATCACAATATATGGTATTATCTTGTTTAATCTTCTTTTTAAGGTACCTAAATTGGCAGGCTTTGCTATATTGTGTGAAAGCAAATTCCACAGTTAAAATGAGTACTGCGTCAATCATCTGCCAGCATTTAACTTTAATGGGATGACCATGAGTCTAATATTTTGAGAAAAGAAAACAATGATTATTCTCCACTTTACTAATGTTGTATATTGAATTTATCCCATCTTGCCTTTTACCATGCTCAAGAATCCAATTATTGTAATTCCTTAGAGTTCCTTAGAGCCTAGAGTCCATCTGAACCGAGATAGTGGATACACTGCTTCAGTTCTCTTGATCATTTGGCCATTCTTATACTGTAAAATGCTTTAATCCTTTTAAAGATTTTCTAGAGATCATTTGTTTGAAAGGTAAAATCCAAAGGGGATTCTGAATGTAAGAGGTGGAATCCTCAGGAAGTTAGTGCAAGTGTCAGGGTTCCGAGTAATGCATCCACCAAAAGCAGATCTCAGAGACAGGTATACTCCTCAAAGAACATGTTTATTGGATACACCATATCGGCGCAGCTAGTGAAAACCAACTCTAAAGGTTCCCGCGGTTTCCCCCCTAATTAAAAGAGCAAACAAATATTCCCTCCCCAGGTGTCACCGGTCACATTGTTCAATGAAGGTAACTGGAAGGCTGCTTGGTCACTCTTCTGCCATCTGCTGGGATGACCTTGGTTCCCACAGGAAAACTTTTTGTTTTGACGGGTAGCCGGTCTTTTCTACTTCCCCCTTCCCTTCCCTCTTTCAAAGTTCGTGGCAACTCTGAGGCAGGAGAAATATGACTTCAGCCAGGTAAGCTTCAGAGCTGACAGCAAGTTTGTCACACTCCTACAAAGCATACAAGAAACCAGCCGTTTTCCCATTTTGCCTTATTTGGCCATTAATTGGCCACAACTATCTGGATTTGACCTACAAACGAGTTTCCTGCTCCTCACCTTAGCTGCTGTCCCTGCTTCATAGAAGGCCTTGTCTGCTGGAATGATCTCAGTATGGCGCAACAAAGAGATGGAGAGCTTGGCTGCCACAGTTTCCTGGGGGGCAAAAAACCCACAAACTCAAACTCTGCTCTCTAGCTTCCGTTCTTAAGAGATGACACTTCTTCAGGTCAACCAGCCCTTCTCAGACAAAAGTAGTCTGTTCAAGTGGAACTAGTTGCCCCACCCTTGCCTTCTTTTTAAAAATACTGCCTGTAATTATAAGTCATGAGTTAAATGAGTTAAGAGAGAGAGAATCACCTGCTCCCTCCAAAGTTTCAGAAAAAGAACTTAGATATCCAGGATTGCAATTTGATATTTGTGCAAAGTGAAATATACAATGAATCTAAAAAGAAGAAAAGTTCTTTTTAGTAGGAGTCTTCATGAGAAAATTAAGTTGCAATTGACTAAGAGATGTCATAAGAACTATTCTTTCATGACTGACAAACCTAAACAAACGGACTTGATTGCCAGTTGCACAAGGCTCACAGACTTTGTAGCCATCCAAATCTGAAGCAGTACTAACAAGGCAAATATTGTTATTTTTTTTTTATCAAAGTTCATGCAATCAGAACTCCATGCAGAGGAAAGCGAAGTAGTAAGAAATGTAGGGTTCAGAAACAAGCCAGAGACTAGTAAACCGGTTAAGTCCTTTTGACCTGCTGCCACCCTTCTCTTACCAGCTGTTTGATGCTTTGGGCTGCAGATCGTGTAGCATAGTAGTGGGATATAAGCAACATGGTTTCAAATTCCTCATGAGCTGGTGAGTTGGCTTCACTTGATTTCCCTAAATTTTCACACTGTACGAAAGGGGATCATGTAAGTTTTCTGGAATCTTAATCACTTGAAATTGGGGGGAAAATGACCTTTATTTGACATATTTGTTAAAAAGAAAGAAACACAGCAGATTGTGGTCTCATATAGGGCTATCTAAACACTTCATTCACCCCACCAAAGAGATTGAGTAATAATGAAAAAGTTGCTCTATCTGAAAATATAGAGTGGTGCCATGCAGATATTTTGCACTGCAGCTTTGTTTAGGAAAACGTGTGTGGTATTAGCAGCAGCACACAGGAGTAAAATGAAGATCAGGCACTTTACATTCAATGGTACAATATACATTTACTTTAAGCTGTACTCACCAGGTTGAAAAGCACATCCCGCAAATCAGCCCAGCTGTGATAAGCCTCTGGCCGATTCATACTGGCTGCATTCACGATCTCCACAAATAGTCGTTTATAAATATTGAAATTCTGAAGAGAAAATGTGAGAAGAGCTTTGCTATGAACAGAAGCAAGCACATTTTTCTAGCCAGCTGGGACTCTTATCTTACCTGGGCATTGGCGGGAGCACCATTCTGAACATAGAGGCTCAAGACTTTGTCCCAACTGTTCTCGCGGATCAAATATGTGGCATAAAGAGCCACATATTTATGCAGCACTTTATAGTTCTATAAGAAGCCAAAAGAGGAACATAATAATATGGAAGCTTATAAAACAGTTTTCCATTATGAAAAATGATCTGGTTAAGTAGGAGAATTCCTTTCTGGGTGAACTATATATCTTTAGTGTGTCCCATTTCCTAGTGAAACAAAGTAACCATGCCTTTGTTTGCATTCTGTCCAAATTGATATTCCGTTCATCAGTTCTGAAATCCAATTTTATCCCAATCAATTCTGTGCAGGCAGTCAGCACTACACTGGAACAGGCAATGTCAGTATAAGTCCAATAGAAATGTCAATTATTTCCCCTGAAGGCTCAAGCACGATGCCTTGATGATTTAATTTATTCAATTAAATGAATTTAATACCCATCTCCAAACTGGTTCAGGGCAATATACCATACAACCAACAGAATAAAAATAAAACAACAGAGCCTGTAGTACAGTGGTTTAAAGCACCCTGTTATTAACATCTATTAACATCTGCTGCTTGCAATTACTGCAAGTTCGAATCCCACCAGGCTCAAGGTTGACTCAGCCTTCCATCCTTTCTAAGGTGGGTAAAATGAGGACCCAGATTGTGGGGGCAATAAGCTGACTTTGTATAAAAGTATGAAGGCTATTGCTTAACGCACTGTAATCCGCCCTGAGCCTCCGGAGAAGGGCGGCATATAAATCAAATAAAAACAACAAGAAGTGATGGTGCATTTTTCTAACCACACACAATCTGGGGGAGTGAGGGCAACCACTCAAACCCAAAGCCTGAGAGAACAGCCTGGTCTTTTAAGGCTTTCTAGAGTGCCAGCTTTCTAGGGTGATAGCTATGTGGATATTATTAATTATTTATTTATACATTTGGTTTATATAACTATCCAACTCATGCTTGTTATTTATTTGTATGCTGCCTTTATTATTTTTACAAATAACTGAAGGCCCAAAAATATCCAAAACATTTCCCACGTCCTATTTTCCCCATAACAGCAACCCTGTGAGGTGGTTGGACTGAGAGCGAGTGACTGGCCCAAGATCACCCAGCTGACTTTCATGACTAAAGCGTAACTTAAACTCACAGTCTCCCACTTTCTACTCTGGTGCTTTAACCACTAGACCAAACTGGCTTTCATAGTGGAATGACAATTTCTTTTCAGTCTCTTTTGCAGACAGATCTTTGGCTCCTAACTAAAGCAATGGTGAATAGAAGATGGACTCAATTCCCGTAGCTTCATAGATCTACCAAACTCAATATTTTAGGCACGTAAAGGAAGCTAAGATGCTTAGGGTGTGTTGTCAGACAACAATTGGCTCCTTTCATAGAAGAACCACTTGGGGCCTTTTACATACCTGTTTGGCAGCTGTCTCCAGGCACTTTTCCCACTGCCCCCTTTCCACATACATATCAAGGGCTGCCATAACATCCACGCCCACAAGCTATCAAAGAGAGATCAGCTATAAGTCAGTCACTTTAAACAATAATGATACAGCAGTACCAACCTGGGCAGTTCTATCTTTTGTTCTCTAGTCCCCTTCTAGAATTGCCAAATAATATTTGGCTGCACCAAGACTTTTTGATTTAAATTTCACTACTTTTTCCTAAACCTTTGATTTTTGATTCCCCAGTCAGAGTTTTTAACATTTTCCAAAATAATTGATAGAATGACAGATGTATTCAATTTAAGATGCACCTTAAAAATCTGTCTCATTTCTATTTATGTAAAGGTTCTTCAAAGTTTTTTACTCTCCCAACTTTCAATGCCTCCCACTTTCCCCTTAATCCCACTCAAGATTCCTTCTCACCGAATCGACTTTGCCTTGATTCTTGAGATATTCTTTATAGTGTTGATCCACATATTCTTCATATCTGCCACAAAGAAAGTTTATCATTTCTGTCCTACTAATAAGGCAACCTTAGTAATAAGGTGATGCAGCAGGAGGCCTGAGAAACTGACAGCCTTCCACCTAAGCAGCATTATATATTCTTATTCAAAGTCTATATTTGCAAATCACTCTCAGAAGTAGAGTTTAGTACCTGGGGTCAAGTTCTTTGGCCACACACTTAGCTTTGTTCCACTCTTCTCCCTCCATGAGGGCATCGATGGCTTCCTTGATTAGATCAAGGTTGAGGTATAGCTCTACCGCCTGAGGACGGGATAGAAATGAGAAATTTCTATCATGTATTAAAATAGAAGTAGATATGACGTTTGGGGCTGTACAGAAAGGTTCATTGCATGTCTGGCCTGAAGAGAGATAAACTTCCCAGGAATTTTGAAACTACAGAAAAAAACATTTTTAAAAATGGAAATGTTGGGGGAAATTAAAATATATGCAATATTTATTTGCATACCACATTTTGTCAATTTAAATTCACTTGGCTAAGTTAAAAACATGCAGGAGAATATGTATGACATGTTTCTGCATACAATTATGCTTGGAATATTTATTAAATGTAAAACTAATTTCATCAATGGCTGCTTTTAATAATTGAATTTACTTTTAAAGATTTTTAAAACTTTGTTTTGGCATTCCTTTATTCTTTTTCCATCCTTTGAGGCTAGTCAAGAACAGACCCACCAGCCTCTATGTAAATGTCAGCCATAGATACTGTCTTTTCACAGAAACTGACAGTTTCACAGAAACTGAATTCTCCTTTCTTAATTGGTAAAAATAGCATTTTGCCCTGTGGGGACAGAAATTCATTTTGTATTAGCTTGGAGAACTGGACTGCATAGCTTGTCTTCTGTATACATAAAAGTCTTCCTTTAAAATAGAAAAACATATATCATTTTTTTCAGTATTCTAAAAGAAAATTGGAATATTTTTATCCTCTTTGTTCTCTTTCCAATCTTAAAAAAAAACTGGGAAAAAAATGTACAAACACAGATGAGACTAAACTGCCCTTCAGAAGTTTACTCTTACCACACTGAACTTGCCAATGCTGACCAGCTGGGGTCCCACTGTCCTCATCACCTCAATGCTCCGAGACTGGCCAAGAAACTTGATAGAAAGTTCAGCTGCCTGACATGAAAAGAAGCATTCACCAATGAAGAAATGTCCCTTGTACAGTGTTTTTTTTCTTTGTGCAGAGACTTTTGCCATAATGATTTACAGCTTACAATACTCCATCAGAGACAATTTGGAATGGTAATTTTGTACTTTTGGGAAAAAAATTGAACAACGACAATCAAAAGGCGAATCTACTGCCACCAGCGAGATTGGCCAAAATCTACCCAAATGTATCACCCAATTGTTGGAGATGTAACCATAAATCCAGAACATGGTGGTGGATGTGCCCCATCACAAAGAAGTATTGGTGTAAAATTCAAAAATTTTGGAAGAAATTACAAAGCAAAAAATAGATTTGAAACTTGAACTGCTTTTATTAGGAATACTGGACCCGAAAATGAACAAAAACCTTCACTACATTACACTACACATACTCACTGCAGCAACAATCACATTCGCAAAAAATTGGAAACAAAACAGTATACCCTCAGACAAAATAATAATTAGGAAAATTCTAGAATGCGCAGAGATGGACATAATGACTATGGAGTTGAAAGAGAGAGAGGATTCGGACTATTATGAAATATGTAATAAAACGTACAGTTGGCTCAAAAATAGAAACCAGAACAAGAAATGTTTAACTTAATGCTGATGAAACTCAAATTGGAGTAACTGAATAACATTAAATAAAGAGATGTAAATATAAACTAATATGAATGTGTAGATAAGAATAATAAATATTATAATGTATGTATATATATATATACATACATCGGAATAAAGTGATTATTCTACTATTGAGTAGTAAATAAAAATGATAGAGAACTACAAACGCAAAATATGTATGTCAATACGGAATGCTGTAAAATTACCAGTAAAGGTATGTAATGTTTAATACGTTATGTCTTGACATGTTTTGTTTTTATATCTGTGTGATTGCTTTTTTGTGTTGTTTTTAAAGACAAACTTTAATAAAAATTATTTTTTTAAAAAAAGGCAATTATAGCTTGAATTAACAAAGAAGCAGAGGCACAACTGATTTAGAAAGTCTTACCAAAAGAATTCCCACACAAACACTTCTTTCAATTTCCAACTTTTCTCCATTTCTCTCCTTCAAGTACATTGTATGCATCCAACTGACCTAAAATTCCATAAGTGGGGAAGGCAAGCTGGACCTTGAGCAATTTCCTACCTTCATGGAACATTTTTCCATCAGTGTACTGTTGCTGGGGTCCCGGACCTTGAGATAGCAGTCCACAGCTCTGGCATATTCACCTGCTTGTTCCCACTCACGTGCCTGCTCCAGGAGCCCCTCAATGCCCCTACCAATCAACAGAGTCTTAGTCAATGTCCAGAAAGGGACCATGAGATTCCCTACAGCTTGATGTTGAAACTCCTATCTATTCCATCCCATAGAATTAGAAGGAGAGTCCCAGAGATAGCTTAAAGACTGAGAAGAATCTAGTCCTTTGAAGCAATTAGTTGTAGAAACCTTAATAAAAGAAGGCTAAGTGATTAGGTCTTTGAGAAATCCAGCCTTAATCTTAGGGCTGAGTGATTTTTGCCTATCAGCAAGACAACTTCCAGAAATTTTCCCATACCCCTTATGACCTATATACCTGGGTCCTTTTTTAGCCACCTCCTGTTCATACTCTTCCTGTAGAGCCTCCAGATCTCCAGGTAGAAATTCTTTACAGATTCGGAGAGCATCAGTCCACATAGCAGCTTCCTTGGGAAAAGAATCATGAAAAGTATCCTTACTTGGCAAAGGAGAAAGGGAGAAGCTCCTCTAATTATCCTTTTCCCCGTGAAAAAAAGGAACAATTGTATAACTGTCATTAATTTCTACCCTTGGGAACTACAGACAGTCCTTGATTTAGGATGAATGAATGGCAATTATGACACATTCTGGCTGTCCTAGCATCCTTGGTTGATCATGATCACAATCTGGTACTTGGCAACCACTTTGCACTTACAACCAATTACAATGCCCTGTGATCACCATTAACAATCTTCCCTGTCAGTTTCCCCAGAAAATCAATAGGGAAGCCAGCAGGAAGGTTGCAGGTCACTGTGGTTAAGTCTCCGCCACTCTCCCCCGGCCCATCTGTGCTCATGCAATGTCAGCCATTTGCACCCCCTCATGGATTGGGGCTGTACATCATGCTTCCTCCTTGACCTGTGTTGCACCCCCACGTACCCTTCCTGACTCACACGCTCGCGCAGTCCCTTGCGCACCTTCCCCAACTCTTGTGGTGCCTTTCCCATGCACTCTATCACTTCCTCCCCTACGCAGCAGCAGCTACTTACCTACCTGCTTGCCGGCCTGGCACTTATAACTTCCTGCTGGCTTCCCCATTATGTTGGGTTGTGGGAAGCCAGCAGAAACTAGCCTTGCCTAACCACTGCAGGATATATCAGGCCATATTTAATTTGCAGTGAATCATTTAAAACCAGCATGGTTTGTTTTACTAAGCCAATGTCCATGTTGTTGGCCACCAACATCTTTGACACTGCTAGGGAGAACAGGAGGAGGAAGCATTTTGTCCTCCTGGCTAGTACCCTGTTTCCCCTAAAATAAGACATCCTCTGATAATAAGCCCAATCGGGTTTTTGAGCGCATGCACTAAAATAAGCACTAAAATAAGCTCCTTCCCCCCGAAAATATTTAAACGCATGCGCAGCCGGTTCCTGCCAGTTACTTATTCTGGTTTCCTTCATGCACCCCAAAATAGTAAGACCTCCCTGAAAATAAGGCTAAGTGCTTATTTCTGGGTTCAAAAAAATATAAGTCAGGGTCTTTTTTCGGGGAAACAATTACTATGAGATTCCATTTCATCTACTGCTCCCATCACCAAAGAAATGCTATCATGTTTTGATCACAATCTGGATGCAGAGAACGTTGAATGGAACTCAATTTCTTTGGAAATCCCTAAGTAGTTTTAATAAGATGGTATTTGGTCTGAGTAGAGTGGCTTCCTCAGAACAATAGAATTAACAACTGGATAACAAATTGGGGTTTAAAAGCCATCTGCAGTGAATTTCACACAAGACCAGAGTTTACTAAACATCTCCCTACCCAACCAAAATGTTTTGCCAAATAGAGCAGTCCTGATGTTTTTTTTTTTCTATTTACCTTGTAGTGTTTCACAGCAAGGTCAAGTCGCTGAGCCCGCAGCAACAAAGCTTCTGCTTTCTGGAACTCTTTTTGCTTGAAGGCAGCATCAGCTTGACCAACTAGCACAATCACTACACTCTCTGGGTCATGGACTTCAGCTACTCGCTGGGCAGCAGCCCAGTTCTGGGCATGAGCATACCTAAGTGAGTGGGGAGCACATTAAACCACTGGAATTGGACAGAGGCAGAAAGCAAGAGTATCACAGGAGGGTGGAGGTACACTCACATTAGAACGGCCTCTTTAGGTTTCCCGGCCTTCACAAACTCCACCTCTGCCTCTTCAAACTTGCCCTGCATTTAACAAGAATGGCATATTTACCACATGACCGGCATTACTCTAGGAAGGAGAGCAACCATTAAGAAACACAAGGGATTCTACCTCATCTTCCAGGAAAGAGCCATATTTGAAGTGGATCTCAGGTAGTTTCTGCTTCAGGGAGAGTCTAGCCAACTCAAAGGCAAAATCAAAAATGCTATGGAAGAAGAAAAGGAGGTGGAAGGAAGAATTATGTCTCCCGTCCCAAACCACTTCAATTTCAGCAGAGTGAAAACTACATACCACTGTCGGGCAACTGTCGCATGAGGTTAAAACCAACCTGATTACAAAAGAAGCTCAGCAAGAAAACCCACTCAAGGCACACACAAAAAAGGGCACCTGTAGTTATTGCAGAACCCCATGCCTTGTTGGAACCCCGTGGGCAGGTTCTACCCCTTGAAAATCTCTGGTATGAGACAAGGCATTGGCGGATCTTGCCTCCTTTCTAATGGGGGCCCCTTATTTGGATACACCCGTAAGTCTTTCTCTCCTTGCTGCTCACTTGTTGTCAGCTGCATGGTCAATGGCCATTTCCAGAAGTCCAAATTTATTGAGGAGTTTCACAGCAGCCTCTCCACCAAGACTCTTTGCCCACAAGAAGGCCACATGCTTGTGAGAATTTGCTCCTCCATGAGCTTTTGCCACCTGTCTCAAATCAAAACAGAGGTGAAAGGACAATTGGGCCTAAAGCAACTTACCGTTGCTGCCCATCAAACGTAACTTTTCCATGACTAAGGAGTATGTCCATCCTTCGGTCTTTTCTTTGTGCATGCATACTTCTGGCACCCCCTAATGCTCTACTCTTGAAGGCTATGTAGTAAGCACGCAGGTAGGAAGTATGCTAGTAATGTGATTCTGGACCACATACTTAGCTCCTAAGCTCAGCCTGGAACAGCTCATGCCACAGCTCATGCCACAGCTGTTGCACCAAAAGGAATTTATGTATGCTGCTCTTACCCTGTAGGCCTCATCCCACATATTGTTCACGCGATACATGTTTACAGCTGCCTTCCAATCCTTGGCTTCAAGGTAGTGATATTCAGCCTCCTGCAGATGCCCATCAGCTTCCAGTTCCTGAAAAATAAGGCAGAAGGTCACCACCAAACCTGCTTTTCTTCTGTTACTTCTCCTCAAACGCTTTACCTTGCCCAAGTGCAAATGGGTATCGCTCAGCAGATCCTTGTGGTATTTGGCCAGCAGACGAATCATCTCGTCATACATCTTGCAATTCTTGTACATCGTAATGGCCAAGTCCGGTTCATCCACGGTTATGTAGAGCCTGGAAAAAGCAATAACTTGGCACTGAAAATGTTGCATCCCCAAATAAGGATCCTATCTAGAACTACCGTGGTGATACATACTAATAAAAAAACTTTAGCCTGTGGGATTCACTGACATATCCCCAAGAGTTCTACTTAATAATTTGTTTACACCAGTTGGAAGCTTCTCTTCTCTTTCTTCCCCCAGCCTCTTTTACAAATTCCATTCTTCTGGTTTAAAATATATAGAACTGAAACAACTCTCACCTCTCAGCCTCCTTGTACTTTCCCTGCCGCTCCAGCTCCTGAGCTTGTGTAATGTACAGCACTGACACATCCTCTGGCTTCATACATTTTGATGCCAGCTGCAAGGAGAAGTGGGAGCAGGGCCTGGGCATGAAAGGATAAACTCTCCTTCTCCAAATACCCACAAGAGATGCACAATACCCCATTTTGAACCGTTCTGGATGACCAAACCAAATTGTTTCACACCCTCCCATTGCAAGCTTTATTCAAATGCACTTTCTGGAACTGAGAACACATGGGCCATTTGATGCCTCATTCTTCTCTGCTCTGGATTGACCAGAACACACCTACAGTAGATTATTGCATCCAATTCTAGGTGCATTTTAGGAAGGTCATTGACAAGCTGAAATACATCTAGTGAGAATGTGTCCAGATAAGGTGCCTGGAAAGAAAAACCTATGAGTATAGGTAGTCCTCACTTACATCCACAATTGAGATCAAAATGTATGTTGCTAAGTGAGAAATTTGTTAAGTTAGTTTTACCCCTCCCATACTACCACCGCTTACAATACTAGACAACATAGTATCAACAGTAGAGACAATCAAATTTCTAGGTTTTACCATATCTCACGACTTAAAATGGACACCCAACATCAAAAACATCATCAAAAAAGCACAACAAAGAATGTTCTTTCTGTGCCAACTCAGAAAGCTCAAACTGCCCAAAGAGCTGCTGATACAGTTCTACAGAGGAATTATTGAGTCTGTCATCTGCACCTCTATAACTGTCTGGTTCGGTTCTGCAACCCAACAAGACAGACATAGATTTCAGAGGATAATTAGAACTGCAGAAAAAACAATTACTACCAACCTGCCTTCCATTGAGGACCTGTATACTGCACGAGTCAAAAAGAGGGCTGTGCAAATATTTACAGACCCCTCGCATCCTGGACATAAACTGTTTCAACTCCTACCCTCATGTTGTGGCTCTGGCCCCTGAGCCTGTCTTATCGGAGGGAGAAGACTCTGAAAGGGAAGGAGAGGAGTTGGCAAGGCTTCCCTCTCCAGGACCCTCCTCTCTGGGAATGCCTACGGTGTCCTCTGAAGGCCAAGAGATAGGCCAGGAGCCAGGCACTTCCGAGCAGCCGCAGCTGGACAGTGACGGGGATGAGTCGTGGCTGGACCCCCGACAGCGGCGCAGAGATAAGCGCGCGCAACAAAGGAAGAGGCATGCCAGGGATTAAGCTGAGTCACTGGACCTCACCCCACAGGGTATAAAAGGGGATGTGGTGGCCAGTCAAGCCTTGTGATGAACAAAGCTGAAAGCTACCACGCCATTCTGCATTGCCAGACTCTTGCTATATGCTCTGTTGAAATTGATTCTTGGACTGGACTTGATTACTCTATAGCTGTTGTGGACTTATTTTGATGTTATGAAAGAGGAGTAAAAACCTCCCTTTGTAAGTAAAGACTTTTGGCAGGCAGCCAATAGGTTGCTGCCAATTCCGTTATCAAAGGAAATTCTTGTCTGTTGGTTTGTTTTAACTCTTGGACGACTGCTGCTGTGCGCGTGTGGGACGGGGACAGAACACCTCAAAACGACGCTATAGAGCACTGCACACCAGAACAACTACACACAAGAACAATTTTTTTCCTGAACGCCATCACTCTGCTAAACAAATAATTCCCTCAACACTGTCAAACTAGTTACTAAGTCTGCATTACTATTAATCTTCTCATCGTTCCTATCACCCATCTCCTCCCACTTATGACTGTATGACTGTAACCTTGTTCCTGGTATCCTTAAGACTTATATTGACTGTTTCCCTATGACTATCATTAAGTGTTGTACCTTATGATTCTTGACGAATGTATCTTTTCTTTTTATGTACTCCGAGAGCACCAAGACAAATTCCTTCTGTGTCCAATCACACTTGGCCAATAAAGAATTCAATTCAATTCAATTCAATTCAATTCAATTCTATTCTATTCTATTCTATTCTATTCACAACTTTTCTCACATTTGTTAAATGAATCACTGCAGTTCTTAAATTAGTAACACAGTTGTTAACTGAATCTGGTTTCCCCATTGACTTTGCTTGTCAGAAGGTCACAAAAGGGGTTCACATGATTCTAGGACACAGCAACGGTCGTAAGTATGAGTCGGTTGCCAAGCATCTGAATTTTGATCATGTGACCATGGGGATGCTACAACCGTTATAAGTGTGAAAAACAGTCATAACTCACTTTTTTCAGTGCCGTTGTAATTTAGTGACCATTAAACGGTCACTGAATGAACTGTTGTAAGTCAAGGACTACCTGTAATGGCGGGAGGCATTAATTATGTTTAGCTAGGAGAAGAGAAGACTGAGGGAGGACATAATAGTTCAGAGCTATTCCAGAAGGGAAGAAACAATACGTTTAAAATACAATGAAGAATATTGCTGTTCGACATCAGTAAGAAAATCCTTTAATGACCAGTCGGGAGTTATGATGGCCTTGGAAAAGGTGCTTTACAGACCATAAAGCACTTCTGGCCATTGTAAAACGTAAAATGTTGCCACATGACCATATTCCAGGCTCTTGAACTGGTTGCAACATCCCATGGTCCTATGACCACAATTTGCAATAGTTGTTGCCAATTTATAGTTTTTAAAAAAGCCCATTTGGGAGAATGGATTAGATTTAGGACTGTGTGATTTGTTTAACAACCACCATAAAAAGAGTTGTAAAAGTGGATTCAGTCATATGAGTACCTCAACTTATGACCACCACAACTTAACAATTGTAATTCTGGTCCCAATTGCATGGTAAGTGAAGGACTACCTGTATTTGTTCCTATGTTAGACTTCTTGAAGGTTTTTTGGACGGGACAAACAATTGGTTGAGAAGTGTTTAGTATGCTCTTCTGGCATTCACTGAACACAAAAGGGCATTTTTCTGGAATGTTCTTACCTTATGTGCCTTTTCCCAATGTCCAGCTTGGGTGTACATATCAATGGCATCCTTGATGTGGTCTCCTTTGACATACAGCTCCTCTGCTATCTAAAGGGACAAAGACAAACAGCTTGTTATTCTTCCATTGTGTCAATGGATGAGTGTGTGTGGAGGGAGAAAGTTGTTACCTCATACTCCTGCAAGGCTGCATAGTGTTGGGCAATTTTGGGGTAATAGTTGGCTGCTGTTTTCCTATCCTGCATGTCAAGAATGTATATAGCTTTCTTCCACTGCCGAGCCCCAATGGCTGCTTCAATGGCCTTGATAGCACACCTGGAAAAGATCACATTCCTTAGAGCAGGGGTGTCAGACTCAAATTCATTGAGGGCTGCATCAGGGTGGTGTTTGACCTGGGGGGGGGGCATGGCAAGGGCGCGTGGCCAGCTTGACGTCACTCGTGTCAGGGGCACCTGTGGCGGACCGAGTGCTCTGCCAGCGACAACGGGCTCCCAATCTCTGTTTTCGGCTGGGACAGCCTCCTGCCACCCTTTGCCAGCAAAAATGGAGCTTGGGAGGGCCGCATTCACTGGCTGAGGGTGGCAGGAGGCCATCTCAGTTGAAAACAGAGACCGGGAGCCCATTTTCGCTGGCAGAGGCACCGCGAGCCGGTTGTTTCCAGGGCAGCTCTGTGGACCAGATCTAAGGACCTTGAGTTTGACACCCCTGCCTTAGAGTAAAGCTACCACAGGACCCATCCTGATCCTGGGTGCCAGTCCAACATACAACTTTCAGGATAGCAGTAACTACAAGGAAGGTAGTCCCAAAGAGGCTGTATGCCCTCCACAGACCTGGCCTCAATGTAGTGGTTGATAGCTGCATCTAGTTGCTTCTGTTGTACAAGGTGGTCTCCCCAGCCCTCTTCCAGCTTTACCACTTCTGCTGGAAAAACTGAACGAGAAAGTTCTACAGCTGCAGGGAAAGAAAGAACAAAGAGCATGTAAGGTGAACTAAAGGGACCAGATCTGGGACAAGCAAATCTCTTTAAGAAGTGTGCAGAACCTAAATCTGCCAATCCAAGGATGGGAGGGGGAAACAGTGTAAACCTTTTTCTAAATATCTCTTCCCTTTTGGTCCTTTTTAATTTTTGCCATAAACAATATTTGCTATATACCGTATTTTTCACACTATAAGACATAGTCACCCCCCAAAAAAGTGGATGGAAATGTCTATGCACCTTATAGAGCGAACGCTGCTGAAGCCCCGACCATCCGCTGGCCCCCACCCTTCAGCTTTTGCCTCCCAGCAGTTTGCCTCCTTGCAGCAAACAGCAAACAGCCTGGTCAGCTTCAGCACAGCCTGATTTAGAATGAGCAGCTGATTGGTGGTCAGATTGGCCTCCCGGAATACCACCAATCAGCTGTTCCAGGCTGCGGGGGATTGCCGCCACCCATTGCTGTTGTCACCGTCCATCACTGCTGCCTATCGCCACCTCCGTGCCCCCCATTTTTGACCTCCATGTGCCCCATTTTCTGCCTCCGCATGTCCTATTTTTAGCTTCCATGTGCTCCATTTTCAGCCTCCGTGTGTCCCGTTTTCAGCCTGTTCCAGGAGGCAGGGATTGATACTGCTGTGGCGACGGCAATCCTGGCCACCTGGAACGGGCCAAAAACAGGATGCATGGAGGCCAAAAGTAGGGGGTGCTGAGGTGGCAATAGACAGCGGTGATGGGTGGTGGCCATCCCCACAGCCTTGAACAGATGATCGGTGGTATTCCGGGAGGCTGATCCAACTGTCAATCAGCTGCTCGTGCTAAATCAGGCTGTGCTGAAGCTGACCAAGCTGTTTGCTGTTTGCTGTTTGCTGCAAGGAGGCAAATTGCTGGGAGGCAGAGACAGATTATTTTTTTCTTGTTTTCCTCCCCTAAAGGTAGGTATGTCTTATGGTCTGGAGCATCTCATAGTGCAAAAAATACAGTAAGTAGTCCTCACTTAGTGATTGCCTTGTTAATGATCATTCAAAGTTACAATTATGCTAAAACAACTCATTTACGACCTTCATATTGCCTTCCTGCTCTTATTTTTACTTGCTTATTGATCTCATACCAAAATATCCTCAAGGAGAAAGAAGCCCAGTTCGGCTGAAGGATGTAGCAAGAAGCAAAGGAAAGCTGAAGTAAAACCATAAGCATGCTCACAATCACATGATTTTCACTTAGTGACTGCTTCAATAACTTCAGTTGCTGGTTCCAACTGCGGTTGCTAAACCAGGATTCCCTGTAAATGACTTTGTTCTGCCTAATATTAAATTTTTTCAATAAACACTCAATACAAAATGTAGAAAATATAACATTTGAGAACTTATAGTCAAGCTTCAGCCTCAGAAGAGCCTTCTTTTCTCTCTCTCTTACCTTTCAGAAATGCGTTGCCCTTGCGATAGCACTCCAGTGCTCTTTGTGGGTTCCGAATTTTTTCAAAGAGCTCCCCAGCCTGAAAAAGGGGAGAAATGCATTGGTTGAAAGTTTACCAGAGAAAAACTGCCCAACAATACCAAATGTTCAAAGGCAAATCAACCACTTTTTATGCAGGGAAGTATTCTGTAAGCAAAGTGAGGTCTATCAAGCTCCCTCTTGCTGTCAGACAACCCAACTGACTCCCTACGTTGCTGTATTTTTCTCATGGAATGATGACATCTCACTGCTCCAAGGCATCCCTGCAAAAGTCTTTAGATTGAAAATCACTGCGGCAGAACCGGAGACTTTGAAGTGCCTTGAAAATTGAACAACTTTGTGGCCTCATACTAATAGCCCATTTATACTTTTAAAAAAGGATGTTTGGGGGAAAAGAGTAACCAAATTTAGAGAGTAATTGCAAGATTTAATGAATTAAAATATAGAGTATAACTTCCACTAGACCTTTGATGGCGAACCTATGGCACGCGTGTGTTGCTCTAGCTCAGCTCCAGCGCGCATGTGTACACTGGCCAGCTAATTTTTGGGCTTTCTGGGCCCACCGGAAGTTGGGAAATGGGCTGTTTCCGGCCTCCAGAGAGCCTCCGGGTGTGGTGAAGGCCGTTTTTGCCCTCCCCAGGTTCCTAGAAAGCCTCTGGAGACTGGGGAGGGCGAAAAACGGGCTTACCGGGCCCACTGTGTCATTGCATGCCAAAAGCGGGGGAAGTGTGTGGGGGCCATGCATGCATGTGCGGGGGTATGTGGGAGCATTAAATTATGGGTGTGGGCATGCACATGCGTGACCCCCCCCCACTCCCCCTGCTTTTGGCACACGATGGCAAAAAGGTTAGCCATCACTGTACTAGACTGACCCGTCTAGGGTGATGCATGTCTCCTTCAAAAGAGGAATGTAACATAATTAAAGAGGCTGTATCGGGGTGAAATGCTCCCGGTTCAGACCGGATCAGGCGATCCGGTAGCAATTGTGGCAGGTAGTTCGGAGAACCGGTAGTGATGGCGGCACGAGGCGCCACCCACCCACCCAGGTATCTTTACTTCCTGCTTTTAAAAGGTAAAAAAAAGGCTCTGACAATCGAGCGCCACAGCTGTGATCATCAGAGTCTTTTTTTTTACCTTTTAAAAGCATTTTTACAACCTATTTGTCCGAATAGGTCGTAAAAAATGCTTTAAAAAAGTAAAAAAAAAAAGTTGGCCACGCCTGCCCAGTCACATTAGCCCCCCCCCCCCCCCCAAGCCACGCCCACAGAACCGGTAGTAACAAATTTTACATTTCACCACTGGGCTGTATATCTACTGAAAATTCTGAAGTGTAATAGATGCCTCACCTGCTCAAAAAGCTCCCCTCGAACGAGGGCTGTAGCAATACGATTGATGAGGTCAGTATTAGCCAGCAGCTCCTCTCGGTCCATGGTCAGCTGTGCTGCTTTAGCCGGTAGCCCAGCCTTCAGATAGAGGCCAATGGCTGCTTGCAAGTCCCCTTGGATCTCCTGCACCTCAGCAGCCCGCTCTTCCTGCTGTGTCTGCAGCAGCCACTCGTAATAGCTTTGACGCAATTTTTCTAATGCAGGATGGTTCTAAGAGAGAGAGAGAGAGAGGACGACAGAGTAGGAGATACCACACCATCCCAGAAACTCGTGATCTTAAGTCTTCAGTGCCTCGCTTACTTTTGCCTCCGCCACTGAGATGCATTCATCCCACATGTGAAGCTCTTGATACATCTCCATTGCCTCTTCTACAGCATTCTAAAAGAAGAGAAGTAACAATAATGGGTTAGGGTACAGAGAGGCGTAGGGGACGGAAGTGTTCAAAATAAGCAATCCCTGCTCCCAGACTTACCTGCTCCAGAAAGATCATCTCTGCCAGCTTGTAGTTTTTTTCTAACATAGCCAGGCGGACTCGGACCTGATAATAGTCTGTGCCATCCCCTCCCTGAAGTGAGCAATTAAAGAGAGGAGGAAATGTCATTTTCAAACTGTGGGGAAAATAGATTTCCCCCTCCAATTCCATCCATGTAAGTTAAGCACTAGCCAAGTGCAAGGAGAACCCAGACGAGACAAATGTTCTATTGGATTAGTAGGTTCTTCTTTCCCTTTGAGGCAAGAGTTCCTAGACATTTTTGCCATTACACCTCCCTTTAATGTAATCTTAATGTAGATCCCTCACCTAAAGACCCAAACACCGAAATGAATCCTGATGAACAATACAATTAATCTTTGGGAAAGGTGGACTTATAGTAGCAATGTAACTAAAAGGTTCTTCAGCCCACCCCAGAATGCTACCTGTATCTCCCCAATTTGGGAAACCCGGATTGAAGGAAAAGGGAATTGCAGGAATATGGATATGGAAACCTAGGAGATAGGAGAATTGAAAGAACAAAAGCAAGCTCTGCATTTCACTCACGTATTCCTTGGCCACTTGGTCGGCAATCTCATTTGTTTCATGGAGAAACCGAGCCTTGGATACTTGTCCAAGAGCAGCAAAGCACCTAGAAGAAAATATTATTAGGGTTTATTTTATTTTATTTTATTTTAAATTTTCTATTTATTTCAAGATTTATAAGGACACCCAACTCAAAACAGGGTGATTCTGGGTGGTGCACAACAAAAACACATAATAATGCAAACAGAAAACAACCAATATATAAATTCAAAGGTTTGCAGGATATTGTGCTCTAAAGTGGATAGGAAGCAGAATAAAGTGCCTTCCAGCTCATAACTGATCTAAAGGAAATTCGTAAAAATATAACTAGTAAAGAGGCGAGTGAGCAAGACTTAACAAGCAGAAATGACCATCCTAATCAAGGTATTTCACGAAAGATGGCAGACTGAATCAAAAAGAATTCCTTGGTTTAAGTGGATTGCTCTCTGAGTGACCCTGTGGGAGAACTAGGTTAATCTATGGCAAGGGTGTCAAAGCCAAGGCCCGCAGGCTGCATCTGGCCTGTGAAGTGCTTAGATCTGGTCTATGGGGCCACCCTGGAAACAGCAAAGGACCGGGCCGTGGTGCCGCTGCCAGTGAAATTGGGCTCCCAAGTGGTCCTCCCGAGCTCCATTATCACTGGTAGAGGGTTGCAGGAGGCTGTCCCAGCCAAAAATGGAGACTGGGAGCCTGTTTTCGCTGGCAGAGCACTTGGGCTGCCACAGGCGCCCCTGACACTAGTGATGTCAAGCCATACCCACCCTGGCCATGTCCCCCCCTGCCCATGTCAAACACAACCCTGATCCCTTAATGAAATCGACATTAATTTGACATCCCTGATCTGTGGTATCAAAAAAACAGTCGGTCAGCATCTTTTCCAACTAAGAAATTTTATAACCTGCATCCATATAACCAATTTGTCTTTCACCATCACCTCCTCTGCTTCACCCCAATTTCAATCCTACATCAGTCTAGCCACTGTGCATGTCAGGAGCTGAAATGGAATGCATCTGACAAAAGCTTGTGCCTTTTTAGAAAATTTATTGATTGATTGATTGATTGATTGATTGATTGATTGCGATTTATATGCCGCCTTTCTCCCTGGGGACTCAAGGTGGCTTACAAAATGACAACATCAATACAAATCACAATAAAAAAAATTAAAATCAACAACCCCATTAAGACAATTTAAAATTATCTCAGTGTACCCCCTAACACAGAGGTTCCCAATCGTTTTGGGTTCGCGGCTCCCATAGCAATCCGACTTGCAACTGCGCGGCTCCCATAAGCAATCCGACTTGCAACTGCGCATGCGCATTAGACGTTAGACCCAGCGGGCGGAATATTTCGCGGCGCCCTTATGACGATAGCGCGGCTCCCCAGGGAGCCGCGGCGCACAGTTTGGGAACCGCTGCCCTAACAGATCAGCCTAGTTGGCGGAAGAGCCACGACTTCCGCTCGCGACGGAAGGAAAGAAGGTGTTTGTCCAAAACCAGACAGAAAATGTGACAGAAAACCAGAAAATGTGTTTGTCCAAAACCAGACTCCTGATTCTCTGGCTAACAGTGCCAGATTAACTCTACCAGATACTTTTGGGGAGCTTGCCAGACCAAATCACTCACCTTTCAGCAATGTGCAGCTGTTTGGCTTCCAATGCTAGTCGACTTAGTGTCTTCCACATGGCCTCTGTCTCAGCAGACATCTCCAATGTTTCTAAGAAAGCTACAGCTCTAAAAGCAGAAAGCAAAGGGCTGAGTAGCAGTCACCCATGGCAATAGGACACTGAACAATTAAGAATGAGGAATCAGATTTTCTTCAAACTCTCTGTAGACTCCGCCAAGGCTTCACATGCAAGGGCAGATTCCTCCCTCAAAAGTAAGGGTGGACCGACTTTGCTTGCTCATGGATCCCCACCAAAGCTTTTCTAGAGGTTGTTTGGTGGCTGGTTCCAGATTCTTACCTGGCTGGAAATGTAAACCTCTCTGGAATCCATTTCAGCCTCTCACCTGTGGTAATCACCATCATCAACTGCTGTGCCAAACTCAATGAGCCCCTCATCCAGAGTGTAGGACACGGTATTTACACCCTCAGTCACAATCACCTCTGTCTTCCCATTGCTCCTCTCCAAGTCCACAATATCACCCTGCAGGACACAATTTTTAAAACTTAGTTCTTTTCCCACACTATATAATCTGCCAGGCTAGCTCTTGTCTTCCCTTCTGTAGCTGAGAGATTGTGACCATCTGCAGCCTCGCAAACTCCAGCTAATCTTTACCAACTAGGCACTTAAACCAGATGCTGGTCTGATACCAGCAGGTGGAGAACAAATATTACCTTCATGGGGAACATGGTCACTCGTTCTGGTGTATCAATGTTATACCATACACAGAGACTGTTTCGATTCTGGGCTACCACCACATCACTCCCTGGAACCCACTGCACATAAGAACAGTAGCTAAGGATGGTGGTCTTTACAGCATTGTCAATGTCATAGAGATGCAGCTGGGAATTAGAAGAGGTGAGGTAGGTGGGAGAAAAGAAACACAGCATCAACAGAGGCATGTTTATCATGTTATCATTCTTTTTCCTTCCCTTCAGGATCCCTACATAACATAATTCCCCCCCTTCGATCTCCTCCTGTTACCTTCATCTTTTTATCCCGGAAAAGCAATTTATGACCAGTTTCATTCAGCTCCAGCCAGTCAATCTTGCTGTCATGGCTGATAGTGCCAATATTATAGCTGGCCACAAGGTCCACTAAAGTCAGGAACAAAAGGTACAAGGCTCAGAATTAAAGTTGAGATCAACCTCAAGCAGTCCAAGCTTGGGTAGAAAAGAAGGAGGAACTTCACTCACCTGCTGCAATGGTCTTAATGTCAACTAAATAAGCCAGTCGTTTGTTCTCCTCAGTTCCTCGTTGCCTCCTCTCATTGAGTCGGACACTAAAAAAAGTTCAAAAATGAGAATAGGTATGTGCATGTTGGGAGGGCAGGTGCTTTTACTCTTCAAGTTCCAACAGCAGAAAAAGGTTTCATTATTCACCTGATGAGATGGGGGTTCATGAACTCAGTGCGCACAGAACCCAAAATCTCATTACTCCCATATTCGACCACAGTCAACTCTCCTGCATTGAAGATCATGCAGACCTAGAGTAAGATGGGAAGCATGACAATCTGAATGGCAAAGGAAAAGGGGGCATAATAGGGCCTTCAAACGTCATGGCTTCTCATACTTCTTCCCCTTCCAATATTATAGAAATGCCAACTAGAAGAGTAGAACACACTCTTGCAGAAAGAAAGCTAAGAGAGAGGGATACTGGCAAGATTTGAATGGGCAGCATGCAAACACTTACATTTTCATTGTCAAAGAAAAACTTCTCATTCCCACCAGATCCCTGCCAGGCCACCTGAGAAGAAAAGACAGCATGCATGAAATCAGACAATCTTACTATGTTCACCCCATTCACACTTGTCTGATGTGATTTGACAAGATTGCTCTTTTACATAACATGCTTCCACTAGCACAGGGGTGTCAAACTCAAGGCCCACGCGCTTTAATCTGGCCCGCGCAGCCAGCCTGGAAATAGCAAAGGACCGAACCGCGGTGCAGGCAAAACAGGGCACAGGGGCCATGCGCGGACCCCTGCGCCACGTTTTCAGCCTGGGCGGCCTCCTGCAACACTTTGCCAGCCAGTTTGACATCCCTGCATTCAGGGTGGATTTGATTTAAATCAAGTTGATTTAAATCATGATTTAAATCACTAGTAAAAAGGCTTGATTGAAATCATATCGATTTAAATCATAATTTTTAAACAGCAACTGTCATCTCTGTCCCACAGCAGCTCCTCCTCTGACCCGCTGTTGACTCACTGACAGTCCCAATATTGCAGAATATATAGCTTCATACTACATAGCCTCATGCTACATAATTAAGCTCCATTTCATGATGAATAAACTAAATAATTAATGTATTGTAAATAGAAAACTACCTTTAGATAGATTTTTACTTGAGAAGCATTTTATTAAAATAAATTTAATAAAAATAAAAAAAATCCAATTTAAATTTTAAAAATTCAATTTAAATTTTTAAAAAATCTGATTTTTTGATTTTAAAAAAAAACATTGATTTTTATCCACCCTGCCTGCATTTCTCAGCATGCATGCTGCTCACGTCATTTTAACTTTCTAAGTGATTAAGTTCTGCCAACCAAACCCAGTCTGCAGACTCTCACCACATAAACCACCAGAGCCTGGTAGCGCAGCAGACTAAAGCATGTTATTAACATTCAGCTGCCTGCAATTAGTGGAAGTTCTAATCTCACCAGGCTCGAGGTTGACTCAGCCTTCCATCCTTTCTAAGGTCGGTAAAATGAGGACCCAGATTGTGGGGGCAATAAGCTGACTTTGTATAAATATTCAAAAATATGAAGGCTATTGCTTAACGCATTGTAAGCCTCCCTGAGTCTCTGGAGAAGGGCGGCATATAAATCAAATTTTTAAAAAAACAAAAAAAACCCAGGCTATGCCTGTTCAAGCAGTGTCAGGACTGGTTTTATATTCCAACTGCCAATAATTTAAGGTGCCATGACTGAAAAGAGACAGCAGTATTCAAAAAGGTTAAACTGACTTTCATAAACTATTGTCTCCCTCTGGGAAATCATAGGAAAATGGTGAAGTCCCTGGCAGTGAGGATTGACATTTGGAAAAAGAAAGAACAGGGAGGGGAAAAAGAGATTCACATCCATTTCTTTAAAGGTTATCTAGCAAAAATGGATGAACAACCGTCCTCCTGGCCACAAAAGCTGCAGAAAAGCCAAACCAAGGCAAAGTGATAAACAGCAGAGATCTCAGTGGGATTGAAAGCCCGAGAACAGCCAAAGGCATTCAGGGACAGCTTTGATCTCTTGCCATTACTCATGGTTGGAGATACAGAAACAAGCCTGGCTGGAGGAATCCAAAAAGACTTCTGAATCAGGGATGTCTACAGAGTGTGGTCAAAAAAGTCAAAATGGCAGCCACAACGGTATGATCAAGGCCTTGCCTGTTTGTTTCTTATGCGTGAAGCCTAAATCTGTGGCTTGAACAAATCACTGTATCTAACTGAATGCAACGGGCAGGAACTAATTCAGAAACAGACCTTACGCAGACAAGCCTCCCAACCTCTATCAGCCCACCATCTTACATGTGAAACATGTTACCTCGCTGAGTTTGGTGGAAGTCAGGTCACCCAGAAGCAGTGTATCTGAGGTATGGGCAACAAGGTAGCGTTCCTTTCCCAGGATTTTCACCTCATCGATTTCATAGCCATAGTGGGATTTCAAAACTACTCGCATACCAGTGGACAAATTCTTCACGATGACCTGGCATATAGATAAAAAGATATCATAGCAAAGCAGGATTCTCTTTCCCCCAACCTATATACTTAACGTGCATATTGGGGTTCTGTAGAGTTATGTGTAGAACCAAAAGATGAGGACAGCTCAGCAGAGACTAGCTGGTCCTAAGAAAGTCAAGTTGGTTTCCCGGAAGGTAAGAAGCCTAGCATTATTAGCTAAATTGTTGCAATCATTAAATTCTGTCATTTTGTATTCACTCACTATTACATTTAACTTTAGGAAGACGATCCAGATCAATAGCACAGGCTCACACCATGCTAATATTTCTGCCTCTGCCTTCCAATAATACATTTTCAAGTTTAATCTCCATAAATAACTCGTTTGCCTAAAATACTTTAAAGACAACTTTTTTTCCTGATCAAAGGTAGGAATCAGAATAAATTAAGTGATATGGCAGCATTATAAAGAAGGTGAAATCAAAGACTTTCAGACTTTAGGGGGAGAATCTGGAAGTACTGGGTAAGGGTGGAAATAGATGTGTCCTGTTATGTATTTTTAGTAGCATTATGTATATCATTATGTTGACTCAGCCTGCCATCCTTCCGAGGTTGGTAAAATGTGGAATCAGATTGTTGGGGGCAATATGCTGACATTGTAAACCAGCCAGGGAGTGCTCTAAAGCACTATGGGGTGCTATACAAGTCTAAATGCTATTGCCATTGCTACAACATGTGTGCAGCGCATATTAGGCATAAAAGAGCTGTGGTGGCGCAGTGGTTAAAATACAATATTGTAGAGTAATTCTGCCAACTGCCAGCAGTTCGATTCTCACCAGCTCAATGTTGACTCAGCCTTCCATCCTTCTGAGGTCAGTAAAATGAGGACCCAGATTGTTGGAGGCAATATGCTGACTCTGTAAACTACTTAGAGAGGGCTGTAAAGCACTGTGAAGTGGTACATAAGTCTAAGTGCTATTGCTATAAAACAGGTACACATTCAACATTCACATATATGTTGTTATAACACTGTATGCATTAATTCTCTAAGGCAATATCTACCTATCTACTAACAAACTATCACTGTCCATACCACTTGGAAAACAATTTTTTGTGATTTATTTAGTTCCCATTCTGCTGGCATTTGACAATGAGCAAAGGTTCTTGTATTCCAAACTTCACACTTCACACTCATACCTGGCTTGGCCCCACATATGTCATTTCAAATTTGTTCTTGTAAATGCTCCTGCGAAGGCAGCAGTCAAACTGTTCCACTCCACCACACAGGGTACCCTGTGCAAACAAAAGTTTCTTTCAGGTATCCTTTGTGTACCAGCCCTCCAACCCAGAATATGAGATCGGAATCCAAGGCCATCCAGGAATTGTATCCATGGGCATGATACGGAGAGGGGAAACACACCGCACAGAGTCGTGAACCATCTCGTTTCCAGGCCAATGCTGTGATAGTATATAGATGAGAAATCTCCTTCGGCTTGGCTTCCTCCCATGCACTGCGACGAGGACTCCAGTTCAACACTCTTAGCCTGGGAGATCAAAGATGGAGTGAGTAGCCAGGAGAGATTTGCCCTACTTCAATCTGTTCCCTTGTACCATCCTCGAGCATCACACCTGTCAAAACTGCCAATTACTACTGACTGGCCCCCTGGACTGGCGGCTGCAACAGTGAACTCCTTCTCTGAAACATCTCGACTGTAGTCAAAGGTTTGGATCACATGCCCTTCTTTCCCATAGGCCACAATCTTTTTGTCACAGCCGCAAGCCACAATGCTGTTGGATGCCCATGCCAAGGCATAAGGGGGACAGGGGTGCATCACCAATTTGCCCTGTTGAAAATCCAGAAGCAAAAATCAGAGTTGAAAGAGGCAGGTGGCAACAGGCAGCAAACACTGCACAGTGCTCTCAACAAAGGTTGTGCAAATACTTACCCCAAGCCAACATGAAAATATTATGCTGCTGAGATGGGGTGGGTTCTAAATTTTTTTACTACCGGTTCTGTGGGCATGGATTATTTTGTGGGCGTGGCTTGATGGTCATGTGACAATTATTTAGGATTTAGCAGAGGTACTGGTCTACCAGGCTTTTAACTGCTTGCAGAGCTGTACCGATCTACCCATATATTTTTTGCAGGCACTTGTCTACCCATTTATTTTTGCAGGCACTGATCTACTCATGTATTTTTGCAGGCACTGATCTACTCATGTATTTTTGCAGGAACTGGTCTACTCATTTGTTTTCTTTTAATACTGATCAACTATAGGGCGGGCCTTTGAAGCCCCGTGGCAAGAGTTTAAAGTTTTTTTCCCTCTAGCCATCAGCTGGGACTCAGGAGGCAGCAACAGATTAGGGGTGGGCCAAATAAAAGGTAAGAATAACGCGGGGGGGGGGGGGCGCGGAGGGCCAGAACCGGTTCTGTGACGTCATATCATCACTGCTACTGGCTCGGGAGAACCAGCCCGAACCGGGAGGAACCCACCACTGAGACCTATATTTTCTTCTATCCATTAACTGGATACACAATGGCATTTTAGATATCCTTTTCTGGACATTTATACTGAAAAACTATTTTAATCAGACTAATTCCTCTTAAGACCAATTCCACATCTTGGTAACCAGGTTGGCTAAAAAGGCAGTCTTGTTCTTTCTGTTAACTTCCAAGTATAAGCTTATTAATCAGCACAGGAAATGCAATACTTTTTTTGCTGTGGGGAGCTTCAGCAGCCTAATTTAGCTTGGGCTCCAAGTGCAGATTTGTTCTAAAACAAACACAGTCAATATAACAAGCTAGATAGATATAATAAGGAATTTAATATATGATAACCTTTCCATTTTTTAAGGAGAACTTCCTGCTCATAACATAAAATACCAGGGGAAAATCTTTCCTTCGTTTTCTGTCTCATACAAATATCCTTTTCTGCATATAGTAGCACACACAAATGACTTTCCTGTTCTACCCAGTACAGCAGGGAAAAGGTCAAAGTAGAGGAGATGGGGTGGGGGGGGATGCCATGATCATTTTAATTACTTTCTTCTTCATATGCCAGGGGAAGCAGAGCAGGGAAAGTGCATCATCTTGAAAGAAAGGCAGAAAATCAGGAAAAGAGATGACGTTGGTAGAAAGAATGAAGACTGTGAACTGTACAACTCCACCGCCTTTGAAGTATATGTAAGTGTAGAACAGTATACAAAGTTGTTCACAAAATAGAAAAGAAAATGTACAGTGTGTGTATGCACACAAAGATCTCTCTCTATAAGAAGACTATCCCAGGAACCTTCGTGTCTCCAACTAAGAGGTGCTTCATTCACCTCATTCCAAACTACCTCTCCAGTTTAGTGGAAATTCTTGTTGGGGGAGTATCCATCTTTTCCAGAAATATGAAATCAGGCTAAAAAAAGCCGCCATTCCCTGAATAACACTATATCTTGAAGGAATAAGAGCCGTGGTAGCACAGTGGTTAGAGTGCAGCACTGCAGGCTACTTCTGCTGATCACCGGCTGCCAGCAGTTTGGCAGATCGAATCTCACCAGGCTCAAGGTTGACTCAGCCTTCCATCTTTCCGAGGTGGGTAAAATGAGGACCCAGATTGTTGAGGGCAATATGCTGACTTTGTAAACTGCTTAGAGACGGCTGTTAAAGCACTATGAAGTGGTATATAGGTCTAAGTCCTATTGCTATTGCTAATAACTGCTTTCCATGTTACACTCACCTCTTTACAGACTTAGTTTGGTTAGAGGAGGAGGACAAACTTTTTTGTACCTGTGATTCCCCAGAGCCTTCATCATCAAAGAAGTAACGCACAATGGTTCCATCTGCATGACCAGAGAGGATACCCTTCCCCGAGACACTGCAGAGGGGAAATATAAGGAGTGATCAATATGGCATTGCAGGGGATCATTTCTTTAAGCCACTCACTTATTGTGGAGAATCTTTTCTCCACAATCATTTGTAATTCTGTTTACAATGATGTAGGCTAGAGCAGTGCAGCCATCAGGCTCAGGATAAGTATCATGTAGCTAATCTACTCAACTGCAGCCTAAAGACAGGTACTCACAATAAACAAGTACTCTATGCCCATAGCCCCCAACCTTTTGGGTACCAGGGACCAGTTCCGTGGAGAGAGGTTTTTCTGCAGACCAGAGGT
The DNA here is from genome assembly GCA_012654045.1 of Ptyas mucosa. Taxonomy (NCBI): domain Eukaryota; kingdom Metazoa; phylum Chordata; class Lepidosauria; order Squamata; family Colubridae; genus Ptyas; species Ptyas mucosa. The sequence goes on from WNWU01000013.1 coordinate 5,200,519, forward strand.
GTGAGGTTTCGCATGCTGCCTGCATCCCGCCGATGGGGCTTTGCTTGGTTGCACGGCCCAGTTTCTGGCATGCCACAGACCAGTGTCAGTCCACGGACCGGGGATTGAGGACCCATGCTCTACGTTCCTGGCCAGCTGGCCAGGAGAGGAATCAGAGCTAGCAACTTCTAGGCAGTCAACTAAGGTACCTCTCCCATTCCCTCACTTACTTGGAGGCCAGTGACACCACATAGGAATCTGTTCCATAAATGGTAGAAGATTTGTTGGTCTTGGTGTTAGCTAAACGAATCTTCAGGAAAGAAAAATCAGGTCATCACAACTATCAGGGAGCAAGAAGAGAATCAGAATAGACACCCCTCAATATCTGTACTGCTTGGGGAGAATTTGGAGACAGCCAATGACACCTAAGATGAATCAATCTGCAGCAGCATCTAGATGTGGGTGTATTTTTTCCCAATTCCCGAACTGTAATTCTCAAAAAGAGCTTCTATGACTCAGCTTCTCTCACCTTGCCTTCAACAAGCCCAAACACAATGGTATTCTCCTCTGGCCATAGCAAACATGTCACAGCGCTCTAATAAAGAACAAAATAAACAGGATAATCAGGAGCAGAAGAAAACAGCTATTCTCCATGCAGACAAAGAAATCTGTCAACTGAATGGCCAGTTTCTGAAATTGGAGTTGCAATGCTGACTCCTCCCACAGCTGAACTTCCTCTTAGCAGCTGTGAAAAATGATAGTACTGTTAGGCAGAGCTATTCTGATCTTCCCTTCTGTTCATTCCATTCACAAATCTTGGTTAGCGTAGCTAATCCAATATCCAACTCTTTCCCTCACTCCCTCCCAAACTTCAGTTCAGGGACCTGTCTCTTATTAATCAAAAAGAAAGTAGACCTGACAGTATGCAAGGATGTATAAGGTCCATTATTACAAGGACACTTACCGTCTGAATAAACTTGTTGCAGATCACTTTTTTGTCACCCCTGGACAGGAATAAACAGAGACAATATTACTGTCAAGGACCAACAAATATTACAAACCTCCCCTAGGAGATCCAGCTGGATGAAGTAATATAGGAATAGTGCCAGTAAACAGGGGACAGGCACTCAGAGTGTGCCCATAGTCTCCTGAAGTTAATGTGATGTTCCTTGCAATTTAGAACTCCAAGAAGCAGGAAATGAGTCATCTTCATCCATATCCACACTAACACCAGAAGTGCAACTGAAGGACTATCAATTCAACACAATCTGTTGCTATTTTAAAAGAATGAATTTCTGTTTTCATCCTACCCTACCCAAAAGCACTTACCATTCTTCCCCAATTTTGTATACAAAGATTATGTTGTCTGACTGCCCAACAGCAATCTTAGTAGAATCTGGGGAAAATGCCATTCCTTTTACCACATAGCTCTTCCTGCCATACTAGAAAGAGAAGATAGATAAAGGCTGTAATTTAATGTGCCTGGTGTTTATTCAAAATCATAATCCATAAAAAATGAATATCAGGAGACATCATCATGTCTGAAAAAGTCACTCACATCAATGCAGTGCACCAGGAAAACTATTAGAAGTAAAGATGACTTCATTCAAGAAGCAATAAGTGTTTTGCAAACAAAGCAGGCAAAAAAGAACCCAGATTTGCAAAACAGAAATACAAACAAACAATAAGAGATGAAATAAATTTCTGGGGCATTTAAAAAATAATATCAATAATATAGATAGGAGACAAGACCAACAAAAACAAACAAACAGCTATGAGGTTATACAATTTACTACAGGCTAAGAATATATCTAGAACATGTCAATTATGTATCAGTATATTGATGCCAATGTGTCACTAATAATGTGTACCTTTATGCCATATATTATGGACATATATGAAAGCTGGAATATGTGAAATCCATCAAATTAGGCCAAAAATGTGAAAAGGTTTATTCAGGACAAAAGTTGTGGGGTTTAAAATTCTCACAAAAAAGGCTGTTTTCTAGAACCAAGCGAGACAACAACACTTTGTAGAAAATTACCAGGTCTGTGATAAATGCCAAAATGAAACTGGCTCAATTTAATTGACTGGCCAAATCATTAAAAATATATATAAATATGTGGAAACTGTAGTGCTTTGGAGTCATGGGCATCTTCAATTTTTCTGAGACTGAGATTTTGACATAAATATGTAAATGAGTGGTGTTTTTAGTTCAAAAAAATCAACTGTAGAAGTTAGAAATCGGCATTTATTTGAGTTATGGCTGGGTCTCCCAACGAAAAAGAACAAGTAGTGTTTCCGTCCTTCCGTTGTGGTTTAGTGTGGTTTCTGCTTCATTGCAACATTGTGAAACTGATTTTTAATTATTTCCTGAAATGATTTATTCTACTTTTACTGTACTTTTAAAGCCTTGGAAGATATTTGAGCTTCTGTACAAGAACTCACAATACATAAACGATGCTTGGTATATCCAATTATGCTACTTGCTACCAGTTACAAAAAAAATTGTCTCTTCCCTTCATATCTGCATTCATCATTTCTAACAAGTATTTTGTATAACAATAATCTGATGGCGGTATCACATGAATATCTTGTAAAATATTACTCAGGCAATTCCAAAGTAAATGCATTTTTGAAAACTTCTGAAAATAGGTTCAGGATAAGTCATCATAGAATAGAGTACATTTTCCCTCTCTTAATGCATAGGTCTACAACAATAAAGTACTAAATAATTAACACTGATTCATCCAGAAGGGCAGCATGTAATGAGAGGGAATGAATGTGTTGAGTCTAACATACCAACTGAGCAACCCATTACTCCCTTTCTCAAATCTTAACTTTGGACCAACTCTGAAATATGATTTCATACAGCTCGACCACTCAAAATAACAATTTACCTTAGCATCTGCAGGCTTGGTGGAAAACTTGTCCCTACGCTCACCCTGTTCATCATATAAGAGAACCACGCGATCCACTGTGCAAACGGCAAATTTGGCATTATTTGGGGCCCAGGCCATGCAGGTAACTTTGGCTGCCCCATCCTGGAAAAAAGAAACGCAAGAAAAGTTATAGGTAGAATATACAGGCAGACTTCCAGCAAGTCAGATGAGAACTTCTTCAGGTTTAAATGACCCGTTGCCAGCCCAATTTCTTCCCCGGGGAAGTGAAGCTATACTACGGTTCAGGCCATGGGCAAGGGACTGCAGGTGTGGTAGTTCTCCCCAGGTCTCGAACTTCTCTTTCCCCAAACTGGTTTTTTCTTCAGCTCAAGTAACCTGTGGAGTAAGTAGAGTCCGAACGTGTCGCAGCTGCATCGCCACCGCCGGAGGCTGCCGCGTCTCCTCCTGTTACCCGAGTAACGTCCCCTCGTGATGACGTCATGGGCTCCGCATGAAACGTAAAGGAAAGCCACGTGGACCATAGAGATACGCAAAATAGATGCTTATTTGTGGGACAGTCTTCAAATCTCCACTAAGGAAGGGCAGGGGAGGGAATTGATCATAGAAACCGTTGGAAACTTAGTTTTTCAGAACTCCATCTCGCCTTTCAGGACTTTGCGGAAAACTTATAATGGCTACATACTGAGCAAGACATATTGAGCTAAATATAATTATACTGAGCTAGATATAATTGCTATATGCTGAGCTAGATATACTGAGCTAGATATAATTGCTATATGCTGAGCTAGATATGCTCAATATAGCCAACTTTACAGGTACAGGCTAATGATACTTGGCTTAATGCCAGTAACTGTGAGAGAGATCTTGGAGTCCAAGTGCACAGTCACTTAAATCGGAGGTTATACAGGTCATCCTCGACTTACAACAGTTCATTTAGTGACCGTTCAAAGTTACAATGACACTGAAAACAGTGACTTATGATCATTTTTTCAGAGTTATGACTTTTGCACCCTCCCCATGATCATGTAATCAAAATTCAGATGTTTGGCAACTGACTCATATTTAGGACTGTTGCTGTGTCCCAAGGTCATATGATCACTTTTTGTGACTTTCTGACAAGCAAAGTCAATGGGGAAGCCAGATTCACTTAACAACTGTGTTATTAATCTATCAACTGCAATGACTCACTTAACAATTGTGGCAAGAAAGGTAGTAAAATGAAGCAAAACTCACGTAACAAATGTTTCACTTAACAACAGACTCAATTGTAGTCGTACGTTGAGAACTAACTGTAGTGTTGCGGCAGCAGCCAAAAAAACCAATGCAATCCTAGGTTGCATTAACAGAATTATAGAATCAAGATCATGTGAGGTATTAGTACCACTTTACAAAGCCTTAGAAGACCACACATGGAATTCTGCATCCAGTTTTGGTCACCAAGATATAAAAAAAGATGTTGAGTCTCTGAAAAAAGTGCAGAGAAGAGCAACAAATATGATTAGGGGGCTAGAGAATAAAACATGAAAATCAGTTATAGAGTTTGGGTATGTCTAGTCTAGTGAAAAGAATGATGAGGGGAGATATAGCAGAGGGGAGATATAGCAGTGTTCCAATATTTGAGGGGCTGCCACAAAGATAATGGGGTCAAACTATTTTCCAAAGCACCTGAAGGCAAAACAAGAACCAATGGATGACAATTAATCAAGGAGAGCAGCAACCTAAAAATAAGGAGAAATTTCCTAACGGTGAGATCAATCAACCAGTAGAATGGCTTGCCATCAGAAGTTGTGAGTGCCCAAACACTGGAGGCTTTCAAGAAAAGACGACAGCCATTTGTCTGAGATGGTGTAGGACAAGATCTCTTGCTCAAGCAGGGGGTTGGACTAGATGACCTCTAAGATCCCTTCCAACACTATTCTGTTATTCTGTAGTCCTTCTTACCCAATTTTGTTATCCTTGAGTGACAGGCTCCCCAGCCTTCAAGCAGCTCTTTTCACCTCCCCTCAGAATAGGGAACAGGTACTCTCCAAATAATTTCTTAGTTGTTTGCCACTGACCAAACTAGGGTTTGAGTTATGCGGGAGATGCCCAGGACTGAACTCTCCAAAACCCACAAAGCAGGGTTTTTTTCTATCACCAAAGGGGAATTTTCCCAGAAAGTTAAATCCTAGATTTCATGACTCTGAATAAAAAGAGATAAATATGAACATTGGAAACTGTTGTATATAAAGCCAGACATGTCTTCAATAGTTAGCAGCAGCCCTTCATTGCTGTAGGCAGTTTTTTCTGTCTGGCCATAGAACCTAGAGTGATTGTGCTTGTTGATAACCTTTGAATATTTTAGGATAGAAGTAATGCATTTATTCTGTTTCCTTGATTTCTCAGTGGTCTTCAATATCAGCTATACCAGCTGTACATCTCTGGCCTGGGCCAACTAACAATGTCTCTGGAGTCCTTTCCCAATGCCTGGAGGCTGCAGGATCTGGATAGAGGAGAACAAGCTTTGGCTCAACCCTTGGCTCTGGAGATTTTTCCATCTTTAAGTTGGGATGCATTTCCCTTATCAGAACTAGTGCACAATTTAGTCTCTGAACTCACAACTCATGTTCAGAGAGCAGATGGAAGCTGTTGCTAGGAGGGGCTTAACCCAAGTTCATCCTGTGTATCAATTGTCGCCATTTCTGGACTGGGAGACCTTTGCTCATAATGCTTCCCATTTGAATTGCTATAGCATACTATAGTAATGACTATAGTATGCTATACTAATAGTAGTATAGTATAACACAATCAAATATGTTTCCTGTCTGGTTTACTTGGGAGGGGTGACAACTCGCAGATGACTTCCAGATCTGACTCAAGATGCTAGTTACCATCCATAAAGCCCTACATGGCATAGGAATAGCTACTTGTGGGCGTGGCTGTCTTCCATTGTTTCTGCCAGGAAGGCAGGTCTAGGGTGCTTTCTATCAAATAATGCCATGTTATTAGATCTCAAGAGTCATGGTTTCTCTGTGACTGTGCCTATCCTGTGGAATTGCATACCCTCAGAGATCCAGATGACCCCAACCCATTTATCTTTTCATAAGGGACCTGGTTGGTCTCCCAGGTCAGGAAGCTAGGCAAACTCTGCTGGTGATGTTGCTTTTTGTTGTTTTAGCTTGTAGCTATAATCATGGGTTATAATACTTATATGTTAAGGCAGGCAGGCAGGCAGGCAGGCAGGCAGGCAGGGACTAGCTAATGGTCTCTTTGGCTGCATTCCTAGGCACAATTCTGAGAACCATGGAAAATTGTTGAAGAACCAAATGACTGGAGAGCTAATGTTTATCTTCAAAAAGCAAAGAGGAATATTCTGCAAACTATAGACCAGCCTAACATCACTACGTATATTACTAGTTATATTACTTACAGTATATCCAGTAATATAAAGGGATCAATGAGTAAGCATCCTGAAAATAATTGAGACATTTACTTATTTGTTCATTAGATTTAAATCACACCTTTCTTCCAAGAGCTGAAAATAGCATTTCTTTCCTCCATTTTTTCCCCTTATAGCCCTGTAAAGGAGATTGACTGGGGCAAGGTACCTAACTATAGGTTTCGATGGCTGAGGGTTAGGGTTATCTATCAGAAAAAGAAAGGTTGGGATAATATCCTACTTATGTGATTCCAAGATATTTGTCATTGAATATTAGCCAAAGGTATATCAACAGAAGATAATGTATCTAGTTCAGTGTAGTTGCTTGCAGACATTTCATTACCTGGCTGTGTAATATCATCAGTGCTAGTGAGTGCAGGGTTTACTCCCTGTTTATATACAGTAGCTTGTCCTACCAGGTTAATGGAGGTGTGGTTTTCTCCATGGTTCTTCCTTGATTAGTGTATTGTTTTATGCTTGTTAATCTGCTTGATTGTCTGATGTGTTACACCTGCTTATCTAGGTTGGCTGCTGGAGAAGATGTGTCATGCTCTTTTTGTTTCCTTATTAGTTTTTTTATTGTTTCTTTTGAATGGTGTGTAAATGTAGTTTATCTCTATATGTCTATTGAAATCCAATTGTCTCAGTACCAAGCTTCCAGGAATTCCCTGTCATTTCTGGATTTAGCTTATTCCAGGATACTCATAGTTTCCCAGTTGAAACTATAGTTAAGTATGCCCATCTGTTGTGAAATTAAGAGTTTTCATCATATCTTCTGATTGCTAGTTGGTGTTCATGGATGCACTCTACTACTGCGTGTGTTAGTGATGACAACTACACAACATCTTCTGTGCCTTTGTCCTACACAGTGGTTGTTATAGTCCTTACACTGTATTTTATCAATGTCTCTTATTTTTTTCTTTTACTTGGTCTTTTGATTTACTTAAGATGTTTTTGAGGACTTTAGTTGGTTTGTGTGCTGTGGTGATGCTGTGTAGTTATAATAGTCTGTTAGCTGTTTTTGAGATGTTTTTGATGTATGGTATTGTTATCCTTTCCGTAGCTTGCATTGGTTGTGGGGCAGTGGTGGGATTCAAAAATTTTTACTACTGGTTCTGTGAGCGTGGCATGGCAGGGCTTGGTGGGCGTGGCTTGGTAGGTGTGGCAGGGGAAGGGTACTGTAAAATCTCCATTCCCACTCCACTCCAGGGAAAGGTTATTGCAAAATCCCCATTTGCTCCTGATCAGCTGGGACTCTGGAGGCAGAGAATAGATGGGAGTCAGAGGTGGTATTTACCGGTTCTCCAAACTACTCAAAATTTCCGCGACCGGTTCTCCAGAACTGGTCAGAACCTGCTGAAACCCACCTCTGTTGTGGGGTCCTTGAAGTTCTCTTTGTTCTTTTCTTGCAGACTTTCCATTACCTAATTAGGTAACATCATCAATGGTAGCATCCCACAGTTCAACCCTAGCTACAAATATTCTCTTCTATTTTGTTGGTTGTGCTATAGTGGGCTAAATGGTCAGGCATTTTTTGGTAAGATTCTGTGGGTATCCATTTTGTTGGAGGATGTTGCATAAGGAGTCTGTTTACTTTTTCTGATGTTCTTAGCTGCTGCACTGTTTGTGCTTGTCCAGATAATGTTCTTATACAGCTTTTCTGGTTGGAAGTTGGGTTGATACTTTGGTCATGGAGCGCTTGGCTAATGTGAGTCAGACTTCTGTTTCTAATTTGCTGCCATTTCCTCTGCTGATTAGGATATCTAGAAAGGTTAATGTTGTTTTCTTCTTCCCTTCTGAATTTTATTTCTTTGAAGATGTTGGTTCATGTATCTCCTCTAGTTCTTAGCCCATTTTTTCATACAATCTTTTACTTCATCCATTTCAAATTTCGATAAAAATTATACATTTTACCGGTTACACGTTCATCATTTGTACATCGTTCAACTTTAAATTTTGTTTTCTGTTCAATTCCAAATATGTTATTATTCACATAGGCATATGGACATTAACTGTGTGCCATTGAAAACTAAATCCTTCTCAGAAAATTGCTCTTTTGGTTTCATCTTATATTCTCCATGTTGCTGTTCTTTTCATAAGTTTTTTTTTACCAACCATTTCTTTCGTATAAAACGCTTCTTGTGCTGAGAACCCATAAAAGTATTTGGTACGATCTGAATTTATATCTCTTCCATATTCTCAATAGGAGACTTCTAATATAGTGATTCTTGAAGTCTATATTAACCTTAACTGTATCACATTACAGAAAACAATGCCATCAAAACCTCAGATTGTTCCCTTCTAATTCTAAAATTCTAAAATATAATTTAAACCCCAACTATCTGTTCTACTTAGGTAAGATCCTGCTTGAAACAGAGAGTGCAGTTCTATATTCAGAGAAATTGAAATGGGTTCATTTCAAACGGGAAACAAAGATAGCCAAGAGATGAGAAACTATTGAATGGGGAAAAATTGAACACAGTTTAGCTTAGGGAAAAGATGGCTGAGAAGAGATACAAATAACACTCTCCAAATACTTGAAAGGACATCATATAAAAGCAGCTCAGAGACAGGATTTGTTATCTCTGATTCTGGAGCATAACACATAGAAAAGTGGATTTAAGTTACAGGGAGGCAAATTCTGATTAAATGTTGGGGGGGGGGGAACCATCCTAATAGTAAACTTGATAGGAACCAGTTTCTATCTACCAGTTTCAGAATTGATGGACTCCCCTTCATTGGATTTGTTCATATGGAGTCAAGAATCAAGATGCTCCTAAACCCTTTAGGATGCTTTAATGAAGATTCCTGTCCAAAGCAAGGTGTTGGAATTGATGACCTAAAATCCACCTGCTGACTGGGGAATTCTGGAAGTTGAAGTCCACACATTATTAAAGTTAACCTGCTTTAGAAATAATGGCCTAAGAAAAATGACATGTTCCAATTCTGCGACAGCAAACCTGTTTATAACAATCGAATTATTAGTTTGGGAAGTGTTGTATTTTTTAAAATAGGAACAACATATATATTTCGAGTGTTTATTCTTCTTTAAATTCCATGGGGCAAGAAGACTGCGAGTGAAATACAACAAACATCTACTCCGGTTGCTGGCTGTTAACCGAATCGCAGCACTAAAATTGCCAATGCAGTTGCTCCCAATGCAGTTCTTACTTCCCGATCTCATTTGGGAGGGGGGGGGGAGAGGGAAAACGCAACTACAACTTCCCCAGGTGCTTTTTTAATAGACCACTACTGTATCTGTGTCGCCTGGTCTCGATCGCGGCGCATGCGTGCTGCCTCTACCCGAAGGCAAGGTGCATCGACGTCGAGAAGTCCCACCCACCGCCGGTAGAGCGTCCGAGACCCAGCCCGAGGCTCCTCTCTTTCCAGTGATGGAAGCGCTCCGGGCTGCGGGACGAGCGGTACTCCGGAGTCCCAGCCTCGCCCGCCACCGCTTGGGCGTTGCCCGCCTCCGTCGCCACAGACAAGGTTAGTGCGAGAAAAGCGCCTTGCTGGGGCGTTGCAGGTGTAGCGCCGCGGTTGCTAGGAGACAGCAGGACGCGCAGCGAAGCTGCTGCTCCTCCTTCCCCCACGGCCGCTCTTCCTCGCTTCCCTTCTCGTGGGATACTCGGGGACTCTCCGCCGCGCGCATGCAGCGCCTGCCCCGGCGACGCCAATGTCCACGGGACTGGAAGGGCGGGGAACGTTGCTAGGTGGAGACTGGAGTTGTGGTGGTGGGGAGGGGCGCTGCTTTTTTTCTGGAGCGCGAAATTAATTAGTGGCGCTCCATCCTCCCCAGCTGAGCTGCAGCCCCGAGGGAAGGAGGTTGTAGGGAGGAGGCGTTTTACTTTACCGACGGTAAGCGCCCCCCCCCCGCCCCCACTTGGGCCACCTGAATGGAAGAACCAAGGCAGACTCCTCCCCAACACAGTGGGGGCTAACCCTGTGCTGGGGATTCAGATCCTACTCAAAAAAAGAGCCCTGGTGGCGCAGCAGACTAAAGCACTGTTATTAACACCAGCTGCCTGCAATTACTGCAAGTTCAAATCTCACCAGGCTCAAGGTTGACTCAGCCTTCCATCCTTTGTAAGGTGGGTAAAATGAGGACCCAGATTGTGAGGGCAATAAGCTGACTTTTTATAAATATATACAAAAGTATGAAGGCTATTGCTTAACGCATTGTAAGCCGCCCTGAGTCTCGGGAGAAGGGCGGCATATAAATCAAATAAATTAAAAAAAAATTGGTACCCTGGTGGGCTGGATAGCTGGGCTACTCTCAGTGTTGTACCAGGTTTGTACAACATCATCCCAGTCAGGACATAACTGATGCTTTTGCACAATAGGCACAGTTTGATTTGCTTTGATTTTCAGATCACTTTCCTTTCTGATCTACAATCGCTTTCGTTTTTAAAGAAAACAACAGTTTAATACTAATATATATAACCTACTTTATTATCTTGTCGTGTTTGCGACTTTAACACCCAAAAGGCACTAATATTTGTTGCTAGATAAATTAAACAGTGGAATAAATGGCAGCCTTCAAAATTTCCTATCGAGGCTGACTTTGGTGCCTACCTTGGACCAAGGAGAAGATTTTTTAGAGTTGAACCAAACTCAGTGGAGTGACTGATAGGGAGGTAGGAGCAAAGGCAGGAAGATTTTGTTTTAGATGCTTTCCACTTTTTAAAACTGATGATAGTGCTTCCATCTACGGACGGTAGTTATACCTGGTTGAACCTCTTCATCTGCCCTATATCCTCATAGTGAGAGGGATAGTAGAAAATGGGCCTGCAAGTAGTGGAAACATAGAAACCCAGCCCCTAAAATGCTTTTGATTTGGTCCAGCTATTAGTTATTTCCAACCAGAGATGTTCACAAGGTGGATATGTACAGATGTCAAAAGCAGCATGTGTTGATGTGCTGTGAGTTTCATCCATTTTGTCTGTGCATAATGTTGGAAGCTAGACCTTGCAACCTGAGACTACTTTTGTTATTTTGAGGGAAATGGTGGATTCTACAGAAGCCTTCAGTTCCAAATGGACATGATTTGTAAAAGAAATATATAATTGTTTTTCTGTTTGCAGCCCCATCTACATATGGGGAAGATTGAAGGGCCCAAAGGTTTGCAAAACCCAGAAAGTCTCTAGAGAAAGCTTTTGTGTTTTATATGTAGAGTCGTGATAAAACACCTGCTGCTACTGAGAAGTTGGCATGGCATTGCTTTTTCTTCCATCTCTACTAAATTATTTTTGCCTTGCTTTGCAGAACTCCCAGAATCCTGGGCTGACATGCGTGAACCCCTCTTGGAGGGCATGAGTTTTTCCCTGAAGTACCTAGGCATGACATTGGTGGAGAAACCCAAAGGGGAGGACATGGCAGCAGCTGCCATCCACCGGATCATTGCCATGGTAAAATATGTATTTCTCTTCTTATCATGTTCTTCTCTTCTTGTAATACAGGCTTGCAGAATTACGAAGACTTTTATGTCTCAGGACTTCCTAAACAAGCAGTGCTCAGAGGTGGGATGATTAAAGCTTGACTCTTCAAACTGGGAACGAGAAAATGGGTGGCAGCTCCCATTCTTTTTATCAGCTTTGTAGATTGCTATTTTGATGTTTTAAATTCTTTATATATTTAAAGGTAAAATATTAGCTAAACAGATCTGTATTCACATATAATGTAGGAATAGAATTTGAAGGTTAGCGGTGAATACCGGAAATCCTCGACTTACGATCATAATTTAATTTACTCTTGTTTTAATGTAGATGTGTTTCTATGTCTGTAAGCTGCCCAGAGTAATCTTATAGTAAGATGGGCAGCCAATGCATTGTATAAATTTATTTATTTATTTATTTATTTATTTATTTATTTAATTTATATACCGCCTTTCTCCCGTAGGACTCAAGGCGGTGTGCATTTTAAAAAATCATTTATTTATTTATTTACATCAATAAATAATTGAGCCCCTAACTAAGTTGTGGTAATGGTAAAGTGGGTCACTGCATGATTGCACCCTATTTTATGCTCTTTGTGGTGCTTGTTAAGCGAACGTGGTGGTTGTAAAGTGAACAAAATGGTCATTAAGTGAATCCATTGTTCACTAATGGAGCACTTTCTACTGGAAACATAAATTGTAGTCATGTAGCTGCAGAATGTGGCAAATGATCGTAAATGCAGGCTGTTTGCTGAATATCCAAAATGTAGGCACATGACTGTGATAGTGGGGGGTGGACATCAGAATTTAGAATCTGGATCATAAGTCCCTTTTTCGAGGTCCTTTGTAACTTCAAATGGTTGCTAAGGATGAGTTGTAAGTCGACTAGCTGTAAATGTAATCCATATGTGGACATGGACTTTGTGGATGCATAACTTCATAACAGTTTGCTGGATTTGAATTCTAGATTTGACCCAGAAAGAGATAGTCCTATGTTCAGATCCACAATTGTTTCTTGAGCCACTTCTTCTCATCCTTAGGCTCGGGTGGGACCTAAGAAGTTCCAGAAGATGATTCTGACTGTGTCGCCCAGGGGCCTTTCTTTGCAGGATGCTGAGACCAAGGAAACAATTGAAACCATCTCCATTTACAGGTATGGGTTCATGGAGGAAGACTGAATTCCTGGTAGAACACTGTCGATGGACAGAGAAATGACTAAATGGCTCGTTTGTTCTAATTGTTCCTGTATGATGTATCAGGAACTGGCTAACATGCATGCAGAAGCTACATGAATCATGGCATGTTGTACAGTATAAGAAACTAAATTGGGGCTAATTTGGAAGCTCTCCTGGGCCTTCCCAGAAGCATATCCTTTCCATTAAAAATGCATTTCTACGCAGAGGAGTTTACTGGCTGGACTTACCACCTTTCTTATTGCTAATTTAGGAAATATGCTTTTTATATCTGCATACTTGGAAATTCTTTCCCCCTCCATTTTTTTACGGGCTTTCTGCATTTCAACTTCTGTTGCTCATTTCTGTTAGGAATCCTTTGCTGTTGCAAGAACTGACCTACTTTTTTTATGCTGAGGGCTGTATTTGATGTTGAAATGGCATAATAGGAGATGCGCTGTGAGAAGTGGGTCAAGCCAGGGCTGAAAAACAGGCAAGACTCTACCAAAAGATTTTTAAAATCTAAGGAACCCTCTTCCACGGTATTAACCTCTACCACAGCTAAATGTAACAGGTTCAGAGTGTTACTATTTTAATGTATTTTTTTAAAAAGCCACAAATACCCCATCCCAGATGTTTGCTCCCAAGATCTCAGTAGCAATTCAAAAACGGTCTTGCAACAAACCATTGGGCCTCATGTCAGCTGTGGAAGCCTTGCCTTTTGCTCTTGCCTAACTGGCAAATTATCCATACCCCCCGTCAATTCATGTGGTTCTTTCTTCCTGTGTCTTCATTAGCAAATATGTCTTACTCTGAGCCCTTTCCTGATCTTAGGCATAGACTGCCTCTACCCTTTTTGTGCAGGCTCTTAAGAAACGAAGCCCAAGCTTTTTGTTTTTTTGCAGGATTTCCTATTGTACCACAGACAAGCTGCAGAACAAAGTCTTCGCCTATGTGGCACAGAACCCGCAAAGCGGTGCCCTTGAATGCCATGCTTTTCTATCACCTAAGAAGAAGATTGTGAGTTTCTGTGACTTCAGTGGGAGGGAGGAGGATTTGTTTTGGGGCTCATTCAAATTCTGTGGTTTGCCTTGAGGCAGCACCTGGCTGCCTGTGGCTCAGGAGGGGGGAAATGTTCATGTTAGTTTCTGCTTGACCTGCTCCTCCTGTGTATTTTCTCTTGTCATGCTTTCTCTCTTCATCTCACTTTGTAGGCCCAAGCAGTGACTCTCACTGTGGCACAGGCCTTCCAGGTGGCCTTGGATCTCTGGCAAGCTACACAGGCAGGTATGATTGATAGATACACATTCCTGTAGTTATAATTGTCTCTCCCCCTCCCCCCCATTTTGATTGAACTCCTTGCCTTTCTCCAATGTAGAAGGAAGTGAGATGCAGGAGTAAGATCTGGCTAGCCTGTGAAGCTTAGATGGTGCTAGCCAAAGGATGGACAGTGTTGAGAGGAGTGGGACGCTTCACATCCTCAAAGGAACTTTCAGTATTATTATTATTAAGTTGGAAATGAAAATTAGTTGCAGGGTTTCTTTTCTCTTCAGGCTCCAGGGAGGAAGAAAAGCATCTTCCAAGGCCAATGTGCCCCATAGAAACCACTTGTCAGCCAGTCAGGACACCTCTGGGCAGTCCCCCATTCAAAACAGACTTTGAGGTATTGTATGTCCTTAGCTCATTCTCCCCTTATTTTGCATGCAATGTATTGGCTATGATGGCCAAGAAAGGTTCCCAGCTTTGGAAACAGGTGAGCACATCAGATCCATAGTCATACTCACCTCGTAAGGAGAACTGAAAGTCCAGGTTTCATAATAATTCTCTTTTTCTAGGATGAAGATGACGAGGAAGGAGATCTTAATGAAACCTTTTCTAGGTAGGCATTTGAAGCCCATGTCAGGGTCAGGCTGGGAGGCCAGTGCCCAGGATGTCTCATGTCTGGGAAATGTGTGAATGGAATCCCCCGTGGCTGCAACACTAAGTAGCCTGGGTGGATAGGAGTAGTTTAGACCTAACATGTCTTTGTTTCCCACTTCAAAGCTGCATGGAGGAGGGGGGCTGCCCCACCACAGGTAATAATCTCTCTGTCTAACTTTGCTGTCACCACATTCCCAGGTTTACCTTCTATAACAATTGGGAGTATGGAAACCTGCTGACGTTTATGTTTTGTCATGTCCACGATGTACGTAATTGGCTTTCCTTGGCTTTAGTGAGAGAGCTCTAATCTCTTTTTCTGGAGTTTGTTCTTCCTTGTATTACTCACTGTATGCCCGAACTGGAAGAGGGCATGATTCCCCTCAGTCGTTTTACTGCTAACTTTGTATTTCAGATTCAGGGAGCCTTACCTTTGGGAGCTCCCCAGACACACAGTTCCACTCAGTGGCAGCCTGGGGATGCAGTCCTCCCAGCAATTGCCTGCCTCCAGGGACACTGTTCTAAATCACCTGTTGCTGCCATCACTATTCATCTCCAGCACCATTTTGTTATCTGCAATGCATAAAGAACAAGGCTGATTTCCTTCTCTCCAGCCACAGACCCCCCTTGCCTTGAATAACTTTGTATTGTTCAGAACTTAAAAGTCAATACCTCCTAAAAGCATCAAGGTGCCCAAACTTCTCCAGGGACTTCATTGGTTCTACTCAAAAACCTATATTCTACAAGGATGCCAGAACTCCCGTGCTTGATAAAAGGCAATAGATACACTTTTTATACTAGGGCATTGCCCTGAATGCAGAGGTAGGTGCTATGTAGCAAAAGCAATCAGATTTGTAATTCATTTCTTGCCTCGTTGAATTGGAGTGGGGAGCCTTGTGGATGTAGAAAAGTTCTGGCTTCTGTTTTACTTGAGAGGGTGATCCCTTGCCCCCAATTATTCATCACTGCCAAACCACAGCTTTGTAGCAAAAGATTTAATTTTTAATGTCATTTTTAAAGGTAAATAAATATTTCTACAATTGTATTTTGGGGCATTTTTTTCTTTCAATTGCTTCACCTTAGATCGATGAACAAGGAAGAGGGAGGTGTTGGGAAGACTGTCTCCTGGGAGTCAATTTCTGCATAATATTCCATATCATAAAGTTTGCTTTCTATCCCTAAACCAAATACTTTGAGGGATGTATTCCCCCTTCTCTAGTCTCTTGACCATTATGATGGAAGCAGCAGCAGTATCTGGTCTTTGACAGTGTCATGGGTATGTCTTGGTCGACATGAAATGAAATTGTTTGGTCTTTGTTAGTGTCTCCAAGCAGAATTTATTCTGCTTCAGTGAGTTTTTTGTTACAGTCCCTCTCTAATTGCTCCTCTTAGGTAGCAGTCTTCTGAGTCTTTACAGGAGATGAAACCTGTGGGTCTTTCAGAGTCCTGATAAATCCTTTAGTCTCAGCATGGACACCTCCTTCCAGGAGGGAATCATCAAGAAATTGTATATACTATATGTTACTGGATATTTTGAAGCAATAAAACAATGAATGGGATTTGTTAATGAACATCCTTATCAAGCCTCAATTTCAAGTCATTCTCATCACTTGAGGCCAAAAAGGAGATGCTCGGTCAAGCTGTTTGGAACTAAAAGGAATGTTGTGGACCAAGCAATTCCCTCCCCCCTACATCTGCTACAATACATTTCAGTTGGACCATTTGCAGAAATTCCTAGAGAAGGGTGTATGCACACAAGTATGGTCATGATAATAAATATACTTTTTCTTTCCAGTTTTGAGACTTGTTTGAGGTAGACCCTTCTAGCCAAAGCCAAAGTTTCTCATGCCTTTTGAAAATAAAAGTTATTTGAATCTATATTAAATATGTTCTAAGAATATGATCATCCATGATTGAGCAAACAGTGGTTCAGTCTCATTTTTGAGGGTTTCCTCTTCCTGGTGAACCACAAACTGATCATCTGACTTTGTATAAATGATTGGGATGAAATGTTGTTGGTTATTTTCAGTGTCTGTCATCTAAACACAGATGTGGGTTTTATTTCTTAGGTTTTAAATTCACTAGAATTTCCCCCCCAATATTTTGTAGCCAAAAGAGATGATGGGACAGTATAACGTAACAGTATGTCCATGGCTTCAGTGCTATAAAAAACAAACTGGGTGTTATGGCAATGCAACTGTCTTAGTTTTGTCAAATATAAATGTTGATATGATTTCAAATACCAGCCCAGCTATGACCATTACCCAGAGAATTCATTAGCAGTGAAAATTTCCACTCTCATCAATGTACAAGGTAATTCTGCCTCGTTTTTCACAGGTGCCAGGATAGCCTTTTTATGGGAAAATACCTGAATGGCACATTTTCCTGACCCAGTAACACGTGGATAAGTGTGTGCTGGCTCTGTAGCTCTTCTGGTCTCCTATGCAATCATGCCTTGCTCTACTCTCTAGAGCACAATACTCATAGCTGAGGAAAGGCTAGGATTCTTGGAAGACGAAGGATGCTGCTGGTATTTCTGTGCCACCGGTGATTCATGTGACTGCTTCCTGGTTTCGGCCTTGGTTTTGGGAATGAGATCTAATTCTCAGCTGGCATTAACAATTTGACTTGAGAGCTTGTTACAGACAGGAAATGCTGGCTGGTGAGAACATTGTATAAATGTGGCTCTCCCACTAATATGTAAGATGACATTCTTTTAGCTCCTGCCTTTGTGGTTCTGGTGAGGGATAGAGGGACAGGAATAGGGAATAGTCTTCTCAATTGGAGTATAGATTTGGGGATGTTTGGCACATTGATGGCAGAAGAGTTGTTGGCACAAGGGAGATTACAGAAGCAAAAAGACTTTACAAAGAATTGATAGCAGCTTAGGGCAATTCTGATAGTAGGTGTACTCTGAAAGAGAAGGTACAGTAACTCTAGAACAGGGGTCCCCAAACTTGGCAGCTTTAAGACTTGTGGACTTCAACTTCCAGAATTTTCCAGCCAGCATATTGAAGTCCACAAGTCTTAAAGCTGCCAAGTTTGAAGACCTCTGCTCTAGAAGCTCACAATGCTGCTGCTTCCTTCTACTGCTCTTCAGAGTAACATGATATTTTCCCAATAGGCTCTGGAATTAAGCTCTTACTAATGGTTGGTATGGGGTGTGAGTACAGTCTATATAGTTCATCTTTTTCTCCACTCCTTGATGAAAGCAGACTACTGGACAAGTTGAAAACCTTTGGGTTCCTTGTATCGGTCATTCATTTCAAGATGCAGTTTGTTTCTCTGCCACTTGCTGGAGACATGGAGCCTGGGTTTGTAGGACTGCAGTCCATGCTTTAGGTTCTCATTCAGGGTTGACGGAAAATGTGGCCCAGTATAATGCTGCTTCCCACGTCAGCAGGAAGGAAGTCTTCACTCAAGTCTGTTCCCACGTTAGCACTTCATAGTGCTTCCTGCTGCTGGTTTGAAGGCTTTGCAGCTGGCTGTTCCTTGTGGCCCAGGCTTATTTCTGCTACAACTTCAGGACGAGAGGTTAGTTAGAGGCCAGCTTCTACATGCACCTTGTCTTGGCAGCTGGCTCCATGCAGATCCCTCCTTCAGGGCAAGAAGCTTTAATTCTTTGCATGCAGGTGAAGAGCCAGAACCAGAGCCCAGCAATGTTCCAGCAGCCTTCTGGAGTGCTTCGAGCCTGTGTGGCAACAGCTATACTTCAATGATATTGATAGATGGTGATTTCTTCTGTACGAGAGAGAGATGTTTATGCTAATAAGTTTTTTTAAAAAAAGTGCAGTGGTAACTGATTCTCCTCTAAACTTCTATTTTCTATTCCCTTTCTGTCCATTTGATTTCTTTTATTCTGTTCCTCTGTTGCGCTCAACAAGAGGAGAGTTTTGAACGAAGAGAGCCTGTCAAAGGGTCAAAGCCACCTAAACTCTTATTGTAGGATAGAGGGACTCCTTCAATTACAATGGCAAGTGTAAAAAAGAGCCTGGTGGAGCAGTGGACTAAAGCGCTGTTAAATAGCACTTAGCTGCCAGCTGCCTGCAATTACTGCAAGTTCGAATCTCACCAGGTTCAAGGTTGACTCAGCCTTCCATCCTTTCTAAGGTAGGTAAAATGAGGACCCAGATTGTGGGGGGCAATAAGCTGACTTTGTATAAATATACAAAAGTATGAAGGCTATTGCTTAACACATTGTAAGCCGCCCTGAGTCTCCGGAGAAGGGCGGCATATAAATCAAATTAAAAAAAAAATTGGGGCAAGAATTTCCATCGCTAAGTGATGCAGTCATAAACCTCAATGAAGCGGCATCTCATTGCTTAGTGACAGCAATCCTGGCAGTCCTGGTTGCCATCATAACCTCAGATTGCTAAGTAAGAAAAGATGGAAGTCTCAAGCAAGGCGCATGGGGGGTTGCATGTATCTCAAAGGGGTTCCATGGACAGACACTATGGAGCATGGGGGGGGGGCATGCTGTAGCTGGACACTGCGAAGTGGGCTGTAGGTGGGCACATCTGAGCATTGACGGGCTAGTGGAGGCTGCAGCCAGGCCCTACAGATACAGGTTGGCTGCCAGGGGCTGCTACAGAGTTTGGGCAGGCAGAGAATCTCTGGGATCTTGTACTCTATGGTGGATGTCCTTGGGGGAAAAAGTGATGGGAGTGACCTATAGGAGCAACATGACTTTCCCTGCCAGCTTCCCCATCAACTTTACTTGTGAAAAGCGGACAGGGAAGGTTTCAAACGGCGATCACGTGACTCTAGTTTGCTGCAATGTTGTGCCTGGATCATGTGCATGCTATTACTAAAAGTGAGTTGAGATATGGAATGTTTGTGTATATATCTAGAGGAAGTCAAGCCCAGTTCAATGACTATCTTAACTAACTGGATACTAAATGAAAACATGGAATTTTCAAACAAATATAAACCAATTTGTTATCAACCTAGATTACTTATAAAATTGGTTTTATATATTCATGGATGTTAAACTATGGCTGCTAGTGATTATGCCTAACTAACCAGTTTGGGAAGCAGTATACTCAAATGGATGGGAGAGAGTGTTTGCTTGTCCTCATATTCTTCTGTCAGTTTCATATATATGCCTGGCTGCTCTGGCAACAGAATGCAGGACAAAAGGCTCTTAATAGGATCCAGTGTCTCTCTCTCTCTCTCACGCTATTTTATTCACCCATCCAATAGCTAATATTCTCTGGGCTGATACAAAATGATTGCACCATTTCAAAGCATTCAAATAATAGAATAACACAGGGAAGGTAAGATAAGGTAAAGATAATGAGAGATGATATAATAGATAATATATGATAATACAAAACTAATGATAGATAATGGAAAGTGACTGCACAAATTTCAACACTGTGTAAAAGTATGAGTAAGAGGCTATCTTAACCTGAAAGGCTGAACATGGGCCACAGGTATAAATACGAGGCAAAGTATGTGCCAGCAAAAACTTATCCTTTATTCTCCTATACTGGAGGTTCTTGATTCTCTTCAGACAATCTTAGAATTAAGAAGAATAATGTTTAATAATAAGAATAACAGTTTTTCCACTCTATGAGTACATTCTCATCCTGCGATGTTAAAAGAAGTGTTTCCTTAGTAGTTTTATTATTTTTCCTCTCCTTTGCCAATTCTTCCTATAATACATTTTTCTTATCTTCCATTGGTACATGTAAGTATCCATCTCGCTGTCCTTTTCTCTCTCTAGCTGTATTGAAAAGATTCTTTCCTTCTTACTTCCAAGATGCAAGAAGGTAACGAAAGAATGCAACTGAGTAAAGTATGAATTTCTTTTTGTATAGTGGTAAAATTAATTATATTTGGTTAATTAAACTGTGATTTTAATGTTACAGTATCATGATCAATCAAACACTTCTTCAAGATGGGGAGAGAAACTTGTAAATTATTTACAACTGACATTTTTTAAAATCTGTTTCTCCATCATACTGCTACTGTCAGTCTGTGGGAGCTGTTTGGATAATCACTCCAGAAACTTGCTAGTTGAGATTTAACTTTTTCTCCCTCACTCCATATTGGTTTGGAAATGTTACCTTCCTATTTTCAGATTTCTTCTCAAAATTCATCTTTTCAGAGAAGCCTTTATTACATTCCCTTAGAACTAAACACATGCTTGCCTTGTTTACACTAAGGATCATGCTTTCCTCTTACTTTAAATCTCTTCCCATTCTTCAGTTGTTTCAACTATGTCCATTTCATACCAGAGCAACTCTTACCACCCATTATTATTACTGGGCACAGTGGACTGGGCTGATGGAAGTTGCTCAATGACTGGAGGACTCATCCAAGCTGAAAAGTGTCCATTCAGATGTTTAACCACAACGGCAACACAACAGTCTGCCTTGATATAACACCATTTCCTGTATTTCTGTAGATTACTCTGATAACATATTCTTTTTTTAAACTCTCCAAATCAGCATATTATGTAATATTTAACCATATATTGCTTGCTCTAAGGTTGGCCAGAGAAGTTTTCCGACAGTTCATTTTTAGGCAACATCCTACAACATATCATACCATATTTCCAACTGAATAATAATAGAAGAGAAAGAATTGGAGAAAATATAGAGAAATATCACCAAACATATAAAGGTAGAAATAGAATGACTATTGCAAAAGAAAACAAAGGTAGTACCAATAGTATTAGGTGCCTTTGGTGCAATTCTGAAACATCTGGGGCACTACTTGAACGAAATCACCATCAGTCTTGCAAAGGCAGATTTACTTAGTTCCTGTGACGGCACTTTTAATATTATTAACCATCTGCCTATCCCAAATCTGTGGAAAGGACCCAATAGATGGACAAAAATGCCAAACCTAATCTAAACATCTGGTTGACTGCAGTCAATCATAATATATTAAATATGTATGCTGATTCTCAACAATAATTGATTAGATATTTCTCCTACAAAAGCCCAAATTTCTCTGCCAAAAGGCAGAGTGCGATCGTTTTGTCTTCATTTTAGAAAAACATTTCCTAGATACACCAATTCTTTGTATTGAAATTAAGCTCATCAGAGAGTTAAACTGTTGCACTAATTTTCCCCCTTGTGATTGTTTTACGAATCAAGGTTAGGCTAACACTTCTCCTAATGGTGGGATGCCCATTCAAAGTTATTTTTCCCTGGGACTAAAAATGTTCAAATTCATTTTTAATGTATGAGACCATTAACCATTGTGTTCTCTTTCTCACTCTCATATACATATGTAGATTGATATTCTTTCAACAACCTGTTTTGTTTACTGACAGATCTCCATTTGATGTTAAAATGCCTCTATCATTTCACATAACCAGATATTTACATTTAATACTTTTATATAAAATTTAGCAGAACTTTTTTAATATGTGTAAAATGCTTTCAAGCATTCAAGTATTTACCGTAGTTTCTGACTTCCTTAGCGTTTGAAAAAGAATGTGACAACCAGGGCTTGGTATGGAAAAAATAATTATGTTATTGAACAGGAACTGGAAAACTTGAGTTCAATTTAGTTTCACCCTGAGCCATAAAAATTCACTAGGGGATTTTGAGCCATTCTTTCCTTTCAGCCTAGCTTTATTGTGAAGAAATGATGTATGCAATCCTTAAATACTGGTGGAACGGTGGAATATAACTCTAATAAACAAAATGATCTATTTTATCTACCAGTTCATTTGTACAAAGTATATGTACTATACTGAGTAGCATTTTTCTTGTTAACAGTTTTTCCCCGAACGCCATCACTCTGCTAAACAAATAATTCCCTCAACACTGTCAAACTATTTACTAAGTCTGCACTACTATTAATCTTCTCATCTTCTCATTGTTCCTACCACCCATCTCCTTCCACTTATGACTGTATGACTGTAACTTTGTTGCTGGTATCCTTACGATTTATATTGATATTGTTTCCTGGTTGCTTATTTGTACCCTATAACTATCATTAAGTGATGTACCTTATGATTCTTGATGAATGTATCTTTTCTTTTATTTACACTGAGAGCATATGCACCAAGACAAATTCCGTGTGTATCCAATCACACTTGGCCAATAAAAAATTCTATTCTATTCTAATTTCATAGAATTATAGAATCAGAGGGCTAAAGGGGACTTTGGAAGTCTTCTAATCCAACCCCCTGCCCAAGGCAGGAGATCTTATTGAATCCTGGACAAATGGCTGTCCAATATTTTTGTCGATTTTTTATTATGAAGCTGATTGCAGCAACTTTGTCTTTCAAAAATGGACTCATATGCCTGACTTCAAAAGGCAGAACACAACAGTGCTTCCTGCTGCTGAGTTTGAAACACAAATCCTAAATTCCCAAAGTAGAGCCTGATAAGATTGGGTTACTACATGTAGCCCAATTATTTGCAAATAATAGAAAGATGGGGTGACTTTGTTCCCTCATTTCTTACGGGATATCCACTTCTGTTCAATATATTGCCACGATGGTATTCTAACAGCTCTGAGAGCATGTTATTATTTATTATCATTATTATATTCTTTAAAATTCTAGGCACCAATTAACAGTTGATGTTGAATTGGCATAGATAGAGTCACTTTTTGTGAGATGGGTGACTGTACAGATTTAATTGACAGTTAATAAATGTTAAACTTTAAAACTTTGTATCCTTTATAACAATAAGATTCATATTACATCTTAAGTGGGGGGAAAAAGTTGCATTATAGCGTAAGTGAGGATTGAGAATGTGGCATATAATCATTGTAGTAAAGAATGATGCTGGTACCTTGTGTCACAGGTCCTCTTCATGGTCCAGTGTGCTTGTGAACCTCTCCCAGCCAGTTTCAGCCCATCTGAAATAAGATCAGTCTTGTACCCCTCACTCACCCCTCCTTTGCCCAGTCACAGTATTTACCTTGCTACGTAGTAGCCCCCCTGTAGGCCGCTCTGGAGTGCTATGTTCTGAGGAAGGCTTGGTCTTCTCTTTATTATTGTTGGAATCGTTGTCCTTAATGATGTCATATTGCTTGCAGAAGAGTGCGATCACAGCTGAGGAAGGAAGGAGGGAGGGAGGAGGGAGGAAAGGAAGAAAGGAAGGAAGAAAGGAAAGATGAACATGGGCAACCTAAATTCCAGCATTCTATTCATTTGAAAAGCTATGCTCTTTCATTTAAAATATTTTAATGTCTCTCTGGTTCTTTGTGTCTGTTTCTGTCTGTCTGTCTGTCTGTCTCTGTCTCTGTCTCTGTCTCTGTCTCTGTCTCTGTCTCTGT
>WNWU01000013.1:5230018-5240707 GCA_012654045.1 Ptyas mucosa
TCAACTCCCAGAATTCTCCAGCCAGCATAGCATAGCTGGCTGGAGAATTCTGGGAGTTGAAGTCCACAAGTCTTAAAGCGGCCAAGTTTGAAGACCTCTGTTCTGAACAGAGGCTCTTTCCCTGTCAATTAACAGGGAAGAATAGCCAATTGTATTGGACTTTAAGGATGGGGATTAAGAAACACGGTTGGTGGAAGAGAGGGTGGGAGGGAGAAAGATACAGACTTATCAGAAGAAGCCAGTCTTTGAATCAGTGGTAGTATTCACTTTTCCTACCGGTTCACAAATGTGAGTGCACACGCATGCGCACAGCCTTCCATGCATGTACTTTGCTCACTCGCACGCCTTCCACGCATATGCCCAGCCTAAAAAATGTGCCTAAATAGGATGGCATAGAGCTGGGGTAGATGGGTGGCCCCACCTGCGATTTCCACTACCGATTTGCCCGAACCGTTCCGAACCGGCTGAATCCCACCTCTGCTTTGAATACTCAACATCTGCAGAGAATGAATGAATTGTGTGACACAGGAAAATGTCACCCTTCAGAACTGGGGAAGCCAAATAAGGCCTATTGTGATGTGGATGCAATCACAAGAAATCAGGACATGAAGTGTTGTACTGGACCAGGGGTGAAATGCTCCCGGATCAGACCAGATCGCCCGATCCCGTAGCGATTTTTCCCTGTGATTCGGTGATCCAGTAGTGATCGCCACCCGGTTGTCATTACTTCCTGGTTTTAACCAGGAAATAATGTTTTTTTACCTTCTGCGCATGCTTCCGAACCAGTAAGGAATGTAAGTAGATTTCACCCATGTACTGGACAGCTATCTAACGGCTATCTCGATAGTAATTTACCCATTTAAAGGATGTGTAATAGAAATGTAAACAATGGATTAATGTTTGGAACAAGGATGCAGGTACTGAACAGGCACAAAAAGCATGCAGAAATAATACGAAAAGCATGCAGAAATAATAGAAGATGGATTGGGGATTCACGTGCAATTTCCAGATTCAATAGTGTTTCTTCAAATTACCCATTTCCTTTCAGAATGCAAATATAATGATTTGCTATAAAAATAACATTTGCAATGTTTAGCAAAAGTCAGATAAACATTAAATAATGTTTGATCATGACTGGTAAAATCGTTCTTCATACACAGACAATTATATATAAGAATGGTTAATATGATAAATAAGGGTAAAAATATGCAAAAAGCCGTACAAGGACCACATACTAGAAAGAAAAGAACAAACATGCTCTTCCAATAGGATCTGACAGTTTTGGGGAAAATTAAACAATTAAGGGAAAACAAAAGAAACACGGAGATGCTTCAAGAATTCAAATTACTTAATTTGCAAACTAAGTACATGAATAAGCAGTAATCTAAAAATGTTATGGAAAAATACTCCTTGAAAAAAAATGCACTGATTTAAAGCAGTGTAGTCAGCCTGGAAAAACATTCCTTATCAACTGTGTCAATGTCCTTATCCTCATTACTGAATTTACCCATTTTTTCTGGGTTTTGCACAATACATTAAACCACAAATTAACTGAGCAGATTTGGTTTGCATATCTAAGCCTCTCATTCTCCTTCTCTCTCTCAAACACACACACGGACACACACAAACAATTTCATTCACTGTTCTATAGTATGACATAGAATTAAATCTACAAAAGAGCTGGAATTTGTATAGAACACAATAACGAGAACTCATTATTTAACAGACAATCAGCTACTCCTTTTGTTTCCTGTGCTTTAATAATGGGTTTTATATTTCTAGGTTTCGCATCTAAATTGGTCAAATGCATCTAATAGTTGCGATAATTTTTCTCAGTGTGTTCTGAATAATCTAAGCCTTCGGATACCTTTGATCTAAAGTTTCTATGGTATGTTACAGTTTTTAAATGTGGCCATGAGTATCTGATGGGCCAGAACACATACCAACAATCAATGTGGAAAAAATGTGGAAAAAAATGTGGCAGATTGAGCAAAATTCACAAGATATCAAATGTTGATAAGGTTAGTCCTCAACTTACAACCATTCACTTAGTAGCCATTTGAAACTACAATAGCAATGAAAAACAAAGTGACTTATGACTGTTTTTCACACGACAGTTGCAGCACCCCTGTGGCCACATGATCAAAATTCAGACCCTTGGCAACTGACTCGTATTTATGACGGTTGCAGTGTCCCAGGGTCATGTGATCACCTTTTGCAACCTTTTGCAACCTTCTGATGAAGCCAATGGGGAAGCCAGATTCACTTAAGCGTGTTACTAACTTAACTGCAGCGATTCACTTAACAACTGTGGCAAGAAAGGTCGTAAAATGGGGCAAAGCTCACTTAACTGTCTTGCTTAGTGACGGAAATTTTGGGCTCAATTTTGGTCATAATTTAAGGTCTACCTGTACTGAACATCGAATATCTTAATAATTTTTGCAAAGATTTGCCATCAGGAACTTGTAGAAGACATTCTTCCTGCTCCAATAGCCATGGACCAATCCTAAAGACATACTGTAGAAAAGCAACTTTTTTGCGCCTGCCAAGTAAACACTTGACTTCCAGCCACAATCCTGCCTAAATCCAGAGAACCCAAGAGAACTCACCTGCCCACATAAGCAGCACAACCACAATGATAATAATCTCCCCGGTCTGCAGCTGCCGTTCTTTGTCCAGCCCTTCCATTGTGATGTCTCCTGTAGAAACATAAGGCTGGAACTTGGCAAGGGGATCATTCATGTTACTAAGTAAGACCAGAATTCCTCAGCACCTCCATGGTTGCTCTGTTTCACATTTAGAGCCGGTCGGCTCTCTTGAGTGACAGGGAGCTAGGAAAGACCATCTTTCACTAATTATCCTTTGGCTCGTAAGAATTATGGATATGCAACTGGGGACTGATGAGAACATTACAAGGTAGCCAATTGAGGGGACAGGGTTGACATTGCTAGGCTTTGTTTCTCATTGGGATGAGCTGGACGCTGGTGAGAGAATCCAATGCAGAGACTGGCCTTCTCGAAGCCACATGGCCAAACATTAGCAAATGGGTAATGATTGACATAAAAAAGCTAAGCAAGTTGAAGCAAGCAGAAAACGGAGAAGACAACGGATAAAGTGGACAGATGGGATCAAAGGAATTACTAAAATATCCTTGGAAAAGGTCAGAGGTGTTGCTGGACTAAGTTTGATAGTGCAGATAGTTGTTTATAACGAGTAAAGCCTGGGTTGACGACACCAAACTAATTAACAAAATGGGTCTTGCTTACCTTGGTTTGAGCTGTTGGATGGAAGTCGGTCGCTTTGCTTTAACGTGCGAAAATGGACTCTCTTGCTAGCCTGACTCTCTCCGTGGAGGCCAATGCTCTGGACCTGGATGATGTAGTCTGCATCCTCTGCCAGATCCCAGAGTACACAGGCCCTGTTTGTGGTGTTCACCTCCCGGATGAATCGTTGCATTTGCCCATCTTGTCGCTGCCAGAACCAGGAAGGTTGTTAAAGCTGGAGGCCAGCCAGGCTGTGGGACAAGCCCTCAGGCTCACCTTGCCTACTTCCACCAGGCGGCTTAAGGAGAGTTATTGCTACTCTTAAGGGACTGTTTAGTCCTAATCTGGGAGGGATGCATCTGAACAGAAGGAAGTGATAGCCCATAGAGGGGTTAGAAATGGGAGGTCCTGGCTGGGTTGGGGTGTATAAAGGTTTGATGCTACTTGGTCCCCTGAGGAATGAAAGGCTTTCTTCTGGGAGTGCCTCAACGCAAGCTCACCTGCTGTGAAATAGCATAGCCGATTATGACGTCTCCTTCTGGCACATCCCAGGAGACTGTGGCCGAGTTTGCCTTGAGCTGTGTAACAGTCACGTTGACAGGCGATGGGGGCCGATCTATGGGATGCAAGAAAGTTATCTGTGGAGAACCCTTACAGGCTGCTCTCTTCCATGGCTTATAATTAATAGCAATAGCACATAGACTTATATACCGCTTTACAGTGCTTTACAGCCCTCTCTACGCAGTTTACAGAATCAGTATATTGCCCCCAGCAATCTGGGTCCTCATTTTACTGACCTCGGAAGGATGGAAGGTTGAGTCAATCTTGAGCCTGGTGAGATTCAAACTGCCAAATTGCAGGCAGCCAGCAGTCAGCAGGAGTAGCCTGCAGTACTGCACTCTAACCACTGCACCACCATGGCTCAACTTAGCTTCAGAATGTTGCAGTCTGAGCAAAGACGCAATTTCCTTTCTGTCCCATGCAACTCCACACAGCATGCTTAACCTGGTTATTGGATTAACCCAGTTTCTAGATTTGCAGAATTATAAAGTAATGAAACAGGGTGGGTTTGCACAACACAATAAGCCACAAAAAAAGCCTAACCAAGGCTACCACTAGCCAATTTTAGCAAGATGTGCAAACACAGCCTTTTTGAACCGATCCAAAAGTAAAGCCCGGCCTCATTGTTTTTTAAGGCAGGGGTCTCCAATCTTGGCAACTTTAAGACTTGTGGACTTCAACTTCCAGAATTCCTCAGTCAGCAAATTCTGGGAGTTGAAGTCCGCAAGACTTAAAGTTGCCAAGGTTGGAGACCCCTGCTTTAAGGAAAGTTTTTAAAGATCCCACCCATCTGGCTACTATCAAAGTTACTTGGTATTCATGGTATTCAGCTTTTCTGCACATGGCCAAGAGCCATCAGCCTGGCTAGGAGCCCATAGCAGCCCAGTGCAAGCTTGCCAGGCCAAGGATGGAGGTGGGGTCAACTCTCTTCTCCGGCAAGTGTTAATTTGCTAATGGGAGGCTGGCAGCAGCATATGGTGTGCCAGCCAGGGATGCAGCAGTGCCGGCAGCCAACTTGTACCAACAGCCTTTACTGGACCTGGGTGGCTGTTCCTTCTCTCCCCTCTTCAGATGAAAAAGATGCATGGCTAAGGCAAAGGGCAAGGAGATTTTTCTTCACTGAAGGAATGCTAAGCTTCTGGGGACATGGCACTGCTGACCTTGAGAACCTGAAGTGAGGCTACTGGTGAATGGCTGGAGCCTTCCCAGCTCCCTTTGGGACTTTCTTCACTAGCCAATCCAGGACAGAGGAGGGTGCCCCTCCCTTGTTTCCAGGGAGAACATTGATGCCTTTCTTAGATGTCTCTCACCCAGGCATCCTCAGGAATTTCTGCCATTTGAGCAGGTGTGAAGCTGAGTTCCAGGAATATTGCCCACCTGGAAATAGCGGTGACAGGAACTTATTATGAACATCAATAAATAGTACTGCATTTAATACTGTCATACTAAATATGTAGTTTCTATTTATTTGCCGCATTTATTTTCTACCCTTCTGCCAAAAGGCTTCTTTGAGGCTTACAAAAAATATGTGGATGCCCATTCTTAATGGCCCAATGAATTGTATCTCTTCCTCTGACACCTCCTTGTCAAAGGCAGACGGAGTTTGGAGAGGAGAAGAAGCAAAGTCTGATCAAACTGCCTTAAAAGCAAGGTAATGGAGTTCCCCCTGCCATAGCCCATGAAGGAACTTCTGAGGGAGAAGGCAAAACCTAATGGAATGGATATCCTTCTTTTGTGAGCGTTTTGTTTTTTAAGTTATATTTTTTATTTTTAAGGGATTTGTATGGCTGGTCAACTTGGACAACTGTAACTATGAGCAATGTACAAGAAGCCAAACAAATGTAGTTAAAACCTCACCTGTAATTAATAGGTAATCAGGAACCCACAAGATACATTACACCTTTCCAGCAATATGTCCAATCAATCTGGCCCCAATGCCAAGGGAAAACCTAAGTTTTTAATCTGTTTTTAAAGCCTATTTGGACTGATGGTGAGAGAGATCATTCTAGAGGGTAGATTCTCAGTGGAAAAGGTTTGTTTTGTTACAAGGAAGGCTGCTTTGTGACTGTAGAATCCAGGATATACATTTAACAGCACATTTTTTCTTTAAAAGCAAGTCACATTATTTAAATATATCCCTTTAACAGTAGATTAATGTGATGAACATTTAGAAACAAAGAAGCTAAGCAAGAACATTGTCTATTGAGAACAGAAATGGATAGAACCAGTAAAATCCTTTCTTCCTAAAAATGATGAGCATTGAATGTGCTTAGTAACCATATTGTTCAGTATCAGTTTGAAAATCTGAATATGAATAGGGCAGGGTTTGGTGGGTGGAGGGGAGCCTGACTATCTGTCTGATTTGAACCCTGAATCAGAACAGTCCTTTTAAGGGTATCCTTCAAAATTTTATCTTATGAATTATATTGCATCACTGAATTCCAAAGATCAAAATGTTTCTAGCTGCTATATTCATTTTGTTTTCTAATTCATCTGTTTGGAAAGACAGAAAGAGTAACCAAATGCAGCATAGGTCAACATTCTTTAGAGGGAAGTGAAAGCTAAGGAAGGAAATGCTGGGAGGAAACTATATAAAGGCTTCACACTGTGTGTGTGTGAGAGGGGGGGGAGGGAGGGAGGGAGGGAGAGGGAGGAAGAGAGAGAGAGAGAGAGAGAGAGGGAGAGAGAGAGAGAGAGAGAGAGAGAGAGAGAGATCCAGTATGTTGGTTAGAAATGCCTCTTTTCATTTGCTTCTTAGTTTGGATCCTTTCCAGACCTCCTAATGGAAATATACTAACACCAAGAACCTTGCAAATTTGGCCTGTAGCACATTTACTGCATCAGCTGTTCTCACTTTATTATCTGTTGCTGATTTTCTGACAAATGGGGCAACACACCCATTAGCTCTGTTACTTGAACTCTGCTACACTCTCATATTTCACACGTTTCATTAACGAAGCCATTTGTATCACTATTCTGTCCGGCTTTGTCCCTTTGCTAGTCCTTGTCCTATTCTTCCTTGAGCAACAGACCTGTCTTTCTTGATCACTTAAATTACCTGCTCCTGTCCAGCTGAATTTCTCAATCTCACCATGTGATCATCTTCACTGAATCCCTGGCTTAGCTGGCCAAATTTGAAAGGCTTGTAAATGTCTCATTTTTAACTCTATTTTTATAAATAAAAAGCATTTGAAGACACCAAATGTAAAGAGGAATATAACTATCCAAAAATTAATACCTAGGAGTTGTTATTATTGTCAATACAGTTATCTCTATAACATGATGATTTACAAAATAAATAACTGGGAATTAGATTTCTTAGGTTTTTACTGTCAATGCAGTTATTTCTGCAACATTGTGATCTCCAGATGTGTATTACTAAAACTTCCAGAATTTTTGGCCAGTTAAGGTGGACCGGAAATCCTGAAAATTGTACTAGGTTCCTTGCTGGCAGCAGTCAGGAGTAAAATTGCTTTGCTAATGTAGATGCTTTGCAATTTTATCTAAATGTGTGTGAATCCCTTCCACATGGCTATGCTAGAAAACCAAAATCAATAGTTTCCTAGAAGATTGCATATGGTTTATTGTAAGCTATAAAACCATATGAATAGTGCTACTCTACCTTAGTTGCATTCATAAAAATGTTAACACTGTGAAGAAGATATATTTGGCAATGAGCACAGAAGAAGCAAGAAGAATAACTCTAGAATATATTTGTTTGAATGGGAGTAGGCACCCTTTAAGCCAAATGCTGCTCTAAAAGGCTATGCATGACCCATCTGTTGACAGAGCCAGGACTTTGGCCTCAGCCTCTATGTCCCTACATAGGGGGAATGCATTGATATACAATTTAGACATTTTTTTCTCCACTGCCTGAGCTATAAAGTTAGCATATACTTCTGTTTGCCTCACCCCACCCCATCCTCACCTTTCAAAGGCAGCAAATAGCATTTGAAAATATCGGCAAATATATGTTAGTCATCACCAGTATGTGTATGTGAGTGGGGTTGTGATTCATGTGGGCCTTGAGCTAGCATCTCAGGCTAGTGAAGTGGAGCAAATGATTGCTTCATTTCTATCAAGTGCCAGATTCTCTTACTCTGGGTGACTCAAGAATTGAAATGAATGGGGGAATGGGCTTTGGTGTTTGTTGCAAGGTGCCAAGTACATACTTCTAAAAAGAAAACCAACAACTTTGCAGCTGGCAGGGCAAGAGCACTTGGATGAGGACCTCAGAGAAGACCTAGCAAGGCCAAATGGCAGCAACCTTGAGTCAAGCTTTTATTCTAATGAAATTGGCTGGGATTTTGATGTTGGGCAAAAGGAAGGATTGTGTGGGGAAGTTCTGAGAAGAGAACAAGGCAACTCAAGTCTTGAGGGTCTTTCTTGCTTCCAAACCTCACACAACTGAATTGTCCCAAAGGGACTTTGTTCTTTTGTCCAGTGACACAGCTGTCTCTCTCCATCCCACTGTAGAAGCACGGGCAGCCCGGCAGCCCTGAGCCCCTCTCCCTAAGCCAGAGTCACACCATCCCTGGATAGGTGGCCCCTGAAGCAGGAAGGCACAGGAGACCTAGTTCAGCACCAAGGCTAGTGACCGGGAAGTGGGCTGGTCCGAAAGGGCGCCGAAAGAGGAAGCTTTGAAAGAAGTGGCCATGGACGGGTGGGGGAGGGGGGAATCTCAGGGTGGGGATCTTGGTCTGGATCTACTGGGGAGATTCTCCCACCCCACCCCCCAGCTCCGTCCCTTACACTTACTTGCGCGCACAAGGCACAGGTCGCAGCTGACCAGGACCAGGACGGCGGCCGGATTGAGGTACGTGGGAATCGGAGCCATGACCGCGGCCAGATGCAGCAGCTGCTCATCGAGTCGGGCGGGGTGTCGGCGCGGCTTCGGGTTCGTCGGGAGCCCCCCGCGACAAAGGGGTCTTGACGGCCGTCTCCGGGGCGCTCAAGGTGGCGAGGGACGCGCGGAGGGAACCGCAGTGTCCGCCGCAGGGACGAGCGCCACGCTCCCCCAGTTAGCAGCGGCGCCGGAGCTCGGCGCCGAACCGCCACCTGCTCCGCCGCCGCTTGGCGGTTCCATCAGGCGGGCCCAACGCCGCCGGGAATCTCCGCGGAGCTCCGCGCTGCTGCTGCTGTTGATGCTGCTGCTGCTGCTGCTGCTGCAACCCAAATCCGCTACCAGGTCTGTGGAAGCGGCGGCAGAGTCCACTCAAGCCCGCCGCTCCTGCCAGCCACGCCAAGTCATGAACCGCTGAATCCTGTCGTTTTGGACGCCCCCCTCTTCCTCCTGGCCCCGCGCCGGCGCTCCGCCCTCGGCCCCCGGCAACAATGGTTGGTCTGAGTCTGCGGGAGAGCCAAGCGGCAGAAGCCCGTCCCTGACCAGCAGGGCTGGGCTAGGCTGGGCTGCACTGAAAGACGCCGCCTATGGAGCAGGGCGACCCCTGCAGATCATGCCTGAGGCGTTCTTGGAGTATTTTTGCAGCAGCAGGACACATCTGGAATAGGCATCGGAAATAGGGAGGAATCCTGAGCGACGTTTAAGATGAGAGAACTGTCAGGGGAGGCCCACTTGTTGAGACACGCACTCTGGAAGGCAAAGATGCCCGGAGGGGGCAAGAGAGTCCGACTGTCTGTCTGTCTTTACCTTGATGCCTTATCGTCTCCTTCTGCCCTCTCTGTAGCTGTTATTAACTAGTGGGACGTGTTGCATGGAAACTGTGAAAGCAAAGCACAGGGTTTTTTTAACACCAAAGATTTACACCGTGTTACCTAGTTGGGTTATGAAACATCTGCAAGTAAACAACCAAGCTCAGAGAGCCCCAAGGATCTCGCATTGAGCTTCATATGTTCTCTATTGATTTCACACTAGATTTTTCTGAGATGGCAGAGAATACAGAGGGATTTTTTTAAAAAATTACATACATAGACACAAACATGTAAGGAAATAAAATAAGAGAGCATTATTTCAGAAATAAAATCAGCAAAAAGTAAAACATGCAAAGTACTGTAACAGAGAAAACATTTATATCCAGTAATGAAATAATTTGACGCAAGTTACCCTAACAATTCAAGACATATACTGTAAGTGAAAAGCTTGATGAAAACACATTTGTCTCTTCCGACAATCTTCTCAATGAAGAACCCTGTTCTTTGTTACATTTGATGAGTGTATATCTTTCTCTACCCGTTTTATAGCAACTTTATTTTTAAAAGATGTTGCCTACACATATACACATCTTCCCAAAATTTTATATGTACATTTGTGTGAAGGTGGTGTGGTGTATGTACACACATACAGTACATAAACGTGTTATGTACATTTGATTCTTGTCAGAATGTAGTACACCTCCAGCAGTTATCCTCCTGGATAGTATACTTTTATACATTTCCCCACCTATGTAAACTATTACATGACTTTTCAGGTCTCCATCAGTACAGTTTGTTTCCTGCTTAGAGGCAATTGAGCTGCTAATGAAGTTTCAGCAACTGATGTTATGCCAGACCAATAATTAGGCTAAAGCAAATTAAGTAAGTAAGTAAATAAGTAAACAAACAAACAAATCAGACATTTAAAAGCCATTGTCTTATTTAGTCTGGCTTTAGTCTTCTCAGTTGCCCAATCCTCCTTTAAGGAGCACCTGAAAGGGCCTGGTTTCTGATCTGTGTCTTTCAAAACCATCAATGATTAATCAAGAAGTGGCTTAGTGATATGATCCTTTATCTCTTTGGTCAGCTGACTGGAGGTATAGAAAATGCTGTGCCTCTAAAGATTGACATGATAACAGTTCTACGTTTTTCTTCCCTCCCTCCCTCCTTCCTTCCTTCCTTCCTTCCTTCCTTCCTTCCTTCCTTCCTTCCT
>WNWU01000013.1:5251398-5306398 GCA_012654045.1 Ptyas mucosa
GGAGAGGGAGAGGGAGAGGGAGGGAGAGATGAGAGAGAGACAGAAACATACACACAGAGATGAGAGAGACAGAGAGATAAGGGAGAGGGAGAGGGAGAGGGAGAGGGAGAGGGAGAGGGAGAGAGAGAGGAGATCATGCATATGTGTAAGCTGATCTGATTAAATACAGTATATAATATAAACAAAGCACTCACTTGCTCTCATTGGCAACACCTCATCAAAGATGACTAAGACTGAGGGTTTTCACTCCACCAAATAGCTGAACAAATGGAGAAGCCAATAAAGGACAATATTTATAGCTCAGAGCTGAAATGAAGTCCTTGGTTACTTTCTTGCAGGCATTTCATTACCCAAACCAGGGCTGTGCAGTGCAGCACTGACGATGTTGCCTAGTTTAGAGAATGAAACATCTGCAAGAAAGCAACTAAGCTCTGAGACCCCTCAAATGGAGAAGCTTCAAGAAGCAGACAAAGGCTTCATTTTCAACATTGTAACAGCAGTAAGAGCTGGCCGGGCTGAATATCTATTGTGTATGTACAGAAATGTATTGTCACCCAACTCCTCAGTTTAGCAGCAGCTGCTGTGATGAGCCAGACTGCTTGGAAGGATGAATTTTCAGTCTTAGCTCCTGAGTCACCAGATGGGTATGACAGAAAGCCAATCTTCCCTCCTCCCCCCTGGCTCCACCCACTCCCAGGCACTAAGCAACAAGAAAACACACAAGGGATTTGTTCAAAGCTGCAAAAGAACTTTCAGGTAGGCTCCCTACACACTTTTTGTTGAGCTTCTTCCGCCTCCCCCCCACAGAACACCCCCTTCTGTATCACCTCCTTCACGCTAACTGCCTCCTTCTTAAGCTACTGTATGACGCTCCCTTGGATTTTCACTCACATCTTCTTCCATCTTTAGAATCCCTTTAGGTTTTTCTCTCTGCTTTCTCTTGTAGAAATCCCACCCACCCCGAAGAATGAAATATTTTGGGAAATATTAAAAAGGCAGGATAAAATATTTCCCCTAAAGGAGAAATTAAAAAATCTGAAGGGAGGCAGAAACCAGCCCCCATTTCCCTGCCCCAAGCAAAAACTGAGGAGGCCAGCTTTTAAAAATGCAATTTTGGTGATCCATTCAGAAAGACTGGGTCAAGACAGAAACTCAGATAAGCAACAAACAAAAGGTTGACCAGATTACCTCAGACAAGCACCTAGGATTTGCATTTCCTCTTTTGGCTATAGAGCCAGCCATGACCCCATAGGAATCTGACAACAGCCAATAGAATATTAAAGGACATGTTCTTGCACAGGAACAGGAAGTTCAAATACAAAGCCCAAAGAAGGTATAAAACCCACCCACTCTCAACTCCATTTTGTTAGCTGCCCAGAATCACATGTGGTTGGTGGTTCTGCTTCATCAATAAAGAGAACCTTTCTTTCCAGTCAGCCTCCATGTTGTTTCCAGCATCTTTCTCCCAGATTGGAACTGAACTAGATGGATTTTCCTTCCAACACTCTCTTGACCTTAACGTAATATTCATCTGCTTTCCAGATCTCCAGTGATGGCTCCGAAGCCCCGAAAGAAAAAGAAAGCACAGCCAGCCAGGTCCAAGCGTACAGCTTCAAGGACCACTCCCAAGGACACTGTGGAATCCATGCCAGACAATGCCTCGCTGCTGCCAGTACAACAGGAATATGAGAGCATCTGCCGAAACCTGGAGGATTTGAGAGGGAGGAGGGCACGGCTGAGGGCACAATATGATTTCCTCCAGCAAGAGGCACAAGATCTCCAGAATGAGAACCGGGAGTTTGCCGGCTACCTAGCCAAGTGTGCCCGAAGACGCCAGGCTGTTGTGGTTTCTCTAAGCGAAGAGAACCAGGAGTTGCTGCGCCAAATCCAGAAGCAGCACCAAGAAGTGATTGCCCGTTCCCAGGAGCAAGAGGCAGCTCTGCGGGAACAGCTGCTCCAGAAGGAAGCCGAGCTGGCCCGTCTCAGCTCTGAATTGGAGGGTCTACACGAGGTCCAAACCCTGAAACAAAAGCAGACATCCCACATTCAGGAGCTGCAGAAGGAGTTGGCGGCTGCGCAGAAGCAGCACAGGCAACACCTGGAGGCAGCCAAGATACGGGCCTTGAAAGAGAAGATGGCTCAGGAACAGGTGGCAGGGCAGGAAGTGGAGGGCTTGGCTCAGCAGGTGCAAGAGTTGGCCTTGAGGTGCCTGCAGGAGCACAGCCAGACAGTCTGCCAGCAGAATAAGGAGCTGAAGAAGGAGCTGCACCAGCTGGTCCAGCGAGTACAGGAGCTGCAGGAGCACAAGCACCGATTGCAGAAACAAATGGAGCAGCTGTGGAGGGAGCATGGCTGTTTGCAGGACTTGGCCCATCTACATGGGCGGTTGAGCGGTGGAGGTTCTGGCCTTGCGTTGCAGGAGGAGTGAAATGCAATGGCCAGAGAAACTGCATTCAGCCCAGACAATCAACTAGGACACTTGAACACTTAACAGAGGGACTGGCACAGCATTGATTAGTTGGTGTGGTTTGGATTATTTTGGGAAGGAGGAATTAGTTTATAAACCCTTGCAGTAATCCAATTAGAAAGTGACCGAAACGTGAACTGTTGAAAAGACTGTATGACTCAATGGGCAAAGAACTTTGGTTGCAATATAATGCTTGATCAGTAGGAAGAAAATGTAGACAAATGAAGTTTATATTCAACTACAATCTGAAAGAAAACTGTTTTAAAATGATGCATCGTTGGTACTTAACGCCTGAGAAATGGTCAAAGAAATTTCAAATGTATGTTGGAAATGTATTTGTAAAAAGGGTACTTTCTACCATCTCTGGTAGACCTATGACAGAACAAAGAGATATTGAGACCAGATCTTTGTTTTAATTCAGAAGGTTCTTAAAACAAATATAAAACTGAAACCAGAAGTCTTTTGGTTTGCTGGATAAAGAACTTGGAAAAATGGAACTTTGTTACTATATATGTTGACAGCAGCAAAAATTTTATTTGCACAAAGATGGAAAGATCTATCAATTCCCACATTCAAAGGACAAATGGTAAATAAGTGATGGAGTTGAGGAGATGACAAAATTGACAATAGAACAGTACAGTACAGTACAGTACAGTACAGTACAGAACAGAACAGAACAGAAATTGGAAGGGACTTTAGAGGTCTTCTAGTCCAACCCCCTGCTTAGGCAGGAATCCCTACACCACTTCAGACAAATGGTTGTCCAATCTCTTCTTAAAAACTTCCAGTGTTGAAACATCCACAACTTCTGGAGGCAAGTTGTACCACTGGTTAATTGTTCTAACGGGCAGTAATTTTCTCCTTAGTCCTGGGTTGCTTCTCTCCTTGATTAGTTTCCATCCATTGTTTCTTGTCCTGTCCTCAGGTGCTTTGGAGAATAGCTTGACTCCTTCTTCTTTTTGGCAGTCCCTGAGATATCGGAACACTGCTATCATGTCAGCCCTAGTTCTTCTTTTCATTAAATGAGATACCCAATTCCAACAACCGTTCTTTATATGTTTTAGCCTCCAGTCCCCTAATCATCTTTGCACTCTTCTCTACACTCTTTCTAGAGTCTCCACATCTTTTTTACATTGTGGTGACCAAAACTGGAGGCAACTAATTGACTACTTTAATTAAAAAGAATTATCTAGTTTTGTTTCCATTTGGGAACTACTTCTGGACTTTACTCTCAAAACAGAAAATAATGAAAATTTAATTTTAAGTTTTGACTTTGTTGTTATAGAAATGTTTTGAATTAATAGGAATGTAAAGCAAAAAGTTGAGATTATAACTTTTTTTAATAATAAACACTGATAAAAAGCCAAAGAAAGTGATTGGTATGTGGATCACCACTCCCATTCATAACTGCTAAGTGAAACCAGCCTTTCATTCCCTTACTTAGGATTCTTGAACCCGAACAAAGACAGACTACCAAGCAGCCAAGTAGGATGAGCATCTTCTACCAGGATAGCATTGAAAATATCCCCAAATTCATCCCTTCTATACGGTTGGAGGCAGTGGTGAAATTCAAATTTTTTTACTATTGGTCTGTGGGTGTGGCTTGGTGAGTGTGGTGTGGCGTGGCTAGGTGGGCATGGCAAGGGAAGGATACTGCAAAATATCCATTCCCACCCTACTCCAGGGGAAGGATACTGCAAAATCCCCATTCCCTCCCCACTCCTGGGGGAAGTATATTGCAAAATCTCCATTCCCACCCCACTCTGGGGCCAGCCAGAGGTGGTATTTGCCGGTTCTCCAAACTACTCAAAATTTCTGCTACCGGTTCTCCGAACTACTCAAAATTTCCACTACCGGTTCTCCAGAACCTGTCAGAACCTGCTGGATTTCACCCCTGGTTGGAGGATTATTGCTTTTCATCTCTCATGTCAAATAGTATACATGCAAGTATCTCAATTTCAGAAACCTGCCCTCCAAAACAGTATCTCAGCTGCTATTAAGTCAATAAAAGACTAGGAAATGCATTGACACAGCATACAGGGTGTGGTATCAATCTTAGGCTTTCCAAATGTAGCATATTTGGCCAATTGGTGAGAGCTTGTATTATACAAACTTTTAAAAAATGAATTCATTCAGAAATCAAGCTAAGCATTGAGTAGGGATCAAATTCTTCTTTACCATCATCATAGGAGTCATTTTTTAAAATGGAATTCTTCTGAGTATTGACACTGATTCGTGTAGCCTGCATATACTAATAGATTTAATAGCTCTTTGCTTTTTAGATCATTTAGCGTTTAACTTGTTCATTTATTTTATGTTGTCTGATTATTTTCTTTTCCCGAGGCTAATAAAATGTTAATAAGAACCAATTGAGCTTGACTGAATACTTTGCCCAAGAGAATTTGTCCTATTGCATGACTATAGTTTCACATTGCCAGAGAAGGACTCGGTATACGAAGAGAAGGACAGGTTTAATATATAATCCATGGAGACTGAGCGATAAAGCCAAAATAGCAGTCCTGTTGGGGACCGTTTTACAGAAAGGGGAAAGTAATGCCAGACCTACTGAGTGAGGTTAATGCTTTCATGACATTTTAACTGTCCCAAACGATGACCTTCCCAATGCCCACAATGTGTTTTGGAACTCCTTACCTTGAGGCTCAATCCTTATCTGCAAGCGGTCCTGAATAAAAACCTCTTTAAAAGTTACAATGGTCTGTCAGAAAAATATCGTATTTTTCGGAGTATAAGACACTCCGGACTATATGATGCACCTACCTTTTTGGGAGGAAAACAAGAAAAAAAAATTGTCTCCCAGCAATTTGCCTCCTTGTAGCAAATAATCAACTGCTTGTGCTAATCAGGCTGTGCTGAAGCTGAAACAGGCTGATTGCTGTTTGCTGCAAGGAGGTAAATTGCTGGGAGGCAGAGGCCAAAGGGTAGGGGCCGGCGGGTGGGCGGGGCTACATTTGGTGTATAAGACACACCCAAATTTTCATCCTCTTTCCGGGGGGAACAAGTGTATCTTATATTCTGAAAAATACGGTATCCCATTGTATGCTCCCTTGAGAAGCTTTATTAGCATTGCTACATACGACATATGACCATAATGGAACCTGCCAATTATGGTTGCAGGTTGTGTTATTAAGTGAAGTGCTCGCGTGATTGCCTTACTTTATGACCCTGCTTTTGCTATTGGGGTTGTTAAGCAACTGCGCAGGTGGAGCATGGGGTGCCTCGATGGTGGGGAAAATCCAGGGGGGGCCTAGTGCATCTTCCCACTTGACATGGGGCTGGCTTCCAAAATGGCACCACTTCCAGGTTGGCACCACATGGCTTCCACATAGGAAGGCCATGCTGTGGATTGGCTGCTTCCTGAAAGAGATTTATAAGAAAAATGACTGAGCCATGTTAAGAGGGATGGGGAGGAGGGTGCCCCCCCAGCGAGGTGGGAAGAGAAAGGAGTTCCTAAAAAGGCTCAGTCAATCAATTATTCAGGAAATATTTTTGCACAATACAAGGGGACTTACAGACCCCTCGCATCCTGGACACAAACTGTTTCAACTCCTACCCTCAAAACGACACTATAGAGCACTGCACACCAGAACAACTAGACACAAGAACAGTTTTTTCCCGAATGCCATCACTCTGCTAAACAAATAATTCCCTCAGCACTGTCAAACTAGTTACTAAGTCTGCACTACTATTAATCTTCTCATCGTTTCCACTACCCATCTCCTTCCACTTATGATTGTATGACTGTAATTTTGTTCCTTGTATTCTTACAATTTATATTGATATTGTTTCCTGATTGCTTATTTGTACCCTATGACTATCATTAAGTGTTGTACCTTATGATTCTTGATGAATGTATCTTTTCTTTTATGTACACTGAGAGCATATGCACCAAGACAAATTCCTTGTGTGTCCAATCACACTTGGCCAATAAAAAATTCTATTCTATTCTATTCTATTCTGTTCTGTTCTGTTCTGTTCTGTTCTGTTCTGTTTAGCCACAAGCAAGGCCAGATCAATTTGAGTTAATATAATCGCTCACTAGTTGAGTCCAGCCCATTTGTGCAGGTTCTCCACTCTTTGTGTTAAATTCACTGGAAGGAATTCAGTTCTTGTTTGCTTTTTATTATAGAGTAACAGTAATTTTGATAATTTTGACACTAAAAAGAACACAACTAGAGTGATTAGTAACTTTATTTTCTATGTGGTATAATATTTCATAAGCATATGTTGCAACTTAATCCTATGCAAGCACTTGGCTCAGTATGTAACAGTATATAACAGATCTTGTTTTACTGCAACTAGACTGAAACAGTGGAATTTCAGGAAAGTCTTCTTACTCATGCTGTTGACCAGTTCTTCTCCCAGACACTCTCCATCTTCACTGAACTTGCAAGAGGTGAATTCAAGCCAAGAATTTCTTCCCTTTCCTGTTTCCTGTGATTAAGAAACGCGTCTTTCTTATTTCCAAGTGACAAAGCTATAGCTGCACTCACTTTTATGGTCCTTTAAAAAGAAAATGTGGGCTGTTTGCCATGGAAAAATCTTATATATGAACCAATTTATTGATATCTATTTCTTAGGGAAGATGGAAAGTTCCCCCTCTCCTTTCCAAGACGGGTCTCTTTCCAGCATTTGGAATTGCAGATGCTGAAACATTTCAAAGGAAAAAAGCCTCACATAGTTAAGTCAGGATTTGGGGAGCAATTTGAGATCAATTGACTCCCAAGTCCTGTCCCTGCTAGATTCTTACATAATACATTTGAGAACTTAAATACATTTTCTCCTGTAGCATGCAATGGAATGACTCTGAAAAACTCGGGAAAACTTTCTATTTCCAAATGGCCAGATTTCATCTAGAACAGGGCTGTCAAACTCCCGGCCCATGGGCTGGCCATGCCCACGCCTGGTTTAGCAAAAGGGAAAAAAATGTCCCGATATGTCATGTGACGTCACGTGACGATGTGAGTTTGACACCCTTGATCTAGAACAGCATTTTTCAATCTTGGCAATTTTAAGAGGGGTGGACTTCAACTCCCAAAATTCCTCAGCCAGCAAGTCCATATCTCTTAAAGTTGCCAACTAGTAACTAACAGGACTACTAGTAGTTCGATTTCACTCCTCAAACCAATCCCCACTCTCTTCCTCCCCCCAAGTTTTGCTAAGTACATGCTCCCCTAAATATAAGATACTCCTGCTGTACCTGTCCTGCAAAGCAGAAATTCCTGCAAGAGGCTATTTTTTCACCCTTCTGTGACTGTATTTCAAAGGGAGAGAATCCTCTTCTTCCAGGCTCCTAGTTTCACAGTCTGCCATCTTAGAATGGCTGACTTTGCCCCCTTGCCGTTGGTTCTGATCTGGTCCTAGCCTTGGCGACTTCTTTGCAGTGGCGCTCCGCAGCTTCTTCTTACGGCTCCGACTGGAGGTGTGCTTCTTGCGTTGCCTTTTTTGCTCGGCCTCCTTTTGCTGCAGCTTCACCAGTTTTTCAAAGCTCTTAGTGGGGTTTGTGTTATCAAACCAGTCCTGAGGGGAAGAGGCACAATATAAATGCTGGACACACACGGATGACCTTGACCAGGGGTGGGCTTCAAAAATTTTAGCAAGGGGTTCTCTGCCCAGTTGCTGGGTGGGTGTGGCCATGGTGGGCGTGGCCTAGTCGGCCTCCTGCACCATGGGGGGGGGCATTTTTGCCCTCCCCGGGCTCTGGAGGTTTTCCTCAAGCCTCCGGGAGGGTGAAAATGGCGTCCCCAAGCTCCGGAGGCCTTCCTGAAATTCCCAAACTTCTGGTAGGCCCGTTTTTCGCCCTGCCCGAGTCTCTGTGTGCGCCCTGCACTTACCTGCATCCAAAATGGGCCACGTGGGCATTCCTGAAAGGGGTGGGGTGGGGGTGGGGCAGGGCGGGGCCAGCCAGGAATGGGATTTGGGGGTTCTCCGAACTGCACAGAATCTTAGCCAGAGATTCTCCCAAACCCCTACGAATCCACAGCAGCCGACCCGACCTTGACTCTCAGCACAGGAAAATCTTTGAACCCTTGTCCCTCTCCCACCCGTGAAGAATAGGCAGAAAAAAATGCTTAAAACCATGGAGTGTGTGCAAACCTACACAGGTCCATGCTTTTGAGACCAGCTCCTCACCTCGGAGTGCACAGTGTTTATATGGTACTTGACCCCACTCTCCGACACAAACTCCTTCTCACAAATCAAGCACTTGTACTTCCCAGCCACAAACTCGCCCTGTAATTAAGGAAAGACAAAATCATGAGCACTCCTAGCAATGACAGTGAACGTGAAGGAAAAGAAGTGAGAATAAGCAAGAGGTTTTATTCTGGGGGAATTTTGTTATACTGTGCCTTTCCTCTTGCTGCTGATCACAT
Organism: Ptyas mucosa; assembly: GCA_012654045.1. Classification (NCBI taxonomy): domain Eukaryota; kingdom Metazoa; phylum Chordata; class Lepidosauria; order Squamata; family Colubridae; genus Ptyas; species Ptyas mucosa. The sequence goes on from WNWU01000013.1 coordinate 5,260,255, forward strand.
CTAAAACATCATAACCCTTTTCCTATTCATGGAAAAGTCCGAATGAAACGGTTTGGAGGAAAAACAAAATGTTCTTTCTGTCCTCAAAGGCAGGGGACTCCAACCTTGGCAACTTTAAGCCTGGAGGACTTCAACTCCCAGAATTCCAGCTTTGCTGGCTGGGGAATTCTGGGAGTTGAAGTCCTCCAGGCTTAAAGTTGCCAAGGTTGGAGACCCCTGCTCAAAGGTAATGTTTTCCACAAATTAAGTGAGGGAGCCATGCTGGTATCACTTAAGGGGGCAAAGTCTTACATACAAAATATGAATCTTTTGGAGAGGACAGGTCTGACAGAAAATATGTTGGAATTGACCGTATGCCTAGTTTCCCCTGTTTCCTAGGACTTTTCTTGGCAACAACTGAAAGGCCTCCATACAAGCTTGTCAACTGATACATACCAGGGTGCAATTGCCCAGATGGGCCTTAAGACCAGAGATGCTGCCGTAGACACACTCACAACCCTTGAGAGAAACAAAACAAAAATAAGGGTCACTATATAAAGGTCGAGTGACTTAAGCCGATAACTATGAGGGAAAAAAGGATTTAACACAAAGCTATGGAAACCATTCATCAATTGGTGTGCTTTTGGGAAAGAGGTTTTCCTTTGTGCCTGTAGAGGATATATGACAGAAAGAGAGATAAAAAAAAGGTTCACAGATCTGCAGATTGTGCCACAGACTCCAAGGAGCCTTCACAGATGTGTCTTATATATTGGGCCAGTTTGGAAATAGGATGAAACTGTCCCATTAACTGCAGTTAATCAGGACCACATTTCTAATGAAATTGCGATGGGAAAAAGAACTAGTGTATTTTTTGGCGTATAAGACGCATCTTAGTTTTTGGGGTGGAAAATAAGAAAAAAGCTGATTGGCAGGTGGATCAGCCTCCCAGGATACCCCCAATCAGCTGTTCCCAGAGGTGAATTTTAGCAACAGGTTCCTTGGTTGTGAGCTCTGTGCCTTGCTTTTTCTTTTTTGCTTTTTTTTCCTGCTTCTGAAACTTCTGAAACTCTGTTTCAGAAAAAAACTTTTTTTGCTGCCTCTGAAAGCCTCTGAAACAGAGCTTCAGAACAAAAGCCTCTGAAGCTCTGTTTGGGGGCTTCTTTTCTGAAGCTTCATTTCTGATGCTTTTTTCAGTCTCTGAAACCTCCGTTTGAGAAGCTGGGTGGGCTACATTCGGAGTATAAGACGCACCCAGATTTTCACCCTCTTTTTTGAGGGAAAAAGGTGTGTCTTATACTCTAAAAAATACAGTAGTTTTAACTGCAAACCATATTCCCTGCTCACCAAATCCAATCTTACCTGGCGGGGGCTATAGTTACCTGGTTGGGGCAATGGACCCGTCTGTAGGTCTTTATTTCTGACCTCCACTTGCACAGAACCTCCTGGCTCACAGCAGGCATCCCTGGTCGAGTATATTTGAGCTGAGATTGGAGAACAGAAGAAAAACAAAAACTAGAGTTCAGGAGCTGGTGAGTTCAGATGCTGTCATCTCTATATATTCTTTTTAAATGAAGCTGCCCTTTCTACCTACGGTGTTCGAGCCAATCATCCCCTCTTAAAGAGCTTTGATATCAGGCAAGATCAATACCTAATCAAGCTCACAGCGTACATTCAAGCAGACAACTCTCAATTTGCCAGCAACTATACATATTAGGGTTAGAGTTAGGGTTAGAAAAATCTAACATGAAAGACAGAAACTGTTAGCAAGGCTAAAGCCAACTGGAATGGGTTATATTGATTACATGTCAAGGATTCCCAACTTGTAAAAAGACTCTGGGTAGTTTACAATTCTAAAAAAAATACATTTCAAAAAACTGTGAGTACCCAGACAAAATCATACTAAGAACTTCCAGTTTCCTCTACAAAAGGGACAGATAACTACTGGTTCACCAAAATCTTGGGAATGATGCACAAAGTCCTTCCAATGACAAATTCTAATCATAAACATCCCAAATAGTCTTGCATATCCCACAGAAAGCATGGAAAACGTTACATCAAGTTCATAGAAGAGCTGCTTTTGTACATATAATTTAAACAAAGCATGGCTTGCACTAACTCTGGGTTGATGTAATAATTTAACTATCTTCCAGCTGCTTCTATTTAGTTCAGGTATAAATTCCCGAGGATTATATAGCAAATCCACAGTGCTTCTTTGCTTCTCTCCATGTATGCAACATTCCAAGAAGGATGTAAATAAATCAGCTTGGATACCCAATAATGAACAAAGACGCGGGATTATTTCGTAATCTCAAAAACAGGGCAAATTATACCTCAAGAACTGGAAATGTCCCTCTCATCCTGGAAAGGCTCAATCATTGTCTGAAGGAATAAGGAAATGTAGCTCTCCCCAGAACTTTATATACAGTCATAGCTAGCAATAGAATTGTTGCCATGTATGCTCCACTGATCTGAAGTAACAAAACTGCAATAAAACTATGTGCCCCAAGCACCAATTTGCTCCTCTCAAACAGTTAAGAGTTTTTACTTGTGGTATTTCATTTCTTAGCTACAGAGACCATGGACATTTCTCTCTTTCTAGAACATGCAAATCTTGTACCTTCCGATCATCAGGAACAAGATCCTGCAAGACCTTCCTCTTTGGCCACTCTTTTACAAGTTCTTCATTAGCCAATTCATGCAGGTAGTAGGCAGCCACCTTAGCAGACTTCCTCTGGATTCTACCTATGCTGCTTGATTCCATGCTTGGGTCCTTCAGAGGAGTTGTCCTGCTGTCTTCATGGAGAAATGACACCTGACAGGAAAAGCCAAGGTAACGTTTTTTTCAATCACTGCCTGCTTACGCTATTAAAAGACCTGGGAAGAGAATCGAACAATAAAAATTGATTCTTATTATAGAGCAGGGATATTAATCTGGTGGCCTGTAGGCCGGATGTGTCACGCATAAGCCATGCCTACTCCAGCTCCACGAAGGGAAAAAACGTTGTGATATGTCATGTGATTTGACACCTGTGTTATAGAATCAGAAATACTATGACACATTTCTGAATATTGTTGTGGGCTTTGGATTTTTCCTCCCCATGTCACAATTACCTTGTGCCCTAGTACCGTGATGGCGAACCTATGGCACGCGTGCCACCTGTGGCACGCAGAGCCATATTGGGGGGCATGAGAGCGTTGCCCTAGCTCAGCTCTGGTGGGACTAGAAGTCGGAAAACTGGCTGTTTCCAGCCTCTGGAGGGCCTCCGGGGGGGGGGGGGGGGGGGGAGGGAAGGCTGTTTTCGCCCTCCCCAGGCCCCTAGAAAGGCTCTGGAGCCTGGGAAGGGTGAAAAATGGGCCTACCGGGCCCACCATGCTATCATGTGCCAAAAGCTGCGGGAGTGCGAGGGGATCATGCATGCATGTATGGGGGGGCAGGGCACATTGAATTATGGGTATGGGCACATGCACGCACAACTTCCCCCATGCTCCCCCCACTTTTGGCACTCGACGGCGTAAAGGTTAGCCATCACTGCCCTAGTATGTCCTTTTTAGGAAAAAAAAAACTTGAAATCCTCGTGATGACTCGTGAAGGCGAAAAAGTCATGAGACAGACTAAAAGGACGTTCAGAAGCTTATCTGTTCCTCCCACAGCCCTTCTCCCTTGGTTCAGTACCCAAAGAACTCACAGGTCCATGCTCAGATTTCAAGTGGTAAACAAGGCCTGCCTTGGACCGATACGCTTTATTGCAGTGATGGCATTTTAAGGCCATCTTCTCCAGTTCGGCAGCTGCTTTGCCACATTTCTGTGTGTGGTAGAGGTACCCCATTATGCTGGTGAAGCTGCCTGTACATCCCTGTAGAAGCAGGCAGAGAAAAACAGTGGTCAGTTCCTGAGTCCCGAGAGAGAGAGAGGAAAAAAATATGCATTATTTTTTCCCCTACCTATGGTCAGAAATCCAGAAGACAACTCTAATCCCCTGGCCCACCACACCCCATTAACAGGAAAAGGTACTCTTCTTGGGACTTGGGAAATTCCATCTGAGCTGTAAAGATGTCCCACAGCCTTAGCAGCTGAAGCTCACCTCTCTTGTGCACTTGAGCTTCCCCATGCGCTTCAGGACTCTCCGCAAACACTCTCGCTCGCTCTGCTTATCCAACTGGCTGGCTTCCTTCCTAATTGGCTACATAAAAGCAGAGAAGAGAAAGACTAACCCAAGGCTATTATTTACAGCAAATCAAAGGAAGTTTACCTTACAAAGAACAGACAAGATAAGCAATGGAAGTTTAAAATCCTGCAAGTCAGTCACAGGAGGACCTTGGATCTCAGTCCGTTCTCCCAACTGGGCTCTCCATGAGGAATTTCTTGTTTTTCAGCGCTGCTGAGGCATGGGATCTGACAGGGGTTTTGAAACAAAGTGCTGAGCTATTGTTTTAGTACTGCAACATGTTGTTGCAGAGAGGTCACACCCAATTTCCAAGTGCTAGGTAGCCTAAATGTTCAAGCGGACTATCCTGGGAGCCTCAAGGTCCTTCCTAGACAAGACTTTTTATAGATAGATATATACGTTTGCACCATACCAGGCTGTTGTGATCTGCCATGATGTGATACTTCATTCCTGCAAGAGATCGCAGCTGTTTCCCACAGTGCTGACATGTGAACATCTCCTAGGAATAGAAAGTGTTAAGACAGCCAAGAGTTTAAGCTGAAATGGTTATGTGCTAGCCCAGCTCTCCCTCCATTTAATGTTACTGAACGATGTTTGATCTTAGCATTATAGAATGTCTTCATTCTATACCAAGGGTCTCCAACCTTGGCAACTTTAAGCCTGGAGGACTTCAACTCCCAGAATTCCCCAGCCTGGCTGGGGAATTCTGGGAGTTGAAGTCCGCCAGGCTTAAAGTTGCCAAGGTTGGAGACCCCTGTTCTATACAATTAGGGGAGTTTCACCTAAAACACCTTTCTTGCACACATGTATGTGTTTCAAAATAAGGATTTTGAACTAAACTAAAAGGCAAATACAACTCAATAAAGAAACAGGACCTAAAGGGGAAAAATCCCGGTCTTACATTTGCATTGTTGAATCTGAACGAATGATGTCTTACCAGGAATATTCATTCAATATGCAGTAACAATAAAATAGAATTTCCCTTTGGAGAAATTTTAAATATTTAAGGAAGAATTATGTAAAATAAAGCTGAAATCTAATATCTTGAGACATGTTTATCATGCAATTGCACTTTTTACATTGTGCAGTTATGGTAAAAAGAATAGTATAGAACTGGAAATAACTAAGCAATCAAAATGATCATCTTTTGGATCTCTTCCGCATGAGGAAATACGTATTTGGTATTTTTCCGTTTGATACAAAAATCAATAAAGAGGAAGGGTCACAACAGAAATACATATAAAATTAAAATTCTAATATATTATCTCACTCTGACTATTTCACTGTATATAAGCTGGTGTGCCCTAACCAGAACTTCAAAAGACAAAGGAAACATGGTTTGGGATGTGTTAGGGAAATAACTATCTTGATCACACAGACTAAAGATGAAATGTTGGAATAGCTGGACCTTCTTTGGATGTCCTAACAGAATTCACAGGGACTGCATTTCCCATCTCCTCACCTGGTGGCAATTTGCCATATGCTTTTTCAATCCTTCCACCGTCTTCCTCACTACACATCGGCAGATTGGGCAAGTGACACGGCCCTTGTCCAGAATCTCCAAGTACCACTGCTCTTCTAAGCTTCCTGCCAGAGCACAGGATGGTGATGATTCAACATTTTAATCTTCTCTGTAGGTAACCCAACTGGGCCTTCCTTTTGAAGAGCGACAAGGTCAGAACAGAACCACCAAAATGGCAGGGTTAAAGCACCTCCAGCACAATAAAAATGGTGTGTGTGTGGGGGAGGGGCAATTTAGTTTAGAGAAGTGGCGAGTAAAGAGGGGGATATGAATACAAAATCAGGCGTGATGCAGTAGACTGGGAGATCGAGGACAGGCAAAGGAAGCATATATTCACTATGCTTGAATGGGCTACTTCCTGGATTAGAGGCAGAGTACTTCTACATTCCAGCCACTGCAGGGGAACAAAGTTCATGTCCTGCTTATGGAAGCAGAGCCAATGAATTTTGAATGATCTTGGAAGTGATCTAGATCAAACCTTGATGAATACAGGATCCAACTTTAGAGCATTATTAATAAGACAGACAGCCAGTTTTTATCAAATAATTTCCAGCAAGACAACCCAGTATCTCCCAATGTGTTCCTCTATCAAACAAGAATATGGTAAAGCATTATTGGGCTCGATACGTCTTTTGTCTAAGTCAGCTACAAGGTGATTAGAAGTGAGGCTATTCTCTCAGAAAGATTTGAGCTGCAATTTGCTAGGCAGAGAAATAGGTTCTAATGAACATCAGAGAAGATTTGTATTGGCTCCATTTGCCTCTAGAGCAGGGCTGTCAAACTCAAGGCCCGCAGCCATATCCAGTCCATGGGATGCTTGGATCTGGCCCAGGGGGCCACCCTGGAAACAGCGAAGGATCGGCCCGTGGTGCCCCGGCAGTGTAAATGGTGCTTGGGAGGGCTGCGTGTGGCCCCCAGCCCCCAAGCTCTGTTTTTGGCTGCGACAGCCTCTGCAACTCTCTGCCAGCGAAAACGGAGCTCAGAGGGTTGCACTTTTGCTGGCAGAGTACTCGGGCCACCACAGGTGTCCCCAACATGAGTGACATCAAGCTGCCCCTCCCGTCCCTGCCCTCCCACCCCTCCCAAGGTCGAACACAACCCTGATGCAGCCCTCAATGAAATCAAGTTTGACACCCCTGCTCTAGGGCATCTTTCTTCCCAAAATAAAATTGCTTTGCCATTAACTTATTATCATTATTATTTGCCGACCAGTACGCTCCCATAGAGAGGGACTTCTCAGGGTGCTGTCAGCCGAACAATGTCGACTGGCGGCCCCCAGGAGGAGAGCCTTCTCTGTGGGAGGACCCACAATTTGGAATGAGCTGCCCTCGGAGATACGATTAATCCCAGATCTCCGGGCTTTCCGCCGGGCCCTCAAAACATTCTTATTCATGCAAGCTGGCCTGGCCTAACCTCCCTTCAAACCATTAAATTCTTTAAATTTGGATCTACCCTATAAATTTGAGAATGTTTTAATTTAATTCCATTCTATATCAATCTATTCAATTGTATTTTTAATCAGTTTCTGAATATTTATAGTCTGTATTTATTGTTTAACTGTTCACCGCCCTGAGTCCTTCGGGAGTAGGGCGGTATACAAATCTAATAAATAAATAAATAAAAAATAAAATAAAATAAATCTGCAAAAAATAGCTTTGCCTGAAAAATGGCAACTGGTCTTCCTTGTTTCTTCTCACTTCTCCGAGAAGCTTCTTCAGTTCTAAGTGGGAAAGGAAGGATTCATACTCGTTTCAATCAGCCAGTTGTTAACACTGTGAGAATCACTGAAATCACTTGGGGTTTAATCTCTGTTTCCAGAGTACCTGAATCAGAGAGCAAATGAGTATGGAACCGTCTTGGGACTGCTGAAAGGACGGCATTGTAAACAAGAGATTTTGTTTCCCCAATGTACAGGTCTGCACATGCCTCACTGCATTACACTGCATATGCAACCCTTCGCTGGGTGTTTTGTCTTTGGAGTGGACAACCTCTTTTCTCGTAGCGAAAGGAAAAAGAACAAAAACACATCAACGAGGCACTCAAAACTTGTGACTGTCCCAACTGGGCCTTTGTCAAATCCACCAAAAGATCCAGTAGGAGCACTTTCACTACAGACAGAGAAGAGAAGCAACGTTGTCGTTTCATTCCATTGAAGGAGCATCATAAATCCTTCCTTTTCCACCAGTTAGCTAGAACGGATGAAGCTTCTTAGAGGAGAAATGAAATGTCTTCAAGAAAAATCAAGGAAGTCCAGTTGCTGTTTGAAAAAAAGCTCCTTTGGGACAACCATGACTTGGATGACTGAGAATCTCCATAGACCTTTGCCTGAAAAGCACTAGGTAAGATTTCTCTTCTTATAGCTTTATGTAGGTATCTTTAGTATTGCATTTATATAGATACTATTACTAAGACTTTGGCAGTATAGTAATCCTTTTTTAGCTGTACATGTAAAATGCCAAGTCTCCTTTTCCAATTCTACTGGAAAATGGAAAGTTGTATCAGCCTTTTTCCAATACTGTTAAGTCCTAAATTGTGATAGCTTTTAACTGTTATTTCTACAATGCTCTTATGTTCTTTCTTACAAGAATTTTTTTATGGGATTCTGCATCTTACCTGCCGCATATGTTGATGGTTCTGACTTTCTAGAGCACTTTTTGGACTTTGGACTAGGTTGTTTTCCCACTGACTGTCTTTTTCCTGGGAGAAAGGCAAGCAATTGTGAGATTTTTCATTTACACCTGAGAAAAACTCACCTAAATACTGAAGATCCTCAAATTGGCGTTAGGGAAAGATAGAAGAAAATGCAAAAGTAGCAACCACAGACTGGATCAAATGAGAATCCATCAAAGGAAACAAATATTTGTGGTCTCCTAATCCATGCCAAACAGAAAATTGGGAATGCTACTCTACTCACCAGAAACTTTTTGCTTCTTTTTGGGAAGTTGTTTGTAGTCTTCTTCATCATCCTGTTCCATCTTATGCTTTGCCTTGGAGTGGGAATCTCCAGCTTGGGAGAGATACCAAGATAGCTTTTTTATGTTTATAGATTTTAAAAAGCAAATATAGATTCAAGACCTATGCAACTATAGCCTAAATGATTTTGTCTATGTGTGTGCCTTCAAGTCAATGTTGACTTTTGGTGACTTCTTGGGACTAGTCCCTATACTTTCCTTGGCAATATTTTTTAGAAGTGACTTGTCACTTCCTCCTTTGCTACAGCTGAGAGAAAGTGACTAGCCCAAAATCACCTAGGTGGCATCATGCCCAAGATGGGCATAGAATTGACAGAGCTAACCCTGACATCAGCCATTATATTAAACCAACTCTCCTAATAAAAACATCAATCAAATAATATCTACATTTTGTAGTCGTTTACCCAATCTCTCTTAAAAAGACTGAATTTAACATAAAATAAGACTAACTACAAAGTGGCTATGCAAAATGCCAAGAAGAAACAATCTTATTATCTGAGCTCATGACTTCAAGTTTGGGTCAATCAGTTATCCAGCTAAAGTATCCATCGCTGCAGTTACATTGTAAATAACAATTTTAGCCATAGACGATTTTCTTTTGCTTCCTTTCCTTTTTCCCTTTATAATCAGACTCTGACACATAATTAAAGTTTAACATTACTAAATTAATAGAATAGAATAGATTTTTTTAATTGGCCAAGGGTGATTGGACTCACAAGGAATTTGTCTTGGTGCATATGCTCTCAGTGTACATAAAAGAAAAGATACGTTCATCAAGAATTATAAGGTAGAACACTTAATGATAGTCATAGGGTACAAATAAGCAATCAGGAACAATACAAAGAAGCAGTGACAAAATATGTCATTTGCACTCACAGACAAAGGATGCTATAAACAGTATCTATTTCTACATGGGACTATTATATATGAATATGATTTTAACAAATTGTTAGAAACTTACAACTCTCTAATTATGGAGAATGTCTTTCTAATACTAAGGAGAGAGACACCGAATATATTTGTTATATTATCATCATCATCATCATCATTCACTTATGGTTCCAATTTACCACCAGATTCTCCCAAACATTCCCAATGGTTTACAATATATCCAATAAAAACATAAAACTAGTACACATTATACATAAATAAATAAAACCCATAAACTCCATCATGCCCACTATTTTGTTTATCTTCAAAACTCATCCATACCTTTCTTCTCCTCTTCCATAACAGCCTTGGCAGAAGGCTTCATCCCTTTCATCTCAAATCAGTACCTGGCCCACGAATGGCTTCATTATGTCCAAGGCCTGTCCCTCTAATTGCTGGCTCTGAGAAGAGGAGAAAGCGTCACTATTCATACAGTACCTCATCCAGCCACATGTAAATCTGGCAGATGCCATTTACACATGCTAAGCTTCACTACTTTTAATATTGGGTCTGCCTATGTGGTCAACTTGTGGTTCAATTCATGCAAGCTCAGAAAAATGGTTTAATTCAATGACCAGTAAAACATTGCAGCCAAAGTGTCAAAACAACTTCAGATGATAATCAGTGTGTTTATTATTGGAAGGAGCATATAAGCAGAAATTATAAGAAGTTGAGTTCTCCAATCCTTTACTGAGTTCCTTGGTGACTTCAAAAAACCTTTCCATAGTGCTCCCCCCCCTTGAAACAACTGATTTCTAACTAAGTAGCACTTTGAATTGAAGCTGAAGTTAAATAAATGCTGTTCCTTCAGAACTGATTACTGATGTAATCCTTGAACTGAGAGAGGCCTTTTAACCACAGAGTCCCATCCCCTATTCGACAGACATAAATCATCTGGTTACATGTAGATTTTAACTGTTACTATTTTACAGATTTTTTTTAAACAATGTATTTTATTGGCAATTTTGGAAGAGCATGGAACCGAGCTTTGGTAGCCATAAATTGATTGGTTTCATTAACTATGCTTTTTCTAAATTAGTTGTCTTAAGTTTTAATTATTTTTCAACTGGCTATATGTTGTGCACCTTGCTGAAAGGTAAGCTATGAAAATTATCATTAAGAGCAGAGGAAGGTTGACTTCGCCTTCCCTCCTTCTGAGGTCAAAAAAATGAGGACCCAGACTGTTGGGGGAGGCAATATGATAGAGAGGACTATAAAACACCATGAAGCGGTATTTAAGTCTAAGTGCTATTGCTATATTGCTAATATAAAATGAAAGCATTCCTAACAGATAGCTATCCAGTCTCTGCCTGAACATATCCAATGATTGCTCCATTTACATGCCAATGTTTCTAACCTCGGCAGCTTGAAGCTAGCCTGTTAGGGGGATTCTGGGAGTTGAAGTCCACCCATCTTCAAGCTGCCGAGATTGAGAAAACTGTTCTATGCACATTACCTAAAATTTCAAGAGATACATGCGATAGAAGAACCACTGATGCACCATCAAAGGATGCAACATCAGGATGGAAATGGGAAGACCATGAATTTTAATTCCACCTCAGGCACAAAGCCATCTGGGTAACCTTGGGACAGTCACTCTCTCTGAGCCCTAGGAAAGAAGCACAGGTAGTCCTCGACTTACAAACATAAATCGAGTCCCAAAATTATGTTGCTAAGCGAGACGTTAGTTCAGTGAGTTTTGCCCCATTTTATGACCTTTCTTGCCACACTTTTTTAAGTGATAGTTCATAAGTTAGTCACCCGGTTGTTAAGTGAACCTGGCTTCCCCCTCGCCCTTTGCCTGTCAGGTGGTCACAAAAGACAAATCGGGGGACACTGCAACCGTCATAAATATGAATCAGGGGCCAAGCGTCTGAATTTTTTTTTAATCGATCTGCAAAAAAAATCGGACCCGTGACAAAATGGTCACATAAATCACGTTTTCAGACAGTGCTGTCGTCACCCTTTGAACGGTCGCTAAACGAACCTGTAATCGCAAACCACTTCCGGAAAAACCTTGCCACAAAAAGGGCCCCAGGAATCAAAAACCGACCCGAAAAAAACAAAATAACGCCGTGTAAATAATACGTTAGAGACCCGCGAAATTCAACAGTAGGCTAATCAGTCGGTTAAATAGGTGGAAAAACGTACAAACGCGCTCAGCGAACCGCCCTTAACCCAAAGGGGAAAACACCGCGGAAACCGACGGTTCCAGCAGGGCAGAAACGAGTGGGCGGCCGGCTGGCTAAAACTACGCAGTCTTCGCTCCAAAAGGGCCACGAGCCTCGCTCTCTCTCTCTCTCTCTCTCTCTCCAACGGACTCCTCGCCTAGGGGAACATGCGGAGCTCCGACCTCCTTCCCACCAGCCGCCGCAACCACCCCCACTCCCCCGTATGACTCACCTTTGCGACAGGTTGCTTTCCCCGCGCGGCGATCGCGGCGCGGGATCCCGAGGATCAAGGAAATGGGATCTCTGAAGCTAGAGAGCCACGCAAAAGGAGGAGGTCCTTTTAAAAAAAAAAACGGCACCCAGCCCGACGACCAAGTCCTTCCCCCTTTCGAGCCACAGAGGAAGCGGAAAGAGGAGAGGCGGTTGTTTCCCCTTCCTGGTTGCCTAGGTGACGCGAAGTTTCATGACGCAAGCGCCGCTTTGCCCCCCCCCGCCCCCCCATTCTCTAAAGAACATCATTTCTCTTCCGCCCGCAGCCTTTTCTTAGAATGGGGGGGGGGGGGGGCGGGTCTTAGAAAGCTCCACACACACACACACACCCACGATGGTTCATTAGAATCGCCCACTCTAAGTATCGCAGCTCTATGTGGAAAAAATGTTGGTGGGTCAAAGTTCATCAGGAATACTGTGCGGAGGTGGGGGAACGATGGTCCCTATTATTGACTCGTTGGAACTTCAACTCCCAGAATTCCTGAACCAGCATGGAATAGTACCATGGCTGACTCAGGAATTCTGGGAGTTGAAGTTCCACAAGCCAATAATAGGGACCATCGTTCCCCCACCCCCACCCCTTGTGTTGTGGACAGAGAAAAGGCTGAACGGCCGTTATCTCCTCTCGGGGAAGAATGAGGCGTAGCAAGACTCAGGCCGGTTGCCGATGTCAGGGTGGCATCTTTGAAAATGTTCTCTAAGGGTAGAAGAAGAATACGGCGGTGTTGTTTGTTCGGGCAGCCTAATTTTCCGAGAGGAGAAGCCCGTTCAGTGGAGGGTGTTTGAGGAAAACTATTCGAATAGCTCCCATGCCCCACCAAGGGAGGCGATGTCTGTGGAGTCGTTCTTTCCCAACGTCTCTCTTTCTCTTTTCGCATCTCTATGGTCAGCTTCCTTCTCCCCCCCCTTTTTTTTTAAAAAGCCAGAGAAAGCCCCGGAAGTCAAAAGAAAACGGATGAGACGGCGGCAAAATGGCAGCTGCCGGTGGGGCAGCGAGTTCTGCATCCGGAGCTCCAATATGCGTCCTGGTGCTGGGAATGGCTGGCTCTGGCAAGACGGCGCTGGTGCAGGTGCGGGCGGAGCGGGAAGGGGGGGGATTGGCCTGGGGAAGGAGACCCTTGGTCCCCTTTGCTGGCGTCCTTTGAGCTGACCTACGGTTTGTTTTCCATAGAGACTGATTGCCTACCTGCATAGTAAGAATTCTCCTCCGTATGTCATCAATCTGGACCCCGCAGTTTATGAGCTGCCTTTCCAGGCCAATATCGGTGAGTACATACAGTGATGGTCTACGTGCTTTGCCAGTTATTTTCTTCAGAAAAATATGAAAGTATTTATTAGAGTAGAGTAGAGTAGAGTAGAGTAGAGTAGAGTAGAGTAGAGTAGAGTAGAGTAGAGTAGAGTAGAGTAGAGTAGAGTAGAGTAGAGTAGAGTAGAGTCTAGACTAGACTAGACTAGACTAGACTAGACTAGACTAGACTAGACTAGACTAGACTAGACTAGACTAGACTAGACTAGACTAGACTAGACTAGACTAGACTAGACTAGAATAGAATAGAATAGAATAGAATAGAATAGAATAGAATTCTTTATTGGCCAAGTGTGATTGGACACGCAAGGAATTTGTCTTTGGTGTATATGCTCTCAGTGTACATAAGGAGAATAAAATACATTCATCGAGAATAAAAAGATACAACACTTCGTGTTAGTAAAGGTGACTAATAAGCTATCAAATCATACTAGGAAACAAAAACAATATAAATTGAAAGATACAAGCAACATGGTTTTAGTAATAAGTGGGAAGAGATAGATACTAGTATGGAAGAGAAGAATAATAGTAATGCAGTCGTTAGTAAATTATTTGACAGTGTTGAGGGAATTAGTTCTTAAGCAGAGTGATGGCATTCGGGGGAAAACTGTTCTTCTGTCTAGTTGTTCTGGTGTACAGTGCTCTATAGCGTCGTTTTGAGGGTAGGAGTTGAAACAGTTTATGTCCAGGATCCGAGGGGTCTGTAGATATTTTCAGAGCCCTCTTTTTGACTTGTGCAGTATACAGGTCCTCAGTGGAAGGCAGGTTGGTAGCAATTGTTTTTTCTGCAGTTCTAATTATCCGTTGAAGTCTGTAAATCTTTGGTTCAGAGTAAAATTTGGGGACTGCAGATATCCAAGCAACTGCACACTGTGTAAGCTGCCACACGTTTAGCCCATATGGCCACCTATATGGGCATGGTTGCTCCTTCGCCTTCCCCCAATTGTAGATGCCATAGATCCAGTATCCCACACAGGGATGCTACTATTCCTTTACCATTGCCAACTGAATGCAGTTGCTGTAAGTTGTGAGAAGGTAATAGCTCTCCTTATGATTGCAAAGCATAATTGGAGCAGCTCAGTATTTGCAGGCTTGTTCTGTATAAAACAAGGGAATAAATGGTAGATTTTTTTCTGTTTTAAGGAATTGATTATATTGAACTAGATCATATTAATACGAATGGATCAATGGTGGGTTTCAACATTTTTTACTACTGGTTCTGTGGGTGTGGCTTGGTGGGCGTGGCGTGGCTTGGTGGGTGTGGCTTGGTGGCCATGGCAGCGGAAGGATACTGTAAAATCTCCATTCCCACCCCACTCCAGGGGAAGGATACTGTAAAATCTCCATTTCCTCCCGATCATCTGGAACTTGGGAGACAGAGAATAGATGGGGGCGGGGCCAGTCAGAATTTTTACTACCAATTCTCCAAACTACTCAAAATTTCTGCTACCGGTTCTCCAGAACCTGCTGAAATCCACCTCTGGAATGGATGACTAAACTTGACTAGACTTGCATACATTAGTCTATAATATTAATTTTAAATAATTGCTGAAAGTTGCTTAGGATCGATTGGAAATCTGTGTGTTTAGGTTATGATTTCCATATTTACCCGAGATGAAATTACCTAGAGAGTCTTAAGGAAATATTAGAGCTGCACTTAAGATGATGAACAAGTGTTGAGAAAGTAGAAAAAATTGGGGAGGATGTTACATTTAAAGGTAAATTATGTTCTGTTTATTCAAGCAGGAGAGTAAACCAACAATAAGATACGTTCCTTTTAAATTTGTTTTAAAATCAGGCTTTGAATAATTTCCATCCTTTCTGTTTTCCTTTTTGTTTTCCTTTTAAGATATCCGGGACACAGTGAATTACAAAGAAGTTATGAAGCAGTATCCTTGCCTTATTTGACTATTTCTTCAAAATGTAGTATTACCACTTTTTATTTATTTGTGTGTATATTGCTATATACATGCTGTTCCATTTGTGGTTGACTCTGTAGTATAGCTTTCTATTGATCTCTTGTGGGATTGCATTGGGGAATATGCTGATCCAGTGAATTGGAGTTCTTCATTTTTTCCTGACCTAGCTCCAGATATGCACTGGGCCCAAATGGTGGCATTGTGACATCCCTCAATCTTTTTGCTACAAGATTTGACCAGGTACGTGTTTGCTTAACTGATTTTGCTGGTATACAGTATACCATATCGGTAAACTGATGAATATTCTTTTCTGAAAATTTAAGTATTCTGGACTACATTTAGCAATTGCAAAGCTTTCCCATTGAGCTTTACAGCACACTCTAAACAATTTACAGGAGGGGTGTCAAACTCGCGGCCCACGGGCCAGATGTGTCATAGCCTGGCCATACCCATGCCTGGTTTAGAAAAAGTCATGTCACGACACCATGACGACACGAATTTGACACCCTTGGTTTACAAAGTCAGCTTATTGTCCCTAACAATCTGCTTCATAGGACAACAATTTTTGAATATCTTCAAACGTGCTAACTTACAAAATGTGTCCAAAATATACCGACTTTGTAAACCACCTAGAAAGGGCTATAAAGCACTGTGAAGCTGTATATAAGTCTAATTGCTATAGCTGCAAAATTGAAGAATGTCACTACACTAATTTTGTGATGCTAACAGCCCCTCGTTTTAGTAGCTCTTCTGCAAACTCCAGTTTTATTTCTGTATGCAAACTATTTTCTCTTTAATTTTATCAGGTGATGAAGTTCATTGAAAGAAGACAGACTGCATCCCAGTGAGTCAATGATAAATCTGATGTCGGGAGGGAGGGACGGGGTGGCCACCGGAGGCCCCTTTTTAAGAAGGGACATACATGCATTCCTTATTTTAAGCAGAACTCGTTACATAGTAAAAGTTACCTATTTTTCTTTATAGATTTTGTTAATATTATCTTGGTTTTTAACCTGTGTAGCTCACAAAATGACAAAACAATAAATGAGAAGAAATAATCAGGTGGTATTGCTCAGAATCCTAGGTCTAAAATTAGAATTTAAAATACATACTCAAATACCCATCGTGTCAAAAGCCTACTGGATGGGTATATCAAAGGGACCCAGGGTTCTAAAACTAGGGCATGGTGATTTAAAAAAACAGTGTTTATTTTCATTATTTTAAAATGAGATTCAAAAACTGGCAAAGCATGTGGCAAGTCCTCTTTGAAAAAGAAGCAGTCTAGTCCAGGGGTCTCCAACCTTGGCAATTTTAAGCCTAGCTGGCTGGGGAATTCTGGGAGTTGAAGTCCTCAAGGCTTAAAGTTGCCAAGGTTGGAGACCCCTGGTCTAGGCATCAATTGTGATGACTTAACAAGTGGTGGGGTTCTCCAACCTTTTTGGAAAGCTATGGATACATTTGAAATTATAAACATTATTGTATGTTCAGTCACAAAATACTGAGAGTAATCCCTCTCCCCTCTCCCCTCCCCCCCATTTTCCTTACACAGATGTAAACATTTGGTGGGTGGGGGTTTGGGTTTTTTTTTTGTGCTTTGGAATATTTTGAAACGAGTGCTCAGTCCTTGCAATTCTTAAGTGAATTTTAAAAAAAAAGATTTAAACAGGGCTGGAGTGGCATATGAAATATTTTAGAAATATTCCTTTGAGCAACTAATTATGCCTCATCTCTCCTAAAACAGTGGTCTTGGACTGAAACGGTCATTTGCATTGATTTGATAAGGAAATTGGTTCACAAATTCATCCTTTGTTTTGAAAAGAAATAATTAAACCTAGACTCCGCTCTTGTCTCAGTGGATAGCAGCTCTGGCTTGAATTTCAGAGACAGCAATGGACAACTGTGGTCTAGCTCTTTTGTGCACAATCTGAATAAAATGTCTTCTGTATATTCTGAGTGTGTGAGAGAGCAAATCTTTTCTCTTGCAGATATGTCTTAATAGATACACCTGGGCAGATTGAAGTGTTTACTTGGTCTGCCTCTGGCACTATCATTACAGAAGCCCTGGTTAGTGACTTTTATTCATCTGGTGTTGGGAGTTAATTAAGGATGGAGAAAACACGCTTTGCTTTGTTAACAATAATCCTGATATGTCTATTTAGGCTTCCTCTTTCCCATCGGTGGTGGTTTATGTGATGGACACATCTCGCAGCACTAATCCTGTCACCTTCATGTCTAACATGCTGTATGCTTGCAGGTAGGAGGCACTTTCCCTACAATTCCTCTTTTTCTTTGTGAGATAAAGGTCTGGATGTTTTTAAAATTCTAATGTAGTTCTTGTTCTCCCAGACTTTTTATTTACATTCATCAACTGCTTTCCCAGCACAAAATTTCACTGTATTTAATTGGTTTATTTCTGGTTTCCTAAACAAAATGTAAATCACCTTACAACAGATGACTTAGAAAAGTATATTATAAATTTGAAAGCCAGGGAAAATCCAAGCATCTACACCAGGAAAATTGACTTCAAAAAAAAGGGGGGGGGTGTTCTCAGAGGGTGTGCTGTCCCCAAAAGCTACTTTTGGTCTTCCAGAAGAATCTGGCAGAGAAAGGTGTAAATTGGGTTTTATGGGAAGGAATAATCTTTAAAATAATTCTAGAGCCCTTCACAAAACAGAGCCAAGTTAACATGTTAATCTGTAATTAAGAACAGAATGTGGGGAAGTATTATAGCACAATTTGTTATCTTTAACATATTTAATAATAATTCTCACAAGTAGTGCTTCAGTGAAAGCCATTGTGTATTGAGCAAATTCCTATGTTCTGATTAGCAACTTCCATTGTTAGTTCATCTGCCATTTTTTCATTTGTGCCATAAACATGAAACCAAAAGCAGTATTCATGGCTATCGCAGGTAGTCTTTTGGCTAGGGTTTTCCAAGATCAGAACTTGTGAAGTTCATCAAAGTTGCTATATCATCTGCCTTCAGGGTACATAATTAGTTACCATTAGTTTGCCAAATACGAAATCCCCCATTTTCTAGCCTCAAGTATTAAAAGGCAGAATTGTGGACTACTAACAGTTGCGTGCCTTTGATTAAGGAGGGAACAACAATTTTGTAAAAGACTAGAAAACCTTTATAAACTTTTTGCTGTAAATGGACAAAAAATGTTGATTTTGGGATTAACCGATTAAAAAGGATTGTTTATGGGAGGAAGGATATTGTGGTATATAATTTGGAGGATGGAGATGGTAATTATTACGCCTGTACTGCAGTAACTTCCTTAGCTATCTTTCCTTTGTCTTTTGCTGTCTATAACCTTTTTGTTTCATATTGTTTTTCCTTTTTTGCTTATGTTTCTGTAGTTTTGAATGTTGTGTAAAATTCTCTTTCAGTAAAAGTATTAAAGCAACGAACTATTTCATGCTTGGGCCACCTTTTTATCTCTGATCATCCACTCTTTTTTCAGCATCTTATACAAAACGAAGCTCCCATTCATAGTGGTCATGAACAAGGTGAGTGGGGTGTTCCATAGTCCATATTACATGCTAGATATCAATGAGATCATCTCTTAATATTAAACCAACACTGTCTTTCTGCCCTACCTTCTTGTTTCTTATTTTTAAAAAGGTGAAACTCGACTCCTGATGAGGATGTCTGTATAGTTTTGGCAGCATAATAGATGTGCCATAGCAGTGATGGCTAACCTTTTTGCCGTTGCGTGCCAAAAGCGTGGGGAGCGTGGGGGGGTCGTGTGCACGTGTGCCCATACCCGTAATTCAATGCATCCTGCCCTCCTGCACATGTGCATGCTACACACACACACACACCACTTCCCCCACTTTTGGCCCAGTGGGCCCGGTAGGCCTGTTTTTCGCCCTCCCCAGGCTCCAAGAAAGCCTCTGGAGGCTGGAAATGGCCCGTTTGTCAATTTCTGGTGGGACCAGAAGTCCCGTTTCTCGTCCTCCCCAGGCTCTAGAGGCTTTCTAGGAGCCTGGGGAGGGCAAAAACAGGCCTTCTCCATCCCTCCCGGAGGGCCTCTGGAGACAAGAAATGGCCCGTTTGCAGACTTCCGGTGGGCCCAGAAGGCCCAAAAATCAGATGCGTGCGCCGGAGCTGAGTTAGGGCATCGCTCCCGTGCCCACTGATATGGCTCCACGTGCCACCTGTGGCACGCATGCCATAGGTTCGCCATCACAGTGCTATAGCCTCGTTCCAGAATTTGGGGGGGGGGGGGACCTTCACTTCCTATTTTAATTGCAGCTATGGGATTTCCAGGTTGTCTCCCATTGAAATATTGACCAGATTAAGTCCTGTTTAGCATTTTTTTTTTTAAATTTGATTTATATGCCGCCCTTCTCCGGAGACTCAGGGCGGCTTACAATGCGTTAAGCAATAGCCTTCATACTTTTATATATTTATACAAAGTCAGCTTATTGCCCCCACAAACTGGGTCCTCAATTTACCTACCTTAGAAAGGATGGAAGGCTGAGTCAACCTTGAGCCTTGGTGAGATTCGAACCTGCAATAATTGCAGGCAGCTGATGTTAATAACAGGGTGCTTTAGACCACTGTACTATCCAAGGCTCTTTTGAGATCAGCTAAGATGCTGCCCCTTGCTGTGATTTTTCTCTTCAAAGAAGCAACAAAGAATTGTAAGGATAAATTGTGATATCCCAAATTATTTAGGGTATGATATGTTGTTGTTGTTGTTGTTACTCTCATGTTTTCAGTTATCTCCCAAGAAAAAGAAAATGGTTTTGAAGAGAAATTACACAGTTAAAATGGTCATTAAATGGCAAACAGTTCATGAGTTGGACTAGGAACATTTAAGCAGGGACAGAAAATTAAATTATCAGTAACACAATGTTGTTAGGTAACACATTCAAGGGACCATTGTATCCCACTGGGATTGGCCCACCACACCCGTGCCTGCAGAGAAGGCATGCTGCGGGCCCCATCGGCCAGGGTATTCCTGCGGTTGGGTCCAGGAGAAGAGCCATCTCTGCATTGCTCCTGGCCCTTGGAACATCTTACCCCCACTTGGAGTGAGCTCCAGTGCTCCTGACCTTTCAAAAGAGTTTAAAGTCCTGGCTCTGCCAGTTGGCTTGGGGCTTAGGGAGGGGGCTTCACTT
The DNA here is from genome assembly GCA_012654045.1 of Ptyas mucosa. Classification (NCBI taxonomy): domain Eukaryota; kingdom Metazoa; phylum Chordata; class Lepidosauria; order Squamata; family Colubridae; genus Ptyas; species Ptyas mucosa. Next base: position 5,280,623 of record WNWU01000013.1, read on the forward strand.
TGGGGAGTGGTTGACAGATTACATACAAAGACCACCGCCCCCCCGCCCCCCCGCTCATCCCACTTCCTCCCTTCCCATCTTTAGTTAGGGTTGAGTATATTTTTATGGTATTTTGTTTGTATTGCGAACAGATTATATATATATTTTTTATCCTTTTAATATTGTAAACCATCCAGAGTTACCCTGTGGTAAGATGGGCAGCCAGTGAATTTAATAAATAAATAAAATTTGAAATACTGTATTCAATCCATCCATCCATCTCATAAGGAATAATAAAGATCTGAAAAAAATGATACTAAAATGATCAAGTATCTGAAGAGCTGAGGTTCAGATATAAGTAGAGCCCTGAAAGCTTGCTGAGTCACTGCCTTAATATTCCACTAAAATCGGCTGAGATTCTCAACCATTAATCTTTAGCACTATCCTTTGGGGCACAGAGACAAAGTTTTCCAATGTCAATCCTTCCGATGGTTTAATTTTGCTTCTCCTGATTGTGCTGAATAACCTTATCTTTTTTTTTACCACTATTTACAAAAGTGAACTTTCAGTATCTTCTTTATGCTCCTCAGAACATGTTTGTTTCCTTCTTAAAAGATGAAGTTTTGAATGGATCACAATAGTTCATAGATGGCCTATTGCAGTGATGGCTAACCTTTTTGCCATCGCGTACCAGGAGCAGGGGGGGATGGGGGGGTTACGTGCATGTGTGCCCACACCCGTAATTCTATGCACCCCACCCCCATCCCGTGCATGCGAGTGTGACCCCTCTGCTCCCCCCCACCCGCTCCTGACACGCGATGGCCCGGTGGGCCCGTTTTTCTCTCTCCCCAGGCTCCAGAGCCTTTCTAGGAATTTGGGGAGGGTGAAAACGGCCTTCCCCACCCCCACTGGAAGTTGGCAAAGAGGTCGTTTCTGGCCTCTGGAGGGCCTCCGGGTGGGTGGGAAGGCTGTTTTTGCCCTCCCCAAGCTCCTAGAAAGGCTCTGGTGCCTGGGGAGAGCAAAAAACGGGCCTTCCCCACTACCACCACCACCCTCCCGAGGCCCTCCGGAGGCAGGAAACAGCCTGTTTCCCTACTTCCAGTGGGCCCAGAAGGCCCGAAAATCAGCTGGCCAGCGCACACATGCGTGCCAGAGCTGAGCTCGCGTGCCCACCGATATGGCTACACGTGCCACCTGTGGTACGCATGCCATAGGTTCTCCATCATGGGCCTATTGGGTTTTTGATAATATTGCTGTCTTTCATTTCTTATCATGGTTTTTCTGTGCAAATGAAATGAAGAGCCATCAGTCTGCTTTCCCTACCACTTCTAGAGAACCAGCAGTTATGATGAGGCCATTGGTCCTTGTTCCTGGGCCAGTAGGTAACAAGGTATAATGGATAAGATTCTGGCAAGACTTCTTTAACCGAAGTTGTTTCTATATTCTATGTTTTGCTTACCCTATCTGTTTTTCTTTTTCAATTCAGACAGACATCATTGACCACAGCTTTGCACTTGAATGGATGCAAGACTTCGAAGCTTTTCAAGATGCCCTCAATCAAGAAACCAGCTATGCCAGTAATTTAACTCGGTCTATGAGTCTTGTTTTAGATGAGTTCTACAACTCACTTCAGGTGGGTGCTCTCTCTTGTACTGCAAAGGGTGCAGTATGTTCTGTCTGCAGGCGGGTTTGTTAAAAATGTTATGGAGTAATGGCAGTTTTTGGTGCTGAATGGGAAGAGATAGGTTGAAGTTCAGCAAGTCAAGCAAGACAGAGCTTTTAATTCATTTAAATCCACATTTCTAAAGCCACCCATTTTATCAACAACTTTCTCTTGCAGGTGGTGGGTGTTTCTGCTGTACAAGGAACAGGGATGGATGAATTTTTTGAACATTTATCCAAAGCTGTTGATGAATATGAAAGGTGAGGCTTTTTCAGGAAAGGAAGGAAAATAGCAAGAGCAACGCGGCATGCGATGCATTATCTTTAGGGATATTGGAGTTTTGGGACATACTGAATTTGAGTTTCTCAGATACGTTTTCAAAAGGCAACCGGGTTTTCTTTATTTTTCCTTGAAGACATTTCACTTCTCATCCAAGAAGCTTCATTGATTCTGGCAGGATGGTGAGGATGGAAAGATTAGCTCTGAAAGGATGGGGATGGGGGGGAAGGAAATGGAAGGATCATATTTCTTTGCAGTCATCTGGTCATTAGCACTCTCTGAGAGCCATTTGGGGTGTTACCTGTGCCCTTAGGTCACCTGAATAACTGAATTTGAGGTTGCCTAGAAACTCTAGAGAGAGCCAATTTGTTGTAGTGATTAAGGCATCAGGCTAGAAACTGGGCGATTGTGGAGTTCTAGTTCTGTCTTAGGCATAGAGACATCTGGATGACCTTGGGCCAGCCCTAGGAAGGAAGTGATGGCAAACCATTTCCAAAAAACCTTGCCAAGAAAACTGCAGGGATTAGTCCAGGCAGTCACCAGGAGTCATACTGACCCAAAGGTACAAAAAGAAAGAAAGGTTGAGTTTAGGTAAATAATGCTTCCAGTTAAGTTTATTTGTACCCTGTGGATATACTAGATTTCACAACAATCTTCAGAAATCAATTATTTGCTGTTTGTATTAGAGACCTCAACCGTTGAGCAGTTCCATATCGCATCTTTTGATGTACTGTAGAGCCAATGGGTTTTCACGGGGCAGCACCAAATAATTCATTCTTGGTGTAGATATTAGGCTTATAGGGAAAAAATTCCTCTCTTTCTATAGCATTAAATAAAACTGTCAGTACACACACTGATTATTTGTAACAGTGATGTCCGTTCATTACTGTTGACCATGCAAGAAGAACTTTATTATATGAAATGGTTTTTAATGGTTTGTAAGCTGCCTAGAGTTGCCACCAAATGAGATGGGCAGCATATACATTTAACAAGTAAATAATATATCTATCTATCTATCTATCTATCTATCTATCTATCTATCTATCTATCTATATATATATATATATATATATATATATATATATATATATATATATTTATCAAAAATATATATAATAGTGCTCAGGAGTAAATACATGAAGCCCCTTTTTTCCTTCTTCCAGAGAATATCGACCAGAATATGAGCGCCTAAGAAATCAATTGGTAAGTACATGCATATACTTTGATGTTCTGGGCTGTATTGATATAAGCCTTCCCGCCCCCAATTGTGTCTGCATAATTGTTGCTGGATGTTGGAGAGCAACTGCCCCAGCTGGAAGGAGAGCTCAAGCCGAGAATTAGCTTGGATTTGCCATATAAACATAAGAGGTCTGAAAAACACACACACACACACACACACACACACACGCCCAAATACCTTTCAGCTTTCCCAGACAAAAGCTGCCAGTCTGGAGAGATTCTGTATGATAGGCAGAGATCCATTGAGTAGCTAGTTTGAGCTCTACATGGGTCCGGTTGTTCCCACCTGACATTGGAGTTCTTAAAGGTCCCAAAGATGCTTTCTTCAAGAGGCAACTGGACTTTCTGGTTTTTCTTTGAAGACATTTCGCTTCTCATCCAAGAAGCTTCTTCAGCGCCAATTGTCAGCAGCATCAACTATATCACCTACAGCATTGCAAAATATTTAACCATCTTATTAGCTCCTCTAGTTGGCGACACGTCTTCAGAGAAAAACCAGAAAGTCTAGTTGCCTCTTGAAAAAGCACCTTTGGGACAACCATGACCTGGATGATTGAGAATCTCCATAGACAGTTCCAAAAGGCATTTCTTCAAATGTAAATACTAATTCACCTATCAGGTGATAAAAGAAGCGTGGGGAAAGGAAACCAAGCAGGTAATCCTAGGGCTATGATGAAGAGATCAAAATCCCTGAGGGTTAGAGGCCCAGGAGCCTTTCTTTTTCCATTGTTAAATGAATTCAAAGCAGTGATGAGGGTTAATGTACAACTGTGGAAGAACCTAGATCTCTTTTCTACGAATAATAAAAAGTTAGTAGTAAGCAGTTATTTACTTATTCATGACATACTAAATAAACCATGATGGCTGAGTCCAAACATACCAAACCACAGTTCTTCATTTCATGTAGATTTATTAAATAAACCTAATTAGCTAAGTTTGAACAATACTGTAAACCAAAAATCAAAGTAACATGCTTAATGCAGTACGTGAGGCAAGTCTGCGTTTCTCGCCATTTCTCACTGACAACTCCCTAACCATTCCATACATCTTCCTTCTTACTCTTAGTCCTTAAGGCATGGGTTGAATTTCTGTTCATTTTTTGCCTCTCTTGAAAGGGGATGGGTTATAATTACAATTTAAAGCATCCTCTGAAGGGCCAAGAGAATTTTACTGAAATTAAAAAGCTTGGAGGTTATGTGAAAACTACGTTCATGTCATATTAAGCTCCAGTGTGAGAGCAAATTGAGATACAAATGCATGGGGACAAAAACGTGTTACTGGAATGCTCTCTCTTCATTTACAGGAAAGAGCTCAGAAGCAGCAGCAGGAAGAACAACTGAAAAGTTTACGGAGAGATATGGGGCCTGTTGCTATGGAGAACAGCCCAGCAGTTTCAGGTACATGAGAACCTCTACAGAGACAGAGACAAATCCCTGAAAAGTATTTGTAAGCTTCAGCTGGTACAGAATACAGTGGTTTGGGCAGTTACGTGCACTCCTAGAACAGCATGCTACACCTCTACTATGCGAGTTGCGTTGGCTGCCAGTTTGTTTCCAAGTCCAATTCAAGGGGCCACTTTTAACCTTTAAAGTCCTTCATGGCATGGAATGAGGGTCTCTGAAGGACTGCCTCTCCCTGGTTATATCAGCCTCTCACCCCAGCAGATCTGCATGTTGTGGGTCCCATCAACTAGGGTCCCACCACATTTGATTAGCCCAAGGAGAAATGTGCCATCCGTGGCATGATGGGCTCCCTTATGGAACATCCTTTCCCTCCAAAAATTAGATTAGCTCCATCCCTTTTGATAGGCCTCAAGATCTCGTTAAGTTACCAGGCCTGGGGCTCCCAAGGTACAGGAGACTTGCTGACATGGCTCAAATGCTCTGGTAGGCATTTTTATCCCCCTCGTCACCTAGGGTTTGTATCTTATTTTTTATGATATTTATTAGCATGGATTCTTATATCTGTGATTTTTTACATTCTTTTATTTTGTTGTGTGCTGCCCAGAATCACCTTTGGTGAGATGGACCCCTATATAACTTTGATTCATAAATAAGCCAACACGCCACGGAGCAGTATTTAGAAGTATGTTCAGGTTCATAGCTGGCATCATTTTATCTACTCCACTAAATATTTGAGGATATAGTAGTTGATATGGGAAATAGTTGGGTTTCACAGAGAAGCGCAGAAGACGGAAAGGAAGGGCTGCTGGTAGAATTTGGATACACTTATGGCACTTACCTAGGGGGGTATGGCATTTCATCAGGCAAGATATTATGCCTGATGTAGGACTAAGCAACTATTGTTGCTGCCTTGCTAACTTTCTAAAGCTGCCCAGAGCCCTCGTTTAGGCATCATGTTTACACACCCTCTTCTGACCTTGTATTGTTTGAGGAACTCCTGGCATGGAACTCCTGGACAGGTGTTCATCCTACTGCACAGGAAGAAATTGAAAATTTGCTTTTGGGTTTGATTTTGGTTCAAAGGTTCACTGGCAGAATCTTCATTAAGCTCATCAGAACTGATTTTGACACGAGGAACTTTGGATCCACAAGAAGAGGAGGAAGAGGCCCAGGACAGTGATACTGATGACATTGATCATGAAGGTAATTAAAGCTCTGAAGGAATAGGAGCAAGCCAAGAAGGAGGGTGGCGGCATTTTTCCATCACTTGCTTTACATGGAGTTCCTAACAGTAAAGTCCATTACCTTTAAAGCCCACTTATGGCATGGGTCCAGGGTATCTGGGGTTGGCATTAACTTGCCCTACTTGTTCCAGTAGAAAGGGCCTACTTTGTATCCCATTGGCCCCAAAATTTTGGCTGGTGGAGTCCAGGTGAAGAGCCTTTTCTTTTACGGTCCCTGCCCTCTGGAATATTCTCCTATCAGAGTTGAGATCCACCTCCAAACTCCTAGCCTAAAAACTTGGCTCTGCTGCTTGGCCTGGGCCCTCTTACAGGGACCCACTACATTGGGAGTGGCTGATGGGATAGAGAAGATTCTCTGTCCCATGCTGTCCATCATCTTGGTTTTTAATTTGTAACTTTTTAATTCTTTGTTGCACTTTTTAACTTTTATTATATTGTAAGCTGCCCAGAGTTACTGTATTAGAAAGATAGGCAGCGTAGAAATTCAATAAATAAATAAAAACTCTGTTTTATATCCATTGTACAACCCAGCAAAGGATTGTGGTGATGCTGGTTTCTATGAGGGCATTTTAGGTCCTAAGGCATTAGTGAGACCCACTTTGCTAACACATCTCTTCTCTTTTCTGCTATAGTGACGGAGGAAAGCCATGAAGAACCTGCCTTCCAAAACTTCTTGCAAGAAGCTAAGCTGCACTATTCGACCAGAAGCAACCAGTAGAAGAGAACAAGGACAGTTGCATGTTTGGACGCAGAAACTGAAGAACCCAGAGCTATCAAACAGCCACAACTCTTTGCCATCTATGGCAACCGTTCTGGCCCCCTTGACTCAAGGCTACCGAGTTCTTTCTACGGCAACTTTTTTTCAGTGGGAGACTAAAGCAGTTTGCCAGAACCGGATGGTCATTTTCACAGATGAGACATAATCACTTGTTGGCAAAAGAATATGACTGAGGGATCTTGTTGTCTCCATTGTGAATTTTACCTATAATGTATGTTTCTGTTTTGTAAATTATTAGCAAATATCTATTCTGCTACATATTCTTGGTGGCTGACCTTTTCTTCTAGCTTAATTATTGGTACTTCACTTTTTTCCCACCTGTATATGCTGGAATAAGAGAAGACACAACTGGCATGGTAGTTGAACAGGAGATGAGATGTGGGGTCATTTTGCTAAGCAGTTTGAGGATGCGTTCACTGAAAAACAACAACACAAAAAAAGCTGGAAAATTACTTCTGGTCATGTGGGCGTCTGTACATCTTCACCCAGGCACATAGAGATGCAGATTTCTTCCAAAAACTGTAAATACAAACATAAAATACTTCTGCTAGATTCTGTTAAAAGGAGGATGGGGGCAGGGGGTTTATTACTTCACAGAAAAGACCAGAGATTCTACAGGTAGTCCTTGACTTATGACCACAGCGGAGTCCAAAATTTCTGTTGCTAAACAAGATAGCTACATGAATTGTGTCCTATTTTATGACCTTTCTTGCCACAGCTGTTAAGTGAATCACCGCAGCTGTTAAATCAGTAACACAGTTGTTAACTGAGTTCAGCTTCCCCATTGATTTTGCTTCTCAGAAGTAAAGTCTCAAAAGGTGATCACATGACCCCAGGACACTGCAGCTGTTATAAATATGAGTCTGTTGCCAAGCATCTGAATTTTGATCATGGGGATGCTGCAATAGTCATAAGTGTGAAAAACGGTCATAAGTCACATTTTTCAGTGATGTAACTTTGAAAGATCACAAAATGAAATTCTGTAAGTATAAGGTTTGAGTTATGACTGAATATTTACTGGGGAAAAAAGTGTACTGTATACATCGGTATCCCTTTGTAATATGGAAATGAGAGTTTGATACATAGGAAAGTGGACTGCAGTGGGAATGGATTATTTCAATCCATTGAGAATCCCAAGAGAGGTAGCTCAGAACTAAACAATGCTGAATGAATGTAGATTCAATGCAATTATTTAGGCAAAATAAATGAGAATCAAATATATAAAGGAAGAGCAAAACAGTGAAGGAGAAGGTTGAGAAAGTGGTGATGTTTTACAACATCTTCAGAAGCAGGCAAAAAGTTTAAAGTGGAAAAGGCAATTTATAAAGCAGGGCATGGATATGGCGGGGATAATATTTGCAAAGACAGAAAGATACAGAGTGCTTTATTGAATGATAGCGCTTCTTATAAATTAGATTTAGTGAAATACATTTTATGTTTGTTTAGCTTTTTTTTTTTGCAAGAGAGTTCCTTTTCTTATTGCTGTCTTTTCATATGTACGTTGTCCGCTAAAGCGTCTCTTTGCTGCTTAGATGAAGGAACAAAGTGATTCTTTTTCTCTTGCTCCCTCCCTTTGCAAGTGGAGGGAGTTCCCGTTGCAGTGGTGCTTCCAGAAGAACAGTGGCAAAGCTTTGTAACTTCCTAGTGAAATACACACTGGAAATTAAACCAGGGCTATAGTTTAAGTATTCCTAAATATGCTACTTGAACACAGAGGATGAAAGCTGCTCACCTGCCCTCAGCACAATTTTTTTCTTCGGGTGGGGGGGGGGGAGGATTTTCAAGTTTGTTGCTGCAGCCTTCTCTGAGGAGAATCGCCTTCTTAGGATGCCAACCAGTCTCCAGGCTCTTTAGATTCTTTAGCTTCGCAAGCAACCACACCACAGCACACAAAAGAAGCTGTGTCCAGGCCCTGTTCAGAAGGGCCAGGACACACTGCAGCACCACAACACTAAGAAAAACAAGAGAAATGGCTGCTCGATGTCTTTCTCCATAATGGCTATCTCAAAAACTTCATATTGGGACTGGAGGCTAAAACGTGAAGAACAGTTGCAGGAACTGGGTATGTCTAGTTTAATGAAAAGAAGGACTAGAGATATGATAGCATTGTTCCAATATCTCAGAGGCTGCTAACAAAGAAGAGGGAGTCAACCCATTCTCCAAAGCACCTGAGGGCAGGACAAGAAGCAATGGGTGGAAACTAATCAAGGAGAGAAGCAACTTGGAACTAAGGAGAAAATTCCTGCGATAGAACAATTAATCAGTGGAACAACTTTCCTCCAGAAGTTGTAAATGCTCCAACACTGGAAGTTTTTAAGAGGAGATTGGATAACCATTTGTCTGAAGTGGTGTAGGGTTTCCTGCCTAAGCAGGGGGTTGGACTAGAAGACCTCTAAGGTCCCTTCCAACTCTGTTATTCTATATTCTGACACACAACACCCAAACTACACCACACAGCCAACCACCACACAAAAAACTAATCCTACCATACACAAAAGGGATGTAGGAATTTACAGCCAGAATTCTCCAACCTCTAGGAATAGCAATAGCCCACAAACCCACACCCACACTCTGCAGGAATTATCCAGAACCGAAGACAAGATAAGATAAAAGGATAAAAGTAGCAATGTATGCTACAAAATCAACTGTAAACATTGCAACCAATTTTACGTGGGACAAACATCACATCAATTAAAAAACAGGCTCCATGAACACCGGCTGGCAGTCAAATGCCACGATCCCAAATCCTTAATTTCTATCCACACCGACACCAAACAGCACCAGTTTGATTGGAGCAACACAAAAATAATCAGCTATGCTACCACCTGCCACACTCGTGAATTCATCAAAGCCTGGCACTCCGCAATCAATTCCATCAACACACTGACCTACAAGCACCCTATGAACCCCCCAGAATCCAAATCAACCACACACAGCTAACCGGAGACAGCACGACACTCAACCAAATCCAGGCAACCCTTCCCCCCCCTCCCACACCAGCACTTCACCTGATGTAACCTCCCCATCACAAAACTGTCACTGATGACTCACACCTGACCCACCACCTGACCCATCCCAAGACCCTCACTTGACACACCCACATCTGGCCCATCCCAAGACCTACTGACCACATGAAGCCCTTATAAATGGAAGAACATTGACATCACCTAAACTCCGAAGATATTACCTAGCCTGGTAATGAAACATTCAGAAACCAACCCACAAGCTCGGAGAACGAACCTTCACCCTCATCTTTAGATTCTGCTTGTTCCTGATAGAATTGAGGATCCAGCTGACATCCTGGGTGACTTTGCAGGGTGAGAGAGGAGCAGCAGCTGACTCTCAGTAGCGCCACTTGTCTCCTGGTAGTCTACCTCCTTGTGACCCAGAAACGTTCTCTCTGGACCCATTACGGTTCACAGCCACTAAGGAGAGATGCTGATACGAAGAAGGTAAGCCTTAGAGCTACTGTTGACCGCTTCCCACCTCAACAAGGGGAACTCCTGGAGACCCTAGGAGGGAGAGGAGCAAAACCTAAAGGACCAGGAGGCCAGCAGCCCAGAGGAGCCCATTCCTTGTCTCTGCAGCCTAGAGACCTTCCAGAGGGTCCCTGTAGCCGCCTGAGCAACACGGAATGCCAGTAAGACCTGGTGGGAGCGTTTGTCTGGGCCCGGAGGGCAGGTGCTTCTCCTTGCCGTCTCCTGTGAGCTGATGGCCTCTCTTCCCCCGTCTCCGAAATAAAAGCGTTGGGCGCCGTTATCCTGAGCTGGAGACCAGAGATGGTTCCCGAAGGAGACGAGCTGTAAGAGTGCTGGCTTGGGACCGAGAGAGCTTCTGCAACGAGCCCCACCTCTGCTGCATCCCAACAAGGCCTCTCTATTCCCCCACCCCCACCCCAAACTCCGGAGGGGACAAGCCCGGGGCAGCGGCTCCTCGGAGAGAAAACCTCCCGGATGCCCCCCCGGCCCCCCCCGCCATCCTTTTGGGTAGGGATTTGCCGAGAGTAAGAAGAATAAGGTGCGGGGGAGAAGAGGGGAGGGGAGTGGGAGGCGATCCCTACCACAGCCCCCAGTTGCAGCGCAGGCGATCCCTTCGAGCCTTCGCATCCCTCACCAAAGAGCGCTGGCTGTTTCCATCTCACCATCCAGAGGTCTCACATCTGATCCTCGTTTCGGCTTCGCGACCCCTTAGCCGGCTCTCCCTCCTCTTTTCTCGCTCAAAATCCTTTCGGGTAGGGGAGGGGTGGAGCGGGGACCTCAAAAGTGTTTTGGACAAGATCACCTGAAGAATTAGTATCGCTTGATAAAGCCCTAGTCGTAAGACCACACCTGGAATGTTGCACCCAGTGTTGGTCACCACCACACTACAAAAAAGATGTTGAGATTTTGGCAAAACTTCAGAGAAGGGCAATTAAGGCAATCAAAGGCCTGGTGACTAAAACATATGAAGAACAGCTGCAGGATTTGGATTTGGCTTGTCTAGAGAAAAGAAGAATTAGGGATGATATGATAGCAGTATTCCAATCTTTGAGGGGCTGCCACAAAGAAGAGGGGGTCAAATTATTCTCCAAAGCACCAGAGGACAGGAGACCTCCAAGGTCCCTTCCAGATTTCTTTTCTGTTCTGTTCTGTTCTGTTCTATTCTATTCTATTCTATTCTATTCTATTCTATTCTATTCTATTCTATTCTACCCTACCCTACCCTACCCTACCCTACCCTACCCTACCCTACCCTACCCTATCGTATCTTATTCTATTCTATTCTATTCTATTCTATTCTATTCTGGTACATTATGGCTACCAGACAATCTCACATGTTTGTTAACATTCTACACACACACACACACACACACACACACACACAGAGAGAGAGAGAGAGAGAGAGAGAGAGAGAGAGAGAGAGAGAGAAACAAACAAACAAATCACACCACCTCCAAAGATTGAGAAAAGATTCATCTTTTGCAAAAGCCATAGTCAATATTTCTGAACCATGAGTGGAGTGTGTGTGTGTGTGTGTGTGTGTGTGTGTGTGTGTGTGTATTTTCTTTTCTTTTCGTAGGCCTTTCTGTGTATTCCTCTAGCCAGGTTCTTCCTACGTAAACCAAGATTTTTATGCAGTCCTAGTTCAGTGAAATCACAATCCACTAGTTAGTCTTACTCCTTAGTCTCCCAAATGGGCAGCAGGGTGCTTGCTGGTCTGCCTGAAAAAAGCCTAGAAACTATCTTGGCCAAGATACTCTCAATCTTACATGGGAAAAGACCCAAATACACCAAAACTTGCATACCTCTACCCGTGAAAATCTCCAACACACACACACACACATATATAATATATATCGTGGTGACTCAGTGACTAAGATGCTAAGCTTGTTGATCGAAAGGTTGGCAGTTCAGTTTGAATCCCTAGTGCCGCGTAACGGGGTGAGCTCCCGTTACTTGTCCCAACTTCTTCCAACCTAGCAGTTTGAAAGCATGTAAAAAATGCAAGTAGAAAAAGAGGGACCACCTTTGGTGGGAAGGTAACAGCGTTCTGTGCGCCTTTGGCATTTAGTCATGCTGGCCACATGACCACAGAGACGTCTTTGGACAGCGCTGGCTCTTTGGCTTTGAAATGGAGATGAGCACTGCCCCCTGGAGTCAAGAACGAATAGCACATATGTGTGAGGGGAACCTTTACCTTTACTATACATACATTCATACACATACACACACATATATACACATACACATACATACACACACACATACACACATACATACATGAGTCTGTCATCTGCACCTCCATAACTGTCTTGTTTGGCTCTGCAACCAAACAAGACAAACACAGACTTCAATTAGAACTGCAGAAAAAACAATGGCTACCAACTTGCTTTCCATTGAGGACCTGTATACTGCACGAGTCAAAAAGAGGGCTGTGAAAATATCTACAGACCCCTCACATCCTGGACATAAACTGTTTCAACTCCTACCCTCAAAACGACGCTATAGAGCACTGCACACCAGAACAAATAGACACAAGGACAATTTTTCCTCAAATGCCATCACTCTGCTTAACAACTAATTCCCACAACACTCAAATAATTTACTAAGACTGTATTACTATTATTCTTCTCTTCCTTACTAGTATCTATCTCTTCCCACTTATTACTATAACCATATACGAAAATAAATAAATATATATATATATGTGTGTGTGTGTGTACGTACGTGTGTGTGTGTGTGTGTGTTTCTATCAAGACACCTGGTCTACCCCAACATGTGGGAGGGGGCATTCTGCTCCCTTTCGCCTTTCAGCTCCAATCCAGGAGCCCTCAAGCAGTCACATTCACGACAAACCAATGTCTATACTAGTCTCCCTTTATTTCTTTATCAGCAAAAATATAAATTTGGTATAAAATGGTTTGTCGTGAATGCGACTGCTTGAAGGCTCCTGGATTGGAGCTGAAAGGCGAAAGGGAGCAGAATGCCCCCTCCCACATGTTGGGGTAGACCAGGTGTCTTGATAGAAAAACACTTAATCTTTCCCCTGGCTCAAGCTGATGAAGGGAGGAGAACTTGTGGCTCAGAAGATTAATTCAATTGCCTAACATGCAGGAAGCCCAAATTCAAATCCAAGTAAGGGTATGGCTAGCTGATGAAAGCTAAAAAGCTTGAAATAGATCTATACTAGTCTCCCTTTATTTTTTTATCAGCAAAAATGTAAATTTTATATATATATATATATATATATATATATATATATATATATATATATATTCAAACTGTTAAAGCAAAGTCTGGAAATATTGGGGCCTTTCATTATATTTTTAAAAAAAGCAACTAAAATATGTGTTCAATTCTGATTACCTTCAGGAGTGAAAAAATTAATATCTTAATTTATCAGCCGCATAACTATCTACAGTTATCAAAATGCCACCAAAAAACATGGGGTTTTCCAATCCACAAATAGAAGACTGAGACATAGATTGTACCTTTTGATTCATTTCCTGTTCGAAACCATGGTTTTCTTTAAAAATGAAGCTTCAGTAATGACAGGGACTCTTCTACCAGTTTCATTCTTCCGTTTGAATCTTCTGACACAACTCCCGAGGATGCACAGACCCTCCCCACTAGTGGTGACAAAAATTGTTCAAGGGGAATTGGATAATCCTCTGTAAGAAGGAACAGAAGGATAAAATTCTTTGATAAAATTCAAACTGGGGTGTTTGATGTTAGAAACCTCAATCTCTCAAATCAGTCTGTAAATCAGTGTCTAAATCTAGCAAGATTTGTCATAGGCAAGTAATTTTTGACACTCAAAATTGGAGACTTATTCTCCCTTTTCTTTCTGACCAGCCTTGTTGGCCAAACCAAACTTAGTCTAGCATGCATTTCACACAAACAATGGAATGGGGGAGAGGGGAATCATTCTTTGTATGGCCCCTGGGCTATTCCTGTTTCCAGCATACTGAAACACTAGGAATATGAAATAGGATCAGTTCTTTATGAAAAGCCTTCATTTCAAACCATACAGTTTGGAGCCATTTTCTTTCCTTTCAGATATATGGCAATGTGTTCCATCCAAACTACACTAAATATCCAAATCTAATCATTTTAGTTAACTGGAATCAACCTGCTCATACAGGAAGTATAGCTCCAAAAAAACCAATCAAGGAAGGGTAGTTGCGTTCATGCTAGAGGTGAGCCATATATCTCTTGGCTCAAAGACCACTCTAGGTTTTGCATTGAATGTAGAAGTTTGTAAACCAAAAGTGAGCACATCCTAGTGCTGTTTTTTTGGTGGATGTGAAATATGTACCTTAAGTATCTGTGAAGCTGATGACATCCATTTTGTATCTTGTTTCTCTAAATTCTCCAACATGCGAAAAAGAGGAGGAACAAGAGTTTTCTTTGGCTACATCCATTCTGGAGGCTACCAGATGGATGATGTTGTGTCACGTACGGTTCCTGGGCTGCAATTTTGGCACTTTCTCTTCCACAATCTATCTGATTGGCCACTGGAATATTAGATGTCAGATGAGTTGAACTTATTTTGATCTCCTTTAGCAGGTCATTTTTATCATAGTCTATTTTGTAATTGAAACTACATTATAGAAACAGCCAGTGCTACATGTTGTGATAGTAGAACCAACCAGATGCTAATCAAAATTGGCTAATCTTGTGTTGCCCATCTCTCCACAGGTCTGGGCATATCTTATGGTGTGTACGACCACCTTGGAAGTGGGGGACAAACTGCATTTGGCTGAGTTTTGCTGTGCTATGTCTGACTATGCTGAGCTTAGTTTGTCTACAGACAGGGCTAATGCTGCATTTGGGCTCCCGTGACCCGGGAGTGCCCTCCAACTTTATAAGAACACTCTTCCAGGACATCCAAATTTCCTCAGGGAGAAACAAAACTCTGAAGCTCCCCTCAGCTGCTAGATCTGTCAACCAGAACTTAGAAATTACAACACAGACTCTGACAGAAGATTCCTTCTTCTCCAGAATCAGGAAGTTCTGGCAACGTCTTGAGAAGGTGCTTGCCGGGTTTCAACAACTCATAAAGTTTTCTCATTCCATCTTCCCAGCACGGCCCTTACCATGGCCTGTGTGGCAGAAAAAGCTTTCATCCCAAGTACTGAGCCCTCGTCTTCGACAAGTCTTCCAGAACTATCAATCAATGAACAAGTATCAGGTGCCCTCACATGCTGGGCAGCGCCTAAACAATCAACACCTAATTGGGATGGACCTCTTGTGCCAGCTCAAAAGCCGTGTGAATGTGTCCACTGTGTTGAGTGATGAAGGACCCTTTGCAGAACCAATATGGAGGGGTATGCTGCCACAGAGGAGTTTGGCAGAAGAACTTGGTCACTTGAAGACATGTGCAGTTGTGAGCTCAGCTGGCTCCATGTTGGGGTCAGGATTGGGCATTGAGATTGGTGAGTTAAAGGAAAAATCAGATATTCCCATGGAGTGGTTGTCTACTTAATCTGCCCTATAGAGTTGTTAAATATATTATTCTTAAACAAATGCTATAATTCATGGTTGTATTAAAATTTTATTATTTTCTTTTTATGGAAGAGCCAAGGAATACAATTGTATGTTATACGAGATGTCCCACCTTTCCTTTCTAGCTTGTTCCTTGCGTAGAATAGAGAACCTGTTTCTAGGTCATTGCTATTTGGAAGATCGAAGTCATTCTCATCTCTTTGGCATTATTCTTTCTGATATAGGTGCTCCCAGGTCCAGTTAGATTCCCCCCCTCCCCAGGATTCAATATCAAAACTATTATATATTTTTCAATACAGTACTAGTTGGTTCATCGTAATTAAAACTCTTCATCAATGTATTGAGATCTTTTAACTTAACCAGTTAAGGTGAATCTGTGCTTGTCTTCTCATGAACTATTGTAGCAGAATAGGTAAATATTTATGTAGCTTTTGCACAATATACTAATCTTGGTTAAGATTATTGGTTTCTTTCTTTCATTAAAGGAACCTAGTGCTTAATAATAGAGGAGCTCTGGTGGCTCAGTAGACTAAGGCAGTTATTAACATCCACTTATATCTGCTGCCTGCAATTACTGCCAGTTCAAATCCCACCAGGCTCAAGGTTGACTCAGCCTTCCATCCTTTCTAAGGTAGGTAAAATGAGGACCCAATAAGCTGACTTTGTATAAATATACAAAAGTATGAAGGCTATTGCTTAACACATTGTAAGCCGCCCTGAGCCTCCGGAGAAGAGCGGCATATAAATCAAATTTAAAAATAAAATAAAAATGGCTGTGAATATATGTATGCATAAATATGAACATAAATCCTAAAACTAGCAGATAAAGGGAACCCAATCAAACAAATGCATAAAAACATTATTCTTGTTCACTTACTTATTGAGGAAAATCATCCAAAACTCCATATTTGCATGTGACAAAAATATCTGAATCTTTGCTTTCAGTGACTGGTGTGCCATTTTGGTTCAGAGGCCCAAACAGGCCCAAACTATGATATTACCACCACCATCAGTAGGAATCTGGGCAAGACTCTGAGATAGAAAATATTTCAAAATATATGACTAGGTCCAGAACTAGCAAAGGGTGCCCAAACCAAGATCAGTGCCTTTCAAAAGGGACGTCATGCTACTCCAGCTGGGAAAATAGAAACAGCATATGCATCGCCAGCCTAAAAGAAGTGGAACAAATGTTTGAGAAATATACAGAATAGTTTGGATCACTCTTTGATAAGTTTCCATTTGTTACTTCTTGTCTTGTCCTCCTGTACTTGGAAAATAGGTTGTCCCCCTCTTCTTTGTGACAGCCTCTCAAATATTGGAAGATTGCTATCATGTCACCCCTAGTCCTTCTCTTTGTTAAACTAGAGATGCTCAGTTCCTGCAACTGTTTATCAAATATTTTAGCCTCTAAACTAGACCCTTAATCATCTTTGCTGTTCTTCTCTGCATTCTTCTAGAGTCTCAACATCTTTTTTTGTATCATGGTAACCAGAACTGGTTGCAATATTCCAAGTGTGGTATTACCAAGGCATTATATAGTGGTACCAAGACACATGATCTTGATATTCCTCTGTTGATGCAGCTGAGGACTGCATTGGATTTTTTGGCCGCTGCAGCACATTGTTGGCTCATACTTAACTTGTGGTTGTCTACTAGGAGATCCCTCTCACAATTACTGCTGTTGAGCCAGGTACTACCTATTCTATACTTATGCATTTGTTTTTTCTTGCCTAAATCTAAAATCTTACATTTCTCAGCACTGAGTCTGTTAAATAGAGCCCAGTGTTCAAGTCTGTCAAGATCCTTCTGGATCTTGAGCCTATCTTCAAAAGTGTTGACTATCTCTCTAGCTTGGTGTTGTATGCAAATTTAATGAATTCCCCTTCTATCCTGTCATCTAAATCATTTACGAAGATCTTGAAGAGTAGTGGGCCTAAGACAAAACCTTGGGGTACTGCATATTTTCCTCCCTATATGTAGTTCCATTGAGGACTACACATTGAATGCAGTTTGTCAACCAGTTATGAGTCCACCTAGTAGTGATGCTGTCTATTCCACTTTTTTCTATTTTACCAATAAAGTAGGTTGTGGACTCCCTTGTCAGCTGCCTTACCATGTATATGTCCACAGCATTTCACTAGTTCACTAATTTAGTTACTTTATCAAAAAAAATGCAATAAGATTTCTTGGTATGATCTGTTTTTGATAAACCCATGTTGGTTTCTTGTAATACTTGGCTTGCTTCTAGGTGTTTGCAGATCCATTGCTTGATTATCTTTTCCAGGATCTTCCCCAGTATCGATGTCAAGCTGATTGGTTTGTAGTTTCCTGGAATATTCCACCCCCCCCACTTTTTTTTTTGAAGATGGGAACCACCACAGCTCTTTTCCAGTCTTCTGGTAGTTCTCTGGGTGCTCCAGGATCTTTGAAAATATGGTTTGATGGCTCCGAGATCACATTTGCCAGCATTTTCAGAACTCTGTGACGTAATCCATCTGGTCCTAGTGATTTGAATTCACCCTAGGGTGAACAAGTGTTGTCTTACCATTTTCTTGCCTGTTATATTGTGGGGTATGTAAACTTGCTGTGAAGGAAAAACCATGTTTGCAAACTGATCAGGAGGAATCAGAGCTTTGAAAGCCGTCAAGGGCATTGGGTGGGTGGTGTGAATTCACAGCACCAGCAATTTTCTATGAACGGGCTGTGGGTGGTGAAAGATTTGCAAGATTAGTTAATTGCAGATAGACAGCAGGCTAATCTGCAAGAAGCTCAAGGGGATAACGTGAAAAAAAGTGTGCTTTTTCTGCCACTGAGAAACAACAGTGAAACAGGGGGGAAAAGTTTAAACAAAGAAGTGTCTTGTGAATACCATGAGAGTTATAGAGTTACTTTAGAAGAGGTCTGTCCAGTTAAGAGATAGCAGTCCCTGATTTTTCTTCAGAAAAATGTTGAGGAAAGTTTTAGAAAAGAGGGTTTTTTTTCTCTGATACGGAATAATATAAGCAAATAAAAGATTCTATTAACAATCCTCAACATACAAACAACATCAAGTTTATACAAACTGGCACATTGTTAATACTGTGGAACTCCTGAAGCTGTTCTGAATATTAATCATCGACTCTGGGCAGAATAAACAAATGAGAGGAATGGATGGGAGTGTGTTTATTTTTATTTTTTTTGTAAAAGTTTTTTTATTTTTTACACAAACAAACAAACAATGCATTTTTTCTGAACAGAGTATTGGCCAAATCACAAATTTATACAGTTTTTAGTTATCTCCAACACAATTTATATATTTCACTTTTTGCCATACTAATCTTTCTCTCTAATTTTTCTTTTCTTTTCCTTGTTTCTTCTAATAACCAATATTATCATTCACCCTAATCTCTAATCTTAATCAAATTTAATTTTTTCCCTTACTTTCTCCAAGTTAAAACCCTTAAATTTGAAATCAATCATTTTTCTAATAGTTAACCTTAACTCTAAATCATCCTATTCAAATATTTCCCCATTGCATCCTTTTCACAACATAATATAATTTCCAGTATTTCCCTAAATTCCCTTATTCCAATCACAAATATTTTTCTTTGTCAACTTATCCAAATATTACAATCCAATATCTTACTAAAAGTCACTAAAATATATAACATTACAATCATTCATTTCTTTTCCATTGCTTTTTCAAATATATATGTAATCTCTTCTTATTAAGCGATAAACCAAATTACTTTGCACAATACATTATAATTTCCAATGCTTTAACTGAATTCCCTCGTTAAATATATTCCAAATATTACAATGTCATATATTAAACTTATCTATATTCATAAATCTTACTTCAATTAATTTATAATTCTATTTCTCAATTCTCATTATTTTTTAATATAAATCCAATTTTTGATTGCTTTTTCAAATATATATATTTTCTATACCTCTTCAACAATATCTTAATCTCTTCTTATTAAACAGTAATACAATATAATTTATAATTTTTTAGTTAAATTCCAAAGTTGCAATTAAAAATATTCCAAATATTATTATCTCATATATTGAACTTATTTGTATTTATATATCTTATTTCAATTCATGTATAATTCAAAATAATTATCCATTGCTTTGTACATAATTTAAACAGAATTAATTTTCAGCTTAATTTCAAATGTTTTGGTTAGTTTCCTTATTACAATTAAAGATATTCCAAGTATTATAATCTCAGCTATTGAGTTTTCTAAAATTCATTTATATCTATAAATCTTCAATTCATTTTTAGTTCTAAATGTATACAACATATTTCTCTTTTCCCTTTCCATCAATTATTTCTTTCTCCCTTTCTCCCATTTTTAAATGTTCTTCTTTCCCCCCCTTTTTTCTCCATTTTAAAATCCTGAGCTCTTCTACTTTGCCCTGTATTTCCAATTACTCTCCATCCCCTTATCCTCTTTCTTATTTTCCCACTGTTAATCCCAGTGTAATCATTTAAGTTTTTAATATTTTTTATTCCCCCCTTTTTTCTCTCCTTGTCTCTTTCCATCCTATTTTTATCATTATTAATCCCAATGTAATTTTTAAAGTTCACCTTTATTGCTAAACTTATCTCTTTTCTCCCAGTTCTTCTCTCCTTTTCATTATTGCTTCCCACATAATCATTTAATTTTTCATAATATGTTTCTCTTTCTCTTTGTCTTCAGTATCACTTTCTTGCTTCTAATTTGTAATTTCTTTATCCACTTGAGTGTATTCTAACGTAGTTTCTGGTTCATCAGTTTAGGTTTTCCATGCATCATTATAATAATTTCATTTAGGTCCATTTTCGGTGATATACGCATCCTTTTAATCATTTCAATTAGTTCCTGCGCCATTTTGTTATTTCTGGGTTGTTGTTATTCCAATTTTAAGTTTTGTTATAATCCACCTTCTTTAATTGTCAAGGTCAAACAGCTTGCAGACAAACAGATCCTCCTTAAAAGTTCCCACTGCTCTAATCATTTTAAAAGTTTTTTTTCAAAAAAAAGTTCAATGTTGTAATATTCTTTTTGTAGATGTCTCTCTCCAATCCACAATTCCAATCAATAGCCTAAGAAAGTATCCATTTTGTTTAAAATCCACGTTACCAATCTTTACCAATTTTTATCTTTTTCTTCTTAATTTTATATTTCCCCAAGTCAATTTAGGATCCAAATCCAAATTCCAAATCCAGTTTTTTTTAAAAAAATCTTCTATTACAGGGCTTTAATTTTAAGTTTTCCTTTGTTCTTTCTTCAGCAGTCAACAAAAATCTTTTTAAATTCTTTGCAATCCTCTTCACACCTATTATGAGTTTTTTCTTCTTCTAATTTTTTAATTATCTCCACACATTTTAATCGAAAAATCAAGTTTTGTTTTGGGCTTTGCCACTTTAAATTTCAGCTTTTTTCTTCTTCCTTCATTTCCCCCATGCCCATTAGCTGCTGTTATTTTGCTGGGGCACCTTTTAACAATTTAAAAATATTTCTTTTTGCCTGTGAGTTGGCAATCACTCACCCGGCATCAGTACTCCATTCAAATCCCTGCTCCTGCTCAAAACCTGGTCTGGTTGCCCTAGCTTTATGACGGCTGCAATGGCCACTGCCCCCGCCGCCAAGTCAAAGACTTTTCTCTGACCTCTGAGGAACTTGTCTGTTCCTCTTGGTTGTCCGAGGTGCCTCTCCTTCTCCATCCCTACAGGACAGATCTGGTCTGAAGAACGCTCGACAGCAGTTTGTCAGCCCGGGATTTCGCAAGGCTCATCAGAGCCCGCTATTCCCTGTCTGTCTCGCTGCGATGCTTCCGGTCGAATCGGGAGTGTGTTTATTTGGAGAGTTACAATCTTAAAAGTATCCTCAGCCCATGAATTTGGAAGAATCCCAAATTCTGTGGTGTATGAAGGAGGGAAGACAGTAGCTGCAGCAAATGGTCATTCAGTCTGGTGAGACACTTAAAGACTGTAGGTTAGATGGCACATTAGCAGTTTTGAGAAATTCTGCATAACAGGGCCAATTGTTGTCTTTACCTATCCAGAGACTCACAACACAAGACACAAATGCAGGTTTATTACTTTCCTTGTTCCTTCTCCTATTCAAAAAGCTTTACTGCTTAACACACAGACACTCTAAGCCAGGGGTGTCAAACTCGATTTCATCAGGGTTGTGTTTGACCTTGGGGGGCTGGGTGTGTGTGGCTGGGTGTGTGTGGCTGGGGGGTGCTTGGCTAGCTCGATGTCACTTGTGTTGGGGCCCTCCCAAGTTCTGTTTTCGCTGGCAGAGGGTTGCAGGAGGCCATCGCAGCCAAAAATGGAGTTCAGGAGCCCGTTTTTGTTGGCAGAGGCACCATGGGCTGGTCCTTCGCTATTTCCATGGTGGCCCTGTGGGCCAGATCTAAGCACCCCATGGCCTTGAGTCTGACACCCTTGTCCTAAGCAAACTATCCAATGTAATGTCTAGCTAGCCAAACTAGGTTTGAGTTCCACCATGCAAAATGTTTCAATTTATTTCGATGGTTCTGAAAGAATTACAGTTCCCATCCACTTGTATAACTTCCAGTAAAGCTTGGCCAGTCTCACTGTACCATTTTTCTCATGTCTCCTTTTACATTTCCACTTGAGTACTATTCTTTCATCCCAGTTCACATGAAAATATCAATTCTCTCATTATGGGAAACCACTTCGTGTTTAAGAACCACCTCTTGTAGATTTAGAAGTCATAATGCTTGTTTTTTTTTACATGACATTAAAATCTTGGAAATATTTGTTCCATTCCATTCTCAAGAAACTATCACTGGACAATTCATTCTGCCCCTATGGCTTGCTTTGAGTGAGTCTCAAATACTTCACCTTCCATATAGGTACTCATGCAGCATTATATATATTAACCATATAGATATAAATATATATGAACAAAGTTCAACACTAGTAACAACATAGTGACAACTGTGCCCACCTCCTGCTTTACTGTATATCTTGGCTTGATAGACTAACAACCAGATTGTTAGCCAAATTTGAATTATAAATGAGCATAGTGAATTTACAAAGAGCCTATTAAAATGAATTCTAATGCACCCCCACACACATAATACATGTGTGTATTACCAATGCATACACACGGGAGAGCCAATTTAGTCTAGTGGTTAACTTGATCACTTAAGATTGAGAAAACCCATGTTCTAATCCTGACCTTTGTACAAAAACCATCTGGGTGGCCATGGCCAAGTACTCTCTTTCAGCCCTAGGAAGAATGCAATGGCAAATCAGTAACAATAACAGAGTTGGAAGGGATCTTGGAGGCAGTGATGGGTTTCAAAATTTTTTACTACCGGTTCTGTGGGTGTGGCTTGCTGGGCGTGGCTTGGTGGGCATGGCAGGGGAAGGATACTGTAAAATCTCCATTCCCTTCCCACTCCGGGGAAGATTACTGCAAAATCCCCATTTCCTCCCAATCAGCTGGAACTCAGGAGGCAGAGAATAGATGGGGGTGGGGCCAGTCAGAATTTTTACTACCGGTTCTCCGAACTACTCAAAATTTCCACTACCGGTTCTCCAGAACTGGTCAGAACCTGCTGAAACTCACCTCTGCTTGGAGGTCATCTAGTCCAACCCCCTACTCACTCAGGAGACCTATACTAGGGATTCAAACCGCTGAACTGCCGACCTTTCTGATCGACAAGCTCAGTGTCTTAGCCACTGAGCCACCTAGCCAGGCACTGAGTGGCACTGAGCCACTCTGCAGTCGTGGGGCCTGCAAAGATTTTAATGTAGCCCTGGTTAGCAGGGACATTAAGTAAAGGAGAAGTCAGGCCACATCAGCTATGATGGCTGTTTTCTCAACCTCATCTTGCTCTGAGGAACGGAATGTTATTGTAAAATAAACCAGGAAGGGAAGATCTAGGAACAGGATCTACCTGCTTTTACTCTCTCTTACCCTTATTGTCTCATTTTCTCAGATTCCCATAATGCTGTCCTTCGTTTCAATGGTGCCCCAACTACTGGGTATGAACATGATGTGGGCACAAAAACAACACTCCGCCTTGTGAATTCCCAGGTGGGTAATAAACTTTGGAGGGCCATATTGAGCTGTGGACATAAGAAAGAAAGCCTGTGGGTAGTTAAAAGCTAAACGGGGAAAAGGTAGGGAAAATCCAATGGTTTAATTTCATTTGTTTGCCATGAAACAGACAGTAACCTCAGTTTTTTACATTGTTAGATCAGCGGTATCCTTAGATAGTCAAACAAGTGAAGATGGGCTGTGGTAGTTTTCAATTTTTTTTACTACCGGTTATGTGGGCGTGGTTTGGTGGGCGTGGCATGGCTTGGTGGCCATAGCAGGGGAAGAATACTGTAAAATCTCCATTCCCACCCAACTCCAGGGGAAGGTTACTGCAAAATCCCCATTTTCTTCCAATCAGCTGGGACTCAGGAGGCAGAGAATAGATGGGAGTGGGGCCAGTCAGAGATGGTATTTACCAGTTCTCCGAACTACTCAAAATTTCCACTACCGGTTCTCCAGAACTGGTCAGAACCTGCTGAAACCCACCTCTGAAGATGGGGTCAGGTACCAATGTGATTGAAGGTCTAGCCATTTTTATATGCACTATATTTTATATCTTACATTGTTAGTTCAATATATTTGGCTAATTGTCCTCAAATATATCAATATATAGGAATGATATAAAATCTGATTCAGATAATTACAGACCTATTATAGACAATTACAGACAATTACAGACCCAGCAGTTATGACAGAAGTAGGCAAATTGCACCGTGCACCTTTAATTATAAGGTAGAATGTGAATAGCTTTGTCCTGAGAGGAAAAAATGAGGTGCCTAAGCTCCTAAGGTTAGAAGATCTCAGACATCTTCTACTCCAGAAGACTCAGAGGTCTCCTACTTCAGCATGCAGACTGGAGAATTCTGGAAATTGTAGTCTATGTGAAGTCTATGCTTCTTAAAAGATGCCAAGTTTGAGTTACACTGTTCTAGTCTATCTCCCTGCCCAGGGTAGGAATCCTTATGCTATCCCAGACAAATAAGCTATTCAACCTTTGTTTGAAAACCTCCTGTGATGGTACATGATGTACCGCTACAGGAGGCAGCCTATTTGTGATCACGATCAGGAAATTCCTCTTTGTCTTAAATTTGGATTTCCCACAGTGAAGTTTCTATCCTTAAGTTTTCACAGAGAGTTATGGAAGAATAAATGACTTGTACCAATCCATCTTCATCCGGATCCTTCAGTGAGACATCATTACTGAAGCAGAAACCTC
This sequence comes from Ptyas mucosa, assembly GCA_012654045.1. Taxonomy (NCBI): domain Eukaryota; kingdom Metazoa; phylum Chordata; class Lepidosauria; order Squamata; family Colubridae; genus Ptyas; species Ptyas mucosa. The sequence goes on from WNWU01000013.1 coordinate 5,305,468, forward strand.
TTCACCCAAAGGCCAACTGAGATGGCTCATTTAACAGACGCCATGATTTCAAGGACAAGTTTGGGGCTTTGTCCAGCTTTTCTCTAATATAGGCCCAGATTCAGTTGCCTGTGCTGGATTTTTCTTTCTAGCATTGAAACCTATCAATGCCAGAAGGAGCATTGCTACCTAGGAGCCTTGGTGGAGCAGCGGACTAAAGCGCTGTTAAGTAGCACTTAGCTGCCAGCTGCCTGCAATTACTGCGAGTTCAAATCTCACCAGGCTCAAAGTTGACTCAGCCTTCCATCCTTCCGAGGTAGGTAAAATGAGGACCCAGATTGTGGGGGCAATAAGCTGACTTTGTATAAAAAAGAACACCGCTTAGGGCCGTGATGGCGAACCTATGGCACGGGTGCCACAGGTGGCACACGGAGCCCTATCAGTGGGCACGCGAGCGTTGCCCTACCTCAGTCCAGCATGCATGTGTGTGCTGGCCAGCTGATTTTCAGGCCTTCCGGGCCTACCAGAAGTTGGGAAACGGGCTGTTTCTGGGTCTCCGGAGGCCTCCGGGGGTTGGGGAAGGCTGTTTTTGCCCTCCCCAGGCTCCTAGAAAGCCTCTGGAGACTGGCGAGGGCAAAAAAATGGGCCTACCAGGCTTACAGGGCCATCACGTGCCAAAAGCAGGGGAGAATGGGGGGGTGTGTGTCATGCATGCATGCTTGGGGGATAGGGCGCATTGAATAATGGGTGTGGGCACACGCGTGTGCAATCCCCCCCACTCTCCCCGCTTTTGGCACGCAATGGCAAAAAGGTTACCCATCACTGGCTTAGGGGAACCCCGAAAGCCCTACTAAGCAGATATATACCTACTAAGCAGGTATATACAAAAAGTATGAAGGCTATTGCTTAACGCATTGTAAGCCGTCCTGAGTCTCCGGAGAAGGGCAGCATA
>WNWU01000013.1:5308898-5355207 GCA_012654045.1 Ptyas mucosa
GCAATATAAGATGGATTGTTGGGAGATAGTGCTGAGATGTTTTTCTCTATTCCTGCCTGGCATTTCGCTGAATATGCCTGGAATCTAACCCTCAGTTCAAAGTCAAATATCAAGGCCAGAAAATGGTCAGAGTAGCAGCCTTCAGGAATATGTATTAATCAGTGGTGAAATCCAATTTTTTTTATTACTGCTTCTGTGGGCGTGGCTTGGTGGGTGTGACAGGGGAAGGATACTGCAAAATCTCCATTCCCACCCCACCCCAGGGGAAGGATACTGCAAAATCCCCATTCCCTCCTCACTCCTGTGGGAAGGATATTGCAAAATCTCCATTCTCACCCCACTCTGGGGCCAGCCAGAGGTGGTATTTGCCGGTTCTCTGAATTATTCAAAATTTCCGCTACCAGTTCTCCAGAACCTGTCAGAACTTGCCGGATTTCACCCCTGGTATTAATTATTAAGCTGCCTTTAACAAGTTCCAAAGAAGTTGAATGACACTCTGTGTAATTCGCACCTAGTCATATCACTGCCAGCAAATCTGCAAAGTTCTGCTTGAAGATGTCCGCATTTAGCATTGTCAACCAATGCATTCGGGCAAATCGCTTAGAATGCAGCAGCACAAATATAAAAGGGTAGAGAGAAAAAATGCATACCACAAAAGTAGACTCTGACATTTGGGGCTCTCCCTCTATGCAAATATATAAGGTGCTTCTGGCCAATTCTTGTAAAATGTAGGATATTCCTCTGATAGTTTCTGAGTTATTTCTAAACGAAGGGGAAGTACTCTTATTCTAATTAATTGGCCAGGCTTGCCATGAACGTCACTAGATTGTTTCCCTTGCGGCTGCATGGTTGGCTTGAATTTGTGGGTTAAAAAAATGTTCTCATGCACATTTTTCTTCACAGCTGATGGCTTCTCCAGAGCAGCATTTTCTAGATGGACAACTCTATGCCCAGGGAACTCTGGTCGCGTGGGATCCAGCCCCTTACCCTGGGGACCTAGAAGAGGTGAGATTTTCTAGTTAGGATCACATTATATGCTAGCCTAGGCTGAAATGGGGCTGAAGTAACCTGTGGCTCTCATATGTTATCATAGCATCTTGTGTGAGCCAGGCCGACTTCTTAAGCTATAATATACAGGTAGTCCTTGACTTGCAGCCAAAATTGAGCCCAAAATTTCTGTTCCTAAGTGAGAGTTTCTATGTGAATTTTGCCCCCTTTCACGATCTTTCTTCAGACCGTTGTTAATGAACTGTATGATGATTGAAAATGGACCTAGATATAAATACTATTATCTTTCTGTTGGATTCTGTTCTATTACCCAACTTGGCCAGAGTTTTAATTAACATACATTTAGGGTAAGATTTGTATTTCCTGTGTAAATGTGTTTGTCTGGGTGAATATATCGGAGAGACATTTACTGTATTTTTCGGAGTATAAGACGCAGCTTTTTCCCCCCTAAAAGGGGGTGAAAATTTAGGTGTGTCTTATACACCGAATGTAGCCCCGCCCACCCACTGGCCCCCACCCTTTGGCCTCTGCCTCCCAGCATTTTCCTCCTTGCAGCAAACAGCAAGAAGAAACAGATCCTTTCAGCTTCAGCACAGCCTAATTAACACAAGTTGGTTGGATTGGCCTCCCAACTCTCAGTTGTTTTGCTCTCAGCTGTTTTGCGTGGGCCTCTTCTGTTTGCTGCAAGGAGGTAAATTGCTGGAGCAGATTTTTTTTCTCCTTGTGCTAATCAAGCTATGCTGAAAACGAAAATGAAAGTAAAGCAGGCTGTTTGCTGCAAGAGGCAAAATTGCTCAGAGGCAGATTTCTTTTTCTTCTTTTCCTCACCAAAAAAGTTAGGTGCGTCTTATAGTCCAAAGCGTCTTATACTCCAAAAAATGCGGTATATAAAATACAACTATTTTGGTCTTTGATACTTTAATTTCCAGATCCATGCTTCTGGTTGCATCATATAGTGCAGGGGTCCACAACCCCCGGTCCATGGCCTGGTACCAGGCTGTGGCCCATTTGAAACTGGGCCGTGGAAGTGGTAGGTTAGTACGTGCGCACAAAGCTGCATTTGTGAAAGTGGCGCCTGCACACAAAAAATCATCCCCTCTTGGGCCACCTCTGCTGCTCTGCCAAGCTGGAAAGATTGGAGACTACTGATATAGTCTCCATTTAGTCTCCAAATCTAAATTTGCTGCAAAATCATTTGTGCTTTTAATCAAAACCATGTCTTCTTACAGACACGGTGACTCAGTGGCTAAGACGCTGAGCTTGTCGATTGAAAGGTCATCGGTTCGAATCTCTAGTGCCGCGTAACGGGGTGAGCTCCCGTTACTTGTCCCAGCTTCTGCCAACCTAGCAGTTCAAAAGCACGTAAAAAATGCAAGTAGAAAAATAGGGACCACCTTTGGTGGGAAGGTAACAGCGTTCTGTGCGCCTTTGGTGTTTAGTCATGCCGGCCACATGACCACCAAGATGTCTTCGGACAGCGCTGGCTCTTCGGCTTTGAAAAGGAAATGAGCACCGTCCCCTAGTGTTGGGAACGACTAGCACATATGTGCGAGCGGAACCTTTACCTTTACTTTTTTATGTCTCCTTACAAAAAATACTGAATTATTAAATAATACATCTCTAAACTTACAACAAATTTTATTTACAGTGAAATCTTGTAACTTTACTGCTTTGAAACTCATCAAATTTGATACTCAATGCATTTTGATGCAATTTTTTTGTCCCGGTAGTCAGCGTTTGATTGGTACTCAACGCACAAGCTAAAACTTGTTGGTGTCGGCTGCTTTGTAACTCACTATATTATTCCTTATGGGAAAAATGAGTTTGTTACTCATCATTTTTGGTAGTTATCTGGCCTCCCAGAACCAATTAATGATTAGTACCAAGGTAGCACTGTATCTGTTAATCCATAAAAACATTAAACAACCAAGGAAACATACATTCTTGTGCATTTTGCTCAGTGTTTGACATTTGCAAAGCATTATGTTTTATTCTCAGGCATCATATCTTATTACATCCAGCGTTCAGCAACCAACCTTTAGCTCTGGTTCCACAAAAAGACAAAACCAAAGTCACTTGGTTGAGTTGGGCAGCTATAGAAATTGATTGAAAAAACAAACAAATAAATAAACACAATCTAATTCAAGTATATTCATTTAACATATGCTTTTTCTAACTTAACAGGTGCATATGTTTCATGAACGTGAATGCTTCCCACCCCCAAAAAAAGCATGATTAGTGAACTCACAGTTAGAAAATGGAGTTACAGACGCCAACTGGGAATATTTTTTGAAACTGATAGAAAGGATGAACTGTGAGATCCTTGGTGCTCTCTGACAGATGTTTTGCAAACAGTCACCCAAAAATGCTGCAAATGGCCTTCTGTGTTCTGCTTCGTTTGAATTCTTCTGCACTAAACAACAGAGCAACAAAGATGATTAAAAATCTGGAGACTAAAACATATGAAAAACAGTTGCAGATATGGATATGGAGAGCAGTGTTCCAATATTTGAGGAGCTGCCACAAAAGAGAGGGAGTCAACCTATTCTCCAAAGCACCTGAAGGCAAGACAAGAAGCAATAGATGGAAACTAATCAAGAAGAGAAGCAACCTAGAACGAAGGAGAAATTCCTAACAGTGAGAACAAATTAAAAAGAGATCATGTATAGTAAACCATAAAGGTTAAATGGACCCTTTTTATTGGAGTTGGACATCCAAATTCCAGTCCAGACTCAGGCATAAAAGTTCCTTAGATGACTTTGGTCTGAGTTGAATAAATGGCCCGATCAGCCTTATATTATAGATTGTCACTGTAGGGGAAAAAAATTTGGAGAAAAGAGTGCTATGAATACTGCCTTGAGATTCTAAATCAAAAATGGGATATAAATCTAATGAAGGAATGTGCTTGGCCACTTTTAGAAGCACTAGGTTCTAATTCAGCTGCAGCGTCTCTCCATCCCTCCCTCCCTCCTTCCCTCCCCCTCTCCCTCTCTCTCTATACACACATGCGCGCACACAAATAAATACACACACACACACATTAATAAACCGTATGTAAAGTCTAGAATTTCTTCCCCAGAGCAGGCTCACTCAGAGTTGCAGGATGTACCAAGGATAATTTTCTATTTCAGAGACACAGAACTGTATTTCAATGACATAGTAGGATAAAAAATTCCGTTAACAAGCACACGTACTGCCTTTTGACCCCAACAGATGAAAACTGCCTTTTTTTTTATTTTCTGGAAACCACATTTATAACTATTAAAAAACCTAGAATATAAATCCCAGTTTCTGGAAACTCAAATTATTGTGGTAAGTGAGTCCAATGACCCAGAGAGCAATAAAGGTTGATTTATCATACTAGGTGGAGGATAACGTGTTTCCCTGAAAATAAGACCCTGTCTTATATTTTTTTGAACCTCAATATAAGTGCTTGGCCTTATTTTCGGGGAGGTCTTATTATTTTGGGGCATGTGGAACAAGATTGGGCTCCTCTTGTCATCTTACCTGATTTCCACCTCTGCGTTTAAATATTTTTGGGGACAGCTTATTTTCGGGGGGAAGCTTATTTTAGCGCATGCACTCAAAAACCCAATTCAGCTTTTCATCAGGGGATGTCTTGTTTTCGGGGAAACAGGGTATAATAGCGGCACATATCATTTATTATTATTTTTTAACTCCGTGTGTCATACAGACATGATTCAATTGAAGATCTCAAAAATCTCTAAGTTAAAACTATCAAAATGATATTGAAAAAGCTAAATTAAAGAGGTGTATCAACTCTTTCTAAAAGAGTGAGACAATTTTACTTTAAAATTGTCTTGCTTACCAGGCACGTATTACCACATGTGGTGGACATGTGCAAAAGCAAAAAAAAAAAAATGGACAAAAATACATACATGGTTAGAAAAAATGTTAAAGCAGCATATAGATTATAAACCAGAAATATTTCTGTTAGGTATAGTACCAGAAAAGTATGATAAAGGGAATATATTGCATGTTTTGACAGCAGCAAAGAATTGTATTTGCACAGCACTGGAAAAATGAAGAAACGCCTACAGGAGAAGATGTAATTAAAAAAATACTGTGCACAAATGGATAGATTGACATTAAACATCAAAGAAAAAGAAGATGCAGAATATTTTCAAACATGGGACTTGTTTTATCAATGGTTGGGCAATAGAAGTAGAAATTAGGAACTGGAAAAGTACTATTATCTAAGCAAATTGATCCAGACAATACGTTGTTCACAAAACACTCATGTATGTAAAGAGAAAATATATAAACAAACTGTTAAAAAAAGAACAATTGTCTTGCTTAGCAATGGAAATGTTGAGCTCAACTATGGTAATAAGTAAACCCACCAAGAAATTCAATTAATTCAGTAACTAGGTTAAGAGTGTGGTGCAATTGCAGCCATTACATTGTTATGAGCTGCTGAACCTCTCTACTGAATTTGGGGAAACCTGGAGATGAAGTATAACTTTGGTCCGTGGGGTTGGTTAGGCAGTGATAATCTTCTCAGCGTTCCTATCCCCCATCTCCTCCCACTTACGACTGTATGACTGTAACCTTGTTGCTGGTATCCTTAAGATTTATATTGACTGTTTCCTAATATGATTTGATTGCTTCTTTGTTCCCTATGACTATCATTAAGTGTTGTACCTTATGATTCTTGATGAACGTATCTTTTATTTTATGTACACTGAGAGCATATGCACCAAGACAAATTCCTTGTGTGTCCAAGGAATTGACCAATAAAGAATTCTATTCTATTCTATTCTATTCTATTCTAGTCTAGTCTAGTCTAGTCTAGTCTAGTCTATCCTAGCCTGAGAGATTTGTCTTTTTCATTCCCAGTGGTACAAGTCTCCTGATTATCCCCTCTTTGAACCCTTCCGTACCTTGCGGACCAAAAGACCTTGGCAGCTGTTCCATCTATTGCATCCACGGCTACAGTGGGAGCTCTGGGAGCTGGTGCAGGAAGGGGCAGATGAGCAAGTGCAACGCAACCCTCCATCTTCAGGCCTGCTGGGTAAGTAAGAAAGGAAATTCTTCAACCTATCCTATTCTCTGTAGCCCCAACTGCTACATCCTTTGTATTTGCTTGCAACCACTTTCTACCCTTGCTCTTTCAAAATAATCTCTTTCTTTATACGTGTGGCCATAAAGTTACTATTTTGCATTCCTTGTCCCATGCTTCATTTTGATCAAATTTACTGAACCGAAAACCAGATTCTGTAACCGTCAAGAGGCTTATCCTGTTGACTTCCTAGAGTGAGATTGCGTGGCTCAAATGGAAGGCATTCCTTCCTTAGTCCCAAGAAACTTTTTCTGCTAATTACAATTTTGGGGGAAATTGGGGGTAAACCTGAAATTATTTAGTGACAGTAGTTGAAATGGGTATGTCTAATATAACGAAAAGGAGGACCAGGGATGACATGATAAGATGCCTAGAGAGCAGTTGGAAGACTAGTCAATCCGATTCTGACCGGACACTGGTGAGGCTTATATCAAGACATACCTAGTGGTGATAAAAGCGGCGAAATCTAACTATTTTTCCGCTCTTATCGCATCTGCAGAGAACCGCCCAGCTGCTCTGTTTAGGGTGACCCACTCCCTTCTTCGGGGGGAAGTGCGGGAAGATCCCTTGCAGGGTCGAGCTGAGGATTTTGTACAATTCCTGCATGATAAAGTCGCTCAGATTCGGGAAGGCCTCGACTCCGACTGGATGAGTCCAGGGGAGGAGACCGGGACAGGTCTTGAGAATGTTATCTGGGAAGGGTTTGATCCTGTGACTCCTGAGGATGTGGACAGGATTCTGGGCAGGATTAGTGCTGCCACATGTTTATTGGACCCGTGTCCCTCCTGGTTGGTACTGGCCTCCCGGGAGGTTACATGAGGCTGGCTCCAGGGGATTATAAATGCTTCCTTGAGTGAGGGTGCCTTTCCTGCTGCCTTGAAAGAGGCGGTGGTGAGGCCCCTCCTCAAGAAGGCATTCCTGGACCCGGCTATTTTAGCTAATTATCATCCGGTCTCCAACATTTGCTTTGTGGCGAAGGTTGTTGAGAGTGTGGTGGCACGATAACTTCCCCAGTACCTGGATGAAGCTACTTATCTGGACCCGTACCAGTCGAGCTTCAGACAGGGGTTCAGCACGGAAACGGCATTGGTCGCGTTGGTGGATGATCTCTGGAGGGCTCGGGACAGGGGTTGCTCCTCTGTCCTGGTCCTATTAGATCTCTCAGCGGCTTTTGATACCACCAACCATGGTATCATGCTGCAGCAGTTGAGAGGGTTGGAAATAGGAGGCACTGTGCTACAGTGATTCTCCTCTTTCCTCTCCGACTGCTTGCAGTTTGTGTTGACAGGGGGGCAGAGGTCAACCTCGATTGGGGGGTGCCGCAAGGGTCGGTCCTCTCACCCCTTCTGTTCAACATTTATGTGAAGCCGCTGGGTGAGATCATCCGTAGTTTTGGGGTGAGAGTCCATTAGTATGCTGATGACACTCAGCTGTACATCAGCATACTAGACCAGACCACTCCAACGATGCCCTTGCCTTGATGTGATGTCCCACTGCTTAGAGGCCGTGCAGGTCTGGATGGGGAGAAATAGGCTCAAGCTCACCCCTTCCAAGACCGAGTGGCTGTGGCTTCCGGCGCCCTGATATAGTCAGTGGGTGCCATCGCTGACTATTGGGAGTGAATCTTTGCCCCTTACAGAGAGGGCTCGCAAGCTGGGCATCCTCCTGGATGCATGGCTGTCTTTAGAAGAGCATATGATGGCTGTGGCCAGGAGGGCTTTTTATCAGGTTTGCCTGATCCGCCAGTTGCGTCCCTTTCTGGATTGGGATGCCTTGCGCGCGGTCACTCATGTCCTTGTCACCTCCCAGCTGGACTACTGTAATGCTCTCTACATGGGGCTCCCTTGAAGAGCACTCGGAGGCTCCAACTGGTCCAGAATGCTGCTGCACGGGTAGTTATGGCCGTGACCCGTTGCGCCCATGTAACACCTCTCCTGCGCGAGCTGCACTGGCTCCCAGTAGTCTTCCGGGTGAGATTTAAGGTGTTGGTTACCACCTTTAAAGCGCTCCATGGCTTAGGGCCGGGATACCTCCGAGACCAACTTCTGCCACCAGTAGCCTCCACCAGCCAGTTCGCTCCCACAGAGAGGGCCTCCTCAGGGTACCATTGGCCAAGTTATGTTGGCTGGCGACCCAAGGGAAGGGCCTTCTCTGTGGATGCTCCTGCCCTTTGGAATGAACTGCCCCCAGAAATACGTAAGATTTCTGATCTTCGCTGCGCTCTTAAAACTCTACTATTCTGCCAGGCTGGGCTATCCTTGTGAATGAGTTTAAATTGGGTGTTTTAATTGGGTTTTAATTCTGAGCCAAAATTGTTTATTATTTTTAATTGGTTTTTAAATTGATGTAAATATATTATGTTTTAATTGGCTGTACACTGCCCCGAGTCCTTCGGGAGGAGGGCAGTATAGAAATTAAATTATAAATAAATATAAATAAATAAATAAATTATAGCAGTGTTCCAATATTTGAGGGGCTGCCACAAAGAAGAGGGGGTCAACCTACTTTCCAAAGCACCAGAAGGCAAGACAAGAAACAATGGATGGAAACTAATCAAAGAGAGAAGCCACCTAGAACTAAGGAGAAATTTCCTAACAGTGAGAACAATTAACCAGTGGAATGACTTGCCTTCAGAAGTTGTGGGTGCTCCATCACTGGAGGTATAGGGTTTCCTGCTTCAACAGGGGGTTGGACTAGAAGACAACTTCCAACTCTGTTATTCTGAGTTCACATAACACTCTAAATCTGGGTTAACAAAACACAGTTGCTATATTTACATAATATGCCAGTTTTAAGATTACCAGATTCGAATTGCAAAAATCCAGATGACCATTAGAGGCAGCAAACAGAGACAACTTTTATATTTTTGGTGCCATCTAGAGGTTGCAAGGATTTTTAATTGCTAAGATCTGCTGGCCTTAATTATAGCCAAAAGAATTAACTTTATATAGTAATTCACCCCTATTGCTAGATTCCACATGTAGCTGAATCTAACCCACTTCTGATCTAGTCCAGCACACTGTGTGCACTAAGCTAACCAGAGGCATCAGCATGGGATAGGATTCAAATGGTGAAAACAGCATCATGCTGGTGCCACACCAGTGGTGGGTTTCAAATTTTTTTACTACCAGTTCTGTGGGCATGGCTTGGTGGGCATGGCAGGGGAAGGATACTGTACAATCTCCATTCCCTCCCCAATCCATGGGAAGGTTATTGCGAAATCCCCATTTCCTCCCGGTCAGCTGGGACTCGGGAGGCAGAGATTAGATGGGGGCGGGGCCAGTCAGAATTTTTACTACCGGTTCTCCGAACTACTCAAAATTTCCGCTACCGGTTCTCCAGAACTGGTCAGAACCTGCTGAAACCCACCTCTGTGCCACACCCCACAGCATCCCTTTTGTATATTGGTCATGATATTGTACATATCAACAAAAGGACTGGAGCTTGCAGGGTATAACCTTGCATCAGGGGTGAAATGTAAAATTTGTTATTACCGGTTTTGTGGGCGTGGCTTGGTAGGGGATGTAATGTGACTGGGTGGGCGTGGCCAACTTTAAAAAAAAAACTTTTCAAGGCATTTTTTTTAATGCTTTGAAAAGCCTCTGCCGATCAGGCAACTCAGCTGGAATCGTCAGAGACTTTTCAAAGCATTTCTTTTACCACCTCTTCAGCCAAGAGTTTGCGGAAAAAAATGCTTTGAAAAGCCTCTGACTATCTCAGCTGAGCCGTGCGATCATCAGAGGCTTTTTTTTTTACATTGAAAAGCATTTTTTCGTCGGAAGAGGTGGTGGAAAAAATGCTTTTAAAAGTAAAAAAAAAAAGCCTCTGATGATCGTGCGGCTCAGCTGGGCATGGTGGGGGGGGGGGGCAGGGATTTTTGCTACCGATCCTCCGAACCACCTGCCACCATCGCTACTGGATCAGGTGATCTGGTCCGAACCGGGAGCATTTCACCCCTGCCTTGCATTCATCTTTTTAATAAGCACTGGATTCTACAGCTGCCTCTTTAGCCAATGAAAGAGTCATTCTGCATATGCTCACAGGATCTCTCATCAATATTTCAAACCAGATAAAGAGACTGCCATAACTGACAGAACTCTATCTTATCTTGGCAATGAACTTCCCAGCCCTAGAGTTCCTTGTGTACTAGTCATTTTATTTCCTTATCTCTCTCCTTCTCTGCTCAATCTTTAGGAACAGTGCTAATGATGTCCTTATGCGAACTTGTCCATGTGTATGAATTCCTACCATCTCAACGGCAATCCCATCTGTGCCACTATTACCAGGATTTCTCTGATGATGCCTGCACACTGGGTGCTTACCATCCATTGCTCTTTGAGAAGAACCTGGTGCGGCGCATGAACCGTGGCACACAGGCTGACTTGGCACAAAGGGGCTGTGTGACACTGCCTGGCTTCCAAGTCCTGAATTGCCCCCACAAGGCAAAAATTCTGAACAGGGTCTAAAGTAAGGTGAGACAATCCATTTTATATCGCAACAGAAGAGATGACAGATACATCTGAAAGCAGCATGCATCTCCATATGGATTGCTTGAGCTATTGATGTACGGTAGTGCAGTATTTCTCTCTTTAAAAAAACATTTTTGTTAAGTTGTAGAGTATTATTAAATACAAAATACAAAAGCAAATAGAAAAGCACTGAGGAGGGAAGGGAAAGGAAGTGAGGAAAGATAGGGGGGGAAAAGAAAAAGAAGCATTGACTTCTGACTCTGTTACAGTAAAATAAGGCATCAAATCACAGCGTTTTGCTTTTCTGTTGTAGGAAGTTAGCACCCACCCCTTTCCTAGAAGAATGAAATATTTTAGGAACTATTAAAAAGGAAGAATATTATGTTTCCCTGGATGAGAAATGGAGAAGCATGTTTTAAAGACGAAGCAGCTCCCACCTTCTTGCCCCCCTCCCTTTGTCAATGGGCCAGAGGCAGAAACTCAATCTTTGTCAATGGACCATCATCTGCAACACAATAGGACCCATCTAGCAACAGAAACTCACTACATGGCACCTGGGAAGATTACATCAGCCAGCAAGGCTAACTAAGACCCCCACCCCCTGGGAGTCTGACAACCAATCAGGATACTCTTTCAGGGCCCCAGGAAGTTCAAAGCCAGAGAGGGCATAAAACCCAGGGACTCACTGCGTCTCGTGCCCTTTTCTGTTCAGGAACTCAAACCATGTGATCTTGTCCACCATTAAACCATCTTTCCAAGCAGTCTCCATGTTTCCAGTGTCTTTTTCCCCACTTGGAACTGAACCCAGAAGGATAATTCTTCTAACACTATAATAATATGAACAATATGATCATTTCTATAAAGATCTATCAGTCTAATCTGTAAAACCCAAAGTCAGAGTTTCATTCTTTTCTACATCAAGCACGAAGTTCAGAAACGGTTTCCATGTGGAATCAAAAGTATTTATGTTCTTTTCTTTAATCAAAGTAGTCAGTTTTGCCATTTCATGAACTCCATCAACTTTTGCAACCATTCTTCCATGGTAGGAATCGAAGTGTCCTTCCATTTTTGCCCATACAATAGTCTTGCTGCTGTCAACATATATATATTCTATCTTTTTTTTTCCAGTTCTTTTTCTATTAGACCCAAAAGGAAAAGTTGTGGTTTCATTTTTATCTCTGTTTTCTGCATTAAAATATGAATCATACTCCAATTTTTTTTTGCTTTATCACATGTCCATCATAAATGATAAAAAGTCCCTTCTTTATTTTTACACTTCCAACATTCATTTGACTTATCTGGTGTTAAATACCAACGATACATCATCTTATAGAAATTCTCTTTTAGATTATAATTTAATGTAAATTTTAAACCCTTCATCCACATATTTTCCCATTGTTCAAGCATCTTATTATATCAAAAATTCCTTGCCCACTGAATCATACAATGTTTTACATGTTTATTTTCCAAATTCAATTTCAATAACATTTTGTAAATCTTAGCAATATATTCATCATTGCCACATAATGAAAGTTCCAATTCATTTTTAACAAAGTCAAATCCATAGCACTTTTTATCCAATTTGAACCTGTCTTTCAGTTTTGGGCGCCACGATGTAAAAAAGATGTTGAGACTCTAGAAAGAGTGCAGAGAAGAGCAACAAAGATGATTAGGGGACTGGAGGCTAAAACATATGAAGAACAGTTGCAGGAATTGGGTATGTCTAGTTTAATGAAGAGAAGGACTAGGGGAGACATGATAGCAGTGTTCCAATATCTCAGGGGTTGCCACAAAGAAGAGGGAGTCAAGCTATTCTCCAAAGCACCTGAGGGTAGAACAAGAAGCAATGGGTGGAAACTAATCAAGGAGAGAAGCAACCTAGAACTAAGGAGAAATTTCCTGACAGTTAGAACAATTAATAAGTGGAACAACTTGCCCGCAGAAGTTGTGAATTCTCCAACACTGGACATTTTTAAGAAGATGTTGGATACACCACTTTTGTCTGAAGTGGTGTAGGGTTTCCTGCCTGGGCAGGGGGTTGGACTAGAAGACCTCCAAGGTCCCTTCCAACTCTGTTATTCTGTTCTGTTCTGTTCTGTTCTGTTCTGTTCTGTTCTGTTCTGTTCTGTTCTGTTCTGTTCTATTCTATTCTATTCTATTCTATTCTATTCTATTCTATTCTATTCTACTCTACTCTACTCTACTCTACTCTACTCTACTCTACTCTACTCTACTCTACTCTATTCTTTCAGTTGCTGATAAGTAAACCAATGGCAAGCGTAACCTTCTGATTCAAGTTCTTCCCTTGGCTTTAATATTGGGTCACCAGAATTAAAAGATAAAATTTTACCATACGTCAGCCAATTTGGTTTTGCCACCATTTCTTTTTTTAAAAAAAAGCTGACATCCAAAGTGACATTCAAAGGGGCAATGCAGAATTTCCCAACCTCAGCAACTTTTAAGATATGTGGACTTAAACTCCCAGAATTCCCATGCTGGCTGGGGAATTCTGAGAGCTGAAATCCACATATCTTAAAGCCGCTAAGGTTAAGAAACATTGGTGTAGTGAAATAACTGGCAAAGGAGCAGAGATAGTCCAGAAAGACCAAATAGCTTTTACAGTAATAAATCTGTATAACCATTTGATGGCAGCAGAGAATTTTTGGTATCTCCTTACTGCCATCTAGTGTTCACTAGGATTTTTAAAGATAGGCACTCGAGACATCTTTTCTAGAAGAGTTTACTTGTTTGTAAATGTAGTTCAAAAACTCCATAGAAGTAAGAAACCGTTTTGCTTTTGCTTGTAAGACATGATGTATTGTAGATAGTTATCACGGTATAGATTTTAGAAGAAAAATCCCTTTTGTGGGCTTGTTTAATCATTGAGACCTGAGCATCCATTTCATAGAAGTTAAATAGACTACAAGTCATGTTTATTATGATTTTGGAGGCTGCACCAGCAAACCTAAGAGAGTTGGAATGCAACTTCTGAAGGTTTATGCAAATCAAAAGTCAGAGGTAGTGAGTAATGAAGATGGGACTACAAACACAAAGTTTATATTAAGAATATCAGAGTTTATGTGTTATTCTGTCTGATATATCTATCCTTGTTAGTTGCCTGGTTTCTCCCTTACTATAGCTTTCTTCATCTCCATCTACCCCCTTTCTTTGTTATTAATATTCCTTTGCTTTGCATTGTTATTGTATATATTTATTAAATTTATATGCCACTGTTGGAAGAAATATCCATTTGGTTCAGTTCCAAGTGAGGAGAAAGACACTGGAAGGTGATTGGAAAGATGATTTATTGGTGAACAGGACCACATGGGTTTGAGATCCTGGGCAGCTGACCACATGAACTGGAGAGTGAGATTATTTATATCTTCCCTTGGGCCTTGCCCTTGAGCTTCCTGTTCCTGTGCAAGAAATGTATTCTATTGGCTGTAGTCAGGCTCTCATGGGGCCATGTGGGGTCAGTTTGTCTGAATCAAGTTTGGTTGAAGCCTGGAGAGTGATGCAATGTTCCCAGGTGATTTCGCAATGCAGTGAGCCCTGCTGCTAGATCATCTATTATGTCCTGGATGGTCATGTCTTAATCCCATCGGCCTGGAGCTGAAGGTCTTTTGTTCTGTAGATAGGCTGGCCCAGTCCTTCTCAATGGGCACCAAATAACTGCTGGGAGCAGGGAGCTGAAGCTCTGAGTTTCTGTCTCCCTTAAGATTTTTATTTCTCTTTTAGGGGAATATTCTGCCTTTTTAATATTTCCTAAAATATTTCATTCTTCCAGGAGAGGGGTGGGTGCTAACTTTCTACACCACCCACCTAGTGAAAAGTAACTCTAAGTGGTTTACCATCAATCAATAAAACACTAATATAAAACATTAAAACAATAAATAGCTGTAGCAACAATACTTTTGATTTGAAATTGACAAAGATAAGGAGGAAGGGAACAAGAGGTACACAGGGAGGAGGTGGGGTCTTAGTCCATTAATCATCTCCTTAATGACACATTCCCATTGGGGCCCCACACCAGTTGACAGAGCCAGGTCTTTCAGAAAGTCAAAAAGGTGAGTGCAGATTTCACTTGGGGGCGGGGAAGGTATGACTTTCCTGAGTGTTGTATAATGTTACATTATGGCTGTATTGGCATTTTTATGGCTTCCCTAAGACAACTAGAAAAGGTAAACAGTGTGTATTAACCTCTTAGTTTAGCTAATGCCATTTCCTCCTTCAATGTAAGCATAAAAGGGAACAAAACTATCCATTTTTACAAATGCATTTGAGACATTGCATTTTTAAGCCAACATACACTGTAACAACACCTAATCCAAAGGTAGAGTTGGGCTCGGTAACTTTAACACACTGAATTCTGCCATCTATGTCTTAGCAGGATAAGAAAAATGACAGATAGTTCTTTCTTTCGGAAGGAAAATACAGCAGGATCCAATTATATGTATTTAAATCCTCCCAAATAGCAGTTTAGCAGTTTAGCCTTACTTGAAGGTAAAACTCATTTTTTTATTATTATTAAAAACAAACTTTATTAAACTTAAAAAGATAAAATACCATGTCAAGTATATACAGAATACATTTATAGTAATCCAAACAGCATTACTTACTCACAACAAAAAATAGAAAAACAAAACAAAACAAAACAAAAAAGAAAAAGAAGAAAAGAAAAAACAACACAAAAACAAAATGTAGAAAGTGATTTTTGTCACTTTATCACATCCCTTATCTTGTTGAAGGTGCCTGTTTGTTAATTTTATTGTCTTACAAAATTTTACATTTACTCTCCTTTCTTTTGGATTATCCAATCGTACCATCTATTCCACACCGTGTAGTATTTTGAGTCTACTTTATCTTTTAACTCAAAAGTTAATTTATCCATTTCCGCACAATTGTAAATTTTTGGATTATTAGTTGATCTGTTGGCAATTGATCCATTTTCCAATATTGAGCTAGTGCCAATCTGGCTGCCGTAATTATATGTAATTATATGTATTAAATATTTTGTTTTTTTCCTATAGTTTTCTTTGATCATGTCTAATAGAAAAATTTCTGGTTTAAACTTTATTTCCTCTGCTGTTATTTCTGTTAGCCAAGTTTTTATTTTTTCTCAGTATTTCCTAATTTTTGGGCAAAGCCACCAGACATGAAAGAAAGTGCCCTGTGCCTGTTTGCATTTCCAGCAAGTTGGGTTTAAATTCGGATACATCTTCGCTAATCTCGAAGGGGCCAGATACCATCTATACCACATTTTATACTGATTCTCTTTATAAACTGCTGATTTTGTCATGGTATAATTAGTTTCCCACACTCTTTCCCAGTCCTCCAATTGTATGTTATGTCCAATATTTCTTGCCCATGCTATCATTTGTCCTTTTACTATTTCTTCTGCTAAGTCGAATTCCAATAAGTATTTATAAATTTTTGAAATTAATTTTTCTTCCTTGGCTGGTAAAACTCATTTTAAACAAGTGTTAGGTAGGACTGGTCTGCAAAAGATCACTATGCAAAATCTTCAAACAGAAACTTAGCATACTCTTGTAAAAAGCAAATGCATCACGAAAAAGCTAATTATCAGGCTTGATGTTGGAGCTAAGATGAAGGAAACAGGAAAGTGCATGGATTACAGGTGGAGGAAAACCCACAAATCTGATTAAACATGAATTAAAATCCGTGACTGAGGTAATTCTGTGGAAGTAATGGAGGGGAGGAATAATTTTTCCTTTCTCTCATGGTAGCCTACTATTTTTTATTTTATTTATTTATCAAATTTAAGCACTGCCCATCTCCCTATCTAAGTGATTCGGGTGATTTACAGGTAAAAATCATTTTAAAATTATACATGCAAAAGATGTTAATAATGTTGCTTGCATTCTATGTTGGCCTCTATAAGTGATGTCTAAAAGGAATGTCCAGATCTGAATACAGAATACCAGAGTTGGAAGGGACCTTGGAGTCTTCTAGTTCAACCTCCTGCTTAAGCAGGAGACTCTATACCCGTGATGGCAAACCTGTGGCACGGGTGCCACAGGTGGCACGCGGAGCCATATCGGTGGGCATGTGAGCTTAGCTCCGACACGCATGCGTGCACCAGCCATCTGATTTTCGGGCCTTTTTGGCCCATCAGAAGTCAGGAAACACACTGTTTCCGACCTCCGGAGGGCCTCTGGGAGGGGTGGGGAAGGCTGTTTTTGCCCTCTCCAGGCTCCTAAAAAGGCTCTGGAGCCTGGGGAGAGCAAAAAATGGACCTACCGGGCCCACCGGGCCATCACGTGCCAAAAGCGGGGGGGCATAGAATTATGGATATGGGCACACATGCGTGTGACCCCACTGCGCTCCCCCCACTTTTGGCACGCAATAGCAAAACGGTTAGCCATCACTGCTCTATACTGTTTCAGACAAATAACTGTCCAATCTCTTGTTAAAAATCTCCAGTGATGGAGCACCCATAACTTATGGAGGCAAGCTGTTGCACTGATCAATTGTTTTCTTGTCAGGAAATTTCTTCTTAGTTCCAGTTTGGATCTCCCTTTGATAAGCTTCCATCCATTAACTTCCTGTTCTGCACTCAGATGGTTTGGAGAGAAGATTGTTCCCCTCTTCTCTATGACTGCCTCTCAAATATTGGAAGACTACTACCATGTCACTCCAGTCCTTCTCTTCATTAGACTAAACATACCTTCTTCCTGCAACCATTCATTGGATGTTTTAGAGCAACCATCTTTATTGCTCTTCTCTGCTTCTCTTTTCAGAGATGCAATACTGTTTTCATATTATGGTGCCCAAAATGGTCACACTATTACAAATGTGGTCTTACCAAAGCAGTATAAAGCAGATCTAACACTTCATGTACCTTAATACTATCCCTCTTGTGTGAGTTCTGGTAATGTTGGTCATGGTAATTTCCAGTCTTGACTAAATCAAAGGACCTTCTACCCTGGCTCCATTTTCACTTCCTAAATGCAATTTGAAGATGAGTGAAGACAGTAGTGTCTTCACTTCCTGTGAAACTGAGCTGAGGAGAAGAGGTGAAAATCAGCTTAGGGAAATTTGTGTCCTGGAGAAAGGGTTGCCAGAGAAGGAACTATTATTATCCCTGAGAAAATAGAAGGTGTGAGACAGAGAACAGCCTTGCCTTCACCTATTTGGTCCTATAAAAGGGCAGGCTTTTAAATTCTTTTAATATTGTGTTGTTGTTATTTTTTGTTCAATTGGGTCTTGCTCTGGAGAAGTCTTGCAGTTTTCTTGGCTGGATTTTTCAGACATGGTTTACCATTGCTTGCTTCCTTCCTAGGGCTGAGAGAGAGCAACTAGCCCCAAGTCACACAGTTGGCAAGACTACAATTCTTGGTCTCCTGATTTCTTAACTTTAACCACTACAACCAAACTGGCTCTCCCTCTTAATATATCCTACAAAAGGGGTCAGCAACCTGCGGCTCTGGAGCTGCATGCAGCTCTTTGGGCCCTCTGCTGTGGCTCCCTGTCAAGTGATCCTACCACTGGCTGGCCTGACCCCTTGCTGTCCCCTCCCAATCTTCGCCTGGCCTGAGAAGGTAAGGGCAACGGTGGGAGATGGTGAAGCAGCAGGGCAGCGACAGAGAGATACAGAGAAAGTGGGAGACAGAGAGACAGAGGGAGGGAGAGAGTGGGGGAGAGAGGGAAGGAGGAAGGGAGGGGAGAGAGAGAGATGTCAAAAGGATTTTGTGGTTCCCGGTGTTTTATAACAACAGGTTCTCTGCCCTAATAACTGGCTGGGTAGACATGGCTAGGGGGTCATGTGACTGGTGGAAGTGAGTGACATTGAGTTGGCCATGCCCATCCAGATTTTGTGGCTCCCGGTGTTTTCTTTTCTGTGGGAAATGGGTCCAAATGGCTCTTTGAGTATTTAAGGTTGCAGACCCCTGTCCTACAACAATAAAGTAGCTTTATTACTTCCTGCAGTGTCTGCTTCTTGATCTGGTCTGCCTCAAAGGGTTGACGACTACAGACTCACTCCAAACTGCAGGTTCTCTAGAATAAAAACCTCCTTGTGCCTCCTGTATATATAAAAGAAGAGAAGGCAAAGGAAACCAAGCAGCCTGACACTTCACATCTAGGTTTCAAAGTGAGAATCAAGCTTACAGGATAATCAAAAGTTCAGGACTGGGGAGGAAAGGTGATGCAGAATGGTTGCAGATAAGAAAACCATAACTCTGAAATTGTTTCAGCCACACCACAGCTTGAGCTGTGAATATACTCTGTGTCAACTCAGTTTGCAGCACAGAGGCATCAAGCTGCTTTCAAACGGGCTAAGGATCCTCATGTCTCCTGCAACTCCTTATGTAGCAACCTTTTCAGCTGATAAAATTAGTGACCTGGAGTGAGATGGATTGGCCACAGTTGTCCACGTTCTGATAATGTATCCTAACTTCGCATATATTTATATCTTGGACTGCTATTAGTCCAGAATAGTCCAAAAACTTCGATTGGTCCAAAGTTTCAGGGATAGTAATTGAGACTGTGTTTTGGATCATAGTATGTTATTTTTTTTCTACTGCATAGCTTACAATTTTCCTGAATGAGAGTTTCCCTCTAAAATGGGTGGAGACCAGGCTATAGTAGGGCCACTATACTTTTGTTACCATTTAGCAATCCATAGCAAGCTATGGATTTTTGCAGCCCAAATCTAGTAGCTTTTGATTATGAGAAATATGACTTCAAGGTCCCTATTGTCATCTGGCCACATCTTGGATGCCCTTTGAATAAGATAATAAATAAATCTTATATCTCGAGTTTGACAGGAAATTGTTTTGCTTTTTGAATATTCTGTGTATTTTTAATTTGCTTTTTCTGACTATTGCAATCATGGCTGGATCTTTAATAGTAAATTGCTTTAATGGTGATTCTGAAAAGCCGCTCTGCTTGCATTCAATCCCTGTAGGCAGAAGGAAGTGACAGTTGTTTAAATAACAATAACAAGAGGAAATTCTTAAAATTTTAAGAAAATATTTTTTTTTACAGGTTGGTGAAAATTTCACAGCTTAATAAGAATATTTAAGAAATTCATATGGTTGTTGCACCTATTGTTCGGGGAGATGGTGTGATGTATTAGATGCTGCAAATCAGTATCTTTCTGAGATTCTTGAATTAACATCTGGCTGTTTAGGCCCCACTGCATTTTATCCACCCATGAGGTAGATTGATGTCTCAAACTGATTTCTTTGGAACCGATTGCTGGCAAAAGTACTGTAGGAAGAAATATCCTTCTGGGTTCTGCTCCAAGTGGGGAAAAAGACACTGGAAACATGGAGACTGTTTGGAAAGATGGTTTAATGGTGGACAGGATCACATGGCTTGAGTTCCTGAACAGAAAAGGGGCAGATACAGCGAATCCTTGGGTTTTTATGCTCTCTCTGGCTTTGCATTTCCTGGGCCCCCGAAACAGTATCCTGATTGGTTGTCAGACTCCCGGGGGTGGGGGCCTTAGCTAGCCTTGCTGGCTGATGGTCACATGTGCTTCCCAAGTCACATGCTTCCCAGGTCACATGTGGTGAGTTTCTGCTGCTATTGTGTAGAGGGCTAATCCTATCTTGGTTGCATCTTTGGAAATTCCTACTATGGCTCTGCCTGAAGGAGATAGATCTTTGTTATGCAGAATAGACTGGCCCAGGCCTTAATGGCCCATTGACAAAGGGTGGGGGCAGGAAGATGGGAGCTGCTTCAAAACATGCTTATCCATTTCTGATCCAGGGAAATATAATATTCTGCCTTTTTTAATATTTCCTAAAAATATTTCATTCCTCTAGGAAAGGGGTGGGTGCTAACTTCCTACAGTACAGTATACTGTGGAAAATGAACGGAGAACATCCTCTTTTAAGCAAATGCAATAATGGCTGCATTCTTGCAATACATTTAATTGTGTAAGCTCCCTCTGTGAAACAGAAAATAATATTATGATATATGGTTTTGACAAATAGAAATAATAATAGATAATAGAAAAATGAATAAACTTGTAAACTTTGAATGTTTAATGTACATTTATAGTTATATCTGTTGTAAAATAAAAATGTCACTTCTTTGTATTTTTTTATTTCTGCACTTTTGCTTTTGTTTTCATTCTTTTTTTTGTCTATCTTCAATATTTATTTTATATCCCACCTTTACAATTTGCTCTCGTTAGTTTTTACCTCTTGATTTTAAAATCTAATAAAGTTATTTAAAAACAGTACGTTTACATGTGTCATACGGTATTTGTCTAACGTGTTAAGCATAGTTAATTTTCACCTTGGTTAATACGTGATTCATAGGTGATTTGAAATTTCATCAAAATGACTAAAATGCATCGTAAAGTCACGGTGCAAATTCTGCCCCTTGTGTGCTTACAAATAATGACTATAGGAGAAGTGGTGGCAGAGCTACGTGTCAGAGTTAATTGTATCATCAACTTAGAACCTTTACATTGCCACAAACTATTCAAGTCCAGCCTTTCTTGAATTCCAATCAAGCATCTGGCACCAATTCCAATGTGAACTAGAGTTGACTAGATTCTTGTGTAAAAGCTTAAGCATTTAAATCTTTCTGAGTTGCAACTTAACGTATAGTCCTGCTCAGTGGTGAAATCCAATTTTTTTTACTACCAGTTCTGTGGGCGTGGCTTGGTGGGCATGGCAGGGAAAGGATACTGCAAAATCTCCATTCCCACCCCACTCTGGGGCCAGTCAGAGGAAGTATTTGCTGGTTCTCTGAACTACTCAAAATTTCCACTGCTGGTTCTTCAAACTGCTCAAAATTTCCGCTACCGGTTCTCCAGAACCTGTCAGAACCTGCTGGATTTCACCCCTGGTCCTGCTCCTTTGCACCTGACAATGACATAAGACATACAAAAGAGGCAGAATTGTGTCATGCACATTGTGGCATCCCCCTATGCCCACATCAGACTTAGTGGACTTAGCATAACATTGGGTTTAGAAACCAGGTTGTGCAAATTCAGCCACTGAATATTTGAAGATAGATTCCTCTCTAGGATGAGGGCTTGTAAATCTTCTAGAAAAGCTTGTGTGACTCTTAATGTTCCTCTTGAAGAAAGAATTCTTTCCTATTAACAAAATGGTTTTAATGCCATTGGATGCCATTGCAGAGTTTCAACCTGGAGATCTTTTACCGTCCCCCACCAGTGAATAGTTTACAGAACATGTTTTGAAAAATATAACTCAGTTGGCAGCGTGAAGCTGTGCAAATACTGAAATCACTTCTGAGAATGTGGTTGGTATCATAGGAGGTGGAGTGTGGTTTTCTTCAGCTTTAAATTTTAAACAGCAGGAAGGAAGATGATTGTGCTGAAGACATACAGGCAGGTGATCTCTTCAAGCAGCTCCTTGCTCTTATGACCAGTCATTCCAGGATGTGAATCTCTGTGAGTAAGTTCTTTGGAAAGAGAGAAGGAAATAGACCTTCTGAATAAGGGAATACCTGGAGAACAGGTTGCTGGGTTGAAGATCCATAGATTAATTTCCCACCCTGAGGTATACAGTCACTCCATGTTAAATAGAAAGAAACAGATATCTTGGATTGTAATGGTTATTCTTAAATGTTTTTTCTCCTTCCCTGTTCCTTCATAATCAGAGATGTAATACCATAACTTTTTCAAGTTGAAATAGAGTGAGATGAAATGTTTAGTAGTAGCAGTCCAAATGGTGCAGATTATCTATAACCAATTTCAGACAGATTACCTTGAGTGTCCCCAAAGATGCTTTTCAAAAATCAACTGGTCTTTCTTGTTTTTTTCCTTGAAAACGTTTTGCTTTTCATTCAAGAAGTTTCTTCAGTTCAACTGAGACAATCACCATGGATGATGGATAATCTCCATAGACATTTCCTTCCTGAGGGGTTCTATGCAAAGAAAGTAGGGGCTATAAAGAATAAAGATGTCTCTTGAGGGATATGAGGGAGCATCAGAAATTAGCTTTCCCCCCATAAATAAATCAGTGGCTAAGCCAGCTAATACGGCTCCCAAAATAGAGTTGCAGTATTGCTCAGAATAAAAGATTAAGACTGGGCCTTTTTGACAGTCTACTTCAGAAATGACTGGCTATCTTTTTCCAATGCTCTAAGTCTAAACTAAAATGGAATTGAGGAATTTGTGATACAGCATTGATGTTCAAAACCAAACTACTGTCTTAGCATGTTATTCAGATCAACTCATATTACGCCATGCTATTGTTAATATTATATGTTATTATGCCATTGTGTTGTAATTGCATTAGCTGTATCTAATATTACATGCTCTTCTGTAATTACACTGCAGAAATTGTATTCTACTGTTTATTGTGATGTGTGAACCAACTGGAGATTTCTGACTCATAGGCACTATTGGGGTCAAAGAAAGTTAGCTCAAAATATCTTGCTCTGCCCTAGAATTCTAATATTAGTTGAATCCAGTATATAGCTGAATAGGGAAAATATCAGTGACCCGATCCAGGAAACTCTTGAACGTTGGAGAAGGATTTTCCGTGATTCTTCATGAAAAACTAAAGTATCTGAGGAACAACCTACCTTAGAGTAACTAATAGTGGTTAACTGACATGTCAGCCTTTGGCTAAACAACCCAGAAATAAAGCAATGACTAATTATGAAAAAAATATCTAGCACAGCTGGGAAAGATACAGAAAAGTATACAGTAACTAGAGTATTTTTATATTTTTAATTCCAAGAAAGATTAAACCTTCTAATTTAAAGATAAGGGAAGGTTGGGATATGAGATAAGATTATGCATGACAGAGGAAAAAATGGAGTCAGGCTTTTCTCCTTTTCTAGGACAATGATAGCTCTGTGTATAATGCGAGGAAAGATAAGAGTCACCGGGAAGGGGTGCAGGCTTGGAACTACTACACAGGCTGCTTAAAGGAGTAGAACTGATTCTACTCCTTTATTTAGGCAAAATTTATTCTGCTTCTTTCTGTCTGGCTTGCTTCAATCACTTCAATCATTGCTGAATACAGAATCAGTTCAATCAAGGTTGAATATAGAAATGAAACAACTGATAACCGATTTGTTAAGTGGAAGGACAAGCCAATGGATGATCAATACACTGAAAAGTCAAGAAAAAGCACATAAGAGGTTGGTTAATATCAGTGTAAAAGAAAGAAATTGCAGCTCAAGGACAAGCTCTATTGACTAATTCCATGAAAGTGAACATTGAACATGTAAGAAACAAAGGCAAATGTCGCCTTTGTGATAAAAAGGGTGAAACAACTAACCATCCAAACAGTGGCTGCACCCAAATTACATAAACTGAATACAAAAAGCCTCATGACCCCACAATTTGGATTTTAATATAGCAAGAAACACTGGGACCATCATGTTGAGAGGTTTTTGAAAAATGGATGAGCTCTTATGGGTTTTAAGATCCAAAAAGACAGGCTCCTTGTTCATAAAATGCCTATACAAGTTGTTGAAAACAAAGCCTGATTCATTGATGTCACTTATAACAAATGATGCTAGGATTGAGGGAAAAAATGTAATTTGGAAATTTAAAAAAAAAATACTTGTAGATTAAAGTTGAATGCTGCTGCTTCTTCTTCTTCTTGTGCCATATCCATCATCAGACGTTGGCAATCATGTTGGCAATCCTATTTTTGTCAACAGCCGTATGAAAAAGTGCTGCTGAGTTTTGTCCAAACCAGTCCCTTAGGTTTTGAAGCCATGATGTTCTTCTTCTGCCTGGACCTCATTTGTCTTCAGTCTTTCCCTGAAGGATTAAGTGAAGGATGCTGTATTTTTCTGGGTGTCCAAAATATTCTAACTTTTGTTTTTTAATGGCTTTGATTATTTCCCTTTTCTTTCCCAGGCGGCTTGTCACCTCCTCATTTGTGATTTTGTTAACCCAGCTTATACGTAACAGCCATCTGTAAATCCACATTTCAAATGCTTCTAGTTTCTTCAAGTGGTTTTCTGTCAGAAACCAATTCTCTACTCCGTAGAGCAGGATAGAAAAGATGTAACATCTGATAAGCCTGATTTTCTGTTTTAGGCTTATGTCGTGACTGCAGAAGACCTTTTTCATTTTGAAGAATGCTGTTCGAGCTTTCTCTATCCTTGTCTTTACTTCACTGATCATGTCCCAGCTTTCATGTAATTTAAAACCAAGGTAAGTGATCCTTTCAACTTTTTCCAATGGTATTCCTTCCGAATTTATCAGTGGTAAATTAATGGGTTGTTTGCTGACGACCGTGATCTTGGTTTCTGAGATGTTAAGCTTCAAGCCATATTTTTTCAGATATTTCTGAGACTCTGTTGATGAGGAGCTGACGGTCTTCATGCTTACTGGCAAGCATCAGTAAGCGTATCTTATCATCAGCATATCTTATATTGTTGATCTGAACACCATTTACTTTGAGGCCAGCATCAATGTTTTCCAGTGCTTCGTTGAAAATTGACTCAGAGTAGATATTAAATAACAGCGGAGACATAATACAGCCCTGTCTGACCCCTCTTCGTATTTCTGCATCATCTGAGTATTTTTGGCTTAGTCTCACATTTGCTACCTGATGCCAATATAGATTCTTTTATGATTCAGATGTCTTTGTCATCTAGTCCCACTTGTTTCAGTATTTGTAATAGTTTGCTGTGTCTTATTTTATCAAATACTTTTTCAAAATTGATGCAGCACATGTAAACACTGTGATTGACATCTGTACAGCGCTGAACAAGAACTTGAATGCTGAATAGGGCATCTCGTGTACAAGATTGTTTCTGAAACCAAATTGTGTGTTACTTAGACACTCCTCAATTTTGTTGTATATTCTTGTGTGAATTATTTACACAACTGAATGCTTATAGAAAAGAAATGCGCTGTTATACCAATTATGACTGGAGCCTTCAGAGAAATACCTAAGGGACTCCTTTGATATTTGGAAATTTTGAACACATTAGACCTGAATGCCATAATTTTACAAAAAAGACACTCTGTTAGGAACTGCCTGTATTTTCAGATGTTACCTTAATAGGTTAGAACCAGTGGTGGGTTGCCCCCAGTTTGGACCGCTTTGCAAGAACTGGTATTAAAACTGGCGGGAGGTTCAGCCCACTGACCCGGACGTCATCATAGGTGATCGGCGCATGTGGAGAAGAGCGTGTGTGTGTGTGAGTGAAGCGAGCACGTGGGCGCAATGCAAACCAGTAGTAAAGGTAAGTATAACCCACCCCTGGCTAGGAGACTGATTAGGATTTGAATTATTATGCTTCCAACAGATTGTGAATTTAATCATGAATTGCCAATAATAATAGGTGGATAAAAATGCCAAATTCAACCTAAACATCTGGCTGACTGTGCAACTGTTCTATCCCCGTCCCACACACGCACACCAACAGACGTCCAAGAGTTAAAAACCAAACCAGCTGACAAGAATTCCCTTTTGATAACGGAAATTGGCAGCAACCTAGTGGCTGCCTGTCAAGAGTCTTTACTCATGAAGGGAGGTTCTCTCCTCTTTCGTACATCAAAGTAAATCTACAACAGTTACAGGGTAATCAAGTCCAGTCCACTAATTAATTCCAGCAAAGCATATAGCAACAGTCTAGCAATGCAGAATGGCATGGAAGCTTTCAGTTTTGTTCGTCACAAGGCTTGACTGACCACCACACTCTCTTTTATATCCTGTGGGGTGTGGTCCAGTGACTCAGCTTAATCCCTGGCATGCCTCCTCCTTTGTTGCGCGCGCTTATCTCTGCGCCGCTGTCAGGGGTCCAGCCAAGCCTCATCCCAGTCACTGTCCAGCTGCGGCTGCTCGGAAGTGCCTGGCTCCTGGCCTATCTCTTGGCCTTCGGAGGACACCGGAGGCATTGCCAGAGAGGAGGGTCCTGGAGAGGGAGGCCTTGCCAACTCCTCTCCTTCCCTTTCGGAGTCTTCTCCCTCCGATAAGACAAGCTCGGGGGCTGGAGCCACAACAGCAACAAGTCTTAATAATTGCATTGCTATAAGACAGGGGTGTCAAACTCAAGGCTCGGGGCCTGGATCTGGCCTACAGGGTGCTTAGATGCAGCCCATGGGGCTGCCCTGGAAACAACGAAGGACTGGCCCTTGGTGCCTCTACCAGAGAAAATGAGCTCCGTTTTCACTGGCAGAGGGTTGCAGGAGGCTGTTGCAGCTGAAAACAGAGCTCAGGAGCCCATTTTCACTGGCAGAACTCTCGGTGCCCCGACACAAGTGATGTCGAGCTGGCCACGCCCACTGCACCCACCCACCCCGAGATCAAACACAACCCTGATGCGGCCCTCAAAGAAATCGAGTTTGACACCCCTGCTGTAAGACATAGCCACAGCATGTTGATAAATGCAGGTTGTGAACTACAGGCTGACTGAATTTAGGAATAATTCATTGTTTCTCTCCTTATGGCTTGTCCAGATCAGTTCGATCATTTACTTGCACTTAAGACTCGTCAAAAGAAACAAACAAAATGTTTAAAATGTAGGTCATTAAGCTCATCAGTACATTTAACAAGTTCCTTATTTCTGTTCCTTGTACTTTCTTGAGGTTTACAACATAACTTCTGCTCCAACGTCAGTACCTCAGAAAACAATATAATACTGTGCATGATACAATACTGAGATCAATATAGGTATAGTATAAGACCCTTCTGTCTCAAGTGGAGGACTTCCTGTAAACTAGATGTGACACTGTTTCACACTATCTTATCTCTTTAATTTTTCTGCATGTTTTCATCAACTTCACGAGATCTGATCTAAGCTTTCTTTTTCTCAGTTATATTGGTAGCACCTGCAGTATTTCAGTCATAGCAAGAATGGCTATTAATTTTGGCATATTTTGGCGCAACCATAACACAGAACATAGGCATCTGTTTCTATGGAGATTCTCAGACATCCAGGTTATAGTTGTCCCAAAGGTGCTTTTTCAAGCGGCAACTGGATTTTCTGGTTTTTCTTTGAAACCGTTTCGCTTCTCAGAGCTGAAGAAGCTTCTTGAATGAGAAGCAAAACCTCTTCTAAGAAAAACCAGAAAGTCACATTGCCTCTTGAAAAAGCACCATTGGGAGAAGCATCTGTTACAAGCCACAATTGCTTGCAACAGCAAAACAGAACGATGACGTGTTTCTTAACAACATAACCCAAATAATGTAATGATATACAGGAAATCCTCGACTTGCAACAGTCGAGGACTTGAAGACAATGGCTTATGACCGTTTTTCACACTTACGACTGTTGCAGCATCCCCATGGTCACATGACCAAAATTCAGATGCTTGGCAACTGACTCAAATTTATGACGGTTGCAGTGTCCTAGGGTCACGCGATCACCTTTTGCAACCACCTGAGAAGCAAAGTCAATGGGAAGCCAGATTCGCTTAACAACTGTGTTTCTAACTGCAATGTTTCACTTAACAACTGTGGCAAGAAAGATTGTAAAATGGGGCAAAATGGAATTAACAACTGTCTCACTTAGCAACAGAAATTTTGGGCGCAATTGTGGTGGTAAGTCAAGGACTATCTGTACTGTATCATAACACTGAATGGAACTATATAAGTTGCATTATGTCATTACTACCTATGTCAGTATTTGCAGGTGCCACCCTTGTTTTACTCCAAGCATGTTCACACTATACAAAGTTAGGAGCTCTGCTCTAGGGATTATTTTACAGGTTAACTTTCTGTGACTGCATCTAACCAATTAGAAACCGTAATGTAATATTTCTGTCAAGGCTCCGACTAACAAACTCAAGCAAATCAGAACTCTGAGACTTGGCTCCTTCTCAAATGTCTTCTTTAATGAGAACATCATATCGGCACAGCTTTAGTGGCAAACCCTAATTTAAACCTTTCCCACGGTTTCAGTATAATTAAACTAGGAAATAACCCCATCCCCAAGTGTCACGGGTCAAATTGGCCAGTTGGGTTAATTGGCGAGCTTTGTTACTGAGTCATCATTTTTCTCTGTGAAAAGGGAGAATTTAGGTTGGATATATTAGGACTTAAAACAGGCATTATTTATTTTTAAAATAAATCACACGGATGTGGACTAAAGCTGCACAGGTTCAGAAGCCTACAGGACTTGAAGGTGATACATTTGACTTAGCAATCAACAGCCAGAAGCCCTTTCCATTTTAAAGCGGGTTTCATCCCTAAGCTTACCAAGTAATGAGAAAAGGGTTTTAAAAAAGAATTAGCATATGATGAATCAAGAAGATTAAAATCTTCTTTATCTTCTTTAACCTTATTTAACTGCATGGTGGAAGATCCTTTCTAAAAGCAAATATAGGGAATTGCGCTGACTTGAGAATTTCCTTATATCTGCAAAGCAGTTGCATGTGGGTGAATATTAATACTTCTTCCATCTCCTACATTTCCACACATGTTAACAGAATACAGAGTTGGAAGGGACCTTGGAGGTCTATCTAGTCCAACTCTCTGCTCAAGCAGGAGACCCTATACCCGTGATGGCAAACCTATGGCACGTGTGCCGGAGGTGGCAAGCAGTGTCCTCTCTGTGGGCATGCGAGCCGTCACCCCAGTTCAGCTCCGCCACCCATGCGCACGCACCTCCCACCAACCAGCTGGTCTTTGGGTCCCTGCCGCGCATGTGTGTGGGGGCTGCATTTGGGGGGCCGCATATGCATGTGTGGGCAGCTGTGGTGCGCAGGGGGGGCCACATTCACATGCACAGGGGGTGGGGTATGTGGAGAGGGCCACACGTACATGTGTGGGGGTGGGGGCATGTGGGGGCGTGCATGCACAGGGACGTGGGGCATGCACAGGGGCCACATGCACATTGCATTTTGGGGGGTTGGCCGTGCACTCGTGCATTGTGTGTGCATGCATGCGCTTTGGGCACTCAGTCGAGAAAAGGTTAGCCATTACTGCCCTATACCATTCCAGACAAATGGCTGTCTGATCTCTTCTTAAAAACCTGAAATGTTGTTAAAACTTGAAATGCCCATCAAATTTGTTCACTATAAACTGAATGCTGTAACTTACAATAATATACAACACCTGGGGTGGTAACTTAGGGCTTGTAAATCAAACCAATTTTCCAACCAGTTTCTACTTGAACGTATGAAGTGAAAACCGATAAGTTTTTATAATAAAAGTCATGCAATGGCACCCAAAACATATGGCTGTTTTGAAAAGCTGCTTGAAGTTTTGGATTTTAAAAGTCTTCCAAATTATCTGAAGAATGGGAATAATAATCATCATATCATAATCATAAGTTTATTTGTCAAGCATATATAAGATAACAGGAAAAGTATAAACATAATTTGAATACATGAACAAAGTAAGTAAAAAGGAATATTAGGACAGGGACGGTAGGCACGCTGGTGCACTTACGCACACTCCTTACAGACTTCTTAGGAATGGGGTGAGGTCAACAGTAGATAGTGTAAGGTTAAAGTTTTGGGGGTTTGGGGAAGAAACTACAGAGTTGGGTAGTGCATTCCAGGCACTGATCACTCCGTTACTGAAGTCATATATTCTGCAATCGAGTTTGGATAAAATAGAGTTATGAGTAAAATAGATAAAAAATAGAGTTCCTATTTTTTACTGTGATTAACTGAAGGTCGGGGAGAAAATTCAAGATAGGTGAACCCTATTGAATTTATTTATTATGGACCAATTGGATAGCCAACTTTATGGGGCTGTGGCACTTAAACCCCATTACCTTCTTCTGTTGCATCTCTGCAAGAAACTTCTTGGCATATTCTAGATCAGCTAAAGAATTCAGGTGTTTCTGATCTAGCTACCCACTGAGAAATTCTGGCTGCAATGTGTGGGTGTCCAGCTCCCTTTGCATGATCTCAGCCCCAGAATATGTAAGCTTTACTGCTTTCATGAGATAGAACTAAAACCAGACATTTCCTTGGCTTCTCCCTACTTTATAGATCAGGGACCGTAAACTTAGATTGGCCTCTGATTCTTTGTCAGACTATATGAATATTTGTTGTTTACTGTTGCTTCCTAATAGTTAAATTTCTTTAACTATTCACTTTCTTTTTCCTCTCCTTCCTTCCTTGCTATGTTAAATGCCACCTCTAGCTAACTTCTTCCTCTGCACCATTTTGCAGCAAAAAGATTTGGTCTATGCTGAACTTTGCCCTTAAAATCTAATGGCAGTTAGCTAAATTTCCATTTACAATGCCACAGCTTCCTGTCTGATCGGTGATGTTTAGAGGGTTTGTTTTAAGGAGTCCAAAGACTGTTCAGGTTTCAGAAGTAAAGCCTAAAAGAGAGCAGTTGGGGAATGACTAAGAAAAAACACTGTTTTGGAACAGGAGTTCCACCTTGAAACCTCGGCTGAATTTCTCATAAATTGCATAAAATTGATTGTCCTTAGCCCCAGCAGAGGTGGGTTTCAGCAGGTTCTGACCAGTTCTGGAGAACCAGTAGCGGAAATTTAGAGTAGTTCGGAGAACCAGCAAATACCACTCTGGTTGGCCCCAGAGTGGGGAGGGAATGGAGATTTTGCAGTATCCTTCCCCAGGACTGGGGAGGGAATGAAGATTTTACAGTATCCTTCCCCTGCCATGCCCACCAAGCCACTCCCACCAAGCCATGCCATGCCCACCAAGCCACACCCACAGAACTGGTAGTAAAAAAATTTGAAACCCACCACTGAGCCCCAATATTGTTACATAAGTAAGGCTACAGGGAGTTTAGTTTTAAACAGATTGGATTTAAGCAGACAGAATGAGAAAAAAACCACTAATACTTATAAGTCAGGAAATATTTGCTTGTATGGAACTTTAGACTGAAACCCTAGGGGACCCTGATATATTTTATGGAACTTTGTAAAGTGTCTTACACAGACAGTATATAAAAAAGAAATATCTGACCCTGGCAACTGTCGTCTCACAAATATAAATTGCAAATGTCTATTTTTTTTTTAAACTAGGAGGAAGGCATCACCTGATTCCTGCTAGCCAAGATATATGAAATTTTAAAAGATTGCAAAGTGTAGATCTGCTGCTAGACATTTAAAGATGAATTCCAGCAACTGCCACAACTGTACAACGGGACATAATCTGATCTTCGCCAGCAGCTACTCACTAATCTTTATGATAGGCCTCCTGCTGAACTCTACAGCTCTGTACATTTTTATCTTCAGAGATGTTGTCCGCTCCATCACCACCATCTACATGAAGAACCTAGCAGTCTGCGATCTTTTGCTGTTGGCGTCAATGCCTCTGAGGATATACTACTATGGCTGGCAACCCCAGCTATCTCAAACCACATGTGAAATGGTAGGCCTGCTGCTCTTGGTTAACATGTATGGCAGCATCTTCTTTCTGACTTGCATCAGTTCAGACCGTTGGATGGCTGTGCGCTTTCCACTCAGCTTGTGGTCACAGGCCATACGCAGACAAGCCAAGTACATCTGTGTAGGTATATGGACCTTGAGTATTGGGGGAACCATTCCCACATACTTTACTGGCAAGAATACTCTCAAAAACAGCACTCGCTGTTTTGATGAACATCCTCAATATATCACGAATGTTGGTATTTCCAGTACTATGGTGCTATGCTATGCCATTACATTGGCTGTCATGGTAACTTCCTCCTATAGTCTGCTCCATGTTTTCCACCGGAGCGTAAGCGTGGAGATGGAGCTGATCAATATATCCAAGATCAGATTAATGGTAGTAACGAATGTGGCCATCTTTCTGGGTTGCTTCTTGCCCTACCATTTGACAGTACTTTGCTATCTTGTACCATGGTTGAATAGAGCGCCTTCATTAGATCTGGCGTACAGATACGTCCTGCTCCTGTCTTGTGTGAATGCTGCCCTAGATCCTCTGGTCTATTATTTTACCACTGAGACCTTCCAACGTCAAGTACGCCTAGAGCCCTTTCTTAGGACCAGGGCTTCCCACAGTGACTATGTGGAAGGAATAATGCTGCCTGGCCAGTCCTTGGAAGCACAATCCCCTCCTGCATCTTGAAGGAAGAAGAGGCCACTGGAGCAGGACAGCTTTTCCACCCAAGAATTTGCTCTTTTACAGGTAGTCTGGTATAATTACATTGCTCAGAAAAGAATTCCAGGACAACATTCCAATTCAACAACAGACTGGTGAAGTTCGCTCTTTCTTTGGAAAATTTAAAGTTCAAATTGGGGAGTCCACTGGAGTTGGGCAGTCAATAAATGTAAATGTAAGGAATAAACAAACCTGGCAAAAGCTTCCCAAACACTTGATTATGGCATAGCTAGATAAGGATCTTTGTTTCAGGCTTGAATGAAGCCATTTCAAGTAATTGTTTGTCCTTGTTCGCTCCCACAGAGAGGGACTGTGGGAGGGACTCCTCAGGGTGCAGTCGGCCAAATTATGTTGGCTGGTGACACCCAGGGGGAGAGCCTTCTCTGTGGGAGCCTCTGCCTTTTGGAACAAACTGCCCCCGGAAATACGCACAATCTCTGACCTCTGAGTTTTTCACTGTGCCCTCAAGACCCTGCTCTTCCGACAAGCAGGGCTATCTTTGTAAATGAGTTTTAAATTCGAAGTTTAAAATTTTTGGGTTTTAATGAATTTTGGCCATAAATGTAATAATTTTAATAAGTTTTTAAATTTAATTGGGATATTTGTATTGTGTTTTTTACTTGGCTGTGCACCGCCCCGAGTCCTTCGGGAGAGGGGCAGTATAGAAATAAAATTATTCTATTCTATTCTATTCTTGGAAGGGCATGGGGTTCAGATCAGAAGCAAAAGAGTGCACTGAATCTTCATGGGCATCCTCTTTCCCCTCGCTGATCCTTAAACAAGCTCTGCCTTTTCCAAGGCTTGCACCCTGGCAGAAAGGGCTCAGGAAAAGGGCTCTTTAACTGTTTGAGTTAAAGACACAGTGTGTGTGTGTGTGTGTGTGTGTGTGTGTGTGTGTGTGCAGGTAATCCTTGACTTACGACCATAATTATGACCTGAATTTCCATTGCCAAGGCAGTTGGGAGTGAGTCACACTCAAATTTTATAATATTTTTTCTTGCCATGGTTGTTAAGTGGATCATTGCCGTTAAAAGAATCAGGCAGTCATTAAGTGAATCCAGCTTTCTGGATTGACTTTGTCAGAAGCTGGCTGGGAAAGTCACAAATGGTGATGATAATCACCTCAGATTGCTGCATCCTTTGTAAATATATGCCAGTTGCCAAGGAGCCGAATCACGATCACGTAACCAGGGGGATGCTGTAATAGTTGTTAAGTGCAGGGATCGGTCATAAGTCCCACAAGACCCCTGACATAGTAGCTCAAATTAGCATTTTCTTCCATTCAAGTTTTGGAAAAAGGAGTGACTCCTTTAAGGAGCAGCCAACAGACACAAAGTGAGTGCCCACGCCAAGTCCAAATAGAACAGTCAGTGTTCCCTCTTAGGTTCTAATCCAGTTTAAATCCAGCGCTACATTTTCATGGCTTAATTGGAGACCTTGCTGTGCTTTTCTCAAGCTTGGTGCTAGATTAGAGGCCCCCAATCTTTTGAGTACCAGGGACCGGTTCCATGGAGGGAGGTTTTTCCATGAGCCGGAGTGGGCCTGGTTTCATGTGCTGCCTATATACCACAGATAGGGCTTCCCTTGCTTCTGGGGCCCATTGGCTAGCATGCTGTGTACCGGTGTTGGTCCACGGACCAGGGGTTGGGGGCCCCTGGTGCTAGATGACAGATGATTGTTGACATGATGAACATTCCTGTTCAAGGAAGCTCTAGCTCAGTGTTTCTCAACCTTGGAAGCTTGAAGATGGGTGGACTTCAACTCCCAGAATCCCCCAGCCAGCAGTGCTGGCTGGGGGATTCTGGGAGTTGAAGTCCATCCATCTTCAAGCTACCAAGGTTGAGAAACACTGTTTTAGCTTCTAATGCAATTCTATAGAACATATTTATCAGAGAGGGGGGACATAAAAGATACAGCCCAGTTTTCTGGCCCGTATCTGAGATGCCCGCAGATGTTCTTGGTTTAGGTACCTGATTTGCTTCCACTATCCTGCACTTAGCATGTCTCACGGAAATTGTCAAAGTGTTTTCTGGCTCTAATAACATTTTCCCCCAAACCAGTGGTGGGTTTCTCCCTGTTTGGCCCGCTTCTCCTGAGCCGGTAGCGGTGACGACATGACGTCACCAAATCGGTTCTGCCCCCCGCCCCCCGCGCCCCCCACCCCCATGTTATTCTTACCTTTTATTTGGCCCCACCCCCAATCTATTGCTGCCTCCTGAGTCCCAGCTGATGGCTAGAGGGAAAAAAACTGTTTAAACTCTTGCCCTGGGGCTTCAAAGGGCCGTCCTACAGCTGATCAGGGTTAAAAGAAAACAAATGAGTAGACCGGTGCCTGCAAAAATACATGAGTAGATCAGTGCCTGCAAAAATAAATGGGTAGATCGGTACAGCTCTGCAAGCAGTTAAAAGCCTGGTAGACCAGTACCACTGCTAAATCCTAAAGAATTGTCACATGACCATCAAGCCATGCCTACAAAAAAAGCCATGCCTATAGAACCGGTAGTAAAAAAAATTAGAACCCACCCCTGCCCCAAACCGAATGTTTGTAGAGGATAAAGTAAACTGTCCACACAACAAATCATTATGTACCTCTAATGCATGGAAGATTGACCGCCCTCACATATATGGAAGATGAAATGACCAGAAAGACTGATTCATTTCAGTTTAAAGCATTGTAAATGGAATTCAGTACGTGTCTTGACTGAAGTCATTGGAATAATAAAAACCTTTACGGTTCTCCTTTTTATCATACACTTGAGATATGAACCTGGATGTCAAATTTAGAAGTAAAGTTGAGGGCACACAATGGCTTCTGAGTTTTTTAAAAAAAATGTATTAGGGAAGTAGAGAAGGGCTGGAGCTTTTAAATCAAGGATAGGCAATTTTTGGGTTAAGGGAAAAGTTGAGAACATATAATGGATACACACACAGCAGTTGCTTTGCGGTTTCTCCATTTGCAAAAGTAGCTGGTTGTAACGGGTAGAGTTTGTAAACTCCTATTCATCAAAAGCCAGATGAGCTCTATAGACTGCTTTCTAGCATTACTGTGGAACCCACTGTTGTGCCGAAGAGGTGCATGGATGTTTTCAGGTAAGTCATCAGGCATGAAGGACAATTGACTTTTTGTCATTTTGCATTCATGTGCATGCATGCACACGGACAAATGGAATGAAATAGTGACTCTCATTAAGGCCACAGTAATGCTGGCTATGAAAGGGATGTAGTGACTCAGTGGCTGTGATGCTGAGCTTGTCGATTGAAAGGTCGGCAGTTCAGCAGTTTGAATCCCTAGCGCCGCGTAATGGGGTGAGCTCCCGTTACTTGTCCCAGCTTCTGCCAACCTAGCAATTCGAAAGCATGTAAAAAATGGAAGTAGAAAAATAGGGACCACCTTTGGTGGGAAGGTAACAGTGTTCCATGCACCTTTGGCGTTTAGTCATGCCGGCCACAGGACCACGGAGACGTCTTCGGACAGCACTGGCTCTTCGGCTTTGAAACGGAGATGAGCACCGCCCCCTAGAGTCGGGAACGATTAGCACATATGTGCGAGGGGAACCTTTACCTTTACCTTTAGTGCTGGCTATGTATTTTAAGTCAGTGTTTCTCCTCTTTGGCAACTTTAAGATGTAAGGACTTCAATTCCCAAAGTTCTCCAGCCTGGAAAAGAGATCTGGGAGTTGAAGTTCACACATCTTAAAAGTTGCTAAGGTTGAGAAACACTGTGTTAAGTATTCAGAAAATGCTGGCTAGTCTCATCCAAAGTGGGAAGTGAAACAGGGCCAGGTCTTGTTAAAACACAAGTGGAAGATCACCAGGAAATTTACTGGGAAGTGAACCGAGCCAGGGCTTGTTAATACATGGGTAGACAATCACCAGGGAATTCTAGGGCTATACATTATGAACTGGAAATGGGAAACTGTCCTAGCAGATGACAATAGAAAAGCAACTCCACATTTTTAGTCAAAAACTAACTAGGGTCCAGGGCTCAAGCATAATACAAAAAACACTTGACTTCTTTTAATATTGCCACGGATGTTCTTTCTCTTTTCTTTCTACAGGATAAACAACCTTGTCCATGCATGAACGCAAAGGACAAGTTTCACAAAAGCTCAGACAATGTTTGTATTTGTACACTGGCTTAATGGGGTCTGTTAAAGATCTTGGAGCTTCATTTGCATAACATTGCTAAGCTTGGCTATTGTGAAACCATTAATTTTCCATGCTTACCATGGTACAGAAAGCTCTCACATGTGGTTAGTTTACAGTTTGGTACTGTTTGGTGCAAATCCAGAAATGATTCAGTTCAGTAACCAGGAACTTGTGTGAACCTAGCCCAGATACATTTTTCTCTTTTTTTATTAAAAGTATTCTATAATGGCTCTAAGGTCTTTTGAAACAGGAATTGGTTAAAATATGAAATGCATTCATTTCAGATAGATTACAATTTTGGTTTATTTTTTTGTCCCCTCAATTGGACATCACGAGAAGAAGTTTCTAGCTCCCAAATTAAAACACTGCTGTGAATTCCCATTCATTTCTTTCAAAGATACATATAGTGCAAATGTAAGAAAACAGATTGGTATAAAACACTAGCTGTGATCTGCCTCTTCCCTCCTATGCTTCCTCTCTCTGTGTTGAACGAAAGGAAACTTAGATTAAGGACCGGAGCTTACTAGATTTTTTCCCCTCATTCTCATTGGAATCAGGTTCTCATTATTTTTAATTATTTACATGGCACACAAAGAGCAGATATTTTCTGGACTGTGATAAACAGTGTAGATTATGAAGTGTGATGCACAGTCAAAAAGAGTTGTTAATTAAGGAAACCTGGCTTTCTAGCTTTGCCCAGTCACAGAGCACACCAGAAAGCTTGGGCTGGACACTCTGTAGTTAGAGGTTACATCATAGGGTACTAATCAAAACTGGGATTGGTTAGCTGTGCAAAACCAATCAAACTAGCCACAGTTGCAGTTTTCCTCCTGAGTTTTTTTTTAACATTCCCCTGGGTGGATGCTCCTAAATTAGGTTGTTACTTAGCTCTGTCAGTTTGTTAGTTTGGCCATAGAGAGCCACGTAGACAGACCAACTGTGATGTTTTTTTTATATAAAACCCGGTTTAGGATTAAGCATGTTGTGTGAATCTAGCCCCCCTTTCTTTTACAGATGGAATAAACATTATTTTTCATTATTATTCATTATTATTACTTTCGTACATTATGCTCTGCTTCAAGTTTCTTGCTTGTATTTCAATGATGCCATGGGAGGGCTTGGTTCTTTCTCTATCTCACCCAGCAGTTCTTGGCTCAACTCCCCCTGACTGCAGTTGGGCCTTAGAAGGAAAACCACACAAAGGAAGAGAGAAGGATGCCATGTGGGAACGAAGGGTCCTTATTTTGCATCTCCAGGCTTTATGCAATTCTCACCCCAATCCTGCACCAACTCCCAAGCACTTGGGCCCAATAGCCGGTAGTTTCTGCTACGATAGGTTGTCACATTGCAGAGACGGTTGGCATGGGTATCTTCATAAATTTGTTGGACAGTAGGTGGCACAGGTGGGAATCCAGCAAGGTGAGCTAGGTCCTCCATATAGCTCCACTGCTGTTCCCTCATCTTCAGGAAGTACCGAGCCAACCCTCCATTCTTCAAATGTAGTCCCAGTTGTCTTTGGACTTCAGCCTCCATGTCGGTCACAGAAGGGAGGGAACAGCGCCCACTTAGCACAGCCAGCGCAAATAGCACCTGGCAGTAGAAGTGTGGGAAAGGACAGATCTGCTGACAAAGGCCGATCAAGAAGAGCGACGGGTGCTGGGGGGGCAGTAAATGCTGGTAGAGGGGCCCCACTCCATAATCTGTCTCTTGTAAGCCCAACTGGGCCAAGTCCAAGAAGGGGAAGCTGTACTTGTAGCCTGTACAGAGAATCAAGACATCAGCTGGCATCTTGGAACCGTCTGTGAATACCACCGTCTTTTGCCCCACCTTCAGAAGTGGGGGCACCTGTATCACATCCTTGGGCAGCCCACACACAGGTTGCCTTTTATGGCTGAGCACTACTTGAGCAGCTACACTGGAGAGTTGCAAGGCCAGGTCAACTCCTGACGGACCAGCGCCTACCAGCACTACAGATTGGTTGGCAAAGGGCTCTGGATAGCGGTAAGAGTGGCTGTGTAGAAGACGGCCTGGGAAGAGAGAGAGAGAGAGATAATGTTGGCAAGGCAAGCAATAGCTTCCACCTCATCACAGGCATTGCAGAGGTCACAACGCATATTCAACATATGTGCTTATTGCTCTGTCTCCATGTAATGGTATGGGGGGAATAACCCTGGGAGACAAGAGGAACAGCCAAAAGACTAGCCAATTGCCACGGAAAAGGTATCTCAGCCCACAGAAGGAAAAGGGGCAAGGGAAGCATCTCAGAAGGAACCCTCCCTAGTTTTCTGGAAAGTAGAACTTAAAAGAAGGGAGCAATGTTTTCAAGACTTGCAAGACTCTTACTCTAAGCTTTAAAAAGGAAAAGGTTCTCCTCGCACATATGTGCTAGCTGTTCCCAACTCTAGGGGCCGGTGCTCATCTCCGCTTCAAAGCCGAAGAGCCAGAGCTGTCTGATGACAATTCCCTGGTCATGTGGCCGGCATGACTAAACGCCAAAGGTGGACAGAATGCTGTTACCTTCCCACCAAAGGTGGTTCCAATTTTTCTACTTGCATTTTTTTTACATGCTTTCAAACTGCTAGGTTGGCCGAAACTGGGCAAACAACGGGAGCTCACTACGTATTTGAACTGCTGAACTGCCGACCTTTCAATCGACAAGTTCAGTGTCTTAGTCACTGAGCTACCGTGTCCCTTGCTCTACGCTTACAATAAAGGTAATAATAATAATCATGGTTTGTGCTTCTTTTTCTGAACTATCTCAAAAAGGCTGGCACTATTCTACTTTCCTCTTGCCTGGACCTTTTTGCTCATTTGCCTTACCTGTTGGTGCCTTTGATGTGGTGGTGCATGGTGAAAGTGACTTTGCTCACTTGATCTCTTTAGAACAGAAAGGCAGAAACCAACAACGCTGCAATCCCCCGCAAAATAGGGAGGTTCTGACTTCCTTCACAAGACATGCTTAACCTGATTACTGAATTAACCCTTTCTCTGGGTCTGCTGAATACACTGGAACTATAAATGAGGACCCAGATTGTTGGGGTCAATAGGCTGACTCTGTAAACTGCTTAGAGAGGGCTGTAAAGCACTATGAAGCGGTATATAAGTCTATGTGCTATTGTTATGGAGTCAACAAATAAACTGAATTTGCACTCGATGCTAAACCACATAAAACTCAGGTTAGCAGTAATTAAATATCTGGATTTGACTCTGTTGGCTGTAAGATACAGGTTATGGGTTGTGCAAAGGTATTTGCTATATCTTTGTCTGATCTTGTTAAATGAATGCAGCCTACAAGATACATTTCTAACTTCTTTTCCTTCTTATCATGCCCCTTGGATACTTGGGTACTCTCAGTCAGAGGTATATGGGAACTTCATTCTCTTGAAGTGTTCCTCCTGGCCTATTCCCAGAACTTAAGTAGGCTCTGTGCGCTATCTCTGGAGCATTGTATTCAATTTTTGGAAGCTAAATGGCTTTCATTTAATGAAATTTCCTCCTCTTGGTTCTTGTTTTTGAAATCCAAGTCTGGTAAAATGCCTGTGGCACTTCCAGGAGGCATTGAGATACAGTAAGAATGAGGGGTTACTGCTTGCTGTTTGGTTGCAAACATAGAATTTAAGGTTTTCCATTAAAGGGAAAGGGAGCAGTTTGTTTCTTTACTTATTCTTTTATAAATGAGCTATTCCACTATGTAACAATTCTGGGCCCTGAAGTAGAAACTTTACATTCTCTGCATTCACTCAGACAGGGCAGCTTATGGTAACAATGTATAAAAAAGTATTATGTAGCATAATAAATTTAAAACAATTTTTCAGATAAGGATGGCATTTTTAAAATGGTTGTCTGGTGGCATATTTCGTTTTCTATTTCTCTGACAGTGCTGTTTTTAATTATATTGATTTCTTCTAAATTCCATCTCTACCCATTTCCCTTTCTCTGATTTATCCATTGATACCATCTATTCCATATTGTATAATATTTTGAGTCCTCCTTATCCTGTAACTCTAACACAGTATGTTGGCATTTATGTATATATGTATATATATAATGGAAATTAGTTAAAAAGTGTGTATTGTATATGTAAGTTTGTCTCTTGATTAAGAGAAATTTGTATGTTTTAAATGGTTTTATAAATGAATAAAGTTTTGTTTTTAAAATTAAAAATAAATAAATAAATAAATAAAATGGTTGTCTGGTGTAACTCTGCACTGCAACAAAAAAACCAAACACACACAAAAATCCATGATCAAAGCATGAATATGCAAGGCAGAACTAAGTTCATGGAATTGGCTGCTTAAGACATGAGGGTGGCCATTGGCTTTAAATAAGATCAAGCACATTCATGACAGATGCATGTATTATTGGCTATTAGGCACTGGGCTGTGCTACATGAAACATCAACATTTAGAGGCAGCTTACGTCTAAACAACAGTGGTAAGGGAACAACACCGGAAAAAAAGGCTACTGCCTTCTTGTTCTGGTTGGGTATTTTCCAGGAGCCCCTGGTTGGACAATGTAATAAGTAGATTGTCTATCAAATAAGTCTCTAGAGTCTAGACCAGTGGTAGTCAACCTGGTCCCTACCGCCCACTAGTGGGCGTTCCAGCTTTCATAGTGGGCGGTAGGGGTTTTGTCCCTATTTTATAAATCACCATAACTGTGGAACCGGTGGGCGGTTAGAAAATTTTACTACTAACAGAGATACAAAAGTGGGCGGTAGGTATAAAAAGGTTGACTACCCCTGGTCTAGACTATTTCAATTGATTGGATGATGGGGAAGTAAAATGCTGGACATGGTTTTAGTCTGATCCAGCCACAAGTTCACCCTTGTCTCTAAAGAATAAGGAAGGTTTAAAACTTACCTTGGAAAGTGTCCAACCCAGGAAGGGGAGGTATAAATGGGACAGTGTAATGGCTGCAGAAATAAAACTATTAGCATGAAGGTTGGAGAACAGAGACATGTCAAACATTATAGTGTATTCCCCTTTTCTTATTTGATTTACAAAAGCCTCAAATGATTTGCCTGGTCTTTCATTCATTCTAACATGATTGTGCTAACCTAATCATGAGGTTAGTTGTCTACACTCTACACTCTACACTTTGAATTTTCAGCTCTCCAGAAAACAACAGCAATAACAGCAATAACTTCACACTTGGAAGTTAAACTTGGAAACATCTAATTTGTTGCTCCTTCTCTTCTTATCAAAAGCACCACCCCAGCTCAACTAGGACTCACCCAGTGCAGACCATGATGGCATCAAAGTGCTCTGTGACTTGCTGAGTTGATTCCGGGTGCTGCACTGTTGCTGTGATTTCCCAGGCACCTAGGCTGCCTGAATCCCTCTGGACAGGCCTGACCTCCTCCACTTGCCATTGGAACTGGTGGAGCAAAATGGAAGAGAAGAGGTGAGTTCCAGAAACCAGCTAGCTCTGGTCTGTAAGCCGTGATTATTCTGGAGCAAAACTAATGGTGTAGTGGTGAAGGTGTTAGGCCAAAAACCAGGGCACTGTGATTTATATGCCTCCCTTTCACATGAAAGCCAGCTGGGAGACCATTTACTCTCTCTCACCCCAATCCATTTCAAAGGGTTGTTGTTGGGGAAAATAGGAGGCAGGAGTATTACATATGTTTGCTATCATAAGTTGA
Organism: Ptyas mucosa; assembly: GCA_012654045.1. Taxonomy (NCBI): domain Eukaryota; kingdom Metazoa; phylum Chordata; class Lepidosauria; order Squamata; family Colubridae; genus Ptyas; species Ptyas mucosa. Next base: position 5,351,222 of record WNWU01000013.1, read on the forward strand.
CACACACTCACTCTCTCTCTCTCTCTCTCTCACTCCGTCCCTCCCTCTCTTTCATCCATATCTACCTATCTCAGGATAACAATAATAATTTCAGCTCCTTGGGAAAGGTTTGGTAAGTGTATAAAAATGCCAAATCCCTTCTAAACATCTGGCTGATTGTGTGATCAATCATAATAATTACATAAACAGATGCAGCATTTACTCTGTATTGTATTGAAAGATCTAGAGGCAAACCTTGGCAATTTACTCTGCTCCCGTTTCTCCCCCCCGCCTCCCCAACCAGGGAGCATGCGCCAATTTTTGCTCTGCCGCTCCCTGCTGCTAACAGCCCCATCATCTCTCACCCTGATATGATCACAGACTCCAGACTGCTCTGCATAGCTATCCAGGTAGGCCAGAACATCTGAGTGGTGCAGGAATGAAGGCAGTGATGGGTCAAAAGGGAAATCTGGAAAGGCCATTGATTCCTTGGGCAGGTTGGTCCTAAGAACAGAAGCAGGATAAAACACCCTTTCTGCATTGCATTCCATTCCTCTCCCCTGCTCAGACTCCTTTTTTTTTTGTATTTAAAGAATAGCTGTCTGAGGCCTCCTCCTATTCTTTCTAATACACTGGTAGACTTTGGCATAAAGAGCCCATCCCGAAGCCCAGAGAAGCTGCCACACCCTTGAGTGACTACCTGAGATCACGGTACATGCTAGAATGGATGATTCTTCCCGTGGCATCTTCTTTCTCCTCTGTGTAAATCCAGGTGCCTCCCAAGCGATCCGAGGACTCAAATACCACGGGTGGAGCAAAGGTCTCAGAAGAGGCAAGGATGTGCCGGGCGGCACACAGTCCTGCCGCTCCTGCCCCAATTACTGCCACACGCAGTTTTGTTGGTACCATTTTGCAAAAAGGGTCTGCAGGGGGAAAGTAGAAGATACCTACAATAAGCATTGCAAATGAACCCTCCAGTGATGTTGATTGAAGAAACTTGGGCAGGCAGACTTCCCTTTGATGCCACGGGATAAGACAGAACAGTCACCACACTCAAAAGTCCAAAAGATCATCATTGGAATAACTGGTTTTTGCAAAACTTGGGGTTTTAGAGAGTAATTTGTTAAGAATTAACCAGAAGGGAAAAACAGATGAGATATTTAAGCATAGGATAAAAAGAGATCATATTTTCAGAAAGAGACAAGATCTCAAACCACGGAGCCCTACGCCCAACTCTGTTGTTATTCCTGAGACAACAACCATTTCGAATTATTGGAATATACAATATGCAGGGACCAGAAGTCTGCTTGGTTGTATTTAACTAAAATGTAATAAATTCAGAATTCTCTGTCGGTGTGTGTAATAAAAACTAAGAAAAAAGAAGAGTCTGTTTCATAACAGGCTTTGAAATTTTCTATAAAACAAATAGAATTAGTCTGGGCTAGAAACACTGTAGTGTTCCTAGGAATGAGTATCGGCACTTAATCTCAGAAAGGTAAACAAAAAAAGCAAGATGCAAAGCATTGTTCCAATAGCTCCACTGCTGTGGCTGATGCTAAACTGATGAAAAGCACATCAAAAATAATTCAGAACTTCACCTCTGAATATACATTTGTTGCATAAGCACATAGAGCTAAGCTGCGACTCTTCTAACAGGTAACTGTGCTTTTAGAGTTGTAGGAATAAGAGTTGCTTCCAATCCCCTCCACCTAGCATTACCATTGCCCTTTGTACCTCGTTTCTGAGTGGGACAAGCCAACATGGTGATGATTAAATAGTTAGCTTGTGGATTAACTGGATGTGCCTCATCATGTTTACTTGCTTTCCTCTTTGACTTTATTCTTTTCCTCTCCCCTTTGACTTTGTTCCTTTCACCAATAAAACTGCAAGGGAAAAACTGGGGAAAGACCAAGACATTGGGAAAAAAAAGATAAATAAATTAACTTCTGGAAGCAATTTATAGTTGCAATATGAGAATTCCTCCATTCAAAGCATTGATCTTTGATACACTGTGTAGGCAGTGAGAAATCAAATTAGCCCTTACAGGCTACTTTTGAGTCTTTCCAGGTTTGCTGGCTGGGGAATTCTGGGAGTTGAAATCCACACATCTTCAAGCTGCCAAGGCTGAGAAACACTGGCCTAGGCCGAGCCTCAAGTTCTTCATCCCACTAAGGTGGGATGACATTCTCCTGCTTTGCTTAACCTCACCTGTCTCTCCCTCCTGAAGAGTTCAGGTTCCCTGCCAGCACTAATTTTGTCCATATTGAGCTCCTTCTCCTTGTAAGCTTTACAAGGACTCATCCTTTTGCTTATTTCCCCAAATATCATTGAAATGCACAGCGCAATAATCTCTGGCTGAGTTTGCACAACATTCATGATTGGCTCAGTGAAAAACCGTACAGTTACAATCACACAGTAAGGTAAGGTTGATTGCCGTTAATTTGGATTAGCTCTTAGGGTGACTCAGTCTGTTGTGCAAACTCCATCTATCTAGTTAATTTATGTTTCAACACGTCAGCTCAGAAAATGAATTACTTCAGTAGCTAATTTAAGCATAATGTACAAGCCAATCTGTGATGACACGTGTCTGACTTTGATAGTTTGGTCTTTGGCAATGATTGACAATTAGAGTTTCCATAATATTAGCTTATCAATTTTTTTTGCCTGGAACAGATCTTTGCAAGCTCAGGACTAATTTCTTTTTAATCAGAAAAGATAAATCTTTTAAGATTTATCTTAAGGGATAAATCGACTGGCTGGGCTAAGAAGTATAGGTAGTCCTCGACTTACGACCACAATAGAGCCAAAATTTTCGGTTGCTAAGTGAGACATTTTTAAAGTGAGTTTTGCTTCATTTGATGACTTTTCTTGCCACAATTGTTAAGTGAATCACTGCAGTTGTTAACTGAGTAACACGGTTAAGTGAATCCGGTTTCCCCATTGCATGTCAAAAGGTTGCAAAATGTGATCACATGAGCCCAGGACACTGCAATCATCATATATATGAACCAGTTGCCAAGCATCTGAATTTTGATGTGACTACAGGGATGCTGCCATGTAAGTGTGAAAAATGATCCTCTTTTTTCAGTACCGTTGTAACTTTGAACAGTCACTAAATAAACTGTCAAGGTTCATTTGCCTGTATATGCTTGGCCTTTGGTAGCTGAAGTCCAGCAACAATAGGCTCAAAGCAAAAGTGCTTCTCTTTAAGAACAGATGCAGAGGGCAAGACCAGAATGTTTCCCCATAACTGGTTCTGAGAGTTACAGATTTTGAGAGCTGGACAGCCAGCACCTACAACGCATTCTGGATGATATAGCTTGGAAGGCTGCCCCTCAGACTGAATTCAACTGTCTTTGTGCTGTATGAATCACCTCCTTCGAACAGTCCCACATCCCCAGTTTCTCACCAGACCGATTCTGTGAAACTCTTTTCTTGCTTGAAAATCTTGAGTGGGTTCCCACAACTTGGTTAAAAGGGTTAGCGCGGTTCCAATCGACGCATTATGTGATTCCGGTCTCATGTAGCTCACATCATGTAGCTCACTGCTTTGGACAGACGGTGTGCTGCGGATACAGCAATTGCATTTATTAACCCGGGATTAAGATGCTTGTCCAAACCAGCCTTCAAATTAGACGCGAGGGATCCTGGGGCCCTTCTGCACAGATCAGAGCCAGCTGACAATTTGGTAGAATTGTTGGTTCACAGTTGAACCAACAACTGGAACTCAACTCCCAGTGGTTTTCCTGAGCTGGTCCTTCCAACTTTGGCAGTCCCAGCAGAGGGACCCCAGTAATTAGTGGCCCAGCCAAGCGTTTTGCAAAGTTCCATGTTTAGCTGCCCAAGAGAGTCTCAGGGCCGAGACTGACACTCCGACCGGTGTGTGGCAGCGAGCGGGGCTAGCATCTGGCCCACCCAACTCCTCCACTGATTCATTAGGGCAGGGGTGGGCAACTGTGGCCCTTTTACAACCTGTGGACTTCAACTCCCAGAATTCCTGAGACAGC
>WNWU01000013.1:5355307-5376234 GCA_012654045.1 Ptyas mucosa
CCCTTTTACAACCTGTGGACTTCAACTCCCAGAATTCCTGAGACAGCTTGGCTGTCTCAGGAATTCTGGGAGTTGAAGTCCACAGGTTGTAAAAGGGCCACAGTTGCCCACCCCTGCATTAGGGGGCCTCCTCTAGAGCTGGGAACTTTTCGATGCCTGCAAAGTGCAAACCAAGGCGGGCGGTTTTGCCGTTCTGTTTGTGTTGCATGCCCGCGCGATTCTTCAGCTGTCGCTGTCGCCGCCGCCGGCCCCAAAGCGGAAACACTCACCGCTCGTAGTCCGGTCACGGCAGCTCGAGTCTCCCTCCGTCCCTGCTTGGCGGAGGGACACAGACAGTCCAATGCGGGCAGACAGAGCCTTCGCTCCTCCGGGCCAGAACGGAGGAGGCGGGGTAGCAGCAACAAATGCCGTCTCTTCCTGGCGGCTGCTTTGGGTCCCTCTCCAGGCTCTACCAGGGAGGGCGGGAAAGGAAGAGCGGCCAATTATAGGGCAAGGCAAAGGGCAGCGCTGCCCTTCTTGCGAGGACCATCCTCCGCCCTTCCAAAGCCAGCCGCTGCCTTGGCCCAGGGAGACGGGACGGCTGGCAGTCTGTGAACTGGCTGAAGGACCCCCGAGAGAATCCTTTTGCTGCCCCCTCAGCGCCTACCAAGACATGGTTTATTGGGGGGGGGGGCGCAAAAAGTTATTCTCTCTTTCCCCTGAAACATCCCTTGATTGGAAAAGGGATCTAGCCTCGCTTTAAACTCCAGGCTAGAAACCAGGAGTCCCCTGAATTCGAGTCCCATCTTAGCCATGAAAGCTAGCTGGATGACCTTGGTGGTCCAGTCATTCTCTCTCTCAGCTCAATTCATCTCCCAGGGTTGTCGTTGGGACAATAGGAGGAAGGTGTGTATATTGGCCACCTTGTGAAAGTAATAAAGGGATGCAAATAAATACAGGGATACATAAATTGATGTGCATCAGGGACAGTGATGAAATCTAAAATTTGTTACTACCGGTTCTGTGGGCGTGGCTTGGTGGAGGGGGGTTAATGTGACTGGGTGGGCTGGCCATTTTTTTTTAACTTTTAAAACCATTTTTTCTACAATCTCTTCCGCGAAAAGGTTGTTAAAAATGCTTTCAAAAGGCTCTGACAATCCCAGCTGAGTTGCCTGATCGGCAGAGGCTTTTTTTTCTTTTTTCTTTTCTTTTTTCTTTTAAATTTGATTTATATGCCGCCCTTCTCCGGAGACTCAGGGCGGCTTACAATGTGTTAAGCAATCGCCTTCATACTTTTGTATATTTATACAAAGTCAGCTTATTGTCCCCATAATCTGGGTCCTCTTTTAAATGCCTCTGACAATCCAAGCTGAGTTGCCTGATTGGCAGAGGCTTTTTAAAAAAGCCTCTGCCAATCAGGCAACTCAGCTTGGATCATCAGAGCATTTAAAAGAAAAAAAGCCTCGATGATCACGTGGCTCAACTGGGCATGGGGGAGAGGGGCAGGGATTTTTGCTACCGGTTCTCCAAACCACCCCCTCCATTGCTACTGGATCGGGTGATCTGGTGCGAACTAGGAGCATTTCACCCCTGATCAGGCACGTTCTGCTTCCTTTATGTTTCTTTCACTTTCGGGTAAAAATCACAGGGTTTTGTTTTGCTATTATTCTTTCCACCTTCTGGTTTTCAGTAAAATTGGATGGGGCGATGCCCTTTAATGTAATTTGTGTTTTGCAGAATAAAAACGTTGATAGTAGATATTTAGGAATTTTTACGTATTATAGAACCTGCTGTAGCTCAGAAACTGGCATTGGCTGATGAGTTTTGCAAATCTATTATAGCATCACTAGAGGGAGCTCTGATCAGCTCACAGCACAGTACTGTATTCGCTATAATATGGCATTCAACATTCAGGAAGAGTGAAGATAGGGCTGATTTGAGAACACTAGTGGGATTGGAGAATGGCTGTGCTAATGCTGGTTTCATGGACTCTATGGTTAATTTGCCCTTCATTCTTCTTAGCTGTAAAGTAATTTTTAAATCTTTCATTGTTCCAATATTTATCTTTTATAAGCCACCCAGAGTCATTGTAACAATAAGATGGAATATAATGAATACATGAATTGAATTCACTTGGAACCTGATGGCATAAATTTGAGGAACATTTTCTTTGAAAACAACATTTCCTTTTATTGCTTTGCTAATGGATCTGGCCACTTTCGTTCAAGGTCTTTTTCCTCTTATCTCTGCAAATGGATATTTCATCCAATGAACTCCAGGAAAAGTGGAGAGATCTTTGTCAATCTGTTTGTGACAGCAGACGAGCTGTCCCCCCTCCCCAAAGTTCTATGACTACAGGGTAGAGCAGTGTTTCCCAATGGTAGTCATTTTAAGATATCTGGACTTCAATTCCCAGAATACCCCAGCTAGCATTGCTGGCTGGGGTATTCTGGGATTTGAAGTCCAGACATCTTAAAATGGCTACCTTTGGGAAACACTGGGGAAGAGGGAAATAATGTGTTGTCTACATTTTGCAAGGTGGCCTTCTCTACATCTTCCTGCCAACACCAAACCTGTCCAGGGCAGCATGCAAGATAAAGATGCTCAAGAGTTAAAGTAATCTGACCCAGGAGGTCATGGCATTCAATCTTAGTGGAAATGAGGCAAGGGCCTTTGAGGCATGTGTGAACACAAAACATCTGCTAAGCCTAAGGGCCATATCCAGAGTGGCTATGAGCTGTATCTGGAGGAGGCATGGATTCTCTGCTGGCATATCAAGGCAGAGATTGTTTTGGTAACTAGAAATCCCACTACAAGGAAAATAATATTTGAATGATGGTGTAGAAAAGGAAACTTACAGAAATAAATAATAGAAACTGGAATTTCTGAGATTTCTTCAAGCTGGATAGGCAAGGAGCTGCTGTCAAATATCCTGTGGAATACTGAGTTGTTCATTCTTCTGGACAAATGGGAGAGCTTCTTGCAGTCCTATGCATGCTGGTTTCTTAAAGGCACAAGTTTCATCTCCAATGAATTATCTTCATTGGATTTTACATCAGTTTTCAAGGAACCGACCATGTTCCCTTGTGTCCATTAAACAGTTTTCAATGAACATTTTTGGTGAGAAAATGGGTTCAGCCAAGAGAGTTAGGAAATTAACAGCTTTGTAAGGAAAGATTTATCTTTTTTACCAGGTTAAGGTGATGTTAGGTTTAGAATCATCCCTCAGACATGAGGTGGACTTCGATTTTTTATAAGGCATAGGGTTCCATATAAACCTTGTTCTATGTCTGTGGTGAATTCCAAGATTAATTTTGGTTCCAAATTTCTGCCAAATCCTTTCAAGTGCTCAAAAGCTGGCATAAGCAGAAATGTTCTTTCTGCGCCAACTCAGAAAGCTCAAACTGCCCAAGGAGCTGCTGATACAATTCTACAGAGGAATTATTGAGTCTGTCATCTGTACTTCTATAACTGTCTGGTTTGGCTCTGCAACCCAAAGAGACAGACACAGACTTCAGAGGATAATTAGAACTGCAGAAAAAACAATTGCTACCAACTGCCTTCCATTGAGGACCTGTACACTGCACAAGTCAAAAAGAGGGCTGTGAAAATATTTACAGACTCCTCCTGTCCTGGACATAAACTGTTTCTACCCTCAAAATAACACTATAAAGCGCTGCACACCAGAACAACTAGACACAAGAACTGTTTTTTTCCCATCACTCTGCTAAACAAATAATTCCCCCAACACTGTCAAACTATTTACTAAGTCTGTATTACTATTAATCATCTCATCTTTTCCATCACCCATCTCCTTCCACTTATGACTGTAACCTTGTTGCTGGTATCCTTACGATTTATATTGATATTGTTTCCTGATTGCTTATTTGTACCCTATAACTATCATTAAGTGTTGTACCTTATGATTCTTGATGAACGTATCTTTTATTTTATGTACACTGAGAGCATATGCACCAAGACAAATTCCTTGTGTGTCCAATCACACTTGGCCAATAAAAATTCTATTCTGTTCTGTTCTGTTCTGTTCTGTTCTAAAGCTAGATGTGCATAGGATCGTCAGAATTTACATCAAGCACATCTAAAGGCACAGGAAGGCAGAGAGTCTGTTCATTTCCTCTTGGGCAAATGTTTTAGGAAGATGAGTAATAGTCTTCTCCTTCAGCAGATGAGCTAAGGGATGCATCACACTGGCCTATTCAGCTAAGCAACAGTCAGCTACCCAGGGCTATTATTGCCCCCTTGGGCAGAGGAATATTAGCCCTGTCACCAAGGGCTCTCCTGTTAGACATAGACGGTGACATGGTCAGAAGCATCAATCCTCATGAAACATTATAGGAAAACAAGTTTGAATTTGCAGAGGCAGCCTATGTTCTGTCAAGGCTTCCTAAACTTTTTCTCCCTCACCCCCAGGGTACTTCTTTTCTGGTTGGCTCTGTCTTCGGGTGCTTGAGAATGGCACTTAGGACAGGACTTATCAGGTCACTAAAGATGCACTTGACAGTCTCATCTTTGCAAGGGCTTAGTAAGAGTCTTTATAGTTACCTAGGAAATGTTTATGCTCTAAAATTAACACTGAACCATCCGATTGTTATGTAGCATAGGCTGATTTACAGCTACATCACTTTCTGTCTAATTGAACTGTAATATAACTTTATTTAGACCTCTGTCATTGAAAGTCAGTTCATGAAACGGAGGGGTGGCAAAAAGTTTAGGATCTGCCTTTTAGTAATGTTGAAAGAAATATCCCTCTGGCTTCGGTTCCAAGTGGGGAAAAAGACACTTGATTCATGGAAGTTGCTTGAAAAGAAGGTTTATTGATGAACAGGATCACATGTCTTGGAGAACTTGGGCAAAAAAAGGGAAAAGATGCTGAGAGTCCCTGAGTTTTATACCCTCTCTGGCTTTGAACTTCTTGGGGCACAAGAAGAGTATCCTGATTGGCTGCTGTCAGAGCTCACGGCTAGCTTTGTAGGTTGTCTGTGCTTATTTTGGTTGAATCTTGTTGGGTGATGCAATGAAGGGCAATTAAATGGCTTTGCCTGAAGGAGGTAGATCTTTTATGGGCTTTAATGGCCCATTGACAAAAGTGGGGAGCCGAGTTTCTGCCTCCCTTTTAAGGGAAATATTCTACCCTCTTAATATTTCCTAAAATATTTGATTTTTCTAGGAGAAGGGTGGGTTTTAACTTCCTGCAGTAAGATGATGTTATCACCAGCAACCAGATCCATCTTGGGTGAACGAACAGAAAGACACTTCGCAGTGAACTATTTTATTTGGCTGCACCCAGAAATGTTTGATCCGTGTTTATAACAGCATTTTATGTGCAGATGCAGATAACTGAGATCGCTTGCTTTTCTTAGTTACGCTTGCTTTTTTCCTCTAATATGGGGAATCCCGATTCTTAATTTTACACCACTACCCCCCCCCCCCCCCAATCCTTATGTTGCAACTATTAGCGACTGCGCTCCTCTCGCGTTCGGAAACGTTCCGCAGTGAAAAGCACATCTCAGAAGATCAACCCCCTTTTTTTTTTAACCGCGGCTGTTCGCCTTCGCAGGTACGTCTCGCTCCCTCTTCCCCCCGCCCGTACTATTGACCCGGAAATCTCCCAAGATATTCCCGCTTTCAATCCATTTCCGTTCTCTCCCCACCCCCTATTTTGCAGCCGCGAAATGGTATATTCGAACCAATCAGCGGCCACTTTTTTCCCGGTCCACCCACCCGCCGTCCGAATGGTTTGTCCCCCCGCTTTAAAAGAGACCGCGTGGAGGCGGTTCGTTCTTTTCCGCGCTTCGCTGCTGACGTTATCGAAGGAGGGAGGTGAGATTTCATGGCGCCCCAGAAAAAGGGTGTGAATTGCGGGGGTGATGGGTCGGTCTTTGTCTGGGCCTTTTGTGAGCCAATTGTTCTCCCTGCTGTTTGTGTTACCCGGGGGCCTATGGCGCCTCGCGTGGGCCTTTAATTTTTTCCCTTCGCGGGATGATGAGCCGAGATAGGAAGTGCCGTCAGATGCGAGAACTGACGAGAGACTCCTCGTGGCTGACCGCAAGTTGCCCTCTCTTCCCCTGCAGCTATTTCTGCCTCCCGAGACAGGCCTAGGTTCAGTCCAGACCAAAAAAAAAAAAAGAGGAAAAGGAGAGGAGATAGGCTCAACCTCCCACCGACATTACAGAAACCTCCTTTTTTTTAGGTTCTTTCTCCTCTAATCTTGGATTGTGTTGCAGGTTTTCTGCCGTTGCCATGTGGGATGTGACTTCAAAAAGCCATAGAAAGGATCAATGTGTAGAGTTGCGGGAGAAACATCCAAAGGTAAATTCAAAAGCCTCTCAAGTTGGATAATATGGAAGGAAGGCTCACCGTGATGATATAAAACCTTATATATGCTGGAATTACCGGCAGACTCTTGCTGTTGAGATGGTTCTTTCTGAGGAGCCTCTATGGAGGGAAAACCATTGTTCTCCCAAACACTCTTTTATTACAGGCCTCACTGTTTTTCCCCTTTCTTCAGGGAGCCAGAAGCTGCCCTCCAAGATGAGCAGTTGTGATTGAAATGCCGACTCTTAGCTGGAAAAGATGTAAGTCAAATGGATAGTTCTTGGCTTGTAAGGGGGTGTGCCACATGTAAAAATATTTCAAACCCAGAACAAACTCTTATATCCAAGTTTGGTTCTAGAATTCAGGCAGTTTAGAATCTGGACAAGATATAATTTAGTTGCTGGACTTCTGTGGAAAGTTTGCATGTTAGATGCTAGAACTGCCCTTAAGTAACAAATCTGGGATACACTTTTCAAAGAAGCCTAAGTAAGGTGTCACCTTATTATCATTTGCTCCCAAAAAAGTCCCTTCCAGCTACATATTTAAAACCCATTTTAAATTTTTTGTAAGTCCTTCACTTTTAGCCAAGTTGGATACTATGCTCTAAACAGTCCTTCCTAGGATTCTTTGGTTATGTCCATGTGGTGATGGTTCAATAGAAATTCTAGGCCATATACTATTATACTGTTCCCTATATAAAGTATCTAGACAAACCCTTACATATCCTGTCTTGAAAAAATTTCCAGGTAGGAAGTGCAATTTCTATTTAATGCTAGTAATCAAAGAGAAGAATGTGAAAATAACCTCTTAATTTCTGTGCTACCATTCCTACAGTAAGATGTACCATTATTTAGGATTGGAGCTTATTTTGTTTGGGTTCATTAACCATGATTTTAATTTTAGACTCAGTTATATTTAATGTTTTTCTCTTACATGTGTGCACACATGGATGTAAACCTTTTCCAGCAAGCCGGGTTGGCTTAAAAATAATTTTAAATGTTTTAATTGGTTAGTTACTTTTAATGTATGGGGCCAAGTTTATATATATTCTTAATTGCTTTTAATGTTTGTATTCTTTGTTTTTTAATTTTGGCTGTACACCGCCCTGAGTCCTCAGGGAGAAGGGCGGTTTATAAATCTGAAATTAAATTAAATTAAATTTATTCAGTATTGCTTGTATCTGGCCTTGGGACTAATAAAATTAGAACTGATAATCTGGATAAGGCAAGATTTTTTTTCTTGGCTTACCTATTTGAGAGAAAACATGACTTCTATTAATTTTTGTAATAATTTATAAATAATTGAATGCAACAAACATACTTGATGTTCCCTCCAATTTTCCCCAGAATAATATCCCTGTGAGGAGGTGGGTTGGGCGAAGAGAGCGACTGGCCCAACATCCAGCCAGCTTGTACACCTAAATTGGGACTAGAATTCAGTCGTCTTGGTTTCTAGGGCACCATCTTAACTTACTACACCAAACTAGCTTGGCAGCAGGAATTCCCAATTCTTTTTCTCTCTTCTTTAGGTTTCTCATCTACCCAATCTTCAAAGACGGAAGTCTCTCCAGATTTCCTTGAAGAGGCTTGTTAGATACACACTACTGTGAACATGGTTTAAATCAGACCAGATTTGCATTAAAGTTGAGAACTGAAAGAAGATTTTAGAAGAATACACTTCTAAGACACATGGAGGTAGTAGGTATGTATCTAGTTCAATCTTTGTGTAGCTGAGATCCTATCTGGTAATCTGGACAATTTGAAAGCGGTTTTCAGGTCATACTAAAAAAGATCTGTACCCTGGAATGTTAAATGTATTTTGCTGGGATTGATTTCTGCTTATTTTCAAAGGGCACTGTTCACCCAGGAATACTAATAGGGGATATCGCCCTTCTCTCCCTCGAGTTTGTTATAAATGTTCACAAACTCCATATAAGAAGCCATTATTAATACAAGTAAAAAGTGCTTCAATGTTGCTAACCAATTTGTAAAATCTTGTTTCAGGCTTGGATAAATTATTACTACAATTCAATGCACTCAAGACTACTATTCCCAAATTTGGCTAACAGCAAGATGTATATATATCAAAGGAGATAACTATACTAAATTAATGCAGCAAATAAAGACAGGTTTGGACAAATGGAAAAATCTACAATTTGTTGATCAGAACAGCCACAATTAAAATGAATATTCTACAGAAATTTTTACTTTTCTTTCAAGTAATTCCGATAAAACTAGGGGGAGACTTTTGAAGAACGATAACATAATTTATCTGACAAGGAAAGAAACCAAGAATCAAATTAAAAATTATACAGGACACTAAAAATAAGGGAGGATTTGGGCTACCAGATTGGGAGCTGTATTAAGCTTCAGTGCTTACATGGCTAAAAGTGGCTAAACCTAAAGAATAAAAGGATGTTGGCCATAGAGGGACATTACTTACAGTTAGGATGGCATGCATTTATATGGGGTGGGAAAAACAAAGCACATGGCTACTTCCAAAGACACCAGGTTAGAAATGCTCTGTTAATATGGGTTAAAATTAAACAGAATCACTATATGAAAATACTTTTCCACAATGGAAGCACTAATATATCCTAACATGTTAGATCTGGATAAAATAGTAAGATATAAAGTTATATTAAATGAACAAGGGAAATTAAAAACAAAAAACAAAACAGACTAAAAGATCAGAGAATTGACATAGACTGGTGGCTTTATATGCAAATATAGACGAGATACAAGGATGCAGATAAATATGGCTTCTATAGTGAACCACAAGAATTGGATAAGATTGCAGGGGACAGATGAAAAACTGATGTTTTACAGCTATCTATTGAGTTTCAAAATGGAAGAAAAATCAGTAAAGGAAACAACATGGGCAAAAAATGTTGGGTATACTATAGAACTAGATAATTGGCAAAAGCTGTGGGAAAGAAATAGATCAACAATGTCAGCATCATATAAAGAAAATGCACAAAATGTTATATAGATGGCATCTACCATCAGCAAGATTAGTAAAAATGTTTCCAAACATGTCACCGGAATGTTGGAAATGCAAACGGGCAAGGGATCTTATCATGTGGGCCTGCCCATTGGTGGAAAAATTGGGCAAGGATAAAATGGTTAGAGGAAATGATAATACAACAAATAGACCTAAAACAGAACTAGGCATAGTAATAGGGAAATGCAATAAAATAATTCAATATTTAATGTTACATGTAATAGAGGCTAGAATTATGTATGCACAAAATTGGAAAAATGGAAGTATACCCACAGAAGAAATGGTAATAAAACATTAGGTTATGCTGAAATGGACAGATTAACAATGGAAATTAAAGACGGGAGAAACCGTTTTACCTGATATGGGACTTAAGGTACAATTGTCTAGCCTAGAATTCTGGGAGTTGAAGTCCACAGGTTGTAAAAGCCACATTTGCCCACTCCTGGTCTAGACAATAGATGCAAAGGTTAGAAAATGGGATGATGAAAGGGTAAACAAATATAGGTATAAAGCTATATAGAAGAATATGTATTGTAAGCAATATTGGTACTAGACTACATAATTGCGAATCAAAATATATAGTGATAAATGTATAGAGAAGTGTGTTCTAACCATGGATACAATAGATATAATTGTCATATAATACCAAGTTTTTTTAATTTATTCTATGGACTATGAATAAGAGAAAATGGTCCAAACTAGGATATATAACTGATATATTTAAAAATGTGCTGATACAACCAGCATATTGTTGCAAAATTGAAATTGTGATGTAAAATGAAGGAAAATGTACAATAAAAATATTTTTGAAAAACTACTGAAAGTATCCATTTTTCCTTTGACCCTATGAAGATGTACATATTGGGGTAAAGAGATTCTTTCCCCCATTATTGTGGCAGTAAACTTAAAAGCTAACTTCTCTTCCCTTGTACGCAATTACTGAAGGGGTCCAGTTTCAGAGCCCTACAGATGGCAGAGAAGGATCCTTTGATGTATACAGAGCATATGCACCAAAGAAATTCCTTGTGTGTCCAATCACTAGGCCAAACATTCATCTTGCACCTCTTAAAGACAGCAATCTCAAAGGTATCCAGGCCCTGGGCCATCTAGGACTTTGGAGGTAACATTACTTTGAATTTCATCCATAAGCCAGCTGGTGGCCAGTGCAGCTCCCAAACAGTATTAGGGAGTCAAACTAAATACGCTCCAAGCCTATGAAATACTGGCCTAACCAAAAGTTCTGGGTGGCTATATAGAAAATGAGTGGTACTACCAGTAGTTTAGCCAGAAGGAGAGAAAAAAGATGCACCTAAAGGTGAAACTGATCTGTTCCATCTGTTAACAGTTTCCGTTACTTTTCTGCAGCCCTTAAGATTTTTTTTTACTTAAGCCTGTAGATAAACTCCCTTAAAATGCCTATTGAAGTTACATGAAAAAAATAACACCAGGTGAACTATTAACATTAGTTTCATGACACCAGTATTCTCTTTTGCTTCTGTCAATTTTGTACCTAATGGAAATTCATGCAGATTATGGCATCTCTTCTGTCTTCATGTTTATCAATGTTACGAAGGGAGGTTCCCTGGAAGATGTATTTTTGTTACCTGAATTTTCCTTTTATGACGCATGAGGAAACTTGGATATTGCCACTTGGCACAAGTGGGCACAAGACACACACAATGTTAATTTGTATAAGCAACTGCACTTAAGTTGCCTGTCTTGAGAGTGTAATTAATCATTGTTTACTAAAAGAGATGCACTGAATAATGTTTATTCTCTTTAATGTTTTTCCTGGAATTGTGAGCTGGGCTACCATAGTTTCCTATAGGTGGGGACAAAAGTCTTGCATTATTAGACCAACTCCATGGAAGAAGGAATTCGTTCCAGTTGCAGATTGAATTGCTTTACATTTTATGTGAGTTTCTAGTTTCCTGATCATTGCAATTGAGGGATATAAAAAGTAAAATATTTATTTTTTTTATCCCCCCCCCCCTTTTAAGAAAGTCTCTTTATATTCAGGCTGTTTATTTGACATAAAAAAGAAACCAAGAAAACTAACCAAGCCTCCATATTGTGTATTGGATTAATGGGGTTGAAGTGACAGCATAACTTCACATTCCAGGAATGATGATGATCACTACCCACCTTCTTTGTATAATTCAGTGTAATGACTGTCCAGCCCTGTTCAGCAGTTGCACAAGATTTAGCTTCCCATATCTGCAAATACATTTTCACTAGGAGAAACAGCCATCTTTCAAACAAGTTTTATTTCTTGACAAAGCATATAAAAGACTTTGGCTACATGCAAACTAGGACAATATGGAGCTGCTGGATTTCTATGAAGTACCAGATTGACACTACTGAAAACATACAAGTACTCAAAATGGGCACAACAGCAGTGGGGTTTGAGGGAAAAACATTGATCTTGAAAATTGGTCACATGATGAACCGCACCCCCTCCCTAAAGTAGATTAGTCCTAGCAATTGCAATCAGAGCCCACTCTGAAAGGTATCAGTTGTTGGATGCTCTTCAAACTTGCCAGGATGAAGTGCTTTTGATGTACCAAAACTATAGTGTTGAAAGCTCACACAAGAGATTGGCGTGATAGTTAATTTGGGCAAGATTCTTCATGGGTAGCTCAGAAAAACAACAAAGCCAGCATTTACTTCATGACAGTCAAGTGCTGCAAAGGCTTGGTGACTAAAGCTCCTTTACGTGTGTAATCCAGGTACTAAACATCAGGAAAAATTGACCCTATCAAGCTGAATTAATTCTATTGTCTCTTCTGCGCCACAGTGATGAAATCCAGAGTAACTGAAAGCTGCACTTTTTCCACAAAGTATAATTATAGCAACTTGCAACAAATACCTGGGGTTGCCCTCGCCCACATTTCATCCCTTGGTGCCTAGAGCGAGGCCTTGCTAACCCTAAAAGGCATCCCCGACACACCAGGAAGGCACATGTTTTTAAGTACCACAAATTCACACTCCTTAAAGCAAGGGAATGGGGAGTTTTTCATTTATACTGATTTGTTTGCTTTATGAACCAATGTAATCTGTGTCATCTATCAACGCATAGTGTCTTACTTCTCTTGTATTTAAATTTTATTTCATTCTAGAGACAGACTTCAGAAGGTGCAAGTTATTCAGCACTGCTGACTCGCACTGCTTTCGATTTATAAAAATTACATTTGAAGACCAGC
Source organism: Ptyas mucosa (assembly GCA_012654045.1). NCBI lineage: Eukaryota > Metazoa > Chordata > Lepidosauria > Squamata > Colubridae > Ptyas > Ptyas mucosa. The sequence continues at coordinate 5,367,829 of WNWU01000013.1, forward strand.
AATCTTGTAGCACCTTAAAACTTTACAAATAAATCTCATGGATTTCAGCCAACTTCATCAGATTCATGGCATAACCTGAGATAGGTACACATCCATGGCTTATTTGGGACAGGAGACAATAAATTGGTTGGGAACGGATGAAATGCAGAAGGTATAGTAGTGATGGTTACCTTCTTGGCAGTGATTATTCAGTGAGACATTCAAAATTGTTTTGGTGAGTCGATTAACATGTTTCTAATCCATGGGATTAATTTTGTTTTTATCCAAGCATGGAATTTTTCCACCTAAAACTTCTATTCAAAGTAATTCATTTCGAAAGTAAAAACTCCTCCATAATGAGTACAGAATTATTTGTACCTAATATGAAAATTTAGTGTATTTAACTAAAGTGTTTAACCTGGAGGGAAAAAGCAGGCTCAATAGTGGCATTGCATTTTTGTGTGTTTCTTATACCTTCCACTGAACAGTCAACTAGCAATCACCCCTGTGATAACTACAAAGTTTCAGGAATTAAAGGGATGCTTTGATTTGGATACTGCACTGAATAAGTAGTTGGGATTGGCATAAATAATCCCTTCCAGTATAATTCTATATAATGGTTCAAAATTGTAGCAGATCATTAATACGTGAATTGCAGCCAACTTTGTAAGTTGGCCTTCCCTTTTTGGTCCTGCAGGTTAAGGAATTAAAAGTTTTTATTAGAAGAGAGCTTCATTAGCATAAACTAGCCAAGATCCTTTGTGGTTATAAAGGATCCATTTGGCACATCCTAGGCAAATGAGAGAGAACTCTTATTTCATGTCTGAAACAAACCGGTAGAAACCTGTTCTGTAGATTCATTTGGCAGCAGCTTAACCTCAATAGCTTCACCTGTCCATACCTGCCTGGTCTTCATGTCTTCCAGGCCACCATCATTTTGGTCTTCATCCTGTGAGGAAAGACCTTCTTGGCTCTCAAGGTCACTCACCTGACTTTCCTGACTTTCCCCAAATTCAAGAATAGTTGGGAGATTGCTTTGGGTAGGGCTTCGTTTCTTAAGGCTAACCAGAAAGGGCTGTGGCAGGGAGAATATGTCCACATTATTGCCCAGATCAATCCAAGTCATGCTGGGGAAGTTTCTGGTGTCCTTCAAAGTTTCAGTCAGGTCCCGGAGGACGGCTTTTGTAAGCCTGTTGCCATTAAGGGAAAGAGTTGTGAGACGAGGTAGGGCACTGAGAACTGGCAAAAGCTGGAGGAACATCTCATCTGTCATCTCAGTGAAGCAAAGCTCCACGTTTTCAATATATTCAGAGCTGTGCTGGAGGTACGAGATAACCCGGTCTAATTCCTTCATGGTCAAAGGGATGCCAGACAAGTCCACTGTATTGTCCAGAGGATTCCCCACCAAGATCGTTTTCAAACTGCAAAACAATTAAAAATGGAAATTATTGATTCATTTCCAGTTTATTGTAACAGCTGTAAAAGTTGTCAGTTCTTGACTAGGAAAATTATTTTGACAATAGCTTAATAATTCAGCCGGGAGTAAACAATGAATCTATCAAAGACAGTAATTTTTCTAGGGGATATGGCAGTCAAATTTGTTAATATACAGTACTCAATGACTACATCGATAGCATTTACTTGATTACCAGCCCATTTTGGGGGTATGCACAGTACAGAGCTATTAAGTGAATAGGCTGGATTTGTATCATGGCAAGTCATTCACACAAAGCAACATTAAAATTAACTATGCTTATATTATGTAAATTCATAGTCATTTGGTCTTTGGGGGAACATTTGTTCTATAAACAATATTTATATAACAGGCAACCCACATATCCAAAGCTGTTCATATATATATATATATATATATATATATATATATATATATATATATATATATGTTATGCAGACATGATAAACATGGAGGGTGGAAAAAGGCAGGTTATGAGAAGCATCCGACATAACCATTTTCTAGGAAATCATTTTTTTCAATAAAATTTATACCAACAGGACAAATAAAGCACCAAGCCTATTAAGTAGTAGTCTCTCTTTAAAATAGGGAACCATACAAGGAAAGCAGATTATGTCTCTAATGCTTTTAAAGGGCATCTGACAATATAAAGCTTAACAAAGGCACAAGATTACTTAAGCATAAGAAACATCCAATAAAATGGATGGCTTTTATTGTCTTGAGAAGACAGGTAAGATATACTGGTGTCAAATACTTGAAAGGGTGATATTTTAAATTCAAAATATCTTCCCTATCCTAGACTGTAGGATTCACAATAATACAAGTGCTGTATCGCACAATAAGCTACTTATGGTAGCTTCCCACTAAATTTTAAGAACTTCAGGGCAGCAGTTTGAACAATAGAAGCAGTCACCAAACAAAAAGATGAGCGCCCATCGCTGAATATCCAAACACAATCAAGATGAATATTTGTTGAAAATGCTTCATTTTGGATTTTTGATTAAACAGTTGGGGGAGGGGGGACACACAGGTCCAATTCTATGAGTCTAAGGGAGTGCAAGGTTTGCTGAGATTAGTTCCCCTTTACTCTTGTTATTTTATCACAGACTTATTGAGTCATGAAATCTGAAATTACCACCTGGAATCTGAAATCAGCTCCTCGCCTCAATATATTGTACAGGGACACATGGGCAGGCACAGAGCTTCCTTCCTTTGGTGGGGAGGAAAAAAACCCTAAGTGACTCACACCGAAAGGAGTGAAACCACTGCATTGCAACAAGGTGAGGATCATAAAACATTCTGCTTGCAGAAGCAGCAATTCAGAAATGCAAATAGAGGACATCAAGAAAAAAAGTTATGAAAACCTTTCTAGAATCTTTTAACTGATACTAGCAGAGACCTTCAAGTGCAGAAAATATAACAACATGAGGAAGAAGATCAATTAGACTTCAGTGTTCTGATTCATAACAAATTTCTACAGTTTTACTAGCACTTCTTGGAGGGTTCTATTTAGATGCTTTAGTAAATATACTCAGAGACCTAGTTAATAGGAGCAAACCCTCATTTTACTTGTTTCTTCACTGTTTGAGACTTCCAACAGCTGCATCTTATCTCCTAGTTTTAAATAAAGTACTAGACTGTCTTACAGTAAAAATGATCATAATGGAATAATCATAGAATTAAAAAAAATAAAAGCACCGTGTTTCCCCCAAAATAAGACCCTGTCTTATATTTTTTTGAACCCTGAAATAAGCGCTTGGCCTTATTGCCACGCGCTCAAAAGCCCGATTGGGCTTATTATCAGAGGATGCCTTATTTTGGGGGAAACAAGGTATCAGTTAAAACACTATGCAAATGGTCTGCCTAAAATACATTTAAAAATAAGGAAAAAGGTTGTGGCATTTTGTGAACGTTCTTTCTGTGCCAACTCAGGAAGCTCAAATTGTCCAAGGAGCTGCTGATACAGTTTTACAGAGGAATTATTGAGTCTGTCATTTGCACCTCTATAACTGTCTGGTTTGGTTCTGCAACCCAACAAGACAGACACAGACTTCAGAGGATAATTAGAACTGCAGAAAAAACAATTGCTACCAACCTGCCTTCCATTGAGGACCTGTACACTGCATGAGTCAAAAAGAGGGCTGTGAAAATATTTACAGACCCCTCACATCCTGGACATAAACTGTTTCAACTCCTACCCTCAAAAGGACGCTATAGAGCACTGTACACCAAGACAACTAGATACAAGAACAGTTTTTTCCAGAATGCCATCACTCTGCTAAACAAACAATTCCCTCAACACTGTCAAACTATTCACAGTAGAATGTATTATTATTGCTATTGGTCTTCTCATCATTCCTGTCGCCCATCTCCTCCCACTATGACTGCATGACTGTAACTTTGTTGCTTGTATCCTTGTGATTTATATTGATATTGATTGTTTCCTAGTATGATTTGATTGCTTATTGTACCAAGTGACTGTCAGTGGGTGTTGTGCCTTGTGATTCTTGATGAGTGTATCTTGTCTTTTTATGTAGACTGAGAACATATGCACCAAAGACAAATTCCTTGTGTGTCCAATCACACTTGGCTAATAAAGGATTCTATTCTATTCTATTCTATTCTATTCTATTCTATTCTATTCTATTCTATTCTATTCTATTCTATTCTATTCTATTCTATTCTATTCTATTCTATTCTATTCTATTCTATTCTATTCTATTGCTTTATACAGAAAAATACCAATGTGAACAGACTTGGTCCAGCAAAGTTTAGTGGAAGAATTGCCCATCCAATTTGCAGTTGTCTCATGATTTCAGGGCCTCAAAATCTACTCTCAGTAATGTACGTCCACAAACAGGTACAAAAATCATTTAAAAATCTTAAATTCATAGCAGCATTAGAATACTTGCTGGACTTTATTTCCTCCTAGTCTATAAAAGTTACAGCCTTCTAGATGTTACTGAATAGCCATAGCCAGCATAATCATTGGTAAAATATGCTGGAAATTAACTCAGGAACACGGAGTTCACACATTATCATTACATTAACACACATTATCCACCCCTTTGGCCTAGTAGTAAATAGGCCAAAAGTAGGTTCATGCTAATTTAAGGCTGTGCCAATCTGAAACACCAATATTAAAACATAAATACAGTTTCATATCTATTTTTAATTTGGCAAAGTTGAAACTGCAAGAACTAGAATTGATTCAAAGGTGCGTGCGCATACACACATACAGAGTTGAAACCTGGAAAAGGATCAGAAATGATAGGTTTAAGATATTTATCTCATTAATGTTATGACACCAATAAGAAAAAGAATAGAATTCTTTATTTATAATGAATGGTATCAAAGCAGAAGGGATTTTTCTCTTCTTTCTTACTTTCCTGTTTATATTTTCTGATCAAAAATGAATGCAAAAATTTCTTCATAGAAATAGCTTCTGATTATTTCTACAGATTTTTCACAATTTCAAAATTTTGGTACAATCTGATGAAGTGAAAAAAAAATACTCTCTGAAGTATATCTGGTTCAATTTAAATGGGAGGGGGGGAGGAAATAGCCCAAATCACTGAAAAGGTGGTACAGATATCTGTACAGATCAACAGTAAAATTTCCTTGAAGTCAAACCTGACTCCTAGTGGATTTTTGGAGACATACATGTGCTTTTCTTTTCAGCAATACAGTGTTTTGCTACTGCTATCTTCTAGTCTCCCACACAAATGCTAATCAGGTCCAACCCTGCTTAGTTTACAAACTAAGACAAGGTGTACCATATACTTAGGTACTATAGTAAAACTCTAAGAAGGCAATATAGATATTTATGTTTATCTACAAAAATATGCTAAAATTCAGGAACTGTGATGCATTAAAAAAATTTACATTACTGTACTGAATATAAAAATCTTAAGCACATATTATAAGTAAATTACTATAAATTATGTATTATTTATGGATATGTAAGATCAAAAAGAAGGTCATTTCATTGATACATTAGATTCCTATTTATTCCTTTGTTGGAATAATACTTAACCTCCGATGCATTTTGTAGATCAACTTCACCAGTTTGTTCTTTGGCAGACATCCAGTGTGAGGCTAAGATATCTAAAAAGATCACTTTGTTCTATATCGACCTGCCTATTATTTATGACTGTCATCATAAATTGTCGTAAATTCTATCAATTTAATAGATTAGCTTGGCAGGTACTTGAAAAAGGATCTTTGATAGCATGACTGTAAAACCTTCTCTATGCAGCAATTTTTTTAGATACTAGCAGGGTTTTAAACATAGTATAGTGTTTTGTCACCATATAATATTAATGTAATTCTCAAATTTCATTATATGGTTTTTGTTCTTATAGGGGTTTTTTTTGTTTTTCATAGTGTTTATTGTACAGTATTGAATGTTTAATGAGTAGTACTATTCACATGGAAATACTGATTAAAGCAGAAATAGGGAACCAATAACCCTCTAAATTATTAACTGAACTTCAATTTCTAACATTTTGCATTGTTGGCTAGGGTTTTATGAATTGTAGTTTAGTAACATTTGGAGGAATCCTGGACTTCAGCTTAAAATGAAACATTATAAAGTAATATTTCTGGATTCGATTTCTTATATACAATAAACATATTTAGTTAATGTGTATGGTTTATATTAAAACTTCTTTGTGTTTAATTAGAAATGTGTTGAAACTTTGGGTAAAGCTCCTGCTGTATTTATGGCTCAGATTATAAGTTTATAGAAACAGAACTGTTTGCTAGTGTTATTGTTAAAACAAAGTACAATATCACCTTGTTGACAACTAAAAACTAAATACCAAAATTGTGAAACATCTGAAACCCCATATTCTGCCAAGATTTAGAAATGTATTGTCCCAGGAGGAATTGCAAAATGTTTGCAATTACAAGAGCAAAAGGATGATTTCTAAAAACAAATAGAAATTAATCTTTTGATGCATCTAAACTAAGATTAAAATAATATAGGGGAAGTAAGTGTAAAAAAATAATCATAAATAAAATAATCATTCTCATAGGAGCCATTGGCCTCTTACATTTTACCCAGTAAATAAGCAACATCTCTTAAAAAATAACAATGAAAAAGAGAGAGATCTACTGTGTATATATATTACATTCTATAAATTTGATTTTTACAACTCTAAACCAGCACATTTCATTTCTCCTTTTTAATCTTCCTTTGCACAGAGCAATAACTGTTGGGGAAAAAAACCTTCAGGTTTATGAGAGAGGTGAATCCATTATATCCAAGGCTAAAACAGTGTGTGCACACAAATAAGATAGTTATGACATAACACATAAATATTTTCAAACATTGAAAAAGCCACACATCACCAAACTGGTTTATGATCCTTGTCTTCCCAGATTCAATCTGCACTGTAATGTAGAAGTAGGATGGGCTTTGGCTGGTTTACAAAACAGAAAAAGGCAACCATTTTGAAGAAAAATAATGCTCAACCTGTACAGCACTGCTTTTTTCCAGGCAGGAAAAAGCAAATTAAATACTACTTTACATCCATTCTGCTCTATTTATGGATATACTCTAATATTGCTGAATGCTGAATAGGCACAAAGAATCCTTTCAACTGTAAGAATTGATTAGTACGTGGTGGAATAACTGAAAGTAGGTTTGTGTCATAATCTGCATGAAAGCTTCTCAGATATTTGAAGATGTTTATGCCTGTTAATCACGTCTTCTCGGAGTTGAATTCACCCAACTTCTATAACCTTTCCCTGTAGGACTTCATTTCCACTCTCCCCAGCTACACTGACCATCTCTGAACAATCCACCTTGAGAATACTCTTCATAAATGGTAGTGCCTAGAACAGAGGTGAAATGCTCCCGGTTCAGACCGGATCGCCCAATCCGGTAGCGATGGTGGCAGGTGGTTCGGAGAACCGGTAGCAAAAATCCCTGTGCCCCCCCCCCCTCACCATGCTCAGCTGAGTTGCATGAACATCAGAGGCTTTTTTTTTTTACTTTTACAAGCATTTTTTCTACAACCTCTTCTGACGAAAAAATGCTTTTAAAAGTAAAAAAAAAAGCCTCTGATGATCATGCAGCTCAGCTGGGATCCTCAGAGGCTTTTCAAAGCATTTTTTTCTGCAACCTCTTGGCCGAAGAGGTGGTTAAAAAAATGCTTTGAAAAGTCTCTGACGATCCCAGCTGAGTTGCCTGATCGCCAGAGGCGTTTCAAAGCATTAGAAAAAATGCTTTGAAAAGTTAAAAAAAAAAAGTTGGCCACGCCTACTGTTACATTACACCCCCCCACCAAGCCATGCCCACAGAACCGGTAGTAACACATTTTACATTTCACCCCTGCCCTAGAATATATAATACAGGTAGTCCTCGACTTATGACCACAAATTGATCCCAACATTTCTGTTGCTAAGCGAGACTTGTTAAGATGGTTTTGCCCCATTTTACAATGTTTCTTGCCATGGTTGTTAAGTGAATCACTGCAGTTGTTAAGTTAGTGACACTTAAATGAATCTGGCTTCCCCATTGACTTTGCTTTTCAGAAGGATGTGAAAGGTGGTCACATGACCCCTGGGACACTGCACCCGGCATAAACATGAGTCAGTTGCCAAGAACCTGAATTTTGATCATGTGACCATGGGGATGCTGCAACAGAAGTGTGAAAAATGGTCGTAAGTCACTTTTTCAGTGTCGTCGTAGCTTCAAACTGTCACTAAACAAACTGTTGTAAGTCAAACGTTGCTGGTATCCTTAAGATTTATATTGACTGATTCCCCATGACTATCATTAAGAGTTGTACCTTATGATTCTTGCCGAATGTATCTTTTCTTTCATGTACTCCGAGAGCATAAGCACCAAGACAAATTCCTTGTGTGTCCAATCACACTTGGCCAATAAAGAATTCTATTCTATTCTATTCTATTCTATTCTATTCTATTCTATTCTATTCTAT